>JAMPIT010000510.1:12910000-13535000 GCA_026261815.1 Monarcha castaneiventris obscurior | reverse complement strand
ACTTGGCTCCCTTGGAAACAGTGCTAAAAGTGGGTGAGCTGTCATTCCCCATGAAGCACATTATTGCTGCTCCTGATCTTTTAGTTTATGTAATTCTTTTGTCATTTATATTTAATGCTAGCAACAGTTACTTAGGAGGTTTCATTTGGCACTCTCTTGAAAAATATTGCAGAGACAGCATGTTAGGAATGTTTAGACTTTATTTTGTGTCAGCTGGGAGGAGCAGCCGTGAAGGTCAGCTTCATGAATTTTGGTGTTAAGTGCATGCTTTACATGTTACCCTGTACATGTACTGTAAGTACATGTACCATAGGTGTGTTTATGGGACATGTTCTGCTGTACTGCTGAAGTATAGTCATAGTTTTTTTTAAAAAAAAAATCTGTTCTGCTAAGGAAAGAAAGTTTGGAGAAGCAAGTAGTTTACCTTGATAGCTGTGATAAAAAGTAAGTTGTCCCTAAAACAAATACTTTGTGATGTGTCTTGTTGAAATGTTGCATAGAGGCTCATAAGTTGATAATAGCGTAAAACACCCAATCAGTTTTCTGCCAGAAATTAATACATATACTGAAAGTGATGTAGATTCTTTGAGTTTCATCTTGAAATAATTTTCACACTTAAAATATGAACTTTGTACCAAAAAGTTTGGTTTTTTTTTTTTTTTGCCTAAAAATCTAACTCTTCATGGATATCGTTCTGTAAAGGAACACACATTTTTGTATGTGTATTCTTAGACTGTGTGGAAAGATACTCGTTTGTCCTGGTTGATGTGTCTGGCACAAAAGCATAAAATTCTCTGATGTGTTTTTACCACAGAGAAAAAACAGGAAAGCATAGCTTTTATTTTGAACACAGGAACATCCCTGTTTTGATTATCACATGCACAGAAACTCTGGCAATGTCTTTGTGGTGTTTTAATTGGAATTGTGTTTCTTCTCAGTTCTTGCAGTGTTTCAGATAAGAATCTAGGGATTGCCTGAGCAATGGAAGAACAGGATAGATAAGTGAACATCAGCAGCTTTAGTGTTTTAAAAAACTGTGTGAGGTGTGTGAAAGGACTGTGTAGACTTTATTTAAAAAGCAACCATAGCTCTTAAAGGATTCATTCCCCTCAAATGAAGCACTGTGTTTCATGTTGGATTTCAGTTTTGAGGAAAGTAAACTTAACAGCAAAATACAAAGTCTGAAGTACAGGTCAGATCTCTGTCAACCTACAAAAATCAGATTAAAAGGGGGTGGAAGAAATTTCTTCTTGAGAATAAGCTCCTGATGTGTGTTGGTTTTAAAGGGGAAAAACAAAACTTGTTTTTTCTTCATCCCTTTTTCCATGGTTATGGAAAAAATAGGAGGAATGTCAGCTGATGAGAATGACATAGTTAAAGCAAAATCTGATTACAGTAAAATCTACAAGCAATCTGAAAATGTCACTGTGGGATTTCTTAATACCTGTTCAAGCAGTATCACATTTTGGCAGGACAAAAGCCCCAATGTGGGAATGCTGATGCATAGTTTGAGTGCTGTTATTTTGCTGAGGCCTTTGGAAAGTCACTGGATCCCTACTGCGAGGGTCTCACCGGATCCCTTGTGCCCGCAGGGTTGTGGAGATCGCCGCCTGCCACTCGGCGCACACGTCGGCTGCCAAGACGCAGAGCGGCCAGGTGTTCATGTGGGGCCAGTGCCGGGGCCAGTCCGTGACCTTCCCCCACCTCACACACTTTGCCTGCACTGACGATGTGTTCGCCTGCTTCGCCACCCCCGCCGTCATGTGGCGCCTGCTCTCCGTAGGTGAGCTCCAGCTCCCGCAATCCCTGTGTCCATCGGTAGTGATCGCTACAGGACACTGCTTCCCTGGCAGGCTTCTGTTCCAGGGATGGTCAGCAGCTAGTTGTCTTTTCCTTCTGAAGAAAACAGTCTATTTCGGTAGCTGAGGATCCAGGGTAGGGTTAACAAGATTGCTTGCCAGGGTAGGGTTAACAAGATGCACATCCAAAACAAACCCTGTTTTACCATTGCATGTTGAATATTTTGTATTTCTTACATTTGTGTCGTTTGAACTCCAGCTCAGGTCCGGTAAGTCACTTAACAAAACTTTGGGTTTTTTTTTCCTCTTAAAACTATTCCTGCTTGGAAGACTACTCGTGAGACCTGGTTTTTTGGTATCTAACAACTTTGGATTTTAGGTGTCGTGTCTAGCTTTCCCCTCATTAGTATTTGCCCTTCTAATACGAATATGAAGGAGCAAATCTCTCCCCTATGTTTCATGTTTTGAAAGTAACAGAATTCGAAGTTTTCATTTTGTGAGATGATTTGTCTCAAGTCTATTTAGTTTGACTTTTGTCAAAGACAGACAGGCTTGTAAATAGTAATCCCTGTAAAACAAGACTCTTCTGCAATTGCTTTTTCTGTTGGAACTCTCTTCTTGTACTGCCTTGGATTACTCTGTGGGATGCAGTCTCCGTGTCAAACAAATAAGCTCAAACCTTTTTTCTTTATTTTCTTTGATCCACGTGCTGCTAATTCTTATTTGACCCCAAATAGGATATAAAGCACTTAGCTTGCACTTCCTGGAAAACATGACGGTGTTTTCACGTTCAAACAAATAAGGATGTTTTATCTTACATCTGTTGCCTCAGTTCTCAAGATCTCTTAGGACATCTAATCTATTTTCGTATTGACAACAGACCCTAATTTTGTTCGTCCCTGTATGGAATTGTTTTTGGGGAGTGATGGATGAAATCCTAAGTAACCTTTCTCTAGTGAAGTCTGTCAGACTTTACTATTGTGTTTGGTTTGTCCTAACCCAGCTCCTCTCTGTTGACTTCTCATTTAGCACATTACCACATTTGTAGGGGTCCAGATAACAGCATCTCACCTGCAGGGGAGAACTGAGTAGAGTTACTAAAGAGAGAGGATTAGCTTGGAGTGGTCTGCTCCTAAGTAAACCTAAGTCTGCTTTTATCCCATTTGTCACTTTCTCCATTCTCTAATCCTCTGCAATATGTGCTGGCCTGGCTCTCTCTTGCCTCCACCTCTTGTGGAGGTCTCATGGTTGTCCAGTCTGTGCCTTTTGCTAACAGTGTGGGCTGTTTAAATGACACTGTCTTGTCTCCCTGGTTTCAAGTTCCGGGTTTTTATGAGGTATTTCCATACTGAGTATAGCCAGGTGTCTGACCTCTATGCCTGCACTTGAATTCCTCTTAGCCTTTGGGGATTCTTCCCCACTTATTCTGGCAATCTTACAGAATATTTAAATCAAAAAAATTAATTCTGTGGGCATTTTTAAACCTCCATTTTCCATATGCATGTTTTCCTTTCCCACATGTTTTAATCATAGAGGAATAAACCTTCCTTTTTTTTTAATGTGGTTTTTTTTTTTTTGGTGGTGTTTTGTATTCTTTGGGAGAGCTAACTCTGTGTAAAGGTTATTGTTCTACTTACAGTTGCGATAGCTCTGCCAAAAAATGAATCAGCCAGTCATGATTGGCTGTGGTGAAGTACAAATCTGCAGCCTTTGTGCAGGACTGAAAGTATTTGGAGTGAAAGTTGATCTACATAGCTTAAGCTAAGCTCATGACCTAGCCAAAAAAAGATCACATGAGCAAATGGAGAGGGATTGGAGCATGGTTTAGCTGTCCCAGAGGAGATGGAGCTTCTGTGGGTGATTTGTGTAAGTCAGAGGAGTGCAAGATCTTCTGTGGCACAAGTGTGACTTGTCAGTTCAGAGTAGTTTGTGCCAGCAGTATTTATTTTAAAATACGAAATAATTTAGTGTCCCTGATGGTGAAGAGTGGTTTGTGGATTGTATATGGATGAACAATATACAGTCCTGTGGGACACAGGAGACAAATTACATCCCATTTAGTGGAAATCCACTTACTCTTCTTTTCTGTATTTCACTTCTTAGAAGCCATGTGCTTTGAAACACACTTTTAAGATGCATCAAAATAATGGGTTAAATTAGGTTTTCTAAACGTTTGGAGGCCTTGCTTTACCAGAAGCCTTAGAAAACTTGTGCTGCAGCTCTTGTGTGATTTCTTGAGACTCAGAGTGGGACCTCTGTGGGACCAGTGCCATAGGCCTTGATATAGGGAACAGTGCTATCTCTGCTTTAGTCCACTTCCAAAGTTGCCAAGGTTGTGTGTCTTTGGTTGTACTAAGAACACAGTGTCTGCTGTCTTTCTTCAACAACACTGCTGCTGGATTTTGTGGTGTTATAACTGACTCATAAACTAATTAGTGTCAGTGATAGTTCATGTTAATGAGCCCTGGCAAAGACCTCATCAGCCTGCAGGCTGTATCCAGTCTGCCAGCACAGAAAGGGCACCAAGTGGTGACATGTTTTCTTTCTAGCCCAGCCCACGCGGTGTCAGTGTGGCTGGAGTGCTGCAGCCCACATTCCCTGTGAGTTCAGGGGTGTTGCAGGCTCCCGTTAGCAGCACTGTGCAGGTCAGGGGGCAGAGCTGAGCCAGCATGAGCACTGGAGCTGCCTGGAGGCTGGGAATCTCATGGGTAGTACCCACATGGAGATGGAGCTCTCCAGGTACTTTCCTTGGAGCTGTGCTACTGTTGGGATGGAAAGGGAACTGCTGACCACTGCTGCCTGCAACTGTTGTGGAGCAGCCCTTCCCAACAGGAAATGCTGTTGGATTAATTAATTCTTCCCATTTTGCTGCTTAAGCCAATGGAGCCCTGACACAGATGTTTTCCTTGTTTGAGCTGCTAGCTTTAGTTAATGTGTGTGTTCCATTTAAGATGCCTTTGATGTCTTATTTTGTTTGTTTGTTTTGAAATTGTTTCTGTAGAGCATGAAGACTTTTTAACAGTAGCAGAGTCTCTGAAGAAAGAGTTTGACAGCCCGGAAACCTCAGACCTGAAGTTCCGTGTGGATGGAAAGTACATCCATGTCCACAAAGCTGTTCTGAAAATCAGGTAGTGGTTGTGTTCCACAGCTCTTGTTTGTACAGAGCAACCCCTTAGTGTATCATCAAAGGGGCAAAAAAAGTAAGGAGGAAGGAGGGACCCCTAAACTTGTAGTAGGTAGCATCCATTTATCCAAAATAGCTTTAAATGAAGTGATTGTAAAAGGGGTGGTCCACATTAATTTTTCACTGACCCTGTTCGTTGTTCCCAGGATAATAAATTATGTTAAGTTAGTCTGATTTCTGTAGCATGGACAAAATTAAGAATTTTATCTTAATGCATAACAAAGTCTACAGTGTTAGGGAACCAAAATGTGGACTGCTGGCCCTGATGGGGCATGGTAAAATATTTGTGAGTATTGCAGAGTGCCCCAAATATGTATTTCAGGGGGACTGGAATGTAACATTCATGTGTGTGTATAATAGTGTTCCAGATGATGTCTCTGTGTCCTAGGTGTGAACACTTCAGAACCATGTTCCAGTCATACTGGAACGAGGATATGAAGGAGGTGATAGAAATAGACCAGTTTTCCTACCCTGTGTATCGTGCCTTTCTCGAGTACTTGTACACGGACAGCGTTGACCTTCCGCCTGAAGATGCAATAGGTACTGCTGATGGGCCAGCTGTGCCAGAAAGCAGCATCCAGAAAAACTGGCACAGGGCATGCAGAATAAGTGACTACATGTGGGCTTTTAGTCTAGCCTATAATGCATTTTACTGGTGGTTAATTAAGCTGTCTTTAAAATGCCGTTGTAGGAAACTTAACTACAGCAAAAATGGTGCATGTTTAGAAATTAACTGAGAGCAGTTTTGTCGAGGCTGGGAGAGAAACTCTTTCTCTGTGCGAAAATGCTTGTATATTTTACTAAATTGAGTCAATTACTGTTTAGCATAATATCAAAGAATCTCCATAGATCTAACGGGGAGGAAACTTGGACAGCAGAGCAATTACAGCAAGCTGTAAGTCAAGCCCATATCTTGATAATAGTTTTTTACTCACGTTGTGGTGCCTGCCTCTAGGTATGCAATTCAGTAGGACAGCTTTCATATTTACAGAGATTAATAGGAGTGCAGCATGAGGTAATAAAAAGCCTTTCTTCACCTGTAATCTGCGTTTTCTGAATAGTAACCTACTTGGAAAAAGCACATTATAGAGATAGAGCTTTGCAGGAGCAGAAACTGATGTTGAAAGAGCAGAGATCGTTTTACAACTGACTGATACGATGGCGTTTTAATTGCAGGGCTTTTGGATTTGGCTACTTCATACTGTGAAAACAGACTGAAAAAACTCTGTCAGCACATTATCAAGAGAGGAATTACTGTGGAAAATGCATTTTCATTGCTCTCTGCTGCTGTCAGATATGATGCAGAGGTAAACTTCTAAAGTTCAATCTCTTAAATGGGTGGCTGCTTCCTGACTTACACTATGGAGAAAAGCCGCTGGTTACATTTTCATATAAGCTCTCTCTTACTTTCATTTAATACTATTTGCCACTTTCAGAATTTGAGAATGTTGGACGTACAAAAACTGTATTTGCCATGAGATGTACCTCCTTTTTTATTTTTGTTTTTCCCTGTAACCCAGTACTGGGATGGTGAACTAGTATGCAGATATTTCTGAGGATGGAGACACTAACTCTGAAACAAGGGGAGGGTTTAAATACAAAGAAAAGTAAAGTAATATAATGAAAAGCAGTCTTTTAAGCCTTAAGCTACTTATTTGTAAGGCTGTGTGTTGTGTGTGATGACTTGGTGGTAGGTTGGGGATTGAGTGCATTTGGGATTTTTTTTGTTGATGGGGTGGTTTTTTTTGGCTTTTTTGTTTTGTTTGGTACAAATACACTTCAGTTTCCACAGAATGGTAATGAAGTGTCAGGATAAGAACTGCTTCATGGGCCTTATAAATGTTGAAGACAGAGAAACTGTGTGTGAAAAGGGAGTGAAACCTCCTTACTGTGGAATGTCTGACTTCACTACTAGATCACTAACATGCTGCTTAGGGAACTAATTGGGAAGTATTCCCAGACTCGCTTTGGCTGTTTGTGGTATCTGTGCATTGTGTTGGCAACTTTGCAATTGGTTGGTTTTGAACTTGCTTCTTCTGCTTATAAAGCAGTTTTTTGGTACTCAGTAAATCAACTCATTGCTTTTTCTTGTACTTAATTTCCAGCAAGTGGCATGCAGGTTGCCCTAACTTATTTCAGAGCCTTGAAGTGTGTTGCTTGTTTGATACATCTCACCCAAAGGCTGTGTTAATGTCTGTAGTGGCTTCTGATCTACTGTGAATAGTGATGTCTTCAATAGAAGTTTGTCAAAAATAGGAAGATTGCTGTAGTTTAGCCTCTAAAAATGGTTTGCAGGATGGGTTTTCAGTGTGTGATTGATTCTGCTTGTAAGGGCTGTAAGAAATCCAGTTCCTCTGCCTTACCTGTACCTCACTAGCTAAGTGAAGTTAGAACCCTATGCTTGAAAGCTGCTTCCAGGAGGGAATAAGTGACGCTGAGGGGTTGGGCTTTAACAAGAAATTGGATTTACATGTTCTAATGCTGGCTAGGGGCTTGGAATTGCTTGGCTGATGTAGTTCATTCAGGGGAGTGTGTGCCTGGAAGACAACAGTTAAAAGAATTCACTAATTTAGAATACCTCCATGATATGAAACTCCTGCAGTTTCTTTTGGTGACTGACTGAAGTGGCTAAAATTAGGTCAGGGTTGGCTTCTCATTGTAGCTTTTAAAATAATCCTTGGCTGTACCTTGTGCCTTTATTCACCTAAGTCTATAATAAGTACAGTTTGCTGGGAGTGCATCCATCTGCAAATGAAATTCAGCCTTTCTTTTTATACAGAATTTTAGATTTTCCAGAGTTACTTACTAATACTACAATAATTCTGTTTATTGTATGCTTCTGTTGCATTGACTTGGAATATGAATTTTTTAATAAAGCAGTGCAAACTATTGTAAAGTGTATGATGTAATTTTCTTTAAAATGCTAGTTAATTCTGTTATTAAAAAAAAAAAGAACATCAGTGTTCAGTTCTAATAAGCTTGTCTTTTTTTGTTGCACAGATGCCACACAAGTCAAGATCTGCAGCTTCAGAATGCCTGGTTTTAGGCCAGGATATATTTTTATATTATTGTTGTGTCAAGAACTCTCACTGGCACACACAGTTGCTCTAGCTTTCAGTACTGACCTTTAGAGAAAACATGAATATTATTCAGTCTTTCGTACCTCATGGGGCTCAGGGAGCTCTGCAAATTTGTTATGCCTTCCTGCAGTGCCCAGTCTGCTGAGCAGCCAAGGAAGGGTGTGTTCTCACATACAGAGAGTCCTACAAACATCTAATAAAGAAATGAGAACAGTGTGGGGAGGTGTCCTTTTGTCAGGGCTGCGGCATCCTCCTTACAGCAGCTTAGATCTGCACCAGAGTAGATTTCCTTCCCAAAGGAGGAGTTGAAAATAATCTGAGTGAGAAGTGTTCTCTGGGGAACCTTACACTGACAAGGACTGTGCCTTGTGTCAAGACATCCTCTCTGTCTGACATCACCCAGGTGCAATGATGGTTGTGAGGCTCTTCTGATTATTACATGGAAGGCACTTCCAAGTAAGCTCAAATATCCAGAGCTCACTTTCTGCAAGAATTGCTGTGCTGCACTGTGCTCCAGTACTGCTTTTGAATCACATTTGGGAGACCTGTGAAGTACTTTGTGATACGAGTCTGTTTCTAATGCACAGAAAGACCTGCCTAATCTTTGCTGTACAGACTGTCCAGTCAGGATACACGAGCACTGAGCCTGAGGATATGGGACTTCAGGGCTCTAGCTAAGCCCTTCAGTATGCAGGAAGGAAGTCAAGCAACCTTACCAATAGATTTGAGTTTATATTATGGAACAAAAGAGCTGAATTTTCTTTATTCACAGTCTTGGTTTATACATCATTACCCCAAGATCTGCTATTTATATTGGCAGTTTCAAAGCTGTCAGTTGAACGCAGATGAAACTCTTCAAGTGAGAGAACTTAAAACAGATATTGCTCAGAACAGCTGATTTTTGTGACTGCTGCTATATAGTGAGAAGCAAAGTTTGGTTACTTCCCCTTGTAACTGCATTTACATAGTGACATACGTGGGTAGAATTATTATTTTCTGTTGCATTTGCATAGTTACTGTTGGGGAGGAAACACTGAGAGTCACTGGGTGTGTTTGTCTAATTTGCTGCAAAAATAAAGCATAAACAGGCATTTGTGCCTCAATGAAATTTTCTGTGATTGAAAGCAAAGATAATAACTTCTCTTTTTTTTTCCCTCTTTAGGACTTAGAGGAATTCTGCTTTAAGTTTTGTGTCAATCATTTGACAGAAGTGACACAAACTACAGCATTTTGGCAAATGGATGGTCCACTGCTAAAGGAATTCATTGCTAAAGCCAGTAAATGTGGAGCCTTTAAGAACTGAAAAAATGAGGCCGTAAGTCACGATGTTTGTAGGGTTCTTTTTGCAGCTACAACGTAACTGTGTGGGTCAAGGCAAGTGTTACATGGTCTCTTGCACCAGAGGCCCTGAGAGGCCACAGTGAAAACAAATGTTTTCAGTGCTCAGAGTGAACTGTTGTAAAAATGTCAGGCAAAATACTCACTTGCATTTAGCAAACCTGGATGGTGGAACCGGCTCAAGATTTCAGGCAGAGAGGAAATGCTGCAGTGTGCAAAGGATCCCGGCCGGTGTTCTGGACTTGCCTTTCCAGCCTAGGAAATCTCAGTTCTAGAATTGCCTGCTCATATTTCCAATTTACTGGTTGGGGTTGGAAAATAGTCTGACCTGACACTGAATGATGTCACTTAAATCATTAACTCCCCAGGATTCTAGAGAAGCAAATGGCGCTGTTATCTCTTCCTGCATTTGCATGATTGTGAATGAATTGGCCATTTGCTGTGTGTAATTAACCAAGTGTATCCAATGCTTCAAGTGTGCAAAAATAATGTATCCTCAAAGCCTACGCAAGTGGCTTTGAAGAAAGGAGTTACTAGGAAAACTAATTTGAAGTAAATCTCTATATTTGGGTATATTTTAATATAAGTTGTAATGTGTACTTTGTGTAAACTGTTCAAGCAATATTTATAATGCTTAATGGAAATAATTCCCTCTTCAGTGACTTCAGATCACATTGGTTCCCTCTGAGGGGGAAGGGAAAGCTGGGTGGGGTTCTGCTTTTAATTATTGTCTAAATTTAAACCACATGTAATAAAATTCACTTTTTTGTACCTCTTCATTAGCAAACTTTGGATTTTGAAGAGCATTGCAAGCTTTTTTGTGTAATATATAGCATCTAAGTTACTTCATTTAAAAAACCTCATCAAAACAACAAAGGAAAACACAAACAAAAAATAAAGCCAAAACCCAAGTCACCCCAGACAATGAATCTGCTGCTTTCACTGTGCCTGACAATACCTTTGATGTTGATTTCAGAAATGAGCAAATTTCTTTGTAGGCACTAATTTTAGACCTCAGTGATTCACTCTATGGATCTGATTTTTTTACTCTGAGTCATCCATAAGTGACCGTAACCCTTCAGAAGGTATGTATGGATGTCCTTCCTATTCTTATTAATAACAGAGCTCCTTGTTAGTGCATTTTTGTTTTAGGTGGGTTTGTTTTAGGCAGACTTGTTCTGACTGGCACTCAGGTCCTGGGCTTGGGCAGTAAATGGGTGGTGTTTGTAGGCCCAGAGGTGCAGCAGACAAACTGTGGAAGCAATTAAAATTGTATTATTTTGTTGTATGAGGCACACCTAATAGTTGAAGAGCTTGTTTTGAATGCTGTTATTCTGTGCTTATTGATCCCCACCTTCCTACAGAACAAGCTGAAGTCAGGAATTCTAAGTGGTCATGGAGAGAGCACAGCTGTTGTGCCAGGATGTCACACATGTCATGCCAAGTGCTGTTTGCCAGTGCTCTGCTGGACTGGGTGAAGTATGGCCTGACACAGTTCCCCCTCTTTGGCTGTGTCCTGTGCAGCAGTGGGGACAGGGAGCACAACTCCACACCCAGCTCTTTCAAAAAATGTTTTATTTTGTTAACTTAGCCTTTTGTGGCTAAACAAAGCTTTGCTGTATTCAAACAATATCTCAGACAAAACATGTGAACGCTGAATCCGTTCTTAATGGAGAAGGGAAGAGCCAGTCCATGGTTTTGTTCCATTTGACACTACGTGTTCTGAGTAGAATGCCCAACCCCTTCTGGTCTGCCTGCAAACACTGCTTTACCACTGCCATTACAGCAGAAACAGCTACACATTGACCAATCAATAAAGAATAATTTGGCTTTTTTAGTGGAATTCCTGTTTAGAATTCAGAAGGCTTCTTTGAGTGCAAGTTCTGCTCATTTATCTTTGGGAAAGCCAAAGCAGCACTGTGCTCCTTCAAACATCACTGTCTAGGCACAGACGGGGAAGCAGCTACTGCCCAGCCAGGAGAGGGTTCCCACAGTTAAAGTGACTTTAGCAAGTGTTCTGTGGCAGCTGAACGCTCCCTAGGCTCTGTTGAGTTTTTGCAAAAGCTAAATTTAGTTTATAACACTCATTTATATTCCATTGTAAAATTTGAAGATGAACATTTGAAAACTTGAAGAACTTTAAACTACTGCAGTGAGGTATACAAATGAGTATAACACCCCATTCTTGCACCCATTCAGCCCTTGTCTTGGGGCTGGGGAAGTGGACACTGACCAGGCTCTGCTCTATGGTTTCAATAATTAGAAAATCCTAACTCTAGTGACCATCACAGACAGGGGTTATTCAGACACCGTACTGGATGTACTGGCCGTGTTCTCTGGAGTAGGAAGGATGGCTTCTTTTAAGTCCTGCAGCAGCTCAATCTTGTGATCCAGTCTTTTCCTGTTTTCCAGAAGTTCCTGGATTTTTTCTTCTGTTCCTATTATGAAAAAGGGATAAAAAGCTTTTATTATTAAGGGATAAAAAATTATATTATATTATTATATAAAATTATATTATATACAAAACTGTTACTAATACAGACCATGTTGCATATTATTCATTAACATTGGAGAGGCTCCCAGTGCTTGGTTTAACCTACAATGAAACCTCTGCCTTTCTGCAGCAATGTTGGTAGCCCACCACCCCTCACAGCTTCTCTCTTCACAAAGAGCTGGACTCTGTGTCTGCTGAGAGCCTGGCTGGTGTGTCAGAGAAAGCACAGAGCAGGAGTCACAGACCCTGCCATCCATATGCTGAAATCTGTGACAGAGCTAGTCTTGAGATTAAATTTAAAACATCTCAGCATATGTAAAAATTAGTTTAGCTACTAACTAATGTTAACTGGCACATGAGCTTTAACAGTTCTGTTTTCAGAACCCATTTGTGTGAACTCTTCCAACAATGATCTATTTTAAATCTTTAAAGATACCATCTCTAAATTACAATCCTAAAGCAAATTTACAAGCCTAATGGATTTTAGCCAACAACAAAATCAAACCTAAAAAGAGATGGTTTGGACAACTGCATTCAACAGCTCGATTCTCAAAAACACAATTCAATAGCATTTATTCTCCTGCTTCTGGCAAGATCATTATTGACAGTATCCTGATGGGATTAACAAAGTTGTTTACCTTATTTGCAAAGCCCTGCTTGACTGCATTTCTGCTTCCCTCTGTTGCTTCCATTTCCCTAATGTTAAAGATTATTGAAGTCAGTGAGAGCTCAGTAAGGAATCTTGCCAGTATTCAGAAGCATTACCACAACCTGACAGTGTTAATTGCAAGTTTTAACTGAAGCCCCTGCTTTGTTCAGTTAAGAGGACACACAGAGGTGTGGGTGACCTCTGAGGGTGACCAGCAAGGCTGGTCTGTGAACAACAAACAACTTTCTCAGTGTGTGAGAACGTTGAGAGCTTGGATTCTAGTAAAAAGGAAAAGACATTTTGTACAAACTGAATGTATTTTTCCTCTTTTGGGGGAGAAGATGTTGAAGGATGTCTCCAAAGCGGCAATGAGTAGAGTGAGAAATTCTCTCCAGATGTTTAGCCTATGCCACTCGGAATGAGAGAGCCTTAACTGATTCAGGAAAAAAAAAAAAAAACCAAAAGAAAAAAAAAAGAAAAGAATGCACTTGTCCCTGTGTAGTCAGGAAGCACAAAAAGCACAGCACTTGGTGTCTGTGGGTGGATGTGGAAGATGATGGACACGCACACATTTTTAAATACATTACCCAGAATTGGGTGTGGGTGTTGAAAACGGGCAGCCAGAGCAATGCTGGTGCCTGCTGCCCCTGGGAAATTCTGGTAGCATTCACTGAAGAAGGACCTGGTGCCCCAGCCTGGCTCTAACTGAAGAGAAGCAGATGCCCCTTCCTGCTGCAGTCAGGTGACACATATTTGAAGGAGTTGGACATACACAAGTGGAACCAGGGAAAAAAACTCTCTTAGAGAGTATCTGGGTATGAATTAATGATCAGAAATGAACAAAACATCTCAGCTGATTAGAGCATGGTGCTAACAATGCCAAGGTTACGGGTTCAATCCCCATAAGGGTCACTTACTTAAGAGTTGGACTCGGTGATCCTTGCGGGTCCCTTCCAACTCAGAACACTCTGTGATCCTGTGATGAGTCAGCATTTGGGAGAGCTACAGATGAACACACAGCTCACACACACAGCTCAGTTCCTCTCCTGCCAAAAGGATGTGGCAGAAATAGAAGTAGCCCAGAGAAAGATGTCAGTGAGGGGAATGACTGGCCTACAGAAGCGCTTCCACAGGAAGGCAGATAACAGATTTGGAACCTTCCACCTCATACAGGAAATGACCTGAAGGGAAAGAAAATGTATTTCTGTAAAATCAGGAATGGCCTGAGGGACATGGACCTGGAATGACTGCCTCAAGTGCTATGGGGCTCTCAGTGAAGGAACTGCACAACAGTTTTAAAATTAAGTATCATGGCCTTTGTCTCCACAACCTTTGTCTGAATTGCAGAATTTGCTGCTACAAACCCCCTGAGAACAAATGCTGGCAAGGAGCTCAAAAGCTCCTGGCCCGACTGCTGACCAGCACAGAGGAGAGGGAAGCTGTTGTGCATCCAAGCAGGATGCACAACAGAACTGAAAGCAAAACTAAAAGAAGTTGCTTTTCCTTGGAGGAGAGGACAAGAACCTCCAACCTGGAAACCTGAAAGTGCTGCTGCGGCTACAGCATATCCTGTGTGGGAAGTTTTACATGCAGTGGAATTTGCAGTAAAGTTGCACACTGCAAAAGGACTGTGGATCCCTGCCTATAAAAGGGATTTTAAAAAGCCCTTTCAACAGTTACAGTTCAAAGTAGCCTTGCTGTGCTGGCACATAAAACTTTAGAACAGGTTTTGCATGATGATCCAAGAAGTGGCAAAAGATAAAATGCAAAAATGATTGAAGTTAAAGCATGGCAGATGACCCAAAACCATCAGCTTGAGACACGGTCTTTATACCAGTCTTGCTTTATGTAGTCCTTGACTTAGTACATCACCACAGAGACTTGCTAGCTAGACCTTGTAAGAGATTACAACAACAGTAACAATAACCAAAAAAAGAAGTGGGGGAAAAAAAAAGGAGTTGGTGATTTGCTTCCCTCCCTACAGTTTCACTTGTAATTAACATGGTTTTCATTCCTTTCTCACTGGTTCATTTTAAGAGTTCATTTTGGATCAGCTTTGGAACCAACCTCATTACTGACCTTGAAATTAAAAGGTCTCAGAAAAGAAGATTGTGTGATACAGGAAGAATTGAGCTGCTTGAGTTGTGGGGATTTGGAGAGGGAACAACTTGTACCCATGAGAATCACATGGTTGTGTGAACAGAGGTGGCAATATAAAGAGATTTTCCTGTAAGCTGAGAAGAGGATGAAATAATTGATGCAGCAGTGAAAGAAACAAGTGTGATCCAAGGTTGTGTCACTGAGGAATTCTGAGCAGAGATGTTTTAATGTCCTCAGATGAGGCACTGGTGGAACCTTGTGTCAGACAACTGCAACACCAGACAGTCCAACTGCTGGAAAAGGAATTTAAATGCAAGAACAGGAGACTGAAGGGAGAAGCCTGGCTTTTTCAGTCAAGTGAAGGGGAAACAGCAAACATCATCTTCACATACTGAACTTCAACATTAGCTAATTAAAACCCTTTCCACTGGAATAAATTAAAAGCAAAAGTTAGAACAACTGTTGGGAGAGGGAAATGGGAAGCATGAGATTTTCCTGTCTGAAAAACAGCTTCAGCCTTGTTGCTTCAAACAGCTGAGAGTCCAAGCCCCAGAGTTTCCTTCCACACCAGTGCTCCCAAGCAACTGTTCCTGCCTTTGCATTTCACTCTGAGCATTTTCATCTTGTTTTTCAAAGCACAATTTCCCCCCAGTCCAGGTGAGTTCTGCTGGCCTTTGGCTGCTGTGTTTCAGTGGAAAGCATTACTCTGACCAGCACTTGTCAGTCAGCAGCAGAGCTGTAATGCTGGCAGGCTGCTGAAGGGAGGGAGAAGGAACCCAGATAAGCTGCAGAAGAGGGGAGTTCCCCTGGGGCAGAGACCCTTTGGCCTTTTAAATCTGGGGAACTTTGAGTTTCTCCCTCCTTCAGGTCATCCAGCCAAATCTGACATACTGTATTTCTAAAGATTCATGCAGCCATGGCTTTTATTCAACTGTTTATATAACACTGAAAAAAAGTTCATTGGAATTTTCATTTTAAATTGTTGTCCTTCAAAATTCTCATTAGAATAACTTCAGTGCCAAATCCCAGACCAACTGCTCTTCTGACAGCTTTTCTGCACATACCTGAATGAATATTTGTAAGTATATTTTCAAACAGTCCACAGTCAAACAGTGCCATCACTGTCTCTTCATACTCTGGGGAAAGAGATAATTTGATGTAATGCTACTGAGTAAAGGTTTACAGAGCCCTACATTAGAAGTACCACAAAACAGTAATTACTTATTTTCCGTCATACTGACTGCTTGAGGTTTTAGCCTGTCTTCCTTCTCACATAATCTATATGGAGAAAGAAGGATCAAGTTGTCAATTCTACTTTATTTTTTTGTTTCATACAGAGAATGATTCCCTTTTTGGGTCTGCACCGCATGAACAGTCCATTTACAGAAGAGCAATATACTTAAGTCATATTTCACTGCAGTGTGCCAGGACTGTGTGATGGCAGGGCTGACTGTACCAACTCCTCCTGACAGATCACGTGTGGGGCTGAGCTATCCCTGTTTGCTGTTAAGGAATATCCAAGAATGCCACCTCAGTTTCATACCTGAGGCTTCTGCTGAAGCAAAATACAAAACACTCACAGAGTTCAACCACACAAGCTGCTCATGAAGGAAGACTTACCTAGGTGGGACATGTCACTTTCCATGCATGTACTTCAGTTACTTTGCATAAAATAGCATTCTTTATGCAAAGGTATTACTCCTAACTTTGTAAAACTGGGAGGACAATTGGAGAGGAAGGTTTGAAATTTTCTTTAACTGTGTTGTCGACAAAGCAACAATAGATTGGAGTTCTTTAAAAACAGAGTACTTCATAAAAGCTGATAAACCCAGAGAAACCCCAAACAGACACTAACAGCTGACAGTACAGTTGTAACAAATCATCCAAAGCCTTAAAATGTACATACATACATATAATTACTTACTTCTGAGTGATCTTCCCTCAGAAGAGAGCACTGATATTAACAGACAGCTGGTCCCTCTGTGAAGCTGTGAGAGCAACACAGACTTATGACCTAAATAAAACCTGGCTCTCTTCAGGACCTCTCTGTTTTCCAGTGCCTGGGAGAAGAGACTGGACTGAACCTCCCTAAGCTTATGCCAACGGATAAAAGGTGGCTTCAAAAATTCAAGTCAGAAGGTCTCACTAGAGATGCAAAGTTGGCAGCTCTTACATGATTTTGAGAAAGAAGTTCCTTGGAACTTTCATTTTAAGTGGTCACTCAAAAGGGAAGGTCATTCTCAACCCCCTGCACAGCTGCAGAAATAAGACAGGGCTGAGTTATTTAGCACCATGGTTTCCTCAGGAAGGTGGCCCAGGGCCAAGTGCATGGGATTCAGATCTGTGCCTCTGCTCTGACAGCAGAGTCCCTGCCATGGGTCCCCCAGAAATGTACCTGTTTCTGAAGTGTTGTCATCCATCAGTTTTTCCTGAGCCAGGTGAAGTGTGTCCAGCATTTCTTCAAATATGTCATCCAGAAGCCCAGCTTGTTTGCACTTCCTAACAAAGTCTATTCGAACTGTTAAAACACAAAAGCATTCTCACACAGAAGTAATCTGTAAAGTGGGCTTTGCTCCCTCTCTTCAGAAGATAAAGCTTTGGCCAAAGCCCCTCCTCCAGTAACAAATACTGTTGCAAATCTCTGGCTCCTCCAGCCACCCACACAGCCCTTTTCAGTGGGAACAAAAAAGTAGCCAGGCAAACGTAAGCACTGTGCTGGGTGCGTAATTCCCTAAGCTCTAGATTTGGCTTCATTCATCAAAAGCAAACAGCTCTACAACTCTAAATGTGCCATTCCTAAAGCATCATGATACCCCCTAGTGATTAGTATTAGATTTGGTAAAAATTGGGGCTACTTTTACTCACAGTGATCCAGGCAACTCAACTTTTTTATTACAGCCCATTTTATATACCTACTTTTCCAGATTTGGATTGATAGGGAAATAACCATTTTTTCTTTATCTCAGAGCAGCAGGTCAGTGACAAGTTTTAGTAAGATCAATGCAATGGGCTGCCCAAAAGCAAAGGGCTATTGGACAGCTCCTGGAAATCTGCCAGTCTCCATTACAAACGATGTTACATTTTACTGGAGACATTTGTGAGGTAAGAAATGCCATCTCACGTGAGATGCTCTATGACTATTCCAGGATTCTTTACAGGTTTCCTGTTCTTTACAGGGGTAGTGAAATTCAGAAAAAACCACTAGGCAGCCACCTGCAGTATCATGCCCATACACTAAGCATATTCATAGCAAGGTAAATAATCACCACTAGCACATTCCAAAATTCCAAGTGTCAGCAGAATTCCAACAAGCAATTGCAGCAAGAGCTTCAGGGTAACATGAAAACTGCAGCACTGAAGGATAGGTCCTGTGATCCATCTCACTGTTGTAATACCATATTTATGCAGTAAAACACGATATTGTGCTAAGCACCCTAAGTACACCCAGGCTTCCAAAGGTAAGATGTGCTGCCCCCTCCTCAGAGCACCTCCTCTTCCAGGGTTCCCATTTTAGATTTAACTGTACTGATACGGAGGAGGGGTGTCAGGCACAGACGCCCCTGTCTGCAGGAGACAGAGCTGAATGCAGCAGCCAGAGTGGGGCCATTCCCATCTGACATCACACAGCAAGTCTCCCTCAGACAAACCACAGGCATTTGTTGTCTGCAGTTATTAAAACCTGCACATTATGCAAATCAGGCTTCTGCTGCCATGCCAGAGCTTGGAGAGCTCCTCATCTCAGGAGAATCCTAAAGATACATTTGCAGCACAGCATTTCCCACCAGCCATCTCCAAGCTCTGCACTTCAACATCACTGATCACAGTACCTCCTAAGTGCTCCATAAAGTTGTTACCAAATGTCCAAAACATGAGAATAAGGCTCCTTAACACTGAAGTAGTATTAAAGAGGGCATCCTTCATTCAGGCCCAAAGTCCAGCAAGGGATATTCCTAACCTTACATGGACATGTGATTCTACATTAAGTATGTTGTTTATACACACTCCCTACATGCATATTACATATCTATCACCATAAATCCCACCCCGAGCTCCCACAGATCCAGTCCTTTGTTCCATCTACCACTGCATTCTTGAGCCAGACATCATCATCTTATCTTCCCACTGTCCTTGTGGGAGAAGCAGTGCTTGCATGCCTTGTTTCTCTGCTAAAAGTTTCACAGGCACAGTAAAAACTGAATTAACCCTTCTGGTACCAGTGAGTCTCACCTTTATGCCTGTTGTTTTTTCTTTTTAGTATTCGTAAATGGTTTTCTTCTGCTGTCTCTTCTGTACTCTGTAAGAAAATAAAAACAATGTATTTTTACATCATGCTGACATGTACTGCCATTCTCATTATCATACTTCTGTCCTAGCAGAAAGATAAAAAGCAGTCCACATTTCTGTGAATACAGTTTCTCTGCATGGCTAACAATAGTCCTCTCCAGACATTCCATTTTGAAAATGGAAGCAGAAACTGCTTCAAAGCAAAAACACTTTAAGGAAAGCTGAACACCTGGGACACCACCATCCTTAAACATTGAATTTGCAAATAGCAGAGCAGTTAACAAATGCCTACTGGGAACTTTAAGGGCAAATGATGTTTAATTCCCTAGACCTGATGTAATACTAGAAAGGATCTGGGAGTAAAGGGGGGGTATATTTATTTTCTTTTGGACAGGATGCAGCTATTTCCTCCTCTTCATGTCATACCATAGCACTACTAACAATTCTGAAGCTGTCACAGAACTCCACCAGTGTGAAAATGCATGGCTTACACAATGGTAAACAGTTCATACCACAGTGATAAATCCTGGAGCCCCTCAGCTTTTTATTTAGAGCGTTTGTATTGATTTCTCAGATTGCTGCCATGGGAGAGCAGCAGAAACAGAACAATTCTGTGGGTAACTGCTCAAATGAATCTCAGTTACAAATAGCAGGACTATACTTGTAGTCACAGCTGAGAAATTCTGAGAGACAAATACCCTCCCCTTATGACAGTACTACTAAAAACCTGCACAGATCATTCACATCCGCTCACATGACCTCCCTTTAATCTCCAAACCTGGGAAAAGCAGATTTTTTTCCCCAAGGAAAGCTGGATGCTGATTCCTCTAGAAAGGAGAAATCCCAAACCCTCCAAATGTCAAAGGGAATTCCTGTGCATGCTTCTGTAGAGCCAAGAGAATCATCTCAAAATTTGAAATAAGCCGTATTACAGGTTTTCTAACAACAGCCTGTAAAACAACTACCCCTGCAACCAGCAGGATGTTTGTCTGATAGCTCCAAACCCTTGGGAAGGCCACCTTCACCAGCAGAGCCCAGAACTGCCTGATCTGCAATGAAAGTCTGCCACACTTAGCATGAGCACAGGCTCACCAACAAAGAAGTGAAGGTTTAAAAATCCAGGGGACTCATCAAAAGCAGTTTTTTGTGGAAGCCATGTCAAGCCCTAAGCAAACCTGGGGGTATAGCACTTCCAAAGAAAAGGAGCCCCAAAGGGAAGCTCTTTCTGTTTGTGCCAAAACCACAGCCACTGAGCCAGCCTGGTTTGGAGGTTCCTACTGCATTTGTGCCACGCTACCTGAGGGCAGCGCTTGCTCTGCCTGCAGCAGCTCCAAGTGCAAACAGGTTTGATTTGACTGAGGGGCAAGATCCAAACAAGGCAGCTGTAAAGGACAAGTAAACTGCTTCTGTGAGGAAGGCTCTGAACACTGTCAGAATACTTTCATAAATAAGTCCTTTTCTGTAGCAGGTGTGGGTCCTCAGTTTTAGAACTACTGAAATTCAGAATTACCATTTCTTCTGTGATGGTGGGAGATGTCAATGTACGTCTTCTTTTCTTATTAGCTTTACCTAGGAATCAAGAAACAACAAAGTAACAAAAGTGACAACCTCAGACTGACCATCACACAACATTCAAATTCCTTCTTTTCCCAAAAAGCTATAGAAGTGAGGCACTTTGGGTGGAAAGGCAAGAGTATGTTTCAGCTTCCCCAAACACCTGACATTTCAGCAGAATTCATGTTGTTTCCGTTTAAGAAAATTACAAGCATGAACCAACCATTAGGAAAAAGTGCAAATCACTATAGCATTAGGGTATCCATTGACCTTTTAAACTCAGCAGATTTTTAATTGTGGTAGAGTGAATATGCTACAAAGTGTTTTTAGTGATGTGGTACGAGACCTCTGAAAAATTATCTGCTTTCACTGTGCCCTTTCCATCAACATGCACCAGACTCTTGCCAACATCATAACCAGCAGCTTTTGGAAACAGCTACAGCATCACCAGCAGAGAAGGATAGCTCTGGCAAGGAGGACATGGCAGGACTAGAGAAAGGCAGAGAAGAGTTCAACCACCCACCAAAACCTGAATGTTTAAAGTACGGTGGGGTTATATGACCCCTTCCCTATTTAATTCCAGAACCTTTGGTCAGCACTTATTAAGGCCTTTCCTGTTAGAAATCATCCTATGAAGAGGAACGAGGAGCCACTGTTGTACAAGGAGGCTGTGGAAACAAGTTTGCACTTTGGGCACTGCTGCCGTACATTTGCATTTTTCATGGCCTGAAAGGAAATCAGTCTCTCACTTCATCCAAAATAAACCTGTAAGGCCTAATTTGGGGCAGTCTGGGAGACACTGCTGTAGGTACAAAGTGTTCCCTGCTGTCCAGCATGCTGTTTTTGACACGATGGGATTTTCTGAGCTCTCCCTGATATTTGCTGTAAGGATGCCTTATATATAAGATGAACACAGTCTGAAGAGCAGCTTGCAGTGTTGGCTGCTCTCCTGTGTTTGTCAGCCTTAACTCTGTCCACATCCAACTTTTCCAGTTAAACAGAGGTTGGAGCCTGTTTCCAAGTCCAAGCTGCTCTCCCATCCTTGCTGCAGAGCTGCAAGGAGAGTTCTTGGCCTCTAATGCACTTTATCCCCTCTCAATCACACAGCAGAGCCCTGACATTTTAGCACAAGAATATTGTATGAACCAAGAACAAGGGGATCTTCTTGACCCCATTTCCTCCAAACTACTGGGGAAAACAGGCCTGGAGAGGCAGCCCCTGCTCCCACACAATCCAGCACTGGCTCAGCCTGCCCCGGGGGAACAACTGTATCACTTCATCCAAGTTGGATCCTGGAAGCCAAACTACTATGTAGCCACAGCACTTCCATCCCAGCCTGTCTCCATCCCTGCCCTGTGCAGTGTCCCCTGGCTGCCCAGAAGCGGGGCAGACAGAGCACCTGCCTCCTCAGCCTCCTCGCCAGCTGAAACCCCTGGCTATTCCGAGTGCCAAAGAATGAGACACTGGGCTTGAGGAACCAAGAGTCTTTTACCCAACTCTCCCAGTTGTTCCCCGCTTCCCAGGGTACAGCTACTCTCAGGAGGCAAGAGAAGCTCATTCTGGAGGCAGGGCAGACACTCCCAGCAGAATAAATTTACCCTTCATAAACAGGTGGTCTCTAAATTAAGTGCCTTTGGAAGAACTCCTCTAGGAGAAAACTCTCTTCTCAGAGAACATTTTATATGCAGCATTTGAAGACACAAAAACCATCCAGCACCTAAAGGGGGCTACAAGAAAGCCAGAAAATTACTTTGTACCAGAGCATGTAGTGACAGAACAAAGGGAGATGGCTTCAGACTGAAAGACAGCAGGCTTAGGTTTGATATTAGGAAGAAATTCTTTACTGTGAGGGTGGTGACGCTCTAGAACAGTTTGTCCAGAGAAGTTATGGATGCCCCATCTCTGGAAATGTTCAAGGCCAAGTCAGATGGGGCTTTGAGAACCTGGTCTCATGGAAGGTGTCCCTGCCCAGGGCAAGGAGGCTGGAACTAGATCATCTTCAAAGTCCCTTCCAATCCAAACCATTCTGTGATTCAACCTCATAAGATTTAAGCCCTCCTTATGAACAAGGTGGTCTAGCAGGCTGGACCTAATGCCTCAACATCATCTTGTACTGGAAACAAAGCAATCCTGGCCCTGTCCAGTACTTGGGCAGGAGACCACCTGGGACCCCAGGCACACCCAACAGACACTGACAACCATTAGACCACAGAAATCAAATTAATTTTGAAAAGGGAACAAAGGTCAGGACTCAGAACTATGGACAAGTAAAAAGCAAAGCTACTAAGTAAGCTAAGAAGATGCATGTTAGTGTGGTTACTGAACCATAGCAGTATCAGGTATTAGACCATATGTCTGGCCAAGATGCCCCAGCCCTCATGACTAAAAGCCTAAATAATCATCACCTAACCCATCCCTTAAGTGTCACCAGGGTGGAGCAAGACACTGTCAAGAAGATTAGCCAAAATTTGCTAGACTTCAGTGGGAGCACAGCACTGTCAGCACACGTGCTCACAGTTCAATTGAGCTTAACTTCAAAGTGAAGGCCAGTCTAGGACCCACTTCACTGTGAGCAGAGCTGTATGCATTAGGCTAACCAAGTCCAGCTTTGGTTGGTTAATTCAGTGAGATTCCCAAATACCTCTGAATCAGCAAGGACCAGGAGTGCCAAATGAAGCTGCAATTTCTGTAGCTCAGGAAGCAATCCTTAAACAGACGTTGTACAACCCTTTTGTTACACTTAAAAAGCTCTTTGGGATCCTTCAGAATGAAAGGCCCTATTCTAAAAACTACTGCAGTGAATACAGAAGATGCAAATGTGAATGTCTGCACAACTACAGATAAAATCCCAAGGTGACCTCTCCTGTAACAGCCCTCTCCTTGCTAATCTAGTGCCAACACAAAAACTAGTGGCTCTCCTGCCTCACATGGATTTTACAAGCTGCTTGGGCTGACTTGCCCAAAGAAGAGTAAGAATGATTCCATGAAGGATTGGGTCCATGGTTGTTTAAGTCCATTTTCAAGGAGATTTGGGGAGGATTAAATTTAAACTTCTCCTACTTCAAAAAACCTTCTTGATTTTTGTGCATACATGTGGATCTCAACCAAACCACTCCTGCAAGATTAGAAATCCACCACTCAATATGAAGGTGGTAATATTTATCGTGTTCATATGAATTATTAACTGTGGTATGAAAACTTTTAAAACAAATTACATCAATGAAGTCATTAAAGAAACTCACCATAGTGACTGGTCCTATTCCCTGGGTCATGTTTTGGGCAGAACACTCTAAAATTTAAATTCAATTTCAAGAAAAAGAGAAAAAGTATTAATGAATATGCAAACAGTTATGTTGACTGGTTTTAAAAGATATCTTCCCCTCTTTTCACTGAACATAAACTGAAATACAGTTAAAAAAATTAGGATTTTTGTTCAGCGTTACCCACCTCAGAAACCACCTGCTTCCAAGTCCCATGCATGCACGACTTTCTATCTGTACTTTAGAGCCTCAGTGGGCTCTCAGCACTGAAGCTCTGAATGCCCAGCTCCATCAGCTCTGTCTGTCTGGGCTTGCCCACTGCTCAGACCCCAAGTCAGACACATTTCCTGTGGTGTGGCAATCACTGCAGCAGAGACACTGCAAGGAGATTAACGCTCCCAAGGTGAAATGCCACAGTGCTCACACTGCTCCATCACAGCCATGCACAGCACCAGGCACTCACCTGCCTGGAGAGCTCCGTGCCCCTCCCTCCCTCTGCTCCATGCCCAAATGTGGCCCCCTGAGCAAGCAGGGCACCCCTGCCTGAGATCCAGTAGCTTAAAGCTGCTCAGGCCACTCGTTACTTAAAGGCTTCAGTAGTATGTGAGATGGGAACATTTTCACTGGTTCTAAGAGAGCAATGTGAACTCCTTGGAAGGGGCAAAATGCAACAAATTTATCTGAAAATATTCCTTATCTTTCGGATACAATAATGCGCAGGGAACATGAACCAGCTTTTACAATATGCCTTTCTTACAGAAGGATCCCAAATCACTTTTTAAAGCAAAAATGCCTCGTCAGGAGCATGGCTTAGTTCATCTCTTCCTTACAAATCTATTTGCCAAGACTGCTGCAATTTTTAAAGGGAACTGCACTTACTAGGACATTTTCTAATTATTGTAATTCTTTTATTTTAACAAAAATAGAAGCATTGCCCTTAAAAATGCAGACTGTTTCCTTGATGAGGAACTTTTTTTGCATGAAATGCATCTTGATGCACAAAAAATCAGGTTTAGGTATGCCTAATAATGCAATCAGAAAGCTATGTAATGGAGACACCTTATTTACACCCTGATTTTCTAATACTGCCCTTTGGAGAATGTTTTTTGTTCTTCCCCTCCCTTTAATTCTAGCCTTTTCCAGTTAAAAACAACCCATCCTAAGCAAAAGAATATCTTACAAAGAACAGACAATAAATTTTACTACTCAGGCCACTTTATTTAGAAACACTTCCCTACTATAATTTTTGCAAGACAGCAGTGCAAATTGCACTTATTTCTCCACCTCTACTCTTACTGGCCACCTCCACAGCACCGTACGCTTGCTCTTTTTATTCTGCTCTATTTGTTTTGATGATCACTACTCTTCATCACAATGATGGCAACTCGGAATTTAAAAACACCAGCTCTGCCTTTCTCAAAGGAATTCTCTCTTTTCAGTATGTTGTATTTCACCATGAAAAAGTGCAGGGGCCATCAGTCCACATCCACTGTTTTTCAAGTCTACTCTCCAATAATTTCAGCTAGCTACAGTTTTTGTGCTTTATTTATGTCACTGCTACTGTGCTAAAGTCTTTAGGTTCAAATCCTTGAAACCTGTCCTACCACCTTTATCTAACCCAGTCCTTTCCCAGCTCTTCAACACAGGCTGCTATAGCCTAGCTTCCTAGGCTCCAAGTGTCACACAGTGACTTAAAACAAGGCATTTTTAAGGGTCCCTCTTCCAAGCCTCCAAGGTCACCAGCTCCAAAAAGCCACCAAACCAAACTGTAAATGCAAGCCCTTCTTTACCAGTTTGTGTCGAGACTGCTGGCAGTCCCACTTGTTTTTCAACATCTTGAGTTCAGTTGTCTTGAGCCTGAGTTATCCTTTCTAAAGCTCTAAGATGAAAGCCATTTATTCTGTGATCATAGAAAGTTTCCATCTTCTCAGCTATGCTCTTTCATGAGCTTTGCAGATTCATAGAGATTTTACAAGCACCAACTGAACATCCCATGCTCCCTGTACAGCCGGGCTTACAGCCTTGCACAGACACATTCATTTTAGATGGAGAGCCCTGTGAACCAGCCAGGAGTGCAAATGTCTTGACACAAAAGGACCCATCTTCCACTGCAACTAAGGACTGCACTAACCCACCCCCTTCTGAAACAAGTAGTGATTAGATGATCCCCCAATTAATCTAAGACTAACATGACCTGTGATCTCTCTGGCCTTGCCCAGAAATGAGCACCAGGGCTTTTAATGCACCTCAGACTTTACTATAACTTCAGCATTTCAAAACGTCCCTGAAGCCCCAATTTTTCAACCCCTTCATCCGCATCCTCCAAACAATTTGTTCCATTTGTCAATGGCAAAGAGGCAGCCCAAGGGCACTGGACACCAGGACTAGCATGATCAGGGCAGAAAATTTTGAATCCATTTAATTGTGTTAATGCTAGCAACATACTTGAAATACAAGGTCTTTGGTGGGAATCAAAGTTCTTTGCTAGCATAGGGAGGGAAAATTACCGTAATTTGCCTAATGTGAGCAGACCTAGAAGTACTATAACCTGCTCTGTGCTCAGACCATGTTTACTGGAGCTTCTCAATCAACAAAAAAAAATTACAATTTGAGTGACGTTAATAAAAATCTTGGTCCTTGAAGATTAGCTAGAGAGCCAGTAAGGACTGACTTTCTCAGTTTTGGCTTAGGGATCTTTCAGGTATGTTACTAAATAGATTCCCTCCCACTGCAGTGAAATTTTCCTGTGAAAGGAAAACATTTCTCCTACAGAGGATTAAGCATCACTTTGAGAGAGAACTTGTTTCCTTCCCTAAAAACCCTTTAACCCCACAAGGCAGTCCCTCTTGCTGGCACCTCCCAGGGGCTGGCAGTGACAGAAGAGCTCGGTGAGTACCGGTAGACGCCCTTCCCTTGGTCGGTCTCCACGGCCGCGTCGTCGCAGAGCGCGCAGAAGAAGTGGTAGCTCCTGCGGCACGTGCGCTCCTCGCAGCCCACCGTGGCCCCCTTCTTGCGGCAGAAGCTGCACACCTGTAACAGCAGGGGGTTCGCCAGGTAAACCTCACAGGCAGCTACTCCAAATCCTGCCACATAGGGCAAATGCCATCCTCTGTGGGAAAATCCAGTATTCCACTGCAAGTCACCTCTGTGTAATTCATCAGGCAAGTTCACTCCTGCGAACTCCTACCCTGGTCATTATTCCAGCCATTTTTTGCTAACTTACCTCTATTTCATACTGATAAATTTGTAAAATGAGGCAAAGAGCCATGTGAGGGCACTGAGGAACTTTCCCAAGTTATTGTGACATTAATTGGTATTAATGTTTGCATTTATGTTTTCTAGGCAAACTCACAATGAAAAAAGTGCCACCCAGGATGCAGGGGAGGAGGGCAGCTGAAGACAAGGCAATTAAAAACCTCCCTCATATAAATAACCTTATTTCTGCTAAACTCAGAAGGTGCTTCCCTTTACAATTGTGGATTGCATTCTTTTGTTTCAGGTACTGGCTTGGTTCTTTACCAAAGTCTCAGGAAACTTCGACTAAGGACATAAAGGCCAGAAAAAATCCCACCTGTATTTTAACACAGAATGAACTAAATTTCACCAAACAAAATGTCAAATCAATGACTTCAACACTAAAACTGTAATTTCCTAATCTTAGTAGATCAGAAGGACCAGCTACTTTAATGTGTTTTTTTTAAAGCACACAACAGGCCAGACAACTTTCAACATCATGAGACAGGACGAACTGCAGATTCAGAAACATTTCCTTACCAGCCGCTTTCCTCTCCTGAGCTCTTTTAGCACTGATGCCACATCAAACCTTATTCCCAGATTTTCTGAGTTATGATCTTCAGATTCCACAAATCCTGAGGAAAATAACTAAAGACAAAAGAGATGATTTTAAGAAATAAGAATGACTCAGTCACCAGCGCAGAAAAGAGACAAAGAATACGTCTTTTCTTCTTGCACTTGCCCTACCTAAGGAGGTCGATTTTTCTCTGTGTTTTTAAGAGGTTTCACCTACACTGAACAAGCAGCTGTGCTTAAACATTTCTGCAGTCAAAAGAAGTTTCTACTTCCACATAGGAGATTTCACATAACCTGAAGACAAACTAAGAAAAGATAGTAAAGTGAGAAAGTCAACTTATTAAAGACACAAACAAAGAAAATCTGAAATTCCAGGGTGCCCGAAGAAAGAGTGAGAAGCTCTTCTCAAGACCTCCACACCCTGGACATCTTGTTATGAGCTCAGTTTTTCAGACCTACAGTTGGATACAACATTTCTCTGTAATAAGATTTCCATACAGCCCAATGCTGACAACAGTTGACTGCAAGGAGAAAAACAGACACATGTACACTCAGGCTACTTTAATTCCCACAGAACTGCTGAGCCATGACAGTGAGTGAGGAAGGGGAAGTTCTTGGCAATTATTTCCTAAGCATTATATGTAGCTAATTCGAAACAAAAGGGAGCCACCCTTTCCTCAACTGGCAAGCACAGTCTGTGTGCCAGAAGGTGATAGCTGACTGCAAAAAATCCCAAACAGTGCAAAGCAGCCTAAGGCAGAGAAATGAGTAAAGTTGCTGGGAGGAGAAAGAAAGGAGAAAGAAAGAAAAGAGGAATAAAACAGAGAGAGAGAGAGAGAAAAAAAGAAGTTTTAACATTGGAGAAACATTAAAGCCCTAATAAAACCTGTTTCAAACAAAACATTCAAGTAACACTGTAAAAGAGGTATCAAATGTTTGTGAAACATTCTGATAAAAAAAATAACCAACCAAAAAAGGTATCAGAAAAATAAAGATGTAGACACAACAATTGTGAGAATAAGAAGGCTGGGACAGTGACAGCCAGAAAGCTGTTCTAGCAGCAATCTCCTGCACTGAACGGCCCTCAGCAACATTCTCCCTCTGCTGAAGAGAGAATACAGCAGCTGTAACTGATCCTGAACATAAGAACCAGCTTCACCAAGATTCCAGAATAAAGGGGAGGCAAGAAGACTAGAAGGATCGCAACATGCTTAGAGCTTCACAGATATTTTTATATAATCAACTTCTAACATTTTTATTCCTTATTTTAAGTAAGACTGGAAAGTTTTTAAACCATCATATGTCAAGTGATACAGATATTTTCCTGCAAAGGTTTAAAGACAACTTTCTGTGGTCTGAGAATCCTCATCCAGTGTCTGAAGAAAACCTATTCCTATTGCTAGACTGTATGTGGCCTTTGTGGTGTTTTCATGTGTGTCTACGACCACTGATCAGCAACAGACACACATGAAAACACCATAAATCAACAGCTCCAGCTGTGCAGACACATCCACTCCAAAATCCTGGCCAAGTCCTGTTGCTTTTCATCACTTTTCCGTCCAATATAAACTTGCTGGTTTGAGTAACCAGCCTTTCAATCCAGACATCATTGCAAAATCAGAAACAGACAAACAGTGTAAACTTCCCCCTTATCCCTTCTTCTCCACTTCTCTTTGGTACCGACCAGCTGCAGGCACTCACCAGACAATCCTGATGAGCTGCAATATCTTTCTCTGTGGCAATATACATGACAGAGCCGGCCTCCCCTTCTGAACAAAATGCACACGTTCTTCGCACCATCTTCGCCATTATCCAGAAAGCACCTGGAGCAGGAAAACTGGGACAAAACACAAAGCCATTGACAACTTCCATAGGCCAAGCAGGACAGAGGAAAGTAGAGCCTGCCAGTACCTGCCCTCTAACTGCTCCTTCACCTACATCCCCTGACCCTTGGTTCTTTGCTCCTCCAGTAACAACTACCAATAGAATAGGCAAAGCCTGCTCTTGGCACAGCAGTGGGATGGAAATCAGATCCCAGGAGCTCCAGCAATTAGAGTAGGAGAAAGAATGGTTTATCTCCTCTTGGAAAGTCACTAACAAGTCACAATACAAAAGTTTTCAAGCTTGCTTGGCAATATCTGCTCCAAAAACAGATCCAAGAGCAGCCCAGCAAGTCATGCCCTAAGGTGTGAAACTCCTTTTATTTGGAGAAGGACAATCACTCATAGCAGTGTTTTCTTAACCTACTGCTGCCACATGTGGGTCAGTGAGTCAACAAAGAACAGAAAAGCAGCTGCCCTGAAGCTTCGCCAGTGCCTTCCACAAGTTCATAGAAAACAAGAAAGAAACACTAATTTCTTACTGTAAGAAAGATGGAGCAAAGTAGAGTGGAGAGGTCTGCAAGTAAATTGGGGCAGAAGAAAAAATCATAAATTAAATATTCAAACATTCTCTCTCAACAAGGTGAAGCACTAAGAGGAGTGACAGTTTTCCCTGAGCCCTGGGGATTGCTCCAGGGACACCTGTTATCTTTTTCTGGTCATATCCACTCAAGTCTTAATTGTTCTTCTTCACACAGTCTTTCTTTTTATCCAGCAGCTGCAAAACTTTGATGCCAGCTACTGATTTCACAAAAACAGTCCAAGTGTTTCTGGACAAGCCTTTAAACACATCCCCCACCAGCAGGTTACAGCATCACCCCACAACATTTGCAGAAGTTTTACTTTGTCTGTGTTTTTTTGTGCAAGTCCACCGCAGAAATCTTCAACAACTTCCCACTCCTAAGGTGTGATACTCCAAACTATCCTCTGCTGGAGATGTCACCTCCGACAGCACAAACTCCTGTATGACAAGGGGGAAGAAAAATCTGTGTTTACTTTCAAGAAATAGGAAGACCTGAAGTTAAATTATTCTAGTGAGAGGTAGTAAGGTCCAAGTACAAAACAGGCAGGAAATGTCACCCTCCAGGAAATTTTGCAACCTTTTTCAGGCTTTCAACAAACTGTTTTCATTAGTTCCCATCTTCCTTGCACAAAACAGACTGGGTAGCCCCAAGTGAAAACACCACCAGAGTAGAAGAGGATTTTTTTAATGTTTTCTCCCCTCTGGCTCCCACTACTGACAATTTACTTATAGTCACAACAAGTCACTTTGCCTTTGCACACAGCTGGAGTTTTTTTCCCCTCTGTCCTTCTATGCCTGGTAAGCAAGGCAGGGTAGAAACTGATTTCCGATACCCATCTGTACCCTGACCATCATACCAGTTTCAGAACCTGAGCAATAAACAAACACAGTACAAACAAACAGAAACACAAAGACATACTAGAATAGAAAAGAAAGCAGTTAAAAAGCAGAACAAGCTAGAGTTTGAATGGTCTAGAATACAGGAAAAGCTCTCTGCAGCAAAGCAATACCTGGAATCGATGCAGATACATAGGCCCTGCTCAGGCCCAGTCAGAGGATCCAGCCCTAGGAATTTTGTAAGGAAGGGGCAAAAGGTGGAGTCTACAGTTCCTGGTGTTCTTACAGGCTCTGGAGAAATCCTGGTGCTGATGGAGAGCAGAAGACACTTGGTCAAGGTCAGCCTTGGGGCTACTCCAGCACCTTTGTAGGAATCCTGAAGCAGCAGAAGTACAGCTCTTGGCTATTGCTCTGTGCAGAAGCAGCCAGCCTGCACCTACTGCCCCGTTTTTCCCGTATCCTGTCCCCCTGTGGTGGCACTCTATCCCAGGCACTCCCCCAAAGCCACTCTATCACTCCCCTCCACAACTGGATGGGGAGAGAAAATATAATAAAGTGTTCATGGGTTAAGATAGGGACAGGGAGAGATCCCTTACCAAATACCATCATGGGCAAAGCAGACTCAGCTTGGGGATAATTAACTGAATTTATTACTAAAAAATCAGAGCAGGATAATAAGGAGTAAAATACATTTTAAAACCACCTTGCCCTCACCCCTCCCTTCTTTCCAAACTCTACCTTCTTCCCCCAGAGGCACAGGGAGATGGGAAATGGGGGTTATGGTCAGTCCATCACTCGTTCCTGCCACGCTCAGGGAGGAGAGTCCTTCCCCTGCTCCATTGTGGGATTCCTCCCACCAGAGACAGTCCTCCACAAACTTCTCTGTGAGTCCATCCAATGAGCAACAGTTCTCCATGAACTGCTGCAGCCTAGGTCACTCTCCCATGGGGTGCAGTCCTTCAGGCACAGCCTGCTCCAATATGGGTCCCCCCCAGGGTCACAAGTCCTACCAGGAAACCTGCTCCAGCGTGGCCTCCTCTCTCCATGGGTCTGCAGGTCCCTGCCAGGACCCTGCTCCAGCATGGGCCTCCCACGGGGTCACAGCCTCCTCTCAGGCATCACCTCCTCCACAGGCTGCAGATGGATCCCTGCATCCCCCCATGGATCCTCCATGGGCTGCAGGGGCACAGCTGCCTCACCATGATCTGCACCAGGGGCTGCAGGGGAATCCCAGCTTCGGTGCCAGGAGCACCTCCTGCCCCTCCTTCTCCTCTGACCTGGGTGCCTGCAGAGTTGCTCCTCTTACATATTCCCACTCCACTCCTCTCTGCCCACAATTATATCTGCCCAATAACTTTTTGTCTTTCCTTCATAAATATGTTATCACAGAGGCATTACTGTCATTCCTGGCTGGCCCAGCCTTGGCCAGTGGAGGGTCTGTCCTGGAGCTGGCTGGCATTGGCTCTGCTGGACATGGGAGAAGCTTCTGGCAGCTTCTCACAGAAGCCACCCCTGTAGCCCCTCCCCGTCCCCCCCCAAACCTGGCCATGCAAACCCAACACACTCCCACAGGAGCCTGTGCTCTTCCTGAGCTTTCTGATACAGAGGACTACCAGGAAGAGGATACAGAGCTCAGCGGGGCAATGGATCTGGCTGGCTGCTCCTACGCAAGAAGGGAGAGGCTACGGGCAGGTTTCCAGTTTCACAGTTTAATTACATTTCATCTGAACAATGCCTTGCTTTTGCAGGCCTTAAGCCTGCCACTCAGGAATTCCAGTGGACACCCTTGGATCTGCCTGAAAAGGCAAGACATCCTTATTCCTTACTCTACTCTTTCAGTAGTACTTATGACAGCATTGCTGTTACTATTTGCCCTGCCGTCTCTTTTTCAAGTCGAGGAATCTGAAACTATTTAGCTCTTCCTTGTACAGAAGCTGGTCTGCAGTTTTCATCCCCTCTGTCACTTCTCCATCCCTCCTCTACTCCTCTGGCTACACTCGAAGAGGAGCAAACCACCCACAAAAGGATGGGCTACCACTCACACTGCAAAGTCACAACGCTACTCTGTATTTTTCTTCTTTCCTTAATAATTCTTACTATTCCAATCACATTTTAGACTGCTTCTGAGCACAGAGCTGACACTTCCACAGAACTATGTTGGAAGCACAAAGCAGTGAAGAAAACACAAAGCTCAACACACAACGGGGCCCACGGTGATCAGAGCAGACAAAACCGGGTGGAGGGCTGGTGCTTTGGGCTGCCACAGCTTTGGGGAGGAACGAGAGGCGGCGTGGGAGCCGTGGGGTCTTGCTCTTTCCCTTGCTTACCAGGAAATGCTTTGCACCAACCACACTTCCAGGGTATTCCATGCAATGCAACCACAAACAATGGAAGTACCCTGATTTGTACCTAACTGGAGGGTGAGGATTTGACACAGAAATCATAGGGACAGATCCATTGGTTTGTCCCCCTGGCCCTCCCAGAAGGGACATCTTTCAGTGAGACTCACATACAGAATCAATTAGGTTGGGAAAGACCTCTGAGATCAAGCCCAACCAATGACCCAACACCACCCTGTCAACTAGACCAGCACTACAGAGTGTAACAGTTCTCCAGATCTCTTTCTTAAGTGACATCAGACAGTAGGGAGGGCATCAGTGTTAGAGTTGTTTCTCTGACACATCCATCATTTTCCACTTATCAATGCTGGATTTTCACCTGCTGTTTTACAGTCAATCCCTTGCTGTCACAAAGTCCTTCTGCAACACTTCGCTTTCACTGTCACCACCACAGGGAACCCAGGGGGACTAATTCAGCTGTAGGATTTGGGGGCCCTTCTGCTGCCCTCCACTCATGACAGAACAAATGAAGCAGCAAAAGACAGAGTGGCAGCTGAAAGGAACAGTCCCACCTGGCCACTTCTCCTGTACCTGTGCCATTTCCTAGAAGCAGGGCTGTTGGTTCGTTTTTTTTTTTTTTCCCTGCAGCAGTGACTAGAAAGAAGAAAAGGGGAAAGGAAACAGAAAGTAAAAAGGGACAAGAACGGGGCTGGCAAGAGCACAGAGCTTGGGCCACTTTCAAATTCAGCAATCCTGCTGAAACACTGCCAGTTTGTCTAAGTACTTGCTCTCCAGACCCAGTTCTGAAAGCACCCTTGCATGTAAATATCCATCTTTTACACAGGAGGAGGCTAAGGCACAGAATCTCACTTAGTATATCCATAGGGGAGTAAGGAAAAGAACCCAAGTCCCCTGACTTCCAGCATGCTATTGAAACCCACTGTCCCAGCTCCTGCTCTGCTCTCCTCTTCCTTCCAGCGCAGTGCAGGATTGGATCTAAGGAAGTAGGAAGAAAGAAAGAAATCACACACCTGTTACCCCACACTCACCGTGTCCCTCATTTGCGCTTTGTGGGGAATGAAGCACGGCGGGAGATGTCATGGACATCGAGATTTCAGACACGACCTACAGTCCCCATTCTCCACAAGTCATTACAAAGCAAACACATCCAGATTTCGCACGGAACAAGAACAAACAAAGCCGTCTTTCTGATCACCTTTTACTTGTGACCATCTCGTTCCAACCCCCCAGCCGTGGGCAGGGCACCTTTCACTAGACCGGGCTGCTCAGAGCTCCCTCCAACCTGGGCTTGAACACCGCCAGAGACGAGACATCCACAGCTTTTCTGGGGAACCCGTGCCGGCGCCTCACCACTCTCACAAGTGAAGGATTTCTTCCCAATTCCTATTGGGGCCCGCGGTGCCGCCCTCACGGGGGTCCCGGTGCCGCCTCACGGCCCCCCCCCGCCGCCCCCCCCCCGCTCTGCCCGAGCGCGGCAGGGTCCATTCACTGACACTGCGGGGAGACCGCAGCGGGGGTGCGCGACCGGCGCTGGGGAGGCGCTGGGGAGGCGCTGAGCCCCACGCTCCCCCCCCCGCGTGCCCGCGGTAGCACTTACCGCCCGCTCGCGGCGCGGCCCGGCCCGCGCGAGCCGCCACTGCCGCTGCCCCCTCCCCCGCCCCCAACTCTCCCGCGCGGAAGTGAGCGGGCCCGGCCGGGGCAGGGCGCATGCGCGCTGCCGCCGCCGCTGCTCCGCCCCGCGCAGCCGCCCCGGCGCTGATTGGCTGCGGCCCCCGCGTGCCTGGAGGAAGGCGAGCCCGGGTCCCCCCCCGCCGTGCGTCCGGGCGTGCCGGGGTCACGGACCGGAGCCGCGGGTTCGATTCCCGTGCCAGGCACTGCCGCCGGATGCCGTCAGGCAGCCATTTCCCGAGGGCTTTCTCCATGGGAAAGGCGATATCCTGCATCCCTCCCTAGCCCCCTGTTCACTTTTCACAGAATCACAGAACTACTGCTCAACCTAAACTTCCCCTGGTGCAGCTTCCTGTCACTTGTTGCCAGGGGGGAAGATGCCGACCCCGCCCCGGCTCCATCCTCCTTTCAGGCAGTTGTAGAGGGCGGTAAGGTTCCCCCGAGTCTCCTTTCCTCCAGGCTACACATCCCCGGCTCCCTCAGCTGCTCCGCATAGGACTTGTGCTCCTGGCCTTTCACCAGCTCTGCTGCTCGTCTATGGACACGCTCCAGCACCTCCATGTCCTTCCTGATCTGAGGGGCCCAGAACTGGACACAGGATCTGAGGTGTGGCCTCACCAGTGCCGAATACAGGGGCACAATCCCTGCCCTGGTCCTGCTGGCCACACCACTGCTGATCCAGGCCAGGCTGCCAGTGGCCTTCTGGGCCACCTGGGCACTGCTGGCTCACGTTCAGCTGCTGCTGACCAGCACCCCCTGGTCCTTTCTGCTGGGTCACTTTGCAGCCACTCTGCCCCAGCCTGCAGCGCTGCACGGGGTTGTTGTGACCAAAGTGCAGGACCTGGCACTTGGTCTGGTTGAACCTCCCCCAGCGAGCTCACCAGCCGCAGTAACAGGCATGTTCTGGCTCATCAGGAGGCCACACCAAACACAACATGGAGCTTTTAAGATCCATTCCCTTTACCAGCTAGATCAGCTTTGGCTTTTCAGCACTGCTGGCATAATTCCAGCTGGTTTCCAAAATCCCTTTGCACCTACCCAGATGCAGCATATCAGAGCTAAGATCCCTGTGTCCAGGCTTGGAATTAGTTTATATCTATTAGCCAAACATTCCTACACAATTCCAATTCCCAGATCTATTACCTAGATGATACTCAAATGAGTCAACACAATTCATGCATCCACAGGTGCATAAATCTTAAACTAGTAAAATTTTCCAAACAGAAATCTGTTCTTCAACACAGGAAAACATTCCCTGTGGAGGAAAATCAAGTCCAAAACCTTTGTGATCTCTTCCTCCAACTGTTGTGCTACGGAGCCATATAGTTCTGCTGAAATACATAGAGCTGGAAATCGGTGCCCAGTGATTTTTTGGCAAAAAAAAAAAAAAAATAATCAGTTAATACGCTCCAGTCCAGTTTATTTTATACCTATGCCATCAGTGATTTTCAGCTGTCTTTGCATTTGTATGCTTATCTTGGGCACTAATATTTATTTCCATGGGGCCCTTATACATCCTCACATCCCTACTGTCCCTCTGTTGGGACCATCTTTCTCACTGTCCTGCTCACTGTAAGAGCTGTGATTCATATCTCAGTGCAACTAATTCCCATCAGGCACTCTTCTTTTCTGATACCCCCGACAGCCTGACGAGAAGTCCCAAATGTGTCGTTCCACAGGTGCTTTTGAGTACTTCACTTGGAATAGCTTCACCTATTCTTCCATCAGTGCTTGTGCTTGGTGCTTTTACACACGGCTGTGCTAAAGCACGGGCGACACGAGGGGCTGTGCTCAGGAACATCCCCATCTGTGAGCTGTGACAAGCAGAGGAACAGACAGCAGAGCAGACAGAGGGGAGCACTCCTGTGGCCATTACCTGCAGAGGACACTTGCAGAACACCCTCAGCACAACTTGTTCTAGTAGTATTACAGTAGCAGGCAGAAATCACACCTTGTAAGGTGACTTTGCTCATGGATAGCTTATGATCTCTAGCCTGGAGGAGGAGAATGGAGCACCAGCCTGGACACAGACCTGATAAACCTAGCTAACCAAAAATCCCTGTTTCATACACACACCTTCTGTGACATCTACGGTCACAGCAGGCTCTCCCATAGGTGCAGACCACATGGAGCAAGTAAGTGCTGCATCTTCTGAAACATTAGGTCTGTTTTCCTGCATCAAGAAACAGGGCTTTTCCTCACCAGCCCAGTTATCATTAATTCCTACCACTGATCTGGAATATATAATCAACAGCAGTAAAATGTACCTTGCCCCCCCCCCCCCAATGCTTTAACAACATTCCCATCTTCTTTTCCACATTCAAGTCAAGCATAGACACAGATGTTTTCTGCATTTTCACTTGTTTTAAAGGCTAATACCACTCCTGAGTTACCCATGGGTTTGTCATACACTTTGGCATGTCTCTGGTTAACATTGAAAGATGTTATCCCAAGGCATATTCCCTCTGAGTGGAGACAGATCTTCAATGAAGCAAAAATGAACTGAGCTGAGCGCTGTCTTCAGCTAACACAGGGGCTGCATTGACAGAGTGGCTGATAAGGGCAAGAGTGGGTGGCTCTGACCCTCTGAAGAGGCACTGCACCAGCACTGGGGTAACCCCACTCTTCTACATTTATCCCTGAAGACGGGTAGTGAAAGCCCACACAAACCCAGAGTGCCATGACTGGGACCAAAGCCGAGGAGACGTTTGCTTGCTGGATGTGTCAAACTCTCAAACAGAACTGTGGGAGAGAAGAGCTGAGGTTTCATTGCAAGCAGAATGGTTCACAGGTCTGTTATCTCTCTTAAAGGTCCACTTTTAACACGCTGAAACTCCTCTTGCTGAGACTTGGGAAATTCAAGAGCATCCTGTGTTGCAGCACAACCCCATGAATTTTAAGCTTGAAGCATCCAAAACAAACTAAAAAAAAACCCACTTAGGGCCACAGATACCATGTTTGTCCACAGTTACACAGCACAGATGCATTCCAATTAAAAGAGAACCCTAAGCCATGTGGGTGTGAGACGTCCATTGCCTCCTGGCCTCAGGGCTGAGAAGTGGTTCCTGCTTCTCTTTCATTCTGCAGTATTGGCTTGGACATAACCAGGCCAAGACCTTCATTTGTTCCAACCATTTCTCTGAAAACCGCCACAGGAAGAGGATGACATGGTGAGCACTGAAGCATATGGGCTTGGAATCTGGGATACCAACCATGCAATTAACACATGAATAGCAGGTGGTTCTTCCAACTCATTTATCAAGGAACAAAGAAAAGTACAGGTACAAGACTCTCATGTTTACCTTCTCCAACAAAGGCAATCTGACTTCAAGCCAACCACTTTATTCCATAAATGACACCCTGAACGAGCCTTTCTTTGAGCTCTCATGCTAATCAGCTGGCTGTATGGCAGTGATGTCCCAGTAAGCTGGGATACCTCTCAATGTTACTCCTTGAGGCTGAGAAACCCCTGATCAACTGCAGATCTCTGGTAAGCGAGTGATGTCACACATAGCTTTGTATTACAGTGCACTAGATGTTGTATTGGTAACTTTAAATCATTATTATATCCTCTGCAGTAAGAGAGTGAACTTTGCTATCAAACTATGTTAAGTCTTACTTTTACAACGTTTTTAATAAAACCAGTTTTTTTGAAACCTTTGGCAGTGGTTCTTCAAGGGTCTAAATTGCTCATCTGCAACACCTCCTTGCTTGCCCAATGCTACAACACATTCAAAAGCCACACACCCATCCCTTGCTCCATTTCAGAGCCACCTCCTGCATCTGCACTGTGTGCAGACTATGAGTCTCCTAATGTAGCTTGTTTCTGTCTTACCAACAAACTGTGGTAAGGAATTCTGCAGTCCATCTGTCCCACACTACACAATATGGCACTGAGATGAGGTATATTGGATTTCTCAAGGATTTCTGTGTGTGTCACAAACACGGAGAGGGGTGCAATCCAACATAACCCAGTCATTTTTCTCCTGCTGCAGCAGGACTTGTCCAGCTCACCTTGTGGCACAAACACAGCTCTGCAGAACTGTTCTGCCTAATTCCATCTCTGTTCAGGACTATCTGTCCCACCAGATCCATCAGGCTTAGGTGTATTTTAACAACTCCTAGTGCCCAGACAGGCAGCCTTGCATTCATGAGTTTCAGAAACCTGAGTTTTGCTAACTCAGCCCTGTGAAGGAGCATAGAAAGCACCAAGGAACTGTTGCTCTCATCAGTCATGTCTCTGCTGCAGATACCATGGAGGAGGAATTCTTCCAGTGCACTGTGAACCTTGCTTGCGGATTAGAAGCAGGGAGGAGGAAGACCAGGAGAACAGAAATTATCTAGGAAAAGTTTGATGCCTGTCCTTAGGACGAACAGTTCTAATTCTGTAAACCAGAAAAGTGCTGTTTAAATGTCAGTTTGAAGAAACATCAGGTGAAAGGCATTTTAATTGAATGCAATTAGCACCACGGACTTGAGGGCTGTTTGCTGAGTAGCCATTCCTTCCATCATATAAAGAAATCCCCAGGTACAAGATGTGCTGACAGTAGGAAAACTTTGCCTATAAGGTTTTTTTCCTGCACTTCTGAACTCCACACTGACAGGAAATCTCTGTCTCTGGCATGCTTCCAGCTTCATAACCATAATCCCATGTGAGTTCGGTTCCAGCTTTCACATGTCTAAGAAATAAAACAGTCAATTTGTTTGAACTAAGTGAAACAGTACCATGCTTACAATTTATCACCTACAACACACATGCAAACCCAAAAATTGTAGGGGGCAGGGAGCATCACATAGGCAGCTTGTTGGGAGAGAAACAAGGGATACAAGAAGTCTCTGGCACACTCCTGCTGCTTTGCCTACCAAAGCTATGGAGATTGCAAAAAGTACTGGAGTCTAAACAATGTGCTCTAACTTAAGAGGGAAATTCTGGGAAACAAAAATCAAACAAACAAAAAACCCCACCAAAACCAACCAAACAAAAAACCAAAAACCAAACAAAAACAACCCCCCCAACCAAAACAAACCAATCCCCAAAGCAAAAAAAAAACCAAACAAAAAAAACCAACCAAACAAAAAAAAGGAAAACCACATAAGTGATAAGTCTAAATGAGTAACACAGTTTTGTTATTTTTCCTATGTAGAGTGCATCACTGAAGTTTGAACAGATCTCTAGATAAGTTGTTGAAGACTGTCATCTTTGGTCTGACAAGGTACATTTTAATGCAATTGCACTATGTGCACAAAGCCCAAGACTCAGAATTAAACACATGCTCCTCATAAACCAGCTGCTCTGACATTACAATAGAAGAAATGTCTAAGGTAGGAAATTCATTGTCCAAAATGAATGCCAAACTAAATACCTGAGACTGAAATGATGAGAGACAACTGACGGAAAATGTAATAAAATATGAATATTGTAATGAAGAGAGTAATTCTCTGATGTTTCTCACTGGATATGATATAGGGGACATCCAGTGAATTCCCAAGGCAGCAGACTGACAACAAATAATGAGGACTTTTCATACAGCACATAATTGCAGCCTGGGTCTTGCTGACTTGAGATGTTCTAGAAGGCAGACATGTGAAACAAATAAAAAGGTGACTGGGCAAGTTCATGGAAGGCACACAATTAAGCTGAATGATCCAGATGAAGTCCTTAATTTAGAAAAGTTGTAAAAGGGTGATGCCCAGAAAATGGAAGAGCCAGTGAGGGGAACCGTCCTTCAAATATCTTCTTCCCTAAGTGTCTTTGCTGGTCTCTATTACCTCTCACTACTGGCCTCAGTCCCATTATACTTCTTTACTGAGTACCTGAGCAAGAAAGACTCTAGCTACAACAAAATCTTTTTTTTGACATATTTTAAAACATTGTCTTCACAGTTCGTGGAAACCTCCCAGTGCAATCTGCAGCATCTGTGTCAGTATGGAGCAGAGCTGCAAGGCTCCACAAAAGATCAATGTTCCCTGGAACTGGTTTGTCAGAACAAAGTCTCTCCTCTCTGTTGCATTCTCACCTAGTACTAGTGCTGGCATGCACATCAGCTAACTTCATTCACACAATTAATCTTTCCTCTCCTGCGTTTAGCTGCTGCCATCTTGTGTTTCACTGGCACCAGCTCTCTGTACCTCCCTTTCTGTTAGACACTAAGGAAATATCTGCATCTTTTACTTTCAGAACAAATTTTCACCTCTGAGTATCCTATTGTCACATCCCCAGGACATGCTGGGCCAAAAAAAGTCCTGCTTGTCTTGATGGCTGTGAGGAGAAGGAATGAAGCCTGTTTGTTTGGCCCACGAAGTGTCTCAATATCCTGTGGGGTTCAATCCTGCCCTATGGGACCCAGATCTGGTGGCCATTCCTTGTGACTCAACAGTGGGATGAGTGAATCGTGGCTTTCCAAATGACCATGCTGAGTCAAACCTATTTCTCCACTGAAGAAGATAACAGTGAAGTGGGCACATCAAAATTAAGCTTCCCTACTTTACATTACAGTGCAAAACTGAAGAAAAGCTCATTAGTGATAACCATTAGTGATAGCAAGCTCTGTTTCTTCTGTCTTTAGTGCACAATAAGAAGTCAACAATAGGAAGGTAGTTTTGTGCTTTCATAATCTAAGCATCTGCCCCACCCCTCAGTGTAATTATGTACTAATAACTAAGCACTGCTTTTTTCCCCCTAGTGCCTTGAATGAACAACATTAAACTTCCAGAAATTCACCTGTTTGTGAAGAATGCCACCCATGGAAAACTTCTGTTGTGAGTTTCTACAAACACACTTTGTGCAAAGAGATTTGGGCAGCAACTGTGCTGTAAAATGGAAAATCTGAATTAGAAACAGTCCAAAAGTCTATCGCTGGCTGAAAAAACTATTTTGTGCCACTATCTGTCACTAGTAAAGGTGGTTTCCTCCTTCCCTTCTCCAGCCCACATGGAATATTTATTACCCAATGCCATTGCCAGGGCAGCAGGGCTAGGGAGCAAGCAATGGATGAATTGGTTTTGTGTTGACCAAGTACAGGATGTGAAAGGTCACTCAGGTGCATGTAGGAACGTGCTCATGGGTGCAGAAGAAAGGTTTCTGTAAGATGCACTACTAAGATTAACACCATATTACCTCTGCAAGGAAGAACAGCTTAAACATATGCAGGGGCTTTGCTGTAAGACATAATCATGCCAATGAAGAGAAATAAATTATTTGCAGAGTACCTGCAGATGTGTCTACGAATCATTTGTCTTAGCTGGAGGTACTTAGCAATTCATTGCTATTTATTTCTTGGCAAGTCAAAACTGAGGGACTTATTTAGCAGACATGTACACAGTATGACAGAGCACTTTCTGAACCCATGATTGAACAGTAGGGAAGTTTTGTACAATAACACAACACCTGTCCCAAACCAGCACAAACTAGAATTTACAACGGCTGGGGAACAAAATAAACAAGGCTGGGAGAAGGCATGTGGCTCAACAAAATGTGCTATTTGCTCTCTGAACCCCCAAGAAAGGCCATCAGGAAAACGTTGTCACTCATTACTGGGGAAAATGTTTCTCAGGAAGCCAGGGGTGCCAAAAGCTGCAGCTGGTACATAGCATGTATCAGTTCAGGGAGGCACAAACAGCCAGTGTGACCCAACTACTGTCCTGTCACCTGTGATTGCAGGGAGCACCACAAGTGCCTCTCTCTTGTCATGTACCTGCCACACACACTGTTCATGTGCAAAAGCTTTCTAGCTTAAGCTTAAATAAGCAAATGATGTATTTGCAGAGACAACAAAGAGAACCCATGCAACTTAGTACTTACATTTAGAAAACGACCCACGTTTCCTTCTTTTGTGGCATCCAGTACATAAATATTTTCTTCATTAGCATTCTTTGGGAGCATCCCATCACCATCAGCCTCCTCACAAAGTGCATCTTGTTTTGACTGGCTGCTATTTTCCTTTTTGCAGTCAGCTTTCAGGGGTGCATTGTTAGATGGCCTCATGACACATGTGTCATCCAGCACACCTGACTTGCCACAAACAACACCCTGCAGTGACAGACTCTTTCTTTTGCATCCTGCACTATCCACATCAGCAGAGTCAGTCAGCCCAACTTCCATCAGATGTTCTTCCTTCTGCTGCTGGGTGGATTCTGTCAATGGATATGTATATTATTTCTCAACATCACTTTAAGGCCAAAGCCTTACCCTTGTTTGGCCCTGAACTCTTAACCACCTTCTCTTTCCCACATCCTCCAAAATCTAAGCAGCTTCCTTGCTATCTGCAAGTCTGTAACACTTTTCCATGTCTCTCATCAGTCCTCTCACAAATGACTGTTTCCTGCTTTGGTGCCTTAAGCACTTGCTCAAGGTGCCTATGAGCGACCTGGTGCCTCACTCTTCTCAAATCCCACTCCAGACTTATTTTTTCCATATATTAGCATTTTTTATCATTCATAGCATATGAATATCATACATATCATACAGCATTTTTTATCATTCTCCACCTTAACTCCAAGAGAACCACAAACTGTAATTAAGACAGAAGCAAGATGCATGTGCAAATAGCATCAGTTTCACACTGCCCCTCTCCAGCCTGAGGTCCCCCCACCTGAGCATTATATCCTGTTCAATTCCTGTTGGCTGGAACAGGTACTGGGTGTGACACAGCAAGATGTGTAAGACTGACTTTCCCACAATTGCACTGTATTTGAGAAGCTGCTGTTGGGACAGTTCAACATGTCCCAACATCTACTGACAACATTGTTCTACTCTAAGAACAAGCCTGCCCAAACTGTCTACATTGAAGTCTATCACCTGATGGGACACAACTGTACAAAGCATGCAGTGTGTAGAGCTCTGCAAACCTACTTTCTTTTCCTTTCTTTGTTCCACTGGTTAGTTTTGTTTTGCTTGACTGATGAATCTGAGAACTATCATCTTCATCTGAGCTGGCACTGTGCACCTGTGTATCAAATGAAAAGGCTGTGATGTGATGTTGCTGTATGCAACTCTGGGCCAACAGGACACAGCAAGTGGCTTTTAGAACTCAAGGCTGAATTTTCAAACCTACTGTAATGCATAGCTGTGGCTGAATTTGAAAAGTTAATACACTTACTGCAATGTAACATTTATCTTAATTTCAAATTATCCTTCAAAATAACCAGGAAAGAGCCCCCCAGTCAATAAGACATGTAAATAAGTGCTTAAGTCCCAACAATTTCACCAGAATTGTAAGTTGCCCAGCCAAATCCCAAACATGCTTTTTACACAGTTTCAATGAAGTGACTGGATGTGGCAGAATTTCTCCTCTCCTGTCACAAAAAAAACAATTAGTGATGGGAGTTCTGGAATGGACATCACTGCAAAATGTTAGCATGAAAATCCCATATGCATTTCTTAAGGACACTGAATCCAGTAAAACCTACAGCATAAGTTTACACCAGTTTTCTTCCTCTGCATGTGTTTGCAGGCAACACTCCACATTGATAGGTCAGGAGTCACACTCAGGTCAGTTCTCCCAACTGCCACTGCATGAGAAAACTGCACAGACATCCTGAGATTTTGTTCTCTCCCTGCTATGCCGTTCTTTGGGGACACATCACAAAAATATTATCACTCTGACCCCCCAACCCTGTATTTAGTTACAAGGGGGAGGGGGAGAATAATTACTTAAGGCTCTTGAGGCTGGAGTGAAAGGGAAGGGTGGAGAAGGGAAGGCTGTGAGAGTAGATAGTGCTGGTCTGGGGGAACATGTTGAAGGATTGATAACGGAGAAGGGATGGGGTGCAGCTTCCAGCATGGCAGCCTAGCTCACGGTGTGACACAATCTCATGAAGAAAGGTCATTAGAACTATCTAAACAAGCAAGATGAAAATGTCAAAATTAACATACACACGCAGCACAGTGAAAAATGAATCTATTAAAGCCACTTATTATTACCATTTTTAGCTGGTGATTGCGAAAAACAAGTGTTCCAGGCCTTCTCACAGTTGCATTACTTGAGTTCTTTGGGTGAATCCTGTACAGAAAGGTCAAAAGGAAATTATAAAAGACAAACAGACCCATAAGTAACTCTCACAACACACATTTCTCTAACAATCTCCAGTTCCAGACTCTTCTCTAGAAGGAGCTACAGCAGAACCTGCAGTCTGGCCTCACCCCATGTTCTGTGAGTATTCTGCTTTTAAGAACTGAGAACCTAGGCTAGGTTCTCTATAGTATTTGTGAGAAAGCACTCGCTCGAACTTTTTTGAGGGATCAGCAGCTGCTTTTACATCCTTTTCCAATTGTCCTGCTGAGAACCAAATTGCTTTACTGTTATTATATCAGATTATCTCAAAATATAGCACCAACAGAGTTTTGCCTTTTCCTGCTACTACTTTCAACAGTTTTGACAGTACAGCTTTCAACTAGGAAAGCAAAGATGTTGTGGAGACAAGGGATAGCGAAGGAGACAGAGAGGGAGGACAACATATGACAGATTTAGAGAATGCTCTCCCACAAAAGAACCTCAGTCCTTCACATCAGGAGAGGGTTGAGGAAGGATAGGAAGCAGTTATCTGGTGTAAACATTTAAAAAATCTAAAATCACATTAATCTGGACTACATTCAGAGCGCAGTAGACAATACTGGTTTCAAAAGGGATATTAACATCTGTACAATGTCTAGCAATATATAATGGCTCTTATTCAAGAAAATTTTCAACGTAAAACATTTATGTGTGTTTTCCTGCCACAAAAATCTCCATCATGGCACTTTTTTGGGTTACTCATAATGGCAAGAAATGCTATTCTTTAAGGCTTTAAACCTCTCTGTAAACTCAGAGTGCACAGAGGCCACGAGAAGATGTGACATTATTATGTGACTACATGCTTCTAAAGGCAACCTGTTTGGGGTCGTGTCAAGCTTAGCACACTGATGTCCTCTCAGAGGTTTCTCAGTCCAGCTGGACTGTCATTTTTTAAGCGGCAGAATAACAAAGTCTTTTTTCTGAATTATTTTTACATAGCCCACGTGCAAAACATTTTTATTCTCAGGAAAGGAAATTAGTGGGATTTAAGGTAGCAGAGCAGTAAAGGCAACTTAGAAACTGTCCTTCCCTGCAATTTTTAGTAACAGCACTTAGCAGAAGTAGAACTTCGCTGATTGCTTATAATTATGAAATTACAAAATTATTAATTCACTAGATTTCCAAGATACTGAAATGCAAATGAGAATATGGTAGCAGATATTTTTAAAAGTTTCCATTTGCCATTTCATATTGCTTCTCAAAGATCCACAATAATCTTCTACTATGAAAAGACCTATGCAATCATCTCTGAGCAGGACAAAGAAAGTGTTTACAAAGACGTGTAGCAGAGAAAGGAATAAAGTTTAAGAAAACATGCTCCCAGTTTCCAAGTGAAAAGACTGCAGCATGCTATTGACACATGCATGCAGTTATTTGAATTTATTGGAGGAATCCTGACTGACTCTGAGACCCTGAGTGTACAATGAAAACATATTCACTGCAAAAGTGCAGCGGTGTCAGACTCTTAACAGGAGAGGTTAAGGTTTCTGGCAGGAAAGGTTATGTTACAAATAACAAAAGGTTTAGAGACGGGAAGCAAAGGGCAGAACAGTTGGTGGCTAATATGTTATCAAACCCCTCAATGTCATCAAGTATCTTTAAACAATTTATCTCAAGTATACTCTATTAATTCTTTCAAATTAGCATTACCATTAATGCTCTAAACAGATCAAGTACACCCAAGAGATAAACTGAATTTCTAGAAAATGCCAAGTGATACAGGTAAATAAAATTAATAAAGAGGAAAAACTCTGTCCCACTAGAAGAAATAATCGGGAATTAAAAAAGAAGTTCAGAAAGAAAAAAACCACCACCTTCATAAGAGGACATACTCTAAGTTATACAGTAGAGTTTCTAGAATAGCAGAATATTAGTTTTGTTATGATTAAGATTACTTTGCTAAACTTACAGGGTTGATTTATTTTCATTATCCACTGTCTTAGACAAAGATTCCTCATTCTCAAGAATGTCATTTTTGTCAGTCTGCACTAGTTCGATCACTGAGTCTGAACTATCAGTGTCAAGTTTTCTTTTTTTGGAAGAAAAATCATGACCTCTGTCATTCACTGCATCTTTCTCCTTCAGCTCTTGCTCAGCATTTCCCAGTACTTCAGCTCTGCTCATTAATCTACCTGAAAGAAAAAGAAAAGTTTTCTTGTTTTTTTTTTTAAATGCTTTTTTGCTGAGTCACACCAACTATCACAGGCCAAACTTACATTAACAAATACAAGAGCATTACTTGGGAAAGCAAAATATGAATGCTGTCTATAATTCTATGATGTCGATATAGGCTGACATGCAAACTGAATTAGACAAGGGCATGTAGTGATAAGACAAAGGACAATGGCTTTAAACTGAGACCATGTCTAGATTAGATATTAGTAAGAACTTCACTCTGAAGGTGTGAGGCACTGGTACTTCCTGTGTGAAGCTTTGGATGCCCCATCCCTGGAAGTGTTCAAGGTCAGGTTGGGTGAGGTCCTGAGCCACCTGGTGTAGTGAAAGGTGTCCCTGCCTGTGGTGGGGATGCAACCGGATGCTCTTTAAGGTCCTTCCAACCCAAACCATTCTATGATTTTATGATTTTTACTGAAGGAAAATTAGCCCTAGCATAGGATGCACAGATTTGTGAGGGAAAAAAATCAATAGTCTGAGATAGGTTTTGTTCCATATGGTTTTGATTGTCTGTCACCATCTCAGAGCAGAGCTCTTCCAAGTTCTTCTGTCCGTTAGATCGTATTGCAAGCTAAGATTATATTGACACACTTCTCTTCCAACCCCGTATTTCCCTGTTCTCAAAAGAAATCCAGGGCACACACACAGGAGATGGAGAATTATCTACATGTCCTCACAGGTCACCTCCTGCTACCTGAGTAGGTACAAACAAAGGTTCCCTTGTCGATGTCATCCAGGCAGCGGACGCCCCAGCCCTTCTTCTCCGTGTTGAACACCTGCAGCCTGACTTGGATGCCGTGCTGCACAACTCTGTTCTGACACATCAGCTTGTCACACCTGCACAACACACTGCACTCATAAATCCTGCCAAGAGCAAGAAAAACAAAACACAATATAAAAGGATGCATTACCATAACCAAGTTCCTGTTATTAATTGCCCTTCTAAGCATCAACAAGACAGTGGACAGAATTATAAAGACTCTGGCTAAAACATTGCTGGTTGTGCAGCAATGCTCTGAAGCTTGTGACTTTCTTGACTGCTGATTCATAAATGTTATGAGTCTGTCTGCCAAATGTTGGTATAAGTATACAAAAAAACCAAATGTTACTTTTTTTTATAGGAGTAAATCACACAGAAACAGAAATCCCTATGAAGCACCTAATTCTATACTGGAAGAGATTTTAGAAAAGACAACCTATGCCTGGACTTCACTGCAGCTGTCATAAATTCAGGATTTAATGAAGCATTTCCAGAAGAACTCATAATTGTGCTTTTTTTTTGCATCCGTTTCTGGGTTCTCTGACAACTTTAATTCTGCATGTCAGCCATAAACTAACATCACCCAGAGGAGTGAAAGGGGCTCCTTAAGCCTGTAGATTCAAGCCCTTGGCTATTGCAGAAAGCAACCTCACACAATTCCTCTCCTAGACACCTGAAGTAACTGACGCCTTCTCAAGGCCTACTAATCCACAGGAGCTGAATAAGAGGAAGGGCAAACACTTGAAGCATCGGATGGCTTTGGAGATTCTTGGAAGAGTCACCCATAACCAAGTCTGGCAACAGCAGCTGGCTGATGCATCTTTAGGACTCTGGTCACTCTTCACACTTTTCTTGGACCTTGATCTTAGCTGTGAAAATTGTAGGATCTGCAATACAAAAGCTTTTTTTTTTTCCTCCTATTACTCAAGTTACATTAAGTTTTTATCATCCTGACCTGTCACTAAAATTGTGACAAAAATGGAAGGTTTCAGTAATCCAAGAACTCCAGTTATTTTAATCCTGTGGCACTTAGACTAAACTATTAACTGCTATTTTATTTGTATGCTCTTATTTTACTCCTGTAGTCTTTCTTACCCGCTAGGAACAGGTCCCTCCAGTCTTTTGTACCGGTATCCACGGGATCTTTTACTACCTGGAGACAGAGAAATTTTACTACAGCCTCTTGCTGTTAGCTGTAGGCATGCACATTTTGACCTAAAAATAAGAGTAAAACATCTCAGAATGTATCTGAAGCAGCATAAAACAATCATGAACCTAGGTAATCTGAAATGCACTTGGCTATACACACACAAACTTCCATACATATTCCCCCTCCCTGCTCCTTTTACTCCACAAGACTGTTTCAGGCTCACCCTACCTTTTTTCTTAGTCTCTTGACTGATTCCATGTGCTTTACAATAACCACGTTCTCTCCACCCCAACCCCATTCTTCTGCCAAGCTCCTTAAATGGCACATGCAAACAGCTGACATACAACAGAAACTTATTATAAGCAGGACACTGTCAAATGGACCGAATGAATAAAAGTCACCTTCTCTGGCACAGCATCCCAGCCTGTTTGCCACTACTTGGTTATCTTCCTCCCTCCTCAGCCCCCAGGAAGTGAAGAAATTTACACTATGGAGCACTCAAGCAACAGTGCTTGTCTTCACCATCGTATGTCATGACAACTCCAAAGAGTCACAGCAATCGTGCAAATCCTAAACCCTAAAACTGCACACAAAAGCATCTCAATTCTTGTGGGACTTCAGTGCAAAGAAGTGGCACGCTGCATACTTGCTGTTTCCCACCACTCAGCTGAAATGAAATGACTAAAATTACTGAAGCTTCCTTACACCAAGCCATGATTCCAAGTTTTTGTTGGGTCATGAGCAGCTATGTTGCACAGCAGCATGTGCAACTCCCCTAGCAGCCAATAACACAAAATGGATGCAACATCAAATAACACCTATAGACAGAGATCAGACAAACACCCTTCAAGGAAGTAGACAAAAATACCACTGAGCTTGCATATGGTAACTGTGGCAGGTTCACACAGAGTGTCTGCAGCTCAGAGCTACCAGGATTCAGAAAAAGACAACAATGAGCAAGACTACTGGAACTGCTCAGACCACAAATGTTTTCTGTAACCACAGAGTTTTGTAGCTTCTGTTTAGACAAGGAGAAGGACAACATGTAGAGGTTGGGAACAGGGACGTTTCTTCATCTGCCCTCAGTAACCTTCTAACTTCCAAATGATCTGATCCCTTGAGGCTGTCCCACTCCATCTACAGATGCCGTTTTACAGTAGGAGCTGCAACAGAAATTGTCATGCAGGATCCTTCCCTGCCTGCCATGAAAACAAACCTGCCTCTGCTGGCACACGACTCCCTTCCCTACTCTTTTTCCAAAGCCAAGGTATCTGCTTGTCAGCTCCACCTGGAGGAGAAGCACTGCCAATATGGGAAGAAAGGAAAAGGAACACAATAATCCACCTGTTGATCGCTTCCTTCCCTACAACAGAGGGTGGACCAGTAGGAGCACCCAAGTACTGGAGAAGAGAAAGACACAATGGTGTCAGCCAACACAAAGCATGGCACAAGATATTCCAGCAGCGCTGGTCCTGTTTGGCACTGTTTGGTACTGTGCTTTCACACACCATCACCCTGCTGTTGAGGTATCACGTGTCACTGGCCCGAGATATGATCCTTCTACCTACCTATCGATGCAGCCATCTGTGCAGTCACAGGAATCAACAAACAGGCTGGAGAAATTGTTGAGGTAATATCCACGTGGCCACGATGACTTCCGATACTTGAAATAAGGTAATCTTGCATGGTCCAGAGTGTTACAGAAGGAGACAGGCACAGACTCGGCCCCGTTGCTAATATCGAACTCAAACACGAGGGGCTCAGGATTCATGGTGTTCCTGCCCAGCAGTACATATGTGTTGAAGGAAAAGTGATCAAGAAATAAGAAATTGCACTCTGTTTCAAACAAGTAATTTCGCACATCCCGAAAGCTTCTCAGGCTCCGACCGCAAGGGGCTTTGTAATTCACATCCAGTGCTTTTGAAAGGCAGTCTGCTTTTGCATGGCGTCTTTGAAAGTCAAACAGGATTGGGATCTTCAGAGGATTTTCACCCCTGTAGGAGCCTGCTGCTCTGTTGGCAAGACATGCACTAGAGCACTTGTGGTTCTGATAATGCACGTTTAAAGGTAAACTTTGCATTTTGCTAGGTGCTTCTTTACTCCCTGAGCATGTTCCTTCCATGTCCTCTTTTTCACTATTTGGAGTAAAGGAGGAAAAAAAAGAAAGAGCAGCATCTCAGACAACCAGTGAAGTGTTCAGTTTTTTAGTAGTTCAATATTTTTAGAACAGAAAAGAAACAGCCCATGGCTAGAAGGCCCAAGGTTTCACATGGTGTAACTGTCCTAATAACATACAAAGACATATTCAGTTGCATTAAAACAAAAAAGCATCTTCCCAGAACTTACATGCTAAAACACAACAAGAAAATGTAAAAAAAAAGGAACGACATATTTACCCCCATCTTTCAAACCAGTACCTGAGGCTAAATACTAAACACAGAGAGACTAAGTTACACACCTGACAGTCTGCAAAGTAAGGAAAGCCTGAGAACTGATGCCTAAATCCTAACCCTGGTTACACTCATGAACCTTTATTCACAACCTAATGCCCTATTCTGCAACATTCTCATGTGGGAAATTAGACAAGTCTACCCAAAACCTCAGGTTTTCCACATAGGCCAAGTTAACATTTTCACTTTGAAGCTGGCAGGATTCAAACTGGGTTTAAAACACTGACTTTAGAAATACAAATTTGAGAACTCTCTCAACTGCAGTAAAGTGTATGTCAAATAAGGAACTGAAATGAAGGCTCTGACCTGCCAGAAGTTTCTTTAGTGTCTGCAGCACTGTCATCAGGGAGAGGCTGCAGTTTGGGTTCGGTTTCCTGTGTGCCATCTCCATCCAACTCATCACTTACTGAAAAAAATTGAAATGCGAGCAAAAACTTCCTCAATCCACATTTCAATTTATGATTGAATTTACTTTACTAAAGAGATAATTAACAAAACAAATTACAAACAATGCATTGCTAAGAACAACAGCTAACAAAAAACTTGTTAGCAAGTGCCCTACTGAAAAATCTTCCATGTGGTTTTCAAAGTGATCAAAAGGAACACATGCATTAAACACATTTACAGATTCCCCTTCACTGTTAGAAATAAAAGGATGCCAAGCTATTACAGCTGGTGGAGCCATGCACAGGATAACTGCTCACAAACAGCTCAGGTTCATAAGAGCTTACTAGCTCAAACTCTCTTCCTGTGGTAGAAGCAAACCACAAAAATACAAACCCAGGTGAGAGTTCACAGTTCAGTACTTGAGGAAATTAATGATTAGCTTTTCCTCACTATAATGCTAATGGCCTTCTCAGATCTACTTTATTGACTTCAAAGAAGGGAATTGAGCTTCTGGTGAGTAAAACAAGACAAATTAAATCCACATACCAAACAAACACAATGGAGATGCACATACCATTTGCCAGGGTTAAGAGATCACCTAGATTAGCTTCATTCACCAGTGCCCAAGCCTGCCAGCATTCTATGAAAAAACCAAACCAAAACAGATACTAAGTTTAATTTAAGTAATGATAATAGGTAAAACAAGGTGTTAAATCCTCCAGAGACACTTGATTCTCCTCACTGTGCTCATCTAGAGCATGGCAAGACTGATACTACTAGAAACATGTTGCACCACAGACCTTAGCAGACATATGTAGGAATTACAAAATGATTACAGCTCACAGTAGTAGTAGTGAATTGGCACTGAGTATCTGTCAGCCTTTGGAAAGCTGCTGGAATGTTTCCAAACACACATAAACTGGTGGCCTACAGTGGCAGTAATATACATAAAAACAATTCAGTGTAAGCTTCTATCTTTGTCATCAGACTGGTCATCTTCAGGCTAAGAAGGGCTGGATCTTGGCAGACGAAATTAATGCTACTTCTAAATTGGTGGAAATGGCCTTCAGATAGTAAGATCACAAAAGACCTGTTCTGTCTCAACTTCTTACCCCACACAATAAATACTACAAGCCGGCAGAAAACTCACAGCAAAATCCATGTTAACATTTTAGCTTGAAACCTTTACAGAAGAAAGGACAGAAAAATTCAAATTGAACTTTATCACAGATTCATTGCATCATCTGGGGATTCAAGTTCAACTTTTATCTCAGCACTGCTTTAATATTTTGTCATAACAGTCCAGATGTGGGAGCTCAAGAACACAAAAAATTGCACTGCTTAGTTTAGAGAAGCGTTACATACAATGCAGAGTGTGTAGCTATATCAGTTAAAAGCACCTTACACCACTGTACATTTTCTTGCACAAAAAAACCACCCAATAAGATCCATAGATTACATTTATATGGGTGACTTAACAAAAAGAAGCGATTTTACACAATTAAATAAACCACTAAAAGGAAATCTGTGTACTGCTCCAAGCTTATCAGAACTACAGTTTTAATGTATTTTGATGCAGATAGAGGAAGCTTATTTCCACGAAAATCAGGAACAATTTGAAATGCATTAGTGTCACATTTTTTTACTATTGTTTCAAGTTATAACGGTGTCTCTGACACAAAATAATACTGAGATCATTATCACCCCACCCCAAAACCACTCAATTCACTGAGATCAGCTTGAAAAGCTAATAATTTTGATGATAAATGAAATACAAGGCACTGCAGATATTTCACTACTTTTCAAAAATGAGTATTTCAGTTCTGCGCTTAAGAGCCATGCATTGTTGGAAAAGTATACAGGCAAAACAAGAAAACAGCTAAATGCACCTGAAACCACTTTTCTTTTTTTAAAAAAAGAGACATTTTTTAAAGTGCTTAAAACCACCAACAGCTAAGTAATCAAAATTCGGAGATATCTGAATTATGGCAGATATTACACAGGCCTACACAAAGCAGACCACAGCTACTCCACAGTCCAGTTTAACCACTACAAGGATTTCAAACCTTGGTTTGTGGCAGTTCCATTCTTGATCTTTTCCTTCAGCAACGACAGCACATTTTGCACCTGCTCAAATATGACATCCACTCTTCTACCTCCCAACTGTGTCCAAAACGTCTTCACATCACCTGAAATGCAAATTTCCATTTACAGCTCCCTGAGAAGTCTAAAAACATACCTAACTCCTAGTGGACTATTCAAAGGTTCCCACTCTTTTCATCTGGAGGCACTTCTGAAAAAAACAATTAGAACAGCAGGATGCATTAAACCTCCAGAAGTCTATTCCAAAACCAAATCAAGAAAGTGAAACAGAAGTCAAGTGATGAACTGGAGTGGCTTCCAATGCTGCACGATGCTCCCTCAAGCAACTTTTCAAGTAGGTCCCAAAGGGAGCTGTGGAAGCCTTTCTTCAAACACCAGCAAATGAATCCCACTAAAAATTAATCACTGAAACTCCCAAAAGTGACACAGGAGAATATTTTCAACTGAATGAACTCAATATTTCACTTGACAAAAGCCACTGGGATTTTTTTTTATAGCTGTAACCTCTCTTAGCTGCATAGGCTGACTATCCAGTCCCATCATTAGTTCTGGTATGTTTTGTACGGGAAAAACAATTCAAAATATTTTCAGATAAAAACAGTTTGATAAATTTTGTTCAACCAGGGGTATCAGTTGAAATAATTAACACCCCCCATATACCACGCCTCCTTTCTCCATTAGAAATATTTATAAAGAACATTTGGTTTAAAGAAATGTTTTTTAAGCTACTGGTTTAGAACTTCTTTTCCAAGGGTGTGTACCTTTGAGGTGCTAAGCCCCCTCATGAAGGCTCCTGTTAAAACATTAGCTGTGCATCTTTGTCACAAGGACTTGTCAAGGACTGTGAAAAAGAAATATGTTTCAGTGTGTCAAACAATGATGCCAGAAGAAAGAACCAGCTCTTTCTCAGTTAATGTTGTTCTTCTTCAATGACCAAGCACAAAAGCATAAGCAAATCTGTTTTTCTACTCCATTTCTAGAGGTGGAGTCAACAGTCACCACACTAGGTTTACATTCCACTATCAGAAAGCAAATCTCTGTTGGCAAATGTGCTGGGGTCACACCTTCCCAGCAGTCAAGAAATACTGCATTCTTGTAAGGTTCATAAAAAAATACTCCTTCATTTTTTGACCTAGTAGAAAATGACTTCTGTTGCCCAGGGCACCAGAAGCCCAGTGATGCTATTGCAGTGTGGTTACTCTCAAAAGCATCATGACAGCAGTGAAAGAAGTAACAATCTTTTGTCACCACAACCCCTGCTGCTAATGTCAACAGCAGCTAAAAGCATAATACTTAATATCAACAGGCAATGATAAAAGTACTTCATCTTGTGAAATAGCTGATTTGGCACTAAGTATCAACAAAATGTAATGATCTCTTATATTCACAGAAATTGTTTTAAACATGTGGAAAGGTTAAAGTCCAATTACAAAAGACGTCACAGCAATTTTTGGAAACCTACACTACTGGTCCAAGGGACACCACCTGCCCTGTGCCATTCCCACCCTTTTGCTGTGCATGACAGTATCACAAATTTAAAACAACAAAAAGTATATTTAATATTTGTGTTTAAAACAAATTGAAAAAAAATACATTCAATTAAAAATCTGCATTTAAAAATTCTAGTAACGAGTTTCTCCACTGCAGATTAAAACTGCCGTCCTTATTCATTACCTGTTCTCAGATATTTCCATTCATTTACTAAATCTGGATAGCACTGGTGGATGGATTACTACAGAGGATGGGTGACAAAGCAGTTTTCTGTTTCTGGGTCCTCTGCTGTAATAATGTGTAGACCACAGAGAAATAAAACATACACTGCTGTGTGTAGTGCTCACTCACCTTGAAAGTGCTCCGAAACTCCAGCAGCAAAAGCTTTATTTTGCATGGCGAAGCAAAGATTGCATTTGAAGTTCATAGTGTAATTTTCATTTCAAAAAACACAGATGCCCACACCGCTAAGCTCTCCAGTGCTAATGCTGCTCTCACCAACCACAGCCAGAAGGACAGGGAATGAACAGACACCGGATACATCTACCTTGCCAGCATTCAGAACCATCTCTCCAGCTGATGAATCAGGCTGTGCACTGGCATCTGGCTGGAGGGATTTTCTTTCCCCTTTATAGAATCCTTGTGGCCACATATCTCTTTCTTCCCGGCATTGTGCAGGGTAGTGATACTAGAGCAAGATACAAGCTGCCAAGATCAGGGCTACTACCAGAAAAACAACTTGGGTACGTGTTTCCTGTAGTGCTGCTGACAAACCTCTTCACCATGAAAAGCAAAACTATTGTCTTCCAGTTACAATTTTCATATTAGAAGCAGTTCCAAATACACACTCCTTCCCTCTCTCCCTCCATAAATCCAAATTATACTACCTTCAGTGCTCTCCTCCCTGGAACTGGTAAGGTTCTCCTCTTCAAAGAAGTCGCACAGCACTGCAAAGGTGCAGAAGGGACAAGTAAGAGATTGGGTGAGAAATTACAATAGTTGTAGCTACTCAGCTTTTCAAAATTCATACAAGTAAATAATAGAGTGGGTATCAGGAGGAGCACTGTGTGAGAATATGTTGTGTTGAAACAGTAATTTCCCTTTTAGTCATCCCACGCCTTGTCAAGATCTAGTTGAGGAGCTCAAATTAAACAAGCTATGTGAGGAAATGTTTTTACTTAGGTAATTTCTTACTGTCCTTCAAGCAGGAAGCTGTCACAAGATGACCCAAACTTTCCAGCACATTCAGCTGAGCCTACACAAACTCCCTGCCCTTTAACGCAAAGTTTTATCTTTTTTTTTTTCCTAAATTGATGTGTTCAGCACAGCAGTACTACAACTAAACTAAAAAAAAAAAAAGCTTTTAAAAAGTAAATAAATTACTGAATCTGTTTATTGACAAATGCAAGATACCCTTCACTGCAAGAATACTAAGAGAAGTAAGGCAGCGCTCTTCAACCACCCTGAAGAGTCCAAATTTTTATGTCCATGAATCACAGAATCAAATGGGTTGGAAAAGACCTCTGAGATCCTCCAGTCCAAACTCCAGCATGTCAACTAGACCATGGCACTGAGTGCTACATCCAGTCTTTCCTGAAATACCTCCAGGGACGGCGGCTCCACCACCTCCGTGGGCAGCCCACAATGACACAGAGAACGTAAAACATGCCTTATTTATGTTGGCTACTTCGTATTTTCTATGCTATACGTGAAAAAAGAAACCAACCCCAAACCTCTCCATTCATTCTGCATACTTCGTTTAGTTGAACGGGAAAATAGGTTAAGACAGTTGACTCCTAGAAGTGTTTCTTACGAGACTAATGGCTGCTCAAAACAGATATATATTTATCTAAATATGTATATGTATATATAGATATATATATGTACACGCATATATATATATACATATATACGATTTTTTTTTAAAAAGTCTTACATTTTTTCTGTTCCATGCTCCGGGGATGCTGCTCGGAGAGCTGTCACCCGCACCGGGGTGGCGCCGAGCCCAGCTCAGGTCGGGGTCTCGCTGCGCTCCGGCACGGCCGCAGGGCCCGCGTCGGCCTGGGAGGCTGGCATGGGGCGTGCTGCGATCGGCGTCCGGCCACAGCTCCCTCCCGCACAGCCTCGGGGCCTCGTCCCGGCCCCGCCGGCTTCTTCTGCTGCCTCCCTTCTGCTCCTTCCCTCCTCCTCCTCCTCCGCCTCCTCCTCCTCCTCCTCCTCCCCCTCCAGCGCTGCGCTGGCGCTGCCGCCCGCCAGGGGGAGCGACGCCGCCGGAGAGCGCGAGCGACTGGATGTGGGCGGCGCCGCGCGCGTGAGGAGGGCGGGGGCGCGCGCGCACCGCCTGTCTCCCTCTCTCCATTGGCTGCGGCGGCAGGAGGGGCGGTGGCTCTGACCAATGGAGGAGGAGGGACGGCGGGGAGGGGGCGGGGCCCAGCGGCGGCCGAGGGGCGGGGGCAGAGCCGAGGGACTGGAGGTGCGTCCGCCATGTTGGAGGGGGCGGGCCGAGGGGGGGCTGTCCCGGGCTGTGGGGGCACCGGCGCCATCTTGGGCCGGGGGGAGAGCGGGGCGAGGGGAGGGGTGAGCCCGGTGGCCTGGGCCGGCGTTAGACGGCGGTCTCTTCGTTAATGTATCGTAAATTAAAATGGTACGTGAACGAGTTGCGTAACTTCACTGCTGGTGTCTGCTCTTCGCCCTTGCTGGCTGCGCCGCTGCCCTGTGGAAACGCTAAATTGTCGCTGCCCTTTTCTGTTCCAAGTGTGAAAATAAAAGTTTATACCCCCCTTTAAAATTTTCAGTTGCGTTGGCTTTGCGAGTGTTGGCGTTGTGGCTATGTAAAGATGGTTTTTGGAGGGGCAAAAATGCAACCCTCCTCTTAAAAAGCAAGAGACGGTAATTTATCATGGCTTTTTTGTCACTCCTTTTTTGCCACCACTTTGAAACTGTAGAGATAGGCATAATAGGCTTAAATAATTGTTAAAAGATTTCCACTCTTGTATATGCTGCCAATCTTGTGGAAGGGGGTAGAAATGTGATTGTTCTGGGGAGGGGAATTCTGTGTTTATGTGACTTGGAGCTGTCATCTGACCCAAGATCCTCCAGAAGATTTTGATGTCCAGCATCTGCTTTGTACTTCTATAAAACCTTTTAAATGTTTACACGGACGTGCCTACATCTGTGGCTGAAGGTCAGCCCATGAGAACTGCCCAGCTCCCTAGACAGGAATGAGACAACTCACAATAACATTGCTGGGAAGAAGGTGGCTCAGCACTCCTGCTGTGCTGACAAATCCCTCAGTAAAAATAGTAGCTTATTATGTTTTTAAAAAGAGAGTTTTCCCTTGTAATTGTAAATTTTAAAATTAAGCATAAGCTTTTCTTGCTCCTGGAATATTGTGTGTTATGAGATGATGCTTGCAGATTAATTTCCCTTTGCTGAATTGTTAATACATGTGCTTGTGAATAGTGAATGTTAGGCAACACTCGTGGCTTTACAATTGTATATACGAAATAAACCAAATACAGAGACTATGAAGCCCAGTGCTGGAAGAATCTGAAAGAACATGACTGCCTGCCTTGGACATAAAAGAATTTATTAATGTATTAGAAAGTACTAATAGATTTTGCTTGCTATTTGAAGCAAAAAGAATGGGAAATACTTCTTTCTTTAAACAAAATTAATGACTCAGGACAAAAATTAATGAGGCACTTTTGAAACATGCCCAAGTTTCCTTCGTTTTGCTTTTAGCCCGGAACTGTAAGATGGGCTTTCTGCAAAATAGCAGTGAATTCTGCCAGTGAACCAGTAAGCTCAGTTCTTCCCAAACTTGTTAGGTGGCAGGAGCTCCCAAGCGATGCTGATCTGACATCCCAGCAGCCTGCCTTCAGCTCTCCCCCAGCAGCAGTGTGAGCTTCCTGGGGCTCTGCAGTCTGGACCTGGACTCACTACCTGTACCCAGAGGTGAGAGCAGCGCTCCCACGTGCCTACACGTTTGCTGGCACCTTTGTTGGGGTGACAGCAAAAGGACTGACTGTCCTAGTGAGTGGTGCTGTTGATTGAGTTGCTGAATTAAGCTTTCATTACATAGTTCTGGTCATATGTAGAGAGTTAAGATGAAAAATTGTATAGACAGGCAGATTGCAAGTAGCTCCTTGGAGTGGGAGGTGAAGCTGGTCCAAAAGGAACTCATCTAGTTCTCTTATCCAGGGATGTTTTCTTCATCTTCAATGCAGTGGGGATTTGTGTTTTTCATCACATGATCAGATAGACTTGGGTGAGGTAGAGACACACCAGTCAAACTCAAACAAACAGCAAAGCAGTCAAAGCCATGGACTTTGGAAAGCCATAGATTTTGGAAAGCTATGGGCATTCAGAAAATGTTTTTTTGTTCTGATGTTTTTAAATTCTTTTCTGATGGGCTTGGCTCTTCGTTTTATTGACTGTTTTCTGCTTAAAGTATCTTCATATCCATTGAATACTTCTACCAGCTCCTGCTCTGCCACATCCTCCCTGTTATCCTTGGTGTTTTAACTTGCTCCCTTACAGGGGAGTGTCTGCACTTCATTCTTTCAAAATGCAACTTTTAACATAATCTTCTCTTCTATTACATTGAATAGCTTGTGTGGTTTATTTGTAGTCTCTTGTTATTCATGTGTCTATCTTGGAGTAAGGTAACACAACAGAGAACACAGGCAATTCTATGCAGATCATAGATCATTCCTACTTTACAAATTAATTGCCAACAAAATGTTTTTAGTGAGGCAGCCTTTGGTTTATCTCAGAAATTTTGCTGTAACACATCATTATCTATGAAGACACGGGCTAATATTCCCGTAGCTATGTTGCTCACCAATTGGACTCAGACTATTTTACAGGCCCCCAGTATGTTTTGTTACTGTGTTTTGTAATTCTTTTGCTGTTGTAGATATGGTGGAAGGTTGTTTGGATATTATTTTTTTCTATGTATTAAATGAAAGAAAGGGGAGATTATGGGTCTCTGAGAAGCCCGTAAATTAATTTTGTTCTACCTCTGGTGTAAGCATGTTTGCATTCTTGGCAACTAAAAGTCTAACAAATTGTCTGTTTGAGAAGTGGAGCTTCTAAAATCATAGGCTGTTATAGTCCTAAGGGAATCTTAAAACACAGGCAGAGACTGGCTAGGAAAAGGAAAGGAAAAATTTGTGTCACTGTTTTAACAATAGACTTCTTTCATGTGGAGGACCTAGATGTCTGTTAATTACCAACTGGCTTGAAGGTTTTGGAATCTGGCCCAATATGCTGAAACTCTTAACCATCCACTGGCTGGCATTTTCTTCAAGGTCTGCATTTGGAAACTGGCAATGTAATGGATTTAATCTTTACTGACTGTTTATGTAATAGAGACGTTTTCAGTTTCAGCCATATTTCTGTCTTACAGTCTCGGTGTTCATTGTCAGCAGATATTCCAGGCAGCTGCGTGAGCACAGAAAGCAAGGACTGGTTTGGATGGTAGATAATGTCAGACCAGCCTGAGCAGCATGTGTTGTCTTTGCTGTGCCACAGCCCCACCGCACTGATCAAGACCTAAAACTCTGCCCTCTAATTTTGGGTGACGTGGATGAATTAATAAGATCTGAAAGCCTGTGATTACAAGTGCACTTGAAAGGGCCTGAGATCTCTGGAAACCAGGCAGTAGATGTATATGATGAAAGGAATCCAAAGTAAATGGATGCCTAAACCCCTTTGTATCTTCATTTTTCCATGTGAACACAGCAATGTATTTTTCTGAAATAAATTTTCACTGGTACTTTCTGAAGTGGGGCTTGTGGTTGTAAAGTATTCTGACCCTTTTGATGGCTCTTTGTGGGTTTGTCTGCAGAGTGGAGTATGCACACAAAGTATTTTCATTAAATGAACACGTGGCAGACATAAAGCAATTGCAAGAATTAATGAATTTGTGGTGTTCCCACTCTGAAGAGATGATCCGTGGGGAGCCCCACAGCTTCCTTCTGATTTGCCTTTTAACTTTTAAATCCAAGTGTAGAGGCAGCTGCCCTTGTGGTGTCAGCTGACAGAAGGTTGATGGGCTGGTGCTGGTCTTGGTAGCTGCTGTGCAAAGGCCAGAGAGGCAGTGCCTGGTGTAGAATTGGACTTGAACTAATAAAAGCCGGCAAAAGGAGCCATAGGGCAACAACCTGAAGTCATTTTTCAAATAAAACTGAAATCTGTAAGGTTTCAAATTTACTAAAAGGAATTTGAGTAAAACCTTAGAAAACAGGATAAATATGTGTTGTGGTGTGGAGGCTCAACAATAGAGCTCTTCTTAAGAATATTCTGGACTAAACACAGCTTCCTGTAGGAAAATTAGTTTAGTTGAAGAAAACTCTAATGTTTTAGGTGATTTTTTGTCTTGATCCTGTTTAATGTGCTGTATCAGCACTTGGTTTGGCTTAACTTTGTAGAGGTGTGGAACCAGCAGTAAAGTGTGAAGAACAGGAGGAGCAAGAATGGGAAGCAGTATTGTCCTATTAATATTTATTTTGTTTGGTTTTGTTAATAAGCATTTTGAAGGGTCAGGGAAGCCAGTCTCCTGAACATTTAAAATTGGCACTGTCAAAGAAAGAAACAGTCCAGATGTCCCTGTGCTTCTTGGACTGCCCTGTTCCTTTGTGTCATTGCTCAGGGGACTGGTTGAGGTTCAAAAAAAAAAGCAAAAAAACAAAAAACAAACCAAAACTTATTTGGCTCAGCTAATTTTATCTGAATAACTTTTCCCATCTAATTTGCTCTGCAGCCACTTGGTATTTCTACTTTTCTGAGGGAATTGGAGGTTACCTGGGTGCAAAATGAGCATCTGGAAATCAATGGATTGCTTTCTAATTTTATTGTTGGTGTCATTTATCCCAGTTTTAAGTGTTTGTGCAACTACTTCTGTAGTATGAACAAAGTGGTGGTATGGGCAGAATACTTACTGTATTTAGGTTATTGTGGATGGTCCTATCACACAGGAGAGCCTGGACCTCTCTGTGTTCTCAGCTGTGCTCGATCAAAATCCCCTCCTGCCTTTTTACAGACAGTGGAGACGAATGGGTTTCTTTTGTGAGTGCTTGCCTTTAATTTTGTTATTACCTTTTTCCCCTATAAAATTCTTGAATAACTGGAACCAAAGAAGCTGTGTTGAAAATATGCGTGACATTCTTTCACTAAGTGAACTGTGGGCCCAAATCTTTGCAACCCTTTTTTCTTAGGAAATGTTACTTGAGTGACTCCAGTGTATGAATTTGGCATTCCTCTCTTAGAAGTGGATACATTTGCTATTTGTTACAGAGTAATCGCAATTTAGATTACATGCAGGCTGGCATAAAAAAAAAAGCTTGAATAAGATTAAATGCTTCTAGACATATAAATTTAATGTGCATTTAAAAGAAAAAGTCCACCAAACACTGCTGTTTATCATAGTCAAGTGTGCAGAGTTGGTTTCTGTCAAGTTTGTGATAAACCAGTTACCTGAGAAGTTGTTTGGTAGCATAATTTTCCTTCACTTAAGAATAATTTTTAAGAATGAAATTATTTTGTTAACAAATTCTTAACAAGGTGTTGCAACCCTTGCATTAGCAGATCATGGCAGGTGGTTGCAACTTGGGTGTAGAAATCAGCAAAAAGGGACGGGACTTTTTTTTTTTTAACTGTTTTTGCTGCCACACATTGTAGAAATATTTTAAAATTGCACCAACTCCCCTCCAAGAAAATGTTCATGAATGGATGGATTTTTTTTCCCCCTTTGTTCTTTTAATATTGTCCATAGTGATAGAGGTAGTTTCTAAAATTTCACACAATTTACATTTAATAAGTCCTCCACACTTCTCACTTCTCCAAAAGCTGCACTTTGAGGGGAAGTAAAAGGGATTTGTTTTTTTCTGGCTGTTAAATTTTCATTGCCCAGCAGGCTGATCTGCCTCCTTCTGCAGTCATGTCATTGCTAGAACTGATGCAAGGGAGGTGATGGCAGTAAGGGCTAGAATTCTCATTTTGACAGCAATGTGTCCTTAGAGCAACTTAATAAATTGTGAAACAACATTTTAAAAGTATTTTACAACATGAGTTAAAAACACTCCTTCTGATATCACAGTAATGTTTGTACCTTGTTTTTCCTGCTGCAAGAGACAATGATTAAGATGGAAGTAAGTACTGCTGCATAACTGGATTTTGAAATGTGGGGACAGTTGTGTAACAGCCATCAGATCTTTGGGTGATCTTTCTTAAAGACCCCGTGTCAATCTAGCACAAAGGCACTTGTACAAATTTGTACACACAAATTCATTGCAGCAAAAATACAGTTTGTTGGCTCTTAAGTGTGGGAAGGAAGTGGTGTGGGGCTTTTTAAGCCAAGGCACTGGAGACTGCTGAATATGGAGAGATTAACATTATGTGGGAAGAGCTCACTTCCAGCAGCCGTAGTGTCCTGAGCATTCAGCTCTTTGTTTTGCCTATTTTCATATGTCAGCAGGGAGGCACGGCTGTATCAGCTTTCCCTCCTCAAGTGCACCTTTTAAGTGTGTACTCTCACTTTCTGCAGTTCACTGGCAGTCAGACACCTCTCTTTCTTCAGATAAGCAAAACTTTTTTTGGACTACCAGTTCATGGTGGTCATTCACTGCCTGTTGCTTTTGGCTACAATAGGAGCTGTTTGCAGTATATTATTTATTTGTTCTTTGAAGTAAGCACCAAATCAAACCTTATCGGGTGGGTGCAGGACTGGTTGTAGTCCTGTGTTAGAGCAAATATTGTGTAAATCCTGTAATCCCTGGGAAAAGTCTGTGGGAAGTGGGGTAATTTTATTTTTTTTTATAAAATAGTTTAAGTAAGTGAGCCAAATAAGACTGAAATTTCTAAATAGAAGCTTATTACTTAGAATTATGTTGATCTTTGGTCCTACTCCTCCTTATCTGCAGGCCATTAATAGGTCTTGTCTTTTACATTATAATCCATGTTTAGGTCTGTAGCTGCTTGCAACATCTGCACTGCTCTGTTTGCAAGCATCACGCACAGCCTTGGGCAAAATATGGAAGTAAAAGACAAAGTGCTGTAGGTTGAAGGCAGTTTGAATGAGGACAGGTTTGAATGTACTCCGAGGTCAAGTTGGCTTGGTGGTCTTTAGGTTGTGTGTTGTTTGGAAAAGCTTTTCCCTTCAAGAAAGCAGCATTAATGTAAGGAGTTACATTCCCCTACAATTCTTCAGTGTTCCAGCCTTTAGTCAGGAAGGGAAGATGTTAGCAGAGGATTTGCCAAGATACCCTTATGCTATTCTGGTTTCTTGAGCAGCCATTAAGTGCTAGTTAAAAATGCACAGAGATGTTATCCATTGTTTTTCCTGTCTCGCTGAACTCCCTCCATGCTGTAAACTGAGTGTCTCTTCAGCAGGGCTCGTAAGGTCTCAGCACAGGTCATCAGGCCATGGGAGAAGACTGCTGCAAAAACATGAGGGACTCAGCAAATCTCCTCTGTGAGACAGGATGTGCTGTTACAGCACTGGTACACTTCTAGCCCTGCCTACGAGAGTGTCTCCCAAAGCTGGGGAGCGGCTGCGGATGTGGGAACACGTGGCTATCTGGAATAGATAGAAATACAAAAAGGGGGTTTCCATAAAGGGAGAGCACCACCTTGATTTAGAAATGGTTTCAGGGCAGCAGCCAATATATAGGAATAAGTACAGGTAAGTTTTATAAAGATGATTACAGGAAACTCACTGGGTTTTCTTTAGGATCGAAGGCTGATAAGGAGAAGTTTAAACATACCGGGAGCAGAAAGAACAGTGACATTTGTCTGATGGCTATGCTAAAGCTGTCAACAATGATGCTGAAAATACAGAACTGTTATGTATTTCTACAGTGAGAACGAAGCTGAATATTACAAATAATCATAAAACTATGAACAAATCCATCATATTCCAGCAGTAAATAAAGACTGAAAGAACACTTTTGAAAATTCATGGAGACTCAGAAATTTATTTATTTATGTAATATCTAATGTAAAACTCCAAAATTTTAAGGATTGTCATGAAGGGAAGCTATTCAACATGATTTATAGAAAACATTATAAAAAGTCTAGTATTTCAGTTAGATTATGGGTTTGATGTATTCTGACTAAGAATGCATCAAACCCATAATTTTCAACCTTGAAAATATTACAGTCAATAAGAATATTTTAATTAGTATACAACCTTTTGATGTTCAGTCATTGGATGTTTGTTTGCTAAAAAACCCCCAAACCTAAATGAACACACAGTTGAAAGAAAATGCACAATCCTTTCTGACAGTTTTATCTAGGCCATGCAGAGTAGAAAGATGACAAATGGTGGCATAGCCTCCTGTATTTGATTGAATCAAAGAGCATGTTGGCTGACTCTTTTGAAAGATGGACTCAAAGCTTTGTGAAATTAATAACCATGGGAAGAGGCTGGATATGCCTTAAAAGATGAGGAACAGTATCTGAAAAAACAATACTTTAAGGTGTCAAGACTCTTGGGCAACAAGCAGTGGACAAAACACTCCCTGTAAATAAGTCGCAGCCAAGAGCTGATAGAAGTTGAATACATTGAGTGCAGGGTGGGAGATTTCTTTTGCAGTATTAATGATCTCACTTCTGTAATATAATCAGGTTTGATGGGTTATCTTCAAGACATTTTTTAATTGAAATCAATACTTGTTGTAGGTGTTGGAAAACATATTATAAAAAGTCTAGTATCTAGTATCTAGTGTCTATCTGTATACCTAGAGTATACACTTAGAGTACATAGTGATGAAGAAGTAAATCCTGAATTTGTTAAAGTGATTTGATCACATAGCTATGCATGAATAAAATGGAGAGCCTTCAAAGAGCCCATGTTTGCAAACACAGGAATCACAGTGTCAGGAAGCAGAAAGTGAAACAGAATATGAGTTTGCAGAAAAGGAGAAAACCCCAAAGCACTGGAAGTAGTAACTAATTAACTGTTGAACTATGTTATTAATGGACTTCACAGATTCTCCAGCACTTGAAATTAGTGTCAAGATACAAAATCTTTTAAAAAGCTGCTCTTGTTAAAGAAGCTATTAAGTGAGAACCAGAGTAAATCTTTGAATTTTTAAAACTCCTTTGCTGGTAGTAGCAACATTCATTTATTGTTTTGAGAAGAACAAAAAAACCTGTTTCAAACTTCTTTTAAATCCAAATTTGGGTCTTATTTCGTAAGTGTAGGAAGCATACAGAACCTGTCTTTAGTTTTGAAAGAAAAGCCAGTCTGTGTAAACTGTACCAGATTCTTACTACTTGTTACTTTTGAACTTTCATGCCATCTGTTTTTAGGTTTTTTTAATGGAAAAACATAAAAATAGGTAATGTGGTTGTTGGGTTAAATGACAAGGTATTAAACAGCTTATGTTCACATCTTTGGTTACCTGGCCTGTCTCTGGACAGCGGCCTTTGTGCACTGAAATGTTTCAATGGAAGTTCTTTGCTTGTGAAAGTAATTTCATCCCATGATGACAGCTAGGAGAGACTGTCTTGCTGTGCTCATGGAAAGTTGAACTGATACGACTCTTGCTGGGTGACCTTCTCACGGGATTCTGCCTGCTCTCAGAAAACAAGCCATTTCTTTTCAGTGCAACTTGGGTGGAAACTCCAAAATTGGCAACAATACCAGACATAATTTTGTGTCCTTATGAGCACTGCAGTTTCGAAAGAAACAGTTTTGAGTCTTTTCTCTCTGAATTCTGCTACTGGGTCTACAGTTCTCATAAATTCAAGGTTCTGAATGCATATATATTAGGAAGTATGTTCTGCAGGTGATCAGGTTCAGATAGCATCTAACTATAAATATTACTTTTTGCAAAGACACTAAATAACCTTTCATGTCTGGGCTGTTACAGCATGAGACTCTTCATTTGGGAGGCATGCACTTTATTTATTTTCAGTGCTAAACATGACTTTTATAGCTGGACAGTAGCAGTCTTTTACCCTTCAGAAGTGTAGATTTTGATGGCAGGTAGTTATTTTGTGAATGCACACTGCAAAAATGCACACAGAGAAGAAAATTATCAGTTGCTTCTGTGGGAAGGGAACAGGTATGTGAACGACCATCAGCATGAGAAAACTGATTTCTTGAACTGTTTCCAGAGGGTGTGACAAAGTTTGTGAGTATAGATCTGTGTGCTGTGTGATAACTGAAGGTGTCAGATTTCATTGGGAGATGTCTCAAGGAATGATGTTTGCCAAGAAGATTTTCATGAGTATATCTGACCTGGTACAATCTAGGTATCTAGAGCTTATGTCATGTTGCAAATGGTTTTCTTCCACGTATCCAGAGCCTGTCAGGGGTCCCCACTGTTGAGGCTCCACAGAAACGGAGTTGAATCAAAGCACACCCAAGTGCCAGAGCTGCTGTCCCTCCAAGACAGACATTGTCCTGAAGATGAGCGCACTGCTTATATTGGTCCTTGTTCTGGACAGACTTGGCTAAAAAATGCCAGCCTGCAGCATGCCTGCTGCCATTTAAGGACTTCAAGGCATGACCCTGGTTTATTAATTAAAACAAAAGGAACTCAGCCCTTAATTGGACACTTTGTAGTTGTATGTGTCTGACATAATAATTAATTTGTAATGTCAGTTGTTGGGCAACATGGATGGGGAGAACAGCGGATGGCTTTTTAGTAGTGTGGGAATGTGCATGGATAGGTTTTCCCCACTGGGGAGTAACAGTAGTGGACTTCAAAGAATATTCTAGAGGTGAATTTGCTCAATATAGTCAGCTTTTGGCCAGAATGGACTACAGAGGTCTTTAGGGAGCACTAGAGACTCCTTCCTGGGACCAGAAAAATATGTTATTAAAATCTGTGACAGGGGCTTCGTGACAACAGGGGCTGTTCACCACCTAACAGGAAGATAACATTAATGTCATGGTAAGATACTGTGGGACAGAAAAGTGCAAGCACCCTGTGTTGCATCGACTGGCCATGTATCTGTCACATGAAGGCAGATATGTTTGCAAACTGACAAGTGATGAATATACTTAAATGTTTGTCAGGAGGAATGACTTCGGGGAAGACAATATCTCCTTGTGCAACTTGAGCTTGATGAGTTCTCAAGGTTCCCTATCCTGTTCCAGTATGTTAACCTAATGTTGTTGCAGGACAAAACTGGTAAAGAGCAAAATGTGAGAAGACATGGGTTCTCATTCTCCAGGGGAGCAGTGTTGGCCACCAGAGATTTTCTTGTGTGATTTTAGGCAAGTCATTTTAGGGCAACTTAAGCTGCTTAAGTATAGCAGCTGTTTTTCAAGAATTATAGTAGTGCTTGGGTTTCATTATTTGACACTGGGAAAAAACTCAAATTCTTAATCTGAAAGCCACAGTTTAGACTGTTAGCCTAATATTATTCTGGTTTTGTTTTGACTGTTCTGCTTTAGTAGGATTCTTAACCTGCATGAGAAGAGACTCAGAAGTTTGTTGTGTCTGTGGGCATGGTTTCTGGAGATCTGCATCACACAAACTGCAAGACTCCAGGAAAAGGACACAAGTAAGCTGGGTAGTGCCTGGTGTTTGGGTTCCATCACTGTAGTGTCAAAGCACCTTAAGGTTTTGAATGGATTAATTTTCCCATGGGGACACTAAGTGGCTTTTCCAGGATCACATAATGTGGCATAAATAGGAACTGACTCTTCTTAGGTCTGAACTCACCGTCTTCATGGGTATAACACCCTGCCTCTATATGGGACTTTCTGGTAGTACTCGTTCCTTTGTCTGGGGGTGACCATTTGAAAAGTATGATGGTTCTGCAGGTGAATCCTGGCTTTGATGCCCTGAAGAAGGAACTAACTGGAATGCAGTAAATCGCTGCTGGAGCTGATGTCTTATTTGGTCCCTCATCTACGGGAAATAGCAGCCTCTGAGCTGTCTTGGCTGCTCATCTGGACAGTCAGAAGCAACCTTGAGCAATCTGTTGTATCTAAGTACTGCAGAATTGATTTCAGAGTCCCCCTAGAAGGGGAATAGTGCTCTTTTGGGATCTTTAAAGTGAAAGGTGTGGAGCCATTTGTAGCTATTCAGCATGGTGATTTTGGATGATGCTTCAGGAAGCCTCAAAGGTGCCAATTGCCAGAAGCAGAAGAAGTGTAGAGTGGTCCTTCCTCTGGTATTTGTTTCTTTTTCTACTTTGCTCTTGGTGTCAGCCCCTCTTAGAGACAGGATTTAGTGCAGCTTTGTCTGATCCAGAATGACAATTCCTACCTCCTGATATTTCTTTAACAGTACATTTTAGAGTGCACACCTTTGGGTGTTTGCTTGGTGCCACCTCCGTTTCTTCATACTAAATTGGGTGCTACAGTGAGTGCCTCACAGGAGCATTTAACTTGTGTTTCAAATTAAGTTTAATTTTGTTTGTCTGCAAGTCATCTTGAAAGCATCTGATGAAAAATCTGTTAGCCTTCTATAGTAGTGGTTGATGGAGAAAAAGTCTTAAATCCCAAACTGCCTTCCAGCTTGTCAGAAACAGCCACACATTGTGTATTAAGAAATTATTGGCATCAAAGGGCAGTTGATTTGCCTAACATTTTAACTGCATATTGCCATTGCTGAGGTGAATATGCACTAATGCAGCTTTCAGCTTCAAGCAGTCTTAGGAAGTTTAAAGTTCTGGTTAGGGGTGCTCTGTTGTCTTTGACCAGCAAGGAAGTTGTAGGGAACATCTACAGGGTTTTTTGCATAAGTGAGCATGTTGGAAGGGGATGACTTAACCTGCAGTACCCCTTGCTGCCTAACATCAAGAAAAGTGCTTGCTGAGGTTATGTGGAAACCAGCAACTAAATTCAGTACTTTCAAGAAGATTAAACATTATTAATATTGTTTGACTATTTCAGAAATGGGAGACGACAGATAGATGCTCTTTTACACATAAAAGCGTTTTTCAATCCCATGAAGAAAAGCGTTTTTTTAGTGTGCTGTGATAGAAACTGCAAGATTGGCACACGTGATGAGCAGTTTTAGGTCGGCAGCAAAGCTCTTTTTGTTGCACCACTTGAAATGATCTTTCCTCTTCCCATTTTTAATTGTGAATGGACCTTAAGGAAACAAACAAACATGGCCACTAAAGTGACTGACTGTACAGAACTGGGATAGAAGAAGTTTGGAGAGGTGAAAGCATTAATTGTTTTTAAAATACCTGTCTGGCTCTTCAGGCAGGAACTGATTTTGGGGGGCTAGTTTCTGTTTGCATGAGTTTGCAGGTAAAAAGCATGATATTGTCATGAGTTTACTGTTCCTCTGCTCATAAAACTGGGAGTGCAGGTATGTTTCCTATTTGTGTTTTATGTTGGGACATAGTAGATAAGGGGCACAATTAACATTTTATAAGTGACTTTAGAGCAGACATAAAATTTTAATGTTATATTTTTCAGCTGTTGGGCTGTAGTAACCTTCTGTTTCGACACAATTCATTTGGGAGTGGGAATGCACAAGGTAAGGGATTCATTTTAGCTGACTTTCTCTAATAATGGAGCTGGATGCCTTTAAAATGAGTAAACTTTTAAATACACTGGCCTGTAGATAAAGTATTAATACATAAAGGTTTCTGGTAGAAAGGCCAGTGTCAGTGCTTGGTTTCTGGAGTGATTGTACACATGAATTCAGTAAAAACTCATGAGTCGTTTATAAGTTCTATTGCAGATCTCAAAACCCCCAAAACCCCAACTAAAACAAACATCATCTTAGCAACTGTATTTGCATTAAATAAATCAGGAAGGGAAAGGCCATATGTGCTTAAAAGCGCTAGAGGGAGCTAGGACGAAGAAGAGGGGAAAATAATCATTGAAGACATGTTTGCATTTTTAGGAGTAGCTTATATAAAGCATCCATTTAAATCCTTCCACTCACTTCAGCTAAAATTCAGCTACAGGCCAGCCACTGCATCTTGCTGCTCTCTGTTTTCCACACTGAAGAAATTTCAATTTTCTAGTCCCGAGAGAGGCCAGGACCTTTGCTGCTTTTTGCATGGCTGTAGGGAAAACCACCTGCCCCTACGTAGACTGTCCCCCTTTTTTTGCCTTATTTTGTATTTGGATGAGCAGCCACATGTTAATTTGTGCTGGTGGTTGTTTTGGGGGGACTGATATATATAGGCTGAGTTTGAAGCTTGTCTCCTTCCCAGATTATATGGAAAGAAAGTGTGAGTGTTGGTGTATGTCTGTATTTGGGATCTACTCAATGAAGAAGAATTTATTTGCATTAATCTGAAGTGGCCACATTGCTCTTGCAGGGATCTGAAGAAAATGAGTATTTGTGAACTCACAGAATAACACAGAAGTATGAAGTTACTGCAAAGCATCTCATTTTATGAGGTTTTGGAATTCTTGCTGGACACTTTTTATATTGCTTTGTTGTAAGGCTAAATGCTTTGAGTTAAAGTGTAACAGCTTTACGATGTAGATTATATAAGTTACTTGTTTTTAATTCCCCTCCACCCCAATAAACTGCCAAAATGTTGATATCGTGGGATTGGTAAGAATAGCATAAAATCCTGTGGGGGATGTTCTTTAGTTTTCAGGTTTTGGAGGGTGGGGGAATCTTTTTAGTATTCTAAAGCTTCTCCTCTTGATAGTCAGCATTACACAACGAAACCTGTTGCTGTGGAGAACTGAATTTTGATGGCCTGGGGCATTGAGCAATTTGGGGGGAAGGAAGGATGTTGTTGTTGTTATTATTATTAGAGGCTGCTTAGGGTTTTGGAATGCTGGAAGTAATCTCAGAGGAGGTAGACAGGCTGAAAGTGGATGATTAAATAAGCAGAATTAATATATATACTGCTGCTGTAATTTATTGCAATTTCACTCATTGCTGAAGTTCCCTAATTTCTCTTTTCCACATCAGAAAATAAATGGAAAGGGCAGGAAAAACCAACTGAGGTTTCCTTCCTTTTGTCTTTGTTAGATGGAATGATTTTAAGTTATGAAAGCAAGGACAAATATTTCCCAAAAGTACTTTAACCATGCCTTAGCCTGAGGACTCTGCTCTCTTTAAAAGGAAACAAATAAAATGAAATTTAAATATATGGAAGCTGGAGTCCTTTAGCAGTGCAGAGATTTTTTTTCCATGTACTTTGAGACTGTAAAGATTTTTTGCCTATTTATAATTACATCATTCTAGATTTGAGATGGCTACAAATTAAGAATTGAACAAAACATTTTTTTGGAAATATTTAATAATCTCTGGGCAACAAAAAAACCCCAACAAGCAGGTAAGAGCACCAAGTAATTATGACTTAATTCCTGTTGAATGGTTCAGGGCCTTTTCCTGTCATCTGAGAATAAACTCTATGTAAGATGAAACAAAGTATTGGAATAGCAGAGAATCTTTTTTCCCCCTGGCCCTTTTGCTATCCTGTTTCGCACTGTTTCTTCTGCTGCAATGCAGGGATGGAGGCAGGTGGGTTTCTTGCTCTCCTGCTGTGTAGAGGGCTGCTATTAAAGCACTAAAGTATTTCCTCAGGTAGAAGATGGGCAATGTTGAACTGTAATTAAGTGCATATTCAATTTATTCCTCTGAATCAGGAAAACAGGCATATTTAGTCTGAAACAGAAGATAGTTATTTTGTAGATAAATTTTTTATACTTCCAAAGAACCAGGATACTCATACTGGTCTGTGAATACTTTATGGAGCTCAGTGGAATACAGATTATCCCCAGTGGGGCCCCTTAATGTGCAACTAAACCAGCTTTTTTGTGATACTTCAATCTTATTTTTGTGATAGTTCAGTTTCAGGGTAACACCTGTCACCGTTGAACTCTGTGGTACAACAAAAAGTTGGGATTTTTCCTGTTGAAGTGGTGATGGATTCACAATAGAAAAGATACAATTTCTCTTGGGACAAGTAAAGGAAAAAAGTTACTCTCTTAAAAACACACAGTGGAAATAGCGATGTACTTGGATTGTTGTGCTGCCTTAGGAAAGGCCAGTACCTTCAGTAGCAGCCCAAGGGCAGAGTGTTTATCTTGACCTTCACTGGGACGTTTACCCTAAGGCCGAGGTATCTGATAAAAAAGAAAGGGCCAGCGCCAGAGTGGGTGTAAGGTGCCACAAGGCCCAGCACCCCTTTCCTCTCCCCACCCAGCTGGGACAGAGCAGGACACCCCCAAAAAGGTGCCCAGGGCCGGTTTTTCTCCCCAAGTTCTTGATGCCACGAAACATCTGTGCAGGTTGTTCATGTGCCTACTAAGCTTCGTGGAGAAGGAGGCTGCCTGGAAGGGCAGCTCATCCTGTTCAGAGCTTGGTGTCCACAGCATCCCTTGCTGAGCACTCTCTGGAGGTGGCCTGGAGAGGAAACCTGGTCAGTCGTTGCTCATGTGCAGCCTTTAATTCAGTGCTGGAAGAATATTTCACGAGGGGTTTGGAGCAGAAATTGCCACTTGGTGTCACTTGTTGCAGTGCTTTCTGGTGCAGCGGGAGCAGCACTAATAATGCCTGTCCCCAGTGCTGTTCAGGGCACTCCAAAAACACAGGGCTGCAGTATCTTGATGATCTGTTAGGTAAAGTGTGAGCAGAAATAGTGACGTTCTTTACAGATAAGTTGAGAGTACAAATCTGCTGATGTGAGGTTGGCTTGGTACCTCCTGTGCAAAGGCAGGAGCAAATGCAGGGAGGTTAAGGGAGCAGGGATGGCTTCTGCCTCTCTGGGCCCATGAAGGACAGGCAAGTGGCTCTTCAAAGTGAGGATTTGGGATACTTCTGTGTGCTTCAGTGTGGAGCCAGCATTGCAAGCAAAGGATTGTAGCCCTTTAAAAGGTGTCTGTTTCATCTGTATTCCTCAGAAATGAATTCTCATGCGTTTTTGGCTGCCTTTAATGTAGGGCTGTGAATAGCTACAGCAGGTGAGCCCTAAATCAAGATCTGATGCAACTGGAGCGCTGCTAACTCTGAGATCAACTCCCCAAGCAAATGTAGCATACCAAAATATTTTTAATAATGTAGGACTTTGGCTAGGCTATGCCCTGAGGAAGAAGGGATGGGAGGTAAAGTTTTCCCCCCAAGCTGGCGAGCTTGGCAGAAGGACATGCTGGGCAGTCATCCCTGCTGGGACTCAGCCAAGATCCAGATGAGGATACATTTCAAATCCCACCTTGCATGCCCAAGGTAAAGCATCCTTTTTTCCCTGCTCTCAATGCCTGTTAGACAGCTGGGGGCAGAGGGGACAGCACTTGCCATTCCCTTTGGGAATATGTGGCGCTTGCCAAACAATAGTTGCAGAGAGAGAAAAGTGAAGCACTAAAAATTCCCTTAATTACGTTTTGCTGTATTTGTATGCTTGATAATAGCTGGTAGTACGTGTTTCAGAATACCTTATGATTTTTTTCCCCATCACATTAGCCTTTGAAAATGTACTTTGGGCTAATGTTTTTCTTCATCAGGATTTAAATTTTGTTCAGAGTATGCTGCAGGTCGGGGTTTTTTTTATGCCCTCAAATAATATTGTGGAAAAGTATTTGGATCTTTGTGTAGTAATACATAGTCAGGCAGGAAGCAGCTTAACTTAAGCTTTCTGGACAGGACTTTGCTGAAAGATGTGGTGCGTGAGCATGTTGATTTTATTATTATCTTGTAACAACAACCCGCAGTTGGGCTCCCTTATTTGCATTCCTAGCAGGACGGCAAGGTGAATAATTTAATTCCAGCAGCCTCCGCCACGTGATGGTGCGAGGACCCGTCAGCGATGCCTCCCTCCCCCTGCACCGACAGACTTTGGAGGGGAATGGAAACTTACAGAAGTGATGCAAAATCGTCGCATGTCCTCCCTTAACCCTGGGGAAATCTCTCGGCGGAGTGATCACTTCATCCTTTGCTTTTCCACGCGTTCCTCTGACGTGGAGTTTGGGGGGTGTGTGTGTGAGCCTGTGAGCAAGACGAGTGAGGGAGTGGGAAGCGGGGAGGGCAGTGGGGGAAAAACGCACACCCAGGCACAGAGCTCGTCGGAGCAGGAACAGCGAGGAGCCGGGAGTCCAGCCGCAGGCAGCAGGGAGTGGAAATTTACAGCTGCTTGTGAGCGCCTGTGCATGTCCAAGTGATCCTTTCTGCTCACGCTTTTCCAGAGGCTGACGGTCGCTCGGCAGGAGAAGAGCGGGAGGCCGAATCGCGGGATCCCCGCTCTCTGCCGCTTGTCGGTGCTCTGCGGGGGGAATAAAGCGGAGTTAAATGGCAGATCACTGACGGCGGCTGCCGGCGGCGTGGGGCTGCGGGGAGGCGGCAGAGCTGTCTTCAGCACCTGGCCATGGGGCTGCGCTGGGCTGCCTAGGAGCCCCCACCTTTCCACTCACGGTAAGTGTCAGCCGAGGTGATGTGCTCCGAGGGACGGAAAGTTGAGTGATTTAATGAAACTTCCCTTTTTTTCCAGTTAGCACTAGCCTTTTGGTAATAAACCGCTTGCCTGCTTGTTCTCTCGATAGTTACGCCGGTAGCTTTTTATAGCTTTGTAAACTGTGTTACCAGGAGTGGCTCTTTAATGCAGGCAACCCTAAACAATACTCCTCCTGTTACATAAGGCGCTGGCTCTGCGACCAAGCACTCCGTGTCCATGGAATATCTCTGGAAATGGCTTTATTTACAGTGTGGTTTCCAAAAATAAAATATCTGCAATATATCATTTCTCTTGCTCCTCTCCGCGGGCTGCCTGCAGCTGCGGACTGGCTCTTGAGATGCAGAGGAATGAGAGCGTGGCCACTTGCATAAGCCGGGGGAAGGAGATGAAGGGAAGATGAGCGTGCGTGTGAGCTGCCACAAGGATCGGCGTATGTAAATGAACCCTCTCCTCGTTTGCAGCCGACAGGTCTTGTCCACTTGGATTGCTGATTCTGTTCGATGGGCGATTGATGAAGTGTTTATCAGGCACAACTTCAATTGAGCTTAAGGGAAGTTGAGGTTTTTCTTAAAAGCAGAGGCTCTTTATCGGGCTAATAATAGTAGTAAAGTGAAATTACTGCTATAGAAGATTATTTTAATCCATTACGAAGGTATTGAAAGTAACACAGCAGACTTGCTACGAACTTGATCAAGTGAATGCTGTGTAGAGAGGTAAGTTCAGTAATATTGGACCAAATGCAAAAATAGTATTCATGTTCCTCACTAATGGGTTTAGAGGAAGTCCTATTCCCTCTTGGCTGCTGCATGTGTTATTTAAATTATGTTACCACTTTCCATTATTTCTACAGTTACTATTCCTACTAGAAATGGGTATTTAATTTGGTTTCCCTTTTACTTAAGTAAATGAAAAGCTGTTAAGGGCTCTTCTGTTAGAATTGTGTGTACTTCAGAGACATTAGTTAAGAGAGCTCTTTCTGCATGACTGAGTTTGTGGGAGCTTTGCTATGGACTACAGTTAGGCATGGAATTGAATTCTTAATCTTTTAGGTTTGAAAGATCTCTGTGGTAGCAAATGCAAATTGGGATCCCAAATATTCTTGACTCATCAATCCTGCAAATTTTCTGGCTGTAAAACCTCTGGTTTTGTGTCTTTCTAGTTTTAATGAACATGAAGTAATAACTTAGCACTTCTAGCTACTTCATTAGCATGATTGGGAGAGCCTATGGCATCCTGCAATACAGAGGTAAATTATGCTGGTGTGAGTATGGTGCCAAAGGATGCCACTTCTGCATGGGTTTAGAATCTGAATGTTACCTGGCATTGCAGCGTGCAAATGCTGTTTTGTAATGGATATAATAATAGTAATAATAATAATCACAATAATCACAATAATAATAATGATAGTGGATGTGAAAACACAGGACTTCCAATAGGACACAAGGTAGCAAAGTCAAACACCTAAAATGCCCTAAACTTCAATTCTGTTCTCTGTACCCTACTCATGATAGATTTAGATTAGATATTAAACAGAAATTGTTTATGGTGAGGATGGTGAGACTGGCACAGATTGCTCAGAGAAGTTGTTAATGCCCCATCCGTGGAAGCGTTTAAGTCTAGGATGGATGGGGCTCTGAGCAACCTCGGCTTATGGAAGGTGTCCCTGCCCAAGGCAGAGGGCTTGGAACCAGATGATCTTTATGGTCCCTTCCAACCCAAACTATTCTATGATTAGTATTTTGTGTTACCACACGTTTGTACTTCCTTTATGATCATCCTTTATGATCATCAGTTCTTTGGCACCACCAGAAGGGACATTCTGGCTTTGGTTGGTGAATATCTGAGCTGTAGCATCTGCTCCAGCAGCCCTGCCTCTGTACCCTGTTTCCATCTCCTTCTTCCCCTCTTGTGCTGGTACAGCTCTAGACTGTATCTGGGCAGAACTGGATTGGAAACCTGTGTGACCTTTTTTTCCCCACCAAGCTATTTTTTGTTAACCTGGGTCACTTCCCTGACCTGGCACACCATGTGGCCCTGCAACAGCTGGATGGCTCCTACAGAGGCTGTAGGGATGTGAATACCTGTGGAGCACAGAACAAAGCATTTAACAAAATGTTGTCTCAGTGGCCAGATTGCTTTTCAGTGTTTCATTTTATCCTCTGTGTTTGCTGAAAGACTATACATGGGGTTTTTTTTTTTTGTTTGTTTTTTGTTAAATTGCCATTCAAGCGCTCAGTTAAAAAGAGTTAATAATTTCTTTGAGTGCTTCCATAGACCTACATCACAGCACTTGAGTGGAGCATCACCATGAGTGCCTTCAGTGTCATAATGGTTTTAAACAACTGTGTGATATTATTCTCATTTTGTAGAGGTGATCAGATTAAGGGCAGAGCTGCCTACTTCTTTTACATGTCTGATCTTCAGGATGCTTGCCATCTGCTAAAAAAATGACATTTTTGGCAATGGTAGGCATTACTGTGATGTTTTGTGTGTTCAAGTGAAGTTTCAGCTGATCTCCATCTTCATTTTGGGTAATGCAACAAGTAGCTAACATCAAAGCTTATGATGAGTAAATTCTTGAGTTTCTGGAAAAATTTTGTTGCCAGGCAGAGATGGCATTCATTCACCCTAACCATAAAACTGTCCCATCTTCTGTTAATCTTTTGTCTCATTTGCAACGCACCTTCCAAAATCTGCAACTGATTGAGAGTTTGCAGAGAAGTTGCTTGTTGCATAGCCCTGATTCCTTCTGTGTATCAAATAAAACGTGGGTTGTGTGAGGGGACTGCACTGGGGAGGGTGAAAGGACAAATTGAGCTTCTCCAGATGCTCATCACACATGGGGGCTTCCTTCTCCTGGTTTGAGTACATTGCTCTGTCACTGCAACAACTTTCCCACATACGGCAGCAGGGAGAAATGAGGACCTCTTCCATTACACAGAGACTGAATTAGACAAAATGATGAAGAAAATGGGCTAACTCAGGACCCAAATATATGGGTCATGGGCACACTGCAGTGAATGGGAAATGAAAGTCTTTTTTTCCATTCCAGAAACTCTCACACAATATGAGTTATTGAAATGTTTTGATTCTGATCAATAACTTGATGAAGGTTGGGAGCTAAGGCAAGACAAATGTCTGATACTCGATGGGAAGGAAATTTTTTTGCTCCCTTATTTTTCAAGACCAAATATTTTGTCCGGAGGAGCATCTGCATAGAGTGCATGGATGGGCTCACGTGCTCTCTTCCATTCTTGCTTTCGTGGGCAGGAAGAAGCCTTTGTTACAGAGCTGCTTTACTGAGTCACTTCATAGTGGGATGGGCTGCTGAGCAGAGTGGTGTTGCTGTGTGTGTTTTTCCTCCATTGTGCTTACAAGTTCAGTTGCACTATAATCTTTTGAGGAAGTATATGACTTAAAAGCAAAGAAACTGTGGAGAGTGCCTATAATCAGAACTAGATCTCTTTCTGTACTTTATAGCCATGTTAAATCTTTTTTAGTACATTCTCTTTATGAGCAGATAAACTGGCAGAAGAGGTATTTTGAAGTCTGATAAAGTGTAGGCTTTGTTGTCAGATGATCTAGGTTGCATTCCTGACACAGCCACTGATTTTTTTTATGTGGCCTTGGGTAAGTCTTGTAATGTCTCTGTGTCTCAGCTTCCCCCTTTGCTGAGAAGACAGAATAAAAGTAGGTAATCAGTTTTTTGAAATTGTTTTCCGTCTTGGTTAAATGTGTGTAGAGTTGGAGACCTCTGAAAGATGGTATGCCCTGAATATGAAGGGATGTTAACTTTGACAGGCTACTGAATACCCTAAAACTCATGTCTTGTAAACCACATCCATTTCTGGATTCAATTCACTGCTTGTGTGCGGATTTTTTTTCTTTTCCTGACTTGAACAGAAACAGGCCGACATTTAGAAAGCAGTTCTTTAATGTTGCCTTTTGGTGTTTCTGTGGCTTATCTAATACAAAATCAGTGCCATTTTTTTCCCCAAACAAAGATGGAATGATATTCCCTGAAAGTATTTTTGTAAAAGTAGAGTTCCTAAAATGTGCTGGACACTCCAGCTCTGGTGTCTGAAATGTCATGTTCATGCTGATGGAAACAGCAGGCTTAGGAATCCTCAGTTCCTCCTACAGCACTGCCAAGGCATTTTCCTCGTGACTGGGAGAGACAACCTCTGAGACCAGGAGAGTTGGTTTGGTAAGATACAGCTGTTTGTTTCCTTGGTCTCATAAGCTCCTCTCAAGAGCATCAGTGAAATAACATCATCAAAACTAAAAGTTTCACAAGTTGGCTGGTTCTCCATTATGAATTCAGGAGTGTCCACAATCCATTTCTGATGTTATGAAAACATATGTTGAATGACCATTAGATGGAAAAAGTTTTCCTAGAAAGTAGGAAAGAAAGGGGTTCATTCAGTCCTGTCCCTTGCTGCCAGACAGCAGTGTCAAAAATTTATGAACAGATGCTCTGTAGTGTGCCTGGTAGAGTAGGTCATTTCAAAACCTCAAAGCTCCAGTGGGTGGAAACCTTTACATTTTCAGCTGAAGTTTATTCATCAGCAGTTTATAGCCATTTGCTTCTGCATAAATAAAGTGTTATTGTTATTTAAGCTGAAATAACTTTTTCAGCTTTCCTGTATTTTTATTCTAAACTTAAGAAGGTGAGCACTTTTAGCTTCAAGACATGCTGGTCTTCCCATTTTTCTGGCCATGCAGTGTGCTTCTCTCCACCCACTCTAACCTCTGCTGATTTTACTTGACTCTGGGTGTTCAGGGCTGTGTACAGTGTTCCATATGAAGGTCTATCAAGACTTTGTGCAAAGACATAAGTACTTTTGGATTTCTACTGACCATTATTTTTGTGATTAATCACAGATTTGCACCTTTCTCACATCTGTAAAATATGTGTGTGTTTGTATGCCACCTGCTGCTTGTTGTTATCATTTCTCATGGTTAAGTCCTCAGCTTGAAGCAGCTATTCATAGAATGGTTTGGGTTGGAAGGAACCTTTAAAGGTCATCTAGTCCAATTCCCCTTGTCATGGATGTCTTCAACTAGATCAGGTTGCTCAGAGTCCTGTCCAATCTGATCTTGAATGGTTCCAGGGATCTGGAACATCTACAAACTGTGTCTCGTCTACCATTCAGCGTAATCTGATACTTTCTACTCTTTAACTTTTATCCCATTTTTATTATCTTGGTTCTTGACTCCATCCAGTTTCTCAGGTAGTGACATTCCAGTCCTGTTATGTGTTGATAATACCTTTCTATTTTGAGTCACCAAGATTTTTGGATAGGCTCTGAATTCCTATGCCTCTCTAAATATGGTCCCATCCACAGATTGCTCTTCCCCTCTCAGCAGACTGACTTTACCCTCATTTGCTTCTACCTGTAATTGTGACTAGCACACATTCCTTCAGAAGATTCCTGCATGGAGAACCAAAAGGGACCATAACCTACAGCTGCCAGTATGTATTTTCTGAAGTGGTGGATCATCTTTTGCTAGGTTAAAAACCGTATCCTGAGAAGGGATAAATCCAAAAATACTATTTCATGCACATCTGGGGCTCTTCCCCCTTTACTCTCTGCCTCCCTCCACTTGCATCTAGCAGAGGCTTTGCTTTGTATATAAGACTTTGTACATAATGAAGTAATGCAGAGACTTGGCTCTGACCAACAGAGCGATGAATTAAACAGTTTCCCTTCCTGCCCTATTACTGGTGGTTTTGCTGTTGTGAATAAGATGCTGGTAGGGTATATAGTGAAAAAAAAGATATTTTATCACTGAGCAGTGTTGTGGTGACTTGCTGGTGATACTGGAGCTATGCAGTGGAAAAGTGCTGGTTCTGTGGCAAAATTAGTGATTATTTTAAATACAGAGACCCTATCCTGCTCTACAACTACTCTAGACAGCCATGTAAGTTACTTTTTGGGAGGAAATAATAGTTTATTGTCAGCATTTCAGTTAGAAATATGAACTCCATTTTTTAAAAATCTCAGAACGTCTAGCTCACAAGTACTTAATTTAAAAAATCAATTTATCTCCCACTTTGCTTTTCTTTGTGTGAAGACTTCTGAGAAGAAAAGATGAAGGGATGACTTTAGCAATCTGAATATACCTACCCCGCCCTGGATGAAAATACTTGTTTTCTGAAATGCAGCTTGCCTGTTAAGCTCCTGCTTTCAGACTCTCTCTCTCTCTTGCATCATCACATCCTCATGCCATGCCTTCAGGATAATAAAAAACATGCAGAATCAGGTCCTTCTCAAAGTGTATTGTGAATTATTAATCTTCTATTTGCAGCACATGTGGGATTACAGAGTGCTTGGCACTTGCTAGCAGCATCTAAACAACTTTATTGTATAAGCCTGGCGTCACAGTCTTTTCCAGGGCTTGTGCATAGCTGAATGTGCCCCAAAGGGTGCGTTGTTAGCACACCCAGGCTTCAGCACTGCACCTTGTCAGGCTGAGGTGGGACTCTGCTCTGGTGGCCATTGCTGCCAAAGCTTGCACCTCTGAGCTGCACGGGAGCAGGGCTCTGCAGCTGGGAGCTCAGCTGAGGAGTGAAGGTTATGTAGCCAAAACTGGAGAAATAAAAATGAGTTTGAACAGGACTGTGAAGAGCTTGAAAATGGGAACTTGGAAGTGGCGAGGTTTCAGACACTGAATGTGAAAATATCCCTGTAAAACTGACCTGGCAACGAATTAGAAGCTATATACAAACTCACCTACTTTGGACATTATGAAAGAATTTTTGTATAAAAGACATTTAAAAATATTAAGTAAGACATTTAAATAAGACATTTAAGAATATTTCCTGTGTGTCATAGAAAGTCTTCCTGTAAAGATAATCTGCAAAAATATTTTGAAATGTTTTCAGTAAGATGTTAGGACAGAGGCTGTATAGATTTTGCTTTTGATGTTTGAATTTTTTACTTGGCTGTTTTATATGGTTACTATTTATAGCTGCAATAGAATGTATGTCTAATCTGGGTATTAATTCCATAGGATATTTGGGGATTAGTAACACATGGATGTATGGCTCAACTAGGATCATATTTCCTGATGGACTCTGTAGCGTGCCCATAGTAACAATGAAGCATGAGAGGAGTTGGTTCTTTGGGACCACTGGGTTTTCTTCTTTATGCTGTGTGTGTTGTGCTGGTTTAATTCTCTCCTTTGAAACCTCTTGTATAAAGCTTTTTTTAAATGTAAATGTTGGAGAGTAATGGGATTGAAGTGGTTTGTGTGTATATTTATGTTTTCACAACTCATTTTGCAAATGCGTGTGTGGAGGAGTTGTGATGGTTTTCTTTTGTTGTGGAAGGAGATGGAAGTTTGAGATTATTTTTGCTTTTGTTCTTTTTTTTTTTTTTTCCTTTTACCTCTTTTTTGTTATTGTACAAACTGGAATTCAGTCCAAAACAGGGCTGAGCTTCTAATCAGAACATATTCCCATCTGTAGTCAGTCACTGACTTCAGTAGATCTTTGTATTGGACCCACAGCAAAACCTGTAAGGATTCACAGCCTAAGGCTTTGTGAGATCAGACACTGAGCTCCTTGGTTTCTTTCATGTATAAATACAGTGATGTGGTATTTGCCTTTCTAACCATACAGCAGAAGAATGTTTCAAATTAAACAAACAATCCATTTTCATTAAAATGCTCAGTTTTTCATTTAAATATCATGAAAACATTTGTGTTCATATTTGGGCCTGATCCTCTGTTCCTTATTTAATTCAGGCAATGTTTTACACTAGTGAGATCTGATCCACAGATTCTTGAAGTCTGTCAGACTTTGGGGATAGCTTAAACTGCTTCCTCTCAAGATCCCTTAGGCTGAAAAAGCAAAGCAGCTGCAGAAGAAGGAGAGACGGCAGAGAAGCTGGGATTCTGATTGCAAATCCCTAAGCAAAGGGTGCTGAGTAGTTGCTTTTCATGTTCTGATGGTGGATCCTGAATCCTCGATGAACTTGCAATAACTACACATGAGAACTTTTACTGCTCCACTGAGTGGCTGAAGCAAAATGTAGTGCCTCAGGCATAACCTTTTCTTGTTCATAATGTCTTTGTGTGTTTTTATTGTGTTTTGTATAAACCTTAAAAGCTGTTTTTGTTTGTTGTTTTGTTTAAGGCAGTCCTCTTCTATCCTGAAGGAAGAAATCCAGGTGAAGAAAGACCATGCCTTTGTTTAGTAAATCGCACAAAAATCCTGCTGAGATTGTGAAGGTTCTGAAAGAAAACATGGCCATATTGGAAAAACAAGAAAAAAAGACAGACAAGGTATGAGGTAATGTTGTAGAAGGCCAATAAGGTTTTTATGCTGGGAGAACAGTTGAATAAAGGGAATAAAATTGTGTTTGCTCACTGTCCTGATTCTGCGAGTGCTTGCCCATGGAAGTAGCTGTGTGCTTGAATGGTTCTGCTGGCACCAGGGGGCTTTTGCATAAATAAAATACATCAGATCTGGGGGTCAAACAGAAAATGCTGAGATCCAGGAGCCTCAGCTAAAACCAAGAGTGATTTCCCACTACTTCAAACAGTAATGAATCTAGCAAAACAGCTTGGAAGGATGCATGAAAACTGTTGTACTGTTAATGGTTTTAGCAGGATAACAAATGAGGTTGCCAGTTAATGTGTAGGTACCCACAGAGAAAAACTCTGCTTCTGATGAACATTGCAGAAACCAGGAAACCAGTAGGTGTACAGATGTATATAATAGATCTCACTCTGTCCATCCTTTCTAATGTTCTGGGTGCTAATGCTTCCAAAAAGAGCTGTGCTACTCATTTTCTATTTATAGAGGCTTTTGCTAGTATTTCTGCTCTCTTCTAATTCCATGACACAGACTTGAGTTACTTTTGCCACCTTTCCAGTGACCACTTGATAAGATGCACTCCAACACACAAAATGCTCCCAATTAGGAATTTGTGCTTGCATAAAATCAAATTTTTTTTTTATTTTTTGCATCTGAGACTCTGGCCCTCTATACTATTGCTGTAGTAGAAGTATATGGTTTTAGTTAACAGCAGACCAATTTTAAGTTAAAATTGACTGTCAGTGGAAGCAGAAATAGCTGATAAGTGGCACTGATACATTTTTAATGGAGCTGATGTTTGCAGGCATGCATGTTGTGCATCCCCCACCTTGTGCAGGAAGCTGTATGAAAACAAACCCAACCCAAGGCATGGAGCCCTTTGCACCCTTAGTGAAATCCTGTTGAAACTTTTTGGTTCAAGGCAAGTAGCTCAGAGTGTGTTAATTATGTAAGGTAAGTCACATGGATTTCTGGGAGGCCTCTGGTATTTGATGTTTCATTCTGAAATACTTTCAGTAACCTGAAAACAGAGAGAATTTGACTCTGAACTAAAACATAAAATAAGTAACTAAATAAACCAACAGAATCTGTTCTTCCCTGCTGAATTCATCCTTTGGAGCCTGATTAAAGAAGACATTCAAAGCAGAAGCCCCATACTTGGGTTTCTTTTCGATTTGCTTTGTAGCATGACTCCTCTGGGTTGTGGTTTTGAGAGTTTTTGGCTTTGAGCTTGTTTGTTTATTTGGGTGCCAGTGACAAGGAGAAATTCAGACGTTTTAGAAAATGGAGTGCTCAATGTAAATTTTTCATAAAAGTCGGAACAGCTGGTGTGTGTTTTCCTCACAGAGCAAAAGATACAGAGTGTTTCCCTGGCATATTAGAATGGAAACAGCTCGTGGACTTAATGGTGCTTATTCTACAGGAGGAGGCTGGTTTTCACTTAGTTTTTATGTACATTGTTGGTATGGGATAGAGGCTGTTCCTGGGGTGAATGTGGGTGGCCGGGGGAGAGGAGAGAGGGGAACAAGGCAGTCCCTTAACAGCAAGGCAGAAGGTGAGGAAAGCCTTTTTTTGGATCAGTATAGGCTAATGTGGCTTCTCGACTCAGGACTTGGTGCTGTGACGTCAAGGAAGCACATAGGGCCCTTTTCCTTGGTAATTCTGCCTTTCATCTAAAGTGTTCCACTGAGCTGTCCTGAAATAAATACCTGTTAAATAAAATAGCTGAATTTATTCTCCTGAGTTTATGGAAGTAAATCATGAGGACTATCTTTAGTACTGAGATGATGATAAACTTTTAAAACTGGCAGGAAAAAGCTCTTACAAAACCAATCAGCCCAGTCACACCTGCTGCTATCCATTCAGGTTTGTGAACTTAGTAACACCATTTCTAAGTGTTGTTTGCAGTTTGAACTGGAGAAGAAAAGACAATGGGAAGACTTTAAGCAGCCCACAGGTTTTCAAATTATACTCAGTAATGCTACTGAGTAACATCTTTTCATGAGTATGATTAGAGAAATTGAACTGAAAACAAAAGCAAGGAAAAACAAAGCACAGTGCTGTACTCTGTGCTCTTCAAAACCTAGCGAAGTTTTTAATTTTACCTCCAATTCGATTTCCAAAGGGAGAAGAAATTTGTCAAACTTTCATGAAAATGCCTAGAGGTTTAGCTACTGCAAGAGCCAGAGACCCTGGATGTCTCAGAGCTGGGTTTGGACCCTGTGGCCCTGTGACCAGAGAAGTTTGTGGCTGTCCAATTTTTGAGATTTCTAGTTCCTAGTCTGCTGTAAGAACTAGAGGAATACTGCAATGCCTCACCATGAAACCAAGGCTCCCAGCACTTCCAGGATACAACTGCAGTGCATCCCTGATTTTGCATGTAAAGTAGTTCCCAACTAGGACTTGCTTCAGATGCTTAAACAAGATTTATCCTGTGACAATTAAACTGCTATTGTAGTACAGCCAATGTGGTATGTGGGTTGAGACAGCTAAAAGCTGCTAATACAGCCAGAATTGGCAGAGAAGTGGGGCAAAGCCTGAATTAACTGCAGGGCTAGCAGAGAACTTCTTTTCCTTTCCCAGCTGAGAAATCCTAAGTATGAGGCAAAGATGCTGTGGGCAGCCAGGAGGGCACAAGGTCAGACAGAGAGGAGCTTGATGCTTCTAATACAACTCTGTGCAACTTTCAGCAGGAACTGTCTGTGTCGTGGAGGGGATCTTTTTAAATAATGCAGAAAGGGTCATTCCTGCCAAGCTATGCAGTGCACAGGTAGAGGGAACTTTACAGCAGAGCAGTTAAGACTTCTCAAGTAATGGGAAGAGGGTGGAGAATATAACTTGACAGACAGGATGTAAGTGTAAAGGAAGTTCTACATCTTTTCTGAGGCACTTCCATGTGCACACATAATATACAGAGGTTTGCACTCTTTCTTCATGATGATTTTTGTTACTCATAGAGTAGTGCCAATGAAGCTTTAACTAAACTCTATTGATTGCCCTAGCATCTGTCTCCTTAGATGAGGATTGAATTTGACCCACTTTCTCCATGTGTTTAATTTTTTTTAAACTATTACTGCGTATAGTGTTGCCATAGTGCTTCTAAATGCTTTTTAAACACTCCCAACTGAAAAATAGGCTAATTTTTGATGTTTGGTTCTTACTTTATGTGTGGGATTTTTGTTTGTTTGCTTGCATGGATATATGTGTGCTTAAAGCTTTTCCATTTTCTCAGCTACATTCTTATGGTTGATAGACAACAGGTTGAGAAGTGCCAGCATATCTGGCTCCTTTTCCTCTGAAGTGCTCTTTCTAATAGCTTTTTTTTTACAAATTTTTAGAAACAATATCTATTTTAAAGAAGGGATTGCAGCGCTGGCAATTTTAATGCAATAATTGGGAGATTAAGTAGGGTAAGACAGCTGAAAAAGTGGACTAAAACCTTCTTCATCAACAATCCTCCTCTCTTCCAACATCTGAAATAAAATAAGGTGTTCTTGGAGCATATACAATTGCTGACATCCCGTTTGGGCTTTGATGTGGTGAAGAACAATTAATTAAGTTTTATTACAGTATTGTATAAATGTCATTACAGTTTAATCTCAGTCACGTAGAACCAATCAGTTCTTAATTTAATGAGGAATGCCCACTCTGGAATTAACAAGAAAAAACAGGAAAGTATTTAAATACCTAAGAAAGGAAGCCTTCAGAGCTTAGACTCTCTTCCTTCTTTCTGGCACTAACTCCTATAGCATTTGGAGGATGCATGTAAATAGGGATGAAGAGAAGAGAAGCTGTGATACCAAGAGGCCATATCTGTTGAACCTGAGGAAGAATGGACAGCATGTGACACTCTGGTCCCACTGCTTCATTCATTACTGCTGTCTTTTGTTGTTGGATATTGTAAAGGAACATTGATAGAAAGGGTGCCTGACCCACCTCACAAAAAAAGGGGTGTGACATCCTGGCTTCTCAAAGCCTTGTGTTCAGCTGCTGAGCCCAGTCAGCACAAAGCAGTGCAGGTGGCATCCAGTTTGTCACTGAAAGACGTCCTTGAACACATCACCCTCTTGCTGCTAACCAAACACCTTCGGGTGCGGCAGCCTGACTCAGTGCCATCTGCGGTGCCTACAGGTTTGGTAACATTTTCTGAACCTGCCCTGCAGCAAAAGCCTTCCAAGTGTCACAGGCTTTTAATTTAGTGCAGCAAACGGATCTGAGGTTGGTTGAAACTTGGTCTAATCTTTGCATGTGGTCTAGATGGGCTGAAAGATTTGCAGTTTCTGGTGTAGCTGATCCAAGACATGGGTTGATTGTGGAAAATGAACCCAAATGCATTAGAGCAGGTTCAGAACACTGTGCTGAATGCTTTCCTGGCAGGCAGAACTGCAGGCTGCAGTGCCTTTAGTCAGTGTTCAGAAGCAAAGTGAAGTGAGATGTAAAATAACCTGAAGTGTTGCACTTCTGCCCCTTTCACTTAAATCTCTCTAACAAGACTGCTCGTTCAGGTAGGTCACTGTAATCTGTCCTCTCTTTCATCTCCATGTGCTGTAACAAATTTGGTGCTGTTCAGAAGGGTCAGGAGAGCAGCATTTTATTAAGGCTACAATTAAAAGACTTCAAGATATCTGGAACAAATACTTCTATCAATAAATCCTGCTTTTTTACATAGCAATGAGGAAGCCATTCCTGGCTGCTGTTCACCTTGCTGGCTGCGGCGTCGATAAAGCTCTGGGGACTGGTGTGTGAGACGAGGTGCATGCGGAGGGCTCCGTGTGCATTTGCATGGAAGAACAGTTGCGTGACTGCCGGGAATGTGAATACCCATGGATGCGATTCTGCAGCTGCCAGAGCCAGTTGCAAAATTGCTTTCCATTTCATTGCTGCACACTGAAACCGAGGGAATGAGATAAGAAAGGTTTGGCACCCCTTCCCCCTAGCTCTGCGTGTCCTGGGGTTTTGTGGAGCGTTTCATGTTTCAGCTTCCCTGTTCTGCTGAGGCCTGTTATTGCTCTAGAGGTGGGAGAAACTCCAGATACTATCAGGTTCTGGTGCCAAGAGTTTAAACCTGTCTCTTCTGGTTGCTTTCATTTTTTTAAGGACCTTAGAACCTTTAGTTCTGTCTTAAGTGCAAGATTAACAGTGGGAAAGGAATTTATGTCCAGGTGGGGCAAACCTGTCTTCTCCATTTAATCATGCATCCCTTTAAAAGGCGTTTCCCTGTTGTGCTTGCTTGGCCAAATTGTCTTTGCCAGCTTCCTTGAGTACTAGTCCATGATATTTTGCTAAATGACAGACTTCAGGCCTCCTGATCCAAAATATCCACAATTTGGCCCTGTAGGTCCATTTAGCATGAAATTGCATCAAGAGTAAGTCAGTTGGGATGATCCTGAAGTTACGTGGTTGTTGGACTCGGATTCTGCTAATGGATTTTCTTGGGAATCCTTACAGTCGCAGTAGAGAGAGGTGCATTGACACTTTTTTTTTAGGAGAAAAATGGGTTTGAATCACACAGTGAGAATATTTTAAAACCAGATAAGACCAAATCAAGGAGGTTTATGCTTTTAGTTGCAATATATAGCATGGAGTACTGGCAGATCACTGAATCACACGTTGGAGTATTTAACATCATGCTGGCAGGCATCTCTGTGTGTTACTGTCTGCTGCTGTGCAAGAGGACAACAGTTTATGGAGAGATTTTCAACCTGGAAATATGCTAGGTACACAAACAGAAGCTGTATGGCCCTATTTGCCATATTTTTATGGCTCTCCTCTCCGCATCCTATCCCACACATGAAGATCAACCAGTCTTTCAGGGAAGGTTTTTTTCTTATAGAATTTCAGGGAATCATTTCTCCATAAGCTCCTTTCTTCATGTTATGTTCCCGTTAAGTCAACAGTGACAAAACTTTGATCTGTGAGGAAAATAAACTGAGACAAGAATCTTCAAAATTTCCAACTCTGGTTGAAGCTGTTGGTAGGTTTAGAAAGACACATAAATGCTGACAAAAAAATCAGCTTTATGAGGAGGGGATGTTGAACATGTTTATAATTTAACATAGAGAAGTTATGCAGGCTTATCTATGCTCTCTGTATTCCATCTCCAAGGCTACTGTAGATCATCTAGTCCAGTAGGGTTAGCAGAGTAGTCCAAGGATTATTGGATTTCAACATTTACACAAAATCCTATCCTTCAAAATGGACCCAAAAACCTCTTGTGGGTTGCCTGTCACTGTAGACTGTACTCTGTGGTGGCAGAGTCGGTTCTGGTTGGAAAGAGACTTGTTCGAAAGACCAGGAACTTGGCTTAGGAGGCTGAGATCCTGACATCAGTGCAGGGACAGCAGTGCAAATGCTAAACTTGTGTGTGCTGGGAATCAGCTTGCATTTCATACTTGGTTTTTTTTCCCTGCCTCCAACTTTTGACTGTCGAAAGTTCAGCATGTCCCACTTTTGACATTTGTATGTAATATGTATAAGCTGTTCTGTTTAGGATTATCTGTTTAATTATCTCCTATCCTCCTTTTTTCCCCTCTATTCACAACAGCCTCTCTAAATATCATGGCATGAATTCAGTCATGATGGAAAGGACTTGTACCTAGAGGATAAAAGGAAAATCTGCTGGAAATAAGATTGTGCCTAATTGCAAGAGTGAGGTGAATGGCTGAAATGCTTCGATATTTCATGGAACTGTTTCTTGTGCACTGTAACTTCTGCTGGAGCGATGGTTACAGCACTTTGCTATTGTTGTTGTTGCCACTGACAGAAAACAAAAAGTAGCATGGAAGTCATAATAGGGATTTCTAGCAAATCCTTTTTGGTTTTTTTGTCACTGAGATTCTGTTTGTGACACTGGGGAGAGGATGTCTTGCTGAGGCTTTTTGTTGGTTTTTGCAATTTTTTCTGAAGAGGGTCAGGACCGGTCTGACTTCTTATGCAGATATGTTTCTGTCATCTTGTATTTTCCATGTATTTGAGTGAATAAATGTGCTTTGTTGTTTGTTTTGGACAGATCTTGGGTCTTTGGATCTTGGAATGTCTTTTTTCTCTGAGTCTTAAGAAAGTTTCCATCCCAGAAACAGTGCTTATGTACTTAAGGTATTATGCTAAAATTGCTGTGAGATTAAGTGGAAATGTCAAAATGGAGATTACTAATTTAAGAGTTTGTGTTCGGGATTATGGTTTTCTTCTGGATACATTGTGAGGGATAGGCACTGAGGAGCGGTCCTTAGACTTGACTGGGAATAAGTTTTGGTGGTGAGTTGCACGCCAAAACACAGACCAGGGCAAGGCTATGAAGGGGGAGGAAGTGACACATGAAATGTAAATTGCATGTGGAAAAGCTGAGGAGACAAGTGGATGGGATGGCAGGTGATCAGAGAAATGCAGCTGTGGTGCCCAGTTCTGCCACCAGCACCAGTGTTCTGTTTCATTTTCTCACACAGTGCTTTACTTTTTGGCCTCCTTTTTGAGAATTAAACCCAGAGCTGAATCTTGCAGACCTCTTTTCTATGTATAAGGACTACTTATACTTGAAAGGAAAGTTATTAATGTTTTTTTTTTTAACTACAGAATGCCAGAGATATTCACACCCAGCCCAGCAGAAAGGGTGGAAAGCCAAAAATGTATGGGCTTTTCCTTTGAAATGAAAATATTTCCCTAGCTCTTATAAAGATTTAGAGCTTTAGTTTCTAAGATAGCGCCCCTGTTGTTAATCCCATCTGCACTCTGTGGGATATCTCAAATGACACACCACTAACATTTGAGGTAAAAACAGGCTCTTTTGCTGAGTGATGGTAAGGAACATCAAGACTTCTGCTGTTTGAAGTTATCACATAGTCATGCTCATTTACACGCTGCTCATGTCAACCGATCTCAAATAGCAGAAAACTGTGAGTAGGTACAAAGAGATTGGAGGAGAGCAGTCCTTTATGCTGTGCAAGATCAATGCTTGAATGTTCCAGGTAGCTGCAATGTAAAAGTGGCTTTTTACTGTGGTTAGGTTTTGTTTAGGTTTTTTTGGGTTTTTTATAAGACTTCTAGTTTCTTCTATCATTTTTATTCACTAATGTGAATAAAATCTGTGATTGAAAGTGTTGGGAGATCAGCAGCAGGTGAGAGATGCCTCTTCAGAGCACTGTGGGGTTATTTTATGCAGATTGATGGTATTTGAAAGTGTGATGTTTTTCCTTTCAATGTATATGAGAGATATACTGAAATTACTGATCTGGCTTTGAACATCCATTAATTTCTAGTTAGCTTTTACAAATCACTCTTGGATTTTCTATGTTTGTCTTGCTTTTTTTTTCACCTGCTATGCTAACAAAAGGCTAATTTCAAGTAAAGGTTTTTCAAAGATGCAAAATGCTGTCCTAGCTTCAGAATCCTGCCTGGCACTTTGCTGTCATTCTCAGCTTTGCTTTCAAACCTGTTCCTTACTTCCTTCCCACTCCCTGCCAAAGAATCCAATTGGCCTTGCTGCAGGTTGTGTGTTTAGTAAATATAACCCGACCCAGAAGGAGCCCTTGCCCCCATAGCCCCATGGCTGCCGCAGGTGGGATTTAAAGCACATGCATTCACATGAGAAAATGACTCCTTTGCTCCATGGAGTCTTTCTTTGTTCCAAGTGGAGCAAAGCTGTGAGGAGAGTGTGAGCCAGAGCTGCCATGCTGCAGCCAGCGGTCACTTTCTGTAGGAGGTGGGGTATTATCACTCACATCTGATTTAAACCTGCTGACTGCATGAATGCTAAGATGTTACCTGTTTTACAGGCATCTCTTTCCTTTCCCTGTTGTAACCTTGCTGATCAAGATACTTTGTAAGGTAATTCCTGATTCCTCATCTACATTAGGTACCTGAAACATTGCACAGGATTAGTATATGCTAGGTGGGAGCAAAAGATGTGAAAGATTTATTTCACTGCACTTGGTGGCAGCTGTGGAGCTTTACTAAAGCAAATTGTTTAACTTAAAATTTCTCAGCCTGAGACTGAAGTGCATGTGTGCTCAGTGAGTAAATCCCTTGTGGAAGATGCTGGCTCAAACCACACCTGATGAGGAGAAATAGGTGGTGGCAATGTGAAGCTCTCAAGCTTTAGCTGGGATGGAGCTGATTTTTTTCCTAGTAGCTGGTACAGTGCTGTGTTTTGGATTTAGGATAAGAATAAAGTTGACACACTGATGTTTTAGTTGTTGCTGAGCAGTGCTTACACTAAGTCAAGGCCTTTTCTGCTCTTCACCCCACCCCACCAGCGAGTGGGCTGGGGGGCACAGGAAGTTGGAAGGAGACACAGCTGAGACAGCTGATCCCAGCAGGCCAAAGGGATATTCCATGTCACATGGCATTATGCTCAGTATATAATGCTGGGGGGAAAGCTGGCCTAGGGCTGCTGCTCAGGAACTGGCTGGACATTGGGTGGTGAGCAATTGCATTGTGCATCACTTGTTTATTATTATTGTTATTTTATTGTTATTGTTGTTGTTACTGCTACTATTTTTTCCTTCCTTTTCTGTCCTATTGAGCTGCTTTTATCTCAACCTACAAATTTAGTTCCTCCCCCCAGTTCCTTCTCCCATCCTTCTGAGGGGGAGTGAGCAAGTGGCTGTGCGGTGCTCAGCTGCCTTCTGGGCTAAGCAGTTCCACAGGGCTGCAAGGATTTATTTGGGTTCCCAGCAGAGGATCAGGAAGCAGTGGATGGGGAGGCAGCCCAGCAGCCACCACTCTGGTGGGAGCATCCGCCAGGTTTGGTACCTTCATCTGGCACCTCTTGCCTCATGTGTGCCATGGAACCCATTGGGGAGGACGGGGGGAGCAACAGTGAAATTGCTGCTGCTTATGCAGGGCTGTGCCTGCCTCCAAACCTGCTAAAGGATCTTGCTGGCACTGGTTGGTAATTGCTGTCTTGGCCCTATTTTATGTTTGTGGTCTGTAAGTGATGGCATGCCATGTTTAAATTGAATTTATCTTGTGTAAGGCCTACAGGATACCGTATGGATTTTCCAGCCTCCATGACTGCCTAAAATTATTAAATCATGTTGCAATAAATAATGAAAATTGCAAGTACATTTAGAAACATTTGTTTTGAAATGCATGTCTTTTAAAAGAACTCCCTTTTTTTCCTGTTTCATTTTTTTTAAAACAAAACCCAATATCTGCTGGTGGAAAGGCATCAGAGGAAGTGTCAAAATCTCTGCAAGCAATGAAGGAAATTCTGTGTGGGACCACGGACAAAGAGCCACCCACAGAAATCGTGGCCCAGCTGGCACAAGAGCTCTACAACAGTGGCCTTCTAGTGACACTTATTGCCAACCTGCAGCTGATAGATTTTGAGGTAGGTCAGCATCCATAAACTTTTTTCGTCTCCTTGGTCTTGATGTTGTCAGTGAGTAAAGCCGTATTTTTCTGAAGTCTAAATAATTTCATTGCATTCAAAACTATTTTTCACAGGCTGAAGAAAGTATCTGCTCTAGATTGGTTGGTGTCCTGAAAGACATGCTTGTACACTGGCAGTAAATCTGGGTTTTTTTAATTAAAACAAAACCAATAAAGAAATATTGCCATGTGTATCCAAACAAGATAGGACATGGTGCTGGGAATACTGTCTAGGATCAACCGTGTAAACTGCAGGGATGATCTTTGGGATAGTGCAACTAGAGCTGTCTCAGAAGAGTGTGTCTGATTTAGAAGGGGTTCAGGGACATGGAATAAAAACAATTGGAAGCATGGAAAATTTCATGTGACAAAGACTGGAAGAATTAAAATGGTTTAGTTGAAAGGAAAGGAGTTGAAAAACGTTAAAAACAGACAGCAGGTCACAAGATAATTTGGGTGTTCCCCACTTAATTGTTTAGATTAAAAGAAGAAAGGAATATAACCTTTTTTTTTCATGGCAGAAAGATTAATGTGAATATGTATGTTTATATATAATTTTATATATTTATATATAAAATTATACATAATGTGAAACTTCTTGCCAGCTTTGTTGTTAAAACCAAAAACCTAGTAAACAACTGCTATGACAACTGAACTTGCTTATAAGTAAGGAAAAGAAGAGTTATACTAGCAAAGATTGCAGTAATTCAGTATAAATATAAACCCTTTCAGTTTACTGTTGACTGGTAGGGATGGGAATAATCTCTGTCACTGTCAGGTCATTGTCATATTCTTGTGGTTTGCAGTCAGCTGGGACAGTGGCCCCCAGGGACTGCTGTTAGGAGTTCTGTGATTTCTGTGGCTCCTGGGCGCTGGTGACGCCTCATAAGTGTCCGACCATCAGCAGGAAATCCCCACTCATGGAAGCCAAACCTCCACCACTGAGGTCTGGAGTCTGGAACAGGAGCAGTACCTGACATATGGGCAGCTGCTGAAGAGAAAGAGCAGTTTCTCAAAGAGATATGATGCTCTCAGAGACACCTTTTGTGGGAGTCGTGTAGAATTTTTTTCTTTCCCTCTTGTGAATGAATGAACTAGAGGAAAACGGATGATTTATGTTTCCTTTTTCCCACTCTTCCCCTACCTCTGGTAAATCCAGGATCAAGGACTGATTTATTTATTTTGTATTAATTTTTGAAAATGTTGTTAGTGGAATTCTCTCACTCTTGCTTGGGTCTTGAGTTCAGGAGAGTTTTTTTAAATGCTAGAATTTAGTGAGAACCTTTCCTTTGTCTTCTCTGTGCTCGTCTGGTTACTGTTATATGTCTAATTACAAAAATACTCAAAACCCAACCACCCAAGCCCTTAAAAACCCTTTAAAGGAAAATGGAGAAGGGGGAGGAGAAGACACTGTTAGCACAGAAGGGACACTTCTGCATTATTTTAGTTACACAACAGTCTGTATTGCTTCTGCCAGAAAAAAAATTCTGTATGAACATATTGAACACACAGTCTTTAGCAAGCACTGGATGAAATACCTAATCTGTTGTTGAATTGCTGTTATAACAAACAATTACAATAATTCTTGTTGCAAAATATTTTTTTTTCATTGCAAAACTTTTTGATCATTTAGCCAAGCTGTTACACATGTTCTTTTGACAACACACTAGAAATGAAATGTCACTGACAAGAGGACAGTAAGAGCATGTGCTGCTTTGTCTTTATGTTCTCACTGACTTTTCCAGTTTATCAACTGTTCTGTTTCCATTGTTTTATATTGGTGGCCACAGTTGGTATTTAAGTTTCTTTGTTGAACAAGCAATTTCATCACCCTATAATATGCAAGTTAATTTTTTGATCCATATGTAATGGTAGAAAGCAAATCATAAACTACTGAAAATCTGATTTCTGAAGACAATAATGTGACTTTGCTTTGTCCTGATTCCCTGTCTCCTCCTCACCAACCCTGCTACCCACTTTGATCCCAATTTTTTACAGCTGAACTTCCCTATGAAGATGTGTTTTCAAAGACTGTGTAGGGGAGACTTGCACACATCCGTCACACATCCATAGAAAACACAGGTTTATTGCTTCTGTCACTCAACAAACAAGATGTAATTTCAGTGATGATATTGTTATGAAGCAATTAAGTCAGGTTGGGCAGGAGCCCAGAATCAAGATCAGACTGGATATTTAGGAATTTAAAATATGAAATTCATTTTTGAACTTTGAAGAACTGAGGAAAGTGTGCACACAGAAAAAGTTGACTAAAAGTGCAGTTGTTACTGTGTGTAAGCCTAAAGGTTCACAAACTGTAAAGCCCCTAAAATAGGCAGCAAGTAACTTCAAGCCCAGGACTGGTGATGTTAGAATCTTTCCCTTACTTTGCCTTGAAATGGGGGCTAAATTATGGTGTAGTTATTTGTTTGTTATTTAGTTATGTAGTTTGTTATTTATATAATGCATCCTTGGCAGGGTTTTTTTGTTCTTGTCTAGCCACTTTCTCTTCATGCTGCCTTATCTTGTGCTTCAGTGGCCATGTGTATTTCATTGTAAGGCAAAATTCAATTGCAGATCCAAGTAAGGAGCGTTTCAAAAGGACTCCTCCAATTTTAATGTATGTCAGGTGGTGAGGGAAGTCTGTTGTGGTTCCCTCCTATCTGCCTCCATTCCCTCCTGGGGAACCCAGGAAGATCAACTCTGGCTTTCACTATCACTGATCTCTAGAAAATTAGCTATAATTGGATACATATATCTATATCTATCTCCTCTCCATTATCCATAATAATGGATATTATGCTGCAATGCACACAGTATTAAGTAACTAATATAAAATTTGGCAGAGCAGAGAGGATCACTTAATTTTTGGCCATCTTTACCTCATCCTTTCAACAGCTCTTCTCTGTCTGGATTGTTTTCTTCTTGGAATAACTGCTGAAGCCCGTGGGGATCACAGGATTCCAGGCATATGATATGGGTGTTGTAAAGATAGGGGAGAATGGGATGACTTTATACAGAATTAGCCTATTTGAAAGGATGTCCAAGGGTCAAAAAAAGTGTTGCAGACAAAGGCAGATGGACTGGCCTGCTCTGATTTGATTCTCCTGTTTAATTCCCTGAGCCTCCAAGTCTCCAAGCCAGCTGGGTTGGAACAAGTAGGAAAGCAGAATATTTTGTGTTCCCCAGCACTGATTTATTTGTAGAGGTGAAACCAGGGAATTTTCCTCCGTGTGAAACTATCTGCTCCTTGGCTTCAAACATTCAATAAGTTCTCTGCCAAGGAATGTTTGTCCTCCCAAGACAGATCAATGAGCATGTACAGATTTTAAGTGACCTTTTGCTTTAGCTTGCCCTGGGCATAGTGACCTGCTGTTGACTCAGTGCCTTGGTTACTGGTCCTTGGTGCAGCCGTCTCCCACCTCCCTTAACTTCACACATCAATTTGTCTGCTGTGCCAGGAAAGACAGCGGTGGGGTAGGAAGATTTCTAATGCCAGATGTATTGGTGAACCCTGTGGCTGAATAGAATATGATTTGGAAAGACTTTCTGGAAAGCTGGGAAGCATTTGAAGACAAAATGTGTATATAGGTGCAGACAGCACAAAATTATGACAAAGAGAAGGACCTTAGTTTTGATTAAAGCAGAGACACATATGTGATGCAGCCGTTTTACTGGTAGTAGTTATTTCATTTTTCATGGTAAATAACGGGCACAGTTTAAATCTATCCCTGGTTTTCTGAAACACAATCACACTTGGAATTGTTTGCATTTGACTAATGAAAAGCTTTAGCTGTGTAAGTGTAGGCAGTGTGGCAGTGGTTTGGTACCAGCTCGGTAACTTACATTTGGAGGCTTCAGGAGTAACAGCACGCAGGCAACAGCACGCTTGGCTCAGGGTAGAGGCTTGCTTTTGTGGTGCTTTAGTGTTGCTATTTGAAATAGCCAGGGACTTGCTTGACAGTGTCAGAGGAATGCACATCTTCATTTAGGAAAAGAAAGGTGCAAAAGGGAGTGGGGCAGTCAGGAGCCTTCAGAGCTGCCCAAAGGAGGAAGCCTTCTTGTGGCATTGGAGAAACAGCAAATATGAGGTGGAGAGACTGTGGAGAAAAAAATAAGAGAGTGACTTGTTCTGTTTTCAATTTCAGTTGTACTTAAAATAGATATTATAGTAAATGGTCATTTGCTCATATTTTTCTAAGCAAAGATATATTTTGCTTCTTTAACAGGGCAAAAAGGATGTTTCCCAGATATTCAACAACATCTTGAGAAGACAAATTGGCACACGCAGCCCTACTGTGGAATACATTAGTGCCCATCCACATATCCTATTCATGCTTCTAAAAGGGTAGGTGCTTTAATTTGATTTTCATTAAAGAGCATTGCCTGGAACATGCTGGCATTGCAGTTGATCTACTTTTTCACTTTTATTTTTAAAAAAAAGGATTTTTAGATCTTGTTCCAGATTTCTTACTTTATTTTTTTTCATAATGATTGTCTTTCTGTGGAACTCTATACTTTTTAATGATTGGATTATTTCATTTGGATGTTATTTCTTCACCAAACTTCATGTTGAAATAATTATGTGCTGGTTTTTTGACTGCTCCCCATGTGGTGTGTGCTTGAGTTCTCACCTTAAACTCTTGTGTAGCATTGTTGGTGACTGCTGAGGTTCACTTAGGCCTTCCTGCATTGCAGGAGTGACCAACAGTGGTGTCTGTAAGTGACTGACGTCAAACTGGACCACTGTGTGGTAGAATAGAGAGAAGCAAAAATGCATTAAAAGAGTAGCTGTGCCTGTGGGACAGACTTCTCCAATGCTTGTGGCCACAAGTGGACTTCAACTTCAAATTAATTCTGTAATTGATGCTACAACTTTCAGCATTAAATCTTTTTTAACCTCAGGGAGTCAGTGCACAGCTATAACCTGGTGGGTCCCAAGATAAAGTGGCCGGGGCGGGGGAGCAGACTCCCGTGTGGAGAGCACATCACTTGTAGCTGCATTCAGGAGTGCACAAATGTGGGCCTAAACCCCTTGAGGTTCCTGTACCCTTTACTTTTGACAAAAGCACATTCTGTTCAGTGAGCAGCTTTGGTTTACCAACCCTTGAAGCCGATTGTTTTCTGCTCAATTTTCTTTTGACTTTAGGATTTTATTTAGTTTATAGTTTATGGTTTATTTAAACTATAGTTTATGGTTTATTTTTTCCTAAGGAAAGGAGAGTATATCTCACTGGGATTAAATAACTGATGTGGGAGTAAGTGCATTTATTAGCTGATCAGTATGGAACAATGTGAACTCTCATAGCAGTTGTATGGTCACACTGGTAACAGCCATTCAAAGCCATGATATGAGCCTTTTAAACTAATGGTTATTAAGAGAATGATTCTTTTTAAGTGTCTTTCTTGCTCTTGAGGTTGAAGAGTTGCATTTTTACCATTTGCTCCATAGCCAGGAAAGTACTTAAGCACCATCTAAGGTTTGTGCCTGACACGGCTGCAGCCCCAAGGGTAAAATTCCCTTCAGCCAGCCTCCCCCCTCTCCCAGGGACAGATCCCAGTCAGGAGAAGTCTAAGCACAGGAGTCCTTAAAATAGTTATTTCCTTCAGAAGTGACCACATTCCAGGACAGCTGAGTAAGGAAAATGTAACCAAGAGAACTAAACAGTACCAGGGATTTCAAGAACAGTGAGCTTGTGATTGAGCATGGCAAAGTTCTTGGTTGCTGGGACTAGAGGAGGTGGGGACCTGCTGCCTTCCTGGCAGGGCAGAGTTGTGGGAACCCTGGGCTGAGCTGGGTCTTGCTCTTGGAAGTATAGTGATCTGTTGTGATTTAGCTTTAATTTTGAAACTCTTGACTTGTTTTGTGTTACTAAATGCCAGCTTCTTCAGAAAGGAAACCACTAAGGTAGTTAAATGCATTTTGATTTCATGTATTCATTAAAATTCACCATTTATGTAAACCTCAAAGTAGTAGTTTCAGGGCAGTGATGATAATTCTCTCCATCATTGTTACAAACTCTTTTTAATTTCATATTTATATACAATCATTTTCTTCCCTTTTCCCTGTCTTTGTGTTTTCAGTTTTTCACTCATTTTGATCTTGCACGTTGCACATGTATCACTACCATATGTCTGGGCTTTATTTAAAGATAAAAAATATTTTTGGATTATGTCCCAGATTTTCTTTGGCATCTGTAGCAACCAAGAATATTAACATGATAATGAAATTTTTATGCATATATTCTTCTGACAGACATTTTACTGTAAATGACATGAGTCAGTGGATGAATTTAAATGGCATCACTTAGGTGCTTTTTTTGGAGAGCCCTGCTGCATGCAGCAGCGTGTCTGTGGTCCTCAGGCTCCTTGTTCATGATGTCTTGACTGGCCCTCTGCAGCACCACACTGGCTCAGAATTTCTGGAATATCTTGTTAAAAAGTGCAATTGAACCCATCAGCAGAAGTCCAGAGTCAGTCCTGCCCAGCCCTGACGCTGGGATGTGAGCAGCTGCTGCAGAACAGCGTGATGATGTCAAATGTGATGATGCCTTCCCTGCCTGTGTCCTGCTGGAACGGAAATCCGTGCCTGCAGCCAGGGCAGGGCCCTGCACACACAGCTTGCTGTGTGCCCATGGCGTGGGGTGCGTGTGTGCAATCAGCTATGGGACTGGGGAACAAGCACTTCATGTTAGGCACCACCACGTCAAAATGTGACTTGAGGACATGTTTTCGTATGTATTTAATGCTAAATGAATTATATTATTTATATTATATAGATATATATTCATATAATGCTGTAGAAAATATAGGAAACCAAGATCTGCTTAAAGGATAGTGGGTTTGGCTGACTTGTGCCATTCCATGTTTGTTACATGACATCATGACATTACCTGGAGAGAAAAATAAATCACCTCCACCATGACTGTGAAAGAAATGGCTCAGGACTACCGTGACTGTTGTACTTGTATTGGATGGAAAATTTCCTCTGCCCCCTGTCAGTCCCCAGTAGCAAAAGGTTGCTTTTTTGTGGCTTTAATGTGAGCTCTGTTGGGTGGGAAGGATCTCCAATCAGAGCTCCCACCCAGTGTTTCCTGTCTCATACTCCAGTGGAACCACCAGCTTGAGATAACAGTTCCTACCTTTTAGGCTTCGTTTTACTTGTTGCCGACTTCCTTCCAGCTTCTCAGCTTCAGAAAACACACAGCACATAGTTCACTCTCTTTCTTTCATTTGTATAAGTTGACTTTGCTGCTGCATGAGGACTTGCTTTAGTAGCATCTTATTTTCTGTGTGCAGGCTTTGTGTATAGGATTTCAGATGAACACAGTATTTGGTGTACATAGAGAACCAGTTGTATTTTGGCCAATTTTTTTCTCTGGTGTCAGCCTATTGCATTAGCCCAGAAATATCTTTGGTCCTTTGTAATTGAAAATATTTTCCCTCCAGGACAGTGACTGTCAAGGACTTACTTTATGGCACTTGCACTGTTTCTCTCAAGTGACAAATTTAGAAGCTTCTTTGTGAATATATACCTATGTATCTATATCTCATTCCACATGCTATCTCTAACCTAGACACTGCCCCAGCCTGTGTTGTGATGACCTCTTCATGTCACAGTACAGTTAAAGCTTTAATGGTATATTGGCTGAGGTTGCAGAATTCCCCTTGAGTTTATCTAAGGATAAACTCAGGCTATACAAGTAGTGTAAAATCAGATCAGAATAAATCTAAGACCTTGGGTCTCCCAGGCTTGATGCCTTCCAAATGTCCTGCCTGTGCTCCTCACTTTGTACCATCTTCTGCTCTAACCATGCAAGAATGATTCCTTTTACATGGAGATGCTTCTCTGCTCTCAGTCTTGCCTGTTGCAACCTCCACAATAAATATTTTGAAATACTTCAAGTCCATTGTTGCATTTTCTAGTTCTCTCCAGTATTCATGTGTGGGGGCTTCTGTAGGTTGCAAGTTCATCCAAACAGAGAAGAACTCAGTATGTTTTTCTGTTGTGAAAATACATCAGCATAGAGCACTAATTGCTCATTAGAAGTGATTTTGAAACACATTTCTATCATTCCTGCCTGGTGGCTTTGCATGTAAGTGTGGGTGCAAAGGACATGCTTGCTATGACTGGGCAGCCTGTAAACTTCTTCCAGGCATATTCCAGGAGCCAAACCCAACTTCCCTCGCTTATGTGAACAGCCAAAGGTCCATAACCCACTTCCAGATAATGGAGCATTTGACTAAGAATGATTCTGTTGATACTTAATGTTTTTAAAAGTTATTGTGCTGGAAACAATGTAATTTGCTTTTATTCCAACCAAAATATTCATTAGCCAACTAGTAAATATTTTCCTGGCTGCACTCCTAGGAGCAGCTCTGCCTCATTTTCTTGAAAATTAGTATTCCTGTTAATGGAGTTGATGCCTCTAAGGGAAACATCAGCGAATTTCTGTTGTCCAAAGAGTTAGAAATTCAAGTTTGCAATGCTTCCCCAAAGCAAAACAAATAGGAGCTTGAGTGCCTGCCTTTCCTTGAGGGTGGGAAGCTTTGTTTGCCTGTTTGGAATAGCAATTCATTTTTCATTAAGCCAACTATTGTTGACAGCAGGTTGAAGTATGCAGCTCTGGTATGCTCGCAGAACACTACTGTTCTTTTAAATTGCAAGCTGGTGGTAAATTTGAGGGCCCACTCACAGCACAGATGGCATTTTGTATTTTTCTTCTTTTTTTTTTTTTTTTTTTATATTTCTTTTGGCCTAGTGATAGGAATTAATTGTGCAAAGGAAAAATGATGCTGATAAGCTCTGGGTGATAATACACAGTTCTGATATAGCATAACCAGTCTATTGAGACAGAGAGTGCTTTCTGTCCCCTTGGACTTTACCACTTTCACATGATTTCTGGCAGACTGCTGGAAGAAGTTCATTTAAAGTCCTTCTTGACTGTTGGATTTCATCTTTTTTTTTCTTTGATATGTTTCTAACAGTTTTGTTTCAGATTAATTTCAGCTTTAAAGAAATCAAGACTTTATAGAAATAGACGATGATCTGAATTGCCTCCCCCCTCCCTCCCTTCCCCTCCCGGGGCGAGATGTGTGCTGGCTCCTGGCTATTGCAATGTATGTGCCATAACAGGACTGTAACTTGGGGACTGGGTACTTGTGTCCTGAACACAGCCATAGCCTCTGCAGAAGAGGATTTGAGCAGAACTCCTCCTAAACGGCAAAAAAAGAAGATTTTTTTCAGAGCTACAGAAACCTTAATCCTGTGTAGACTGCCTGGAGAGACTCTTCCTACCTTCCTCATTAATACTTCAGAGCGACATCCTCTAGAAGAGGAGTGGGAGGAGATGGATGGTCATGAGGTGTTACAGTTTTCTTGGATAAACTGAGGAGCTCAGAATTAAATCTGAAAAGGGAGGTTATTATATTGCATGGGCTGTGCTTTCTCACAAATCCAAAAGGGTGAAGGAGCTCTGTTGAAATGTTGCACACTCCCCACAGTCTTTCCACAGAGAGGAGGTGTAGTGCAAATTTACATCGAAATGTGTTTTGGCTTCGGAAGAGAGAGGTTTGCAATGAAAAATTCTGGCAGCCTCACCTGTGTGTCTGCTCCTAAGCTTTGGGATGAGGTCCTGCAGTTGAGTAAAGCATTGTGGCTGGGAGCTGCCATCCATATGTGGTGTCCCCTCTGGCATGTGTTCCCTGTGCTACAGAATTCCCTGTTGTTAGAAAAGTGTCTGGTTTTTGTTCTTCTGTGTTTTGATGTTTTCTGTTTCTCTTCATTCTCCAGATATGAATCCCCAAATATTGCCTTACGTTGTGGAATTATGCTGAGAGAGTGTATCCGCCATGAACCCTTGGCCAAAATCATACTATTTTCAGAACAGTTCAGAGACTTTTTTAAATACGTGGAAATGTCAACATTTGATATTGCTTCTGATGCCTTTGCTACATTCAAGGTAAATTATTCAATACCTGCACTGTAATTTGTGTCAAAAGCAGCACTCCATCAGAAGTCATCACTGAATGTTGTGTTGCTGGGCGGCTTTTTCATTGCTCAGTAAAGGATATAATTAACCCTTGGTCTGATTGTAGCAGGATTCACAACAGTGATCAAGTCTGCAAAGAATCATTAGAGAAATGTAAATCTGTATTTAATTAACATTCTTCACCTTGATAACCCATGGTCTTTTACGCTACCATTTAAAACTCAAATTAATCATGTATTACATACAATTCTTGTAAAATACATAACCTTTTTCTCTCCCTGCCTTCCCCCAAGACAAACCTACTGCCCATCATGACCACACCAGTAAATAGAAGGCATAATTTAAAACTAACATTTGAAATCATTGTAATTTTTGCTGTTCCTTCTGAGCTCAGCAGTCAAGTTCAGATTAATGCCAATAGTATTCATAGTCTTACTTTTGTGACCCATGGTTCAGTGTAAGGACTGTAGTAATAAAAGCTAAATAGATGGAAGCACTGCACAGGCTCTGTGTAGTTTGTGTTGTATTAAAAACGAGATTGGGTGAAGCTGCCAAATTTCTTGGAGTTTGCATGTGACCATCATCATTCCCACCAGGTGCTAGTATAATCTTTGAGAGAGAAAAAAAAAAAATTCGGTGCCTGAGGACTTCACATACAGGGAAGATTAACTTATTTCTGAAAAACAATTTAAGAAAGCTGAGGGAAAATCTTTTTAGTTAAAGACTCTTCTAAATATAGATGTAACTCCATTTTTTCTTGTATCACTGAGCTCCTTGCTGTCATAGAAACACATTGTTTATTCTTTCCTTTCAGAGCTAATTAGAAACATGATTAGACAGACCTCAGGAGTAATTGTAAGGAATGTTAGAACTCAGCTCAGTGATTCAGCATACACTGAAACCTGGCTTTTTACTGATGTTTATTAACCTACTGAATGGGATAAAGATTTGCATAATGGAGATAACGTTGCATTCTTCAGTAATGACTTGAGCAGGTTTAGCAATTCAAATCACCCCTTAATCAATTGCAGCATCTTTTCCTTATTTTAAATTTTGCTGTTGTGGTGTCCATTAGGTAAAGATTATGAAATTCAAAGTAGCACAGAAACACAGACAAGGTATAAAAATGCAACATAACAGAGATATTTAAATATTTCTTTCTGGAATTTTACCCTATGCTCACAAGAATATTTGTCTCTGGTCAGAAAAAGCGCTCCTGCACTCAGTTCCCAGCTTGACAGAACAGATTTGCATCTTGTCCCCAGGTCCTGCTTTGAGCATGACAGCAGAGTATGTTGGTGGTGATGGACAGTCTTCACCCCAGCCAGGAGGAAGGATGGGGACAGGGGTCAGTTAAGCTGTGGCAGGGACTGTAGACTGCTACAACCCTCCAAAAAAAGAGGGATTGATGTTGTTCGCAGATCTACAGCTGTAGAACGTGCTTCTGTCCCCTGTGAACTGAGAGTATTTTTAGCAGGATTTAAAAATAGAATTCTACATCCTCACATGTACTGAAAAGAGAGGAGTATGAGGGCAGTTCACCCTCAGACAAAGGACAGAAATCGCCTTTTAAAATGCTTGGGGGAAATGTATTTAGTTTTAATTTTAGTTTTTTGAAATTGCCTCTTAGCACCTGGTACATGGTCAGTTCTGGAAATAAACCAGCTGCTCATCTCATCTCATCTCCTGTTTGTCTGTTACTCTGAATAGCTGGAACAGCAAGAAGTGATGTGGAAGCAATTGAATCATGAAATATGGAGCTACCTTATTTCTAATACTGGAAAAATAAGTGCTGTGATTGTTTGCTGGCTGGATTACTGAACTCACGCTTTCAGTTCTGTTGCCTCCATGTTGGGTTTGTAGCTGCCACCAGGGTGTCTGGTTCAGAGCTGAAAGCCTTGGATAGTCTATGCACCAGAGGAGGGCTTAATTAAATATGCATTAAAGTCTGAGGATATTTATAGTAGGGAAGTACTGGAATTTTTTATGATCTGGAGATGTACTTCTTAATTAAAGTTATCCAGGTGCATTGCAGAGAGGAAACAGAGCTGTTAAAAATGCAGAGGAAAAAGGCTTGTGTTTCAAGGTATAAGCTGGCTGTGGAGGATGCAAGCAGCAGTTGGAACGTGCTGGATGAATGCTGCTCCACGCTTCCTCGTCATTTGCTATGAAAAACTCAATTTGGATTATATTTCATTTGTGCCCCCTGTCGAAGGATGTTGTACTCGCCTCTAAGTGCCCTGCATAAAAGCTCCTGAATCACGTGTTTCACTCAGCCTTTAAAACTGCTGTCACTGCAGTCCTGCTAAATGAAGGGATGTATTTAAAACAGGCACTGGATTTTGTAGCACTCTGCTTTCCTCTTATAATTGATGGTAAAAATAAATTAAAGGATTAGTATGTAAAGGATTTCTTTTATTTGTGAGGATGTGTCTGTGCATCTGCTTGAGCTCCTCATCAGCTTCAGTCTCTGCCTGGGTAGGGAAACCAAGAAAAATATTATGAAAAGGAGCAGAAACTGATTAACTGAAAAATACCAACTTGAATGGACTTCATCAGGCATTTATTGTGATCAGCGTCGTGTTTTAAAAGAAGCAGTAAGATAAAAATCATACTTAAATGCCTCACACTGGCCACTCCATTTCATAGCTATTCATCCGGTAAAAAGACTCAATTTCTTGTGGAGCTGAATATTTGCATCTCTGTCGCTGGGCACCAGCATCTCCATTCTGTGGGAGAGGTTTTTTCAAATTTAAATTTGAATTAGTTGGCCTTTTAGAATGGGAGGCAGCCTGTCCAGCTGTCTAAAAGGTCTGATACTGCTTTGTGTCAGAAAGCCAACCTTAGGCAGAAAAAGCTCTACAGAAGGGACTCATCCCACTCACCTGAGACACTTTCCTGGGAAGGAAGTGGAGGTGGAGGGAGCCTGGATGGCTTACCTTAGGTTGGTGCCTAGGCTTCATTATTAAATAGCTAAATGTATATACAGTGGTTGAATTTGAGTTTTCCTTGTCATATTCTTGGAGGTGAGCAATAGCAGTTCAGGCTCAGCATCATTCCCAGCATGCAGATCACTTTTGGCTTGGATACCATAGCTCATCCTCCATAAAGGGTTAGTTTACTTTCTTCCATTTCCCCATCCCTGTTTAATGTGAGTACTGTGCACTAGGACCTATAAACAACTAGAAAAGGTGGGAGGGAAGCAGGAATAAAAAGAAAGAGTACTAGAATAGTTCTATATTGATTCTGTTAGCATTACATTAACTGAGTTCTCCCTAAAATCCTACTAAACACAAAATGAATGTAGTGTTGTCCATAGAAATCATGTTGTAAATGCCTTCTGGTCAAAAGTGCTGGAATACAGTTGAGAAACAAGGGACAATCAAAGGAGCTTGCTCTCTCAGGTAACATTTCTCTGTTCTTCCCCAGGACCTGTTAACACGACACAAATTGTTGGTGGCAGAATTTCTGGAACAAAATTATGATGTAGTAAGTATCAACGCTGAAAGACTTTTTAAAAAAAATCTGTTTATGCTTGGCTGGAAAAAAATGCACGGGGGGTTTCGTGCTCCACATCAACTCCTCACACAGGACTTCAAAACCAAACACTGCTTTGTACTGGAGCAGAATCCACACCTGGCATGTGAAATGCAGGTACCCCCTCTGCACACACCCGGGACACACTCCAAGGTTTCAGGAGAACTCCTATAAAAGCAAGTTTTATTCTTCTCTGTGTGCATCGGATCTCCTCACGTGTGAATGGAACTGAAACGTCACGTGTAAACAGATAATGGGGGAAAACTTGTGCATAGTTTTAAACAGTTTTGTGACACCCCAGCACTGATAGGGCCATACTGGTGTTATTGGTTGTACTTTGGGACAGAGAAGAAGAGTTACTGAAAAAAGTTTTAGCATTACTGGAAATTATATGTACCTAAATGAGGGACTGAGGTCTGAGTATTCCTATTATCTTCCTAAGGTGATTAGTCCCTTGGTTAACTGCTGTTTTTCACTTTGATTTTTGGTTCCATTTTGGACCAAACATGGGTCAGAAAAATTCCATTGGATTCAACTAAAATTGGACCGATACAGATCATGGAATTAGACTGTGGGTTATGTTTTCATGTTACCTGAGGTATTCTTTATTTCATTGCCAAAATGAAAAGACCAATTTCTTTCATTCTGGTTACCATGAAGGTTAAATAAAGAGCAGGCTTATTATTGCTGAGTCACAAGTGCAGCTTAGCTGGAGCAAAATCAGTGTCTCTGCTAATCTTTTCTCTTAATACTGAAGCACTGCACTGGAACAGTCCCCATGCTACAGTTATTTAATTTTTTAAAGTTTTAATTGCCTAAGTGAGGTTTGGGGTTTTTTTTTGGTGACTATTGGACAGCAGTGTTGATTTTTCCCACTTGTTTGGTTGATGGTTTGAACATACTGCAGCCTTCTCTCTCAGTCTTCTTGACCACGAGGTTCCCTTGGTCCATCCCTGCAAAATCCAGCACACACTTTGCTCCTAGTGACCCTCGCTGGGCAAACAGCTTTAACGAGTGAGGGTGCTGAAGGCAGGCGAGGTGGCACCTCACAGAAGGAGCATTTGGGATGCACCATCACCATTTTGGGGTGTTGTATTAAGTCACACAGCCAGGCACGACCACAATATGAGTGAGTGAATGTTATGTGCTGGACCTACATATCCTCATAGCAGAGTCACCCTTCTGTAAGAGGAGGCTGTGCAGGCACTGGCTTAATTCTGTCCCAGTTGGCTCACACCAGCCCCTGTTCCATCCAGGCCGTATGTGGTATTCCCCCTCTGCAGCACTTGGAAGAGGAGTATTCCTGGGCATTAATTCACTGCATGATAACCAACCAAGAGAAAAGGCCACAAGAGCTGGGCTTGACATTGCAGTGAAGTGTTAGAGGGTGGCACTGCTGCAGCCTCTGCTGCTCCTCTGGGGTGAGAAGGACCAAGAGAAGGAAGGATGCACGTGAATCTGATGCATTTGTGTTTTCTTGTTACTCTAGATCTTTGAGGATTATGAAAAACTCCTTCTTTCTGAGAATTACGTAACAAAGAGACAATCTTTGAAGGTAAAGTCCCTCAGCACTTTCCTTCTAAATTTGTACTCCATGTTATGCAGAATATCAAGGTGCATGTATGGCGGTGGAGCAGCCATTTTTCTATCAAAAGGAGAACTAAGGGCTTGTGATGCTCTTCCTGAAATGCACAGGAGCTCACTGTGTCTCTTCTTTCCTGGACCTCTGGTGAAGCATTGGGCCATTTCTATGGAACAAGCAGTATCACTTTTCCTCTGACCTCAGATCTGTGCTTTGGTTCAGAACATGGGTTACAGTGAACTTGGGAGTAACATGGCAGTCTCTGTCTGGTGCACCAAGTGTGACATGGCCTGCACATGGAAGCAGAGCGGGATGTGAATGTAACCCGGGAATGAAATGAAGGTGTCTTTGTGGGACAGCTGCACTCCACTTGCTTCTTTCCTAACAGCTCACACCAGCCCCTATTACACCAGCCCATATGCAGGGTCCCTCTCTATGGTATTTAGAAGATAAGTGTTATTGGGCATTGAGTAACCCACTGCATGATAAGGAGTCTAGTTCCTTTTCTTTTAAAGGTAGTGACATTGAAACCTCTTAAGCAAACATTGAAATAGGCTGCTGCTTTCTTTGCATTCAGAAATGATGTGGTGAACTGAAAAGTGCTTTTTTCTAATTGTGCTTACAGCTTCTGGGTGAACTGATTCTGGACCGACACAACTTTGCCATCATGACGAAATACATCAGCAAACCAGAAAACCTGAAGCTGATGATGAACTTGCTGCGAGACAAAAGCCCCAACATCCAGTTTGAAGCATTCCATGTGTTCAAGGTGAGCCAGTATGAGTTGTAGAGGTGGTTTCTCTTCTGCTCCTAAAAGCATCTTAGAAGCGGGACAAGAAGGAGTCCAAAAAAGTAAGGCAAAGGTTGGGGTTTACAGTCAGTTCCAGCATTCGAGAATGTCATAATTGAAAACCTTTCTACCACTCAACCTGTGATTTCTGTTTGCCTGCCTTCAGGCATCTTTTTGGTTTGCGCTGGGGGTAGTCAGTCAAGTAGCCATGAGCTACAGGTAACAAATTACACAACTTCTAGGTAGGGGACCTTCTCCCAACTCCTGGATAATTTTACCATGTGATTCTGGGTGAAGATAAAAAAAAGGTCTTAAAACTCTACATTAAAATTAAAAGTAGATGGTGCTGGTGCTGGGCATCAGTGCAAACACAATTTGCTTTTAAATGTATTAAAAAGGTTTTGTAAATCTGAGCTTGAAATGAGTTTAATCCTTCCATCATTTTGAGGTGACATTAATGCAGTGTTAATTACCAGACCCAACCAGTGTCCCTTTTTTCATGATGATTAATGTTAATAAGTTAGAAGTTCACCATTTTTTTATCAAAAGAGTTCTCTGCTCTGGGACAGAGGGTGAGTCGAATTGTTATGCAAAACTAACTCTAATTTGGAATGAACATGTTAATTTCAAACTATAAATAGAGTTGTTAATGATTATCAGAAGAGGAATTTTGAGCTTCTAAGGATATCCCTTCTCCAAGTTGGCTGAGAAAGATACCAGATAACACCAAATGACTGTGGAAAGAGGTTACATCACCCTCCACACATTGAGGGTGACTCGTTGAGTTTTGTACTTATGCCATTTCTGATTTGGAAAAAACTTTCAGATCTTCAGTGTGGAGACTTAAGAGAATGTGCAGCTTCTCCAAAAAGCTTTTAGTTTTCTAAAAGGAAAAAAAAAGCTTAAAGGAAGATTTAAAAAAAATTCCCTTCGTGAAATAAGCAGCTTGGTAAGCTGTTCCCTTGCTGACTTCCTCCAGTCAGCTGAAACACTTCGAGTAACTTGTACTCCTCCTCCTTATCTCCTCCTCCTTATCAGGAGGTGTGTGGCTCCAAGATAAGCAAGCAGTCTGGCTCCAGACACTTGCAGCCTTTGAGATGCCAGTGAGGAGAAGGTACCAGAGGACTGGGCTTTCTTAGCCGGTCTGTGAACAAATGCAAGATTTTTATTTATGAAAGGAATGAGTTGCTGTTCCTGAATTAATGATAGGCATGGACCAGGCCTTGGGAATGGCTGATTTCACTTATTTCAGGAGGCATTCAAAAGGGCCTGGAATAATGTGAAAGGATTCCAGTGTGCAACCACGGCACACATTGCTGTTCCTCCCATTCTGCCTTCCTGTTCCTCCCTTGCAGTATGTTGCATTCCCATTTCCAGTTAGAGTGGGGATAGTGCAGGCTCATCCTTGCTTTACCACTTGCAGTTGCTGCCATGTGAACATGATGCTTGGACCTGGGAGTGCCAGCAAAACAAACCATGAGCAACAGTGGTGTTGTATCTCCGGAGTTCAAAGGGTCAAACTCTGTCCTCAGATACCTCCATAAAATTTTGTTGGTCTTTTCCAGTGGTACCAGTCAGCAGCATTTCAGAAGGGCCAAGGCATTCCCATGGCATTCTTACACTGCCTCACACACACAGTGCTCGCTGGGGGGGAGCTGCAGACTCAGAGCAGAACCTGATCAGCTGGAAATGGCTTGTTCACAACCACCAGCAGCACGCCACAGAGTAACTGTAGAGGTGCAGCAGCTCCTCTTTTCGGATCCTCCTCACTGAGGATCTGGGTTCCCTGGATGTAGCAGCATCCAGGTCCTCCCCAGGGGGTAGGGTCATTACAGGGTATGTTACAGGAAATTGCACTGTGAACTAGCGTTGTAGAGAGGGTCAGGGAAGCTCTTTTCCCTCTGATTTCACTTCTTAAATTGAGTTGTAACTTCTTGAGAACTACTGAAATCCTTTGGTATTTAAGAGACTGGCTGTTTGTGCCCTGTTCTGTAGTGTCCCTGTCTCCTGTTTCTGGGTTTGTGTCCCTCAGCCTGGTTCTCTTGTCAGCTGTAAGAATTCCATGTTAATGTAACTGGGAGAGGAATCTTGTCCTCAGCTTCTAATCTCATCAATTTTAAACTGTGCCTGCATTTTTAAATTATGCTTGCAAAATACCTCTGCAGTCCTGGATGAAATTACAGTAGGCTAACCACAGTGATTTGGAATCAAAGCTCTGCTGAGAAGTGGATAGTTGCTGCTCTGTCTGAGCTGCCAAAAGATTTGGGTTTAAATTACCTGATTTAGATGTTTCACCAGTTAGACACAGTTGAAATGAAAAAGTGTTTGCTTTGTAAGCATCCAGATTCCAACACTCCCATGCCCCAGCTGACCCAAAAAAAGGCTTATGACTCTTACTCCCTGAGGCAATTTCTAATTATTGCAGATTTGAAACTGAAAGATAGAGATTAAAGTGATGAGCACTTCTAGTGCAAACTTATTTTGCAGGAACATTTTGTGGCTGAAAATGCCAATACCCCCAAGCTCTGAGAATATTTCATTCATCCAACCTACTGTGAGTGGGAAAATGAAGACAGAGTGCCCACTTGCAGTGCCTCTTTCCATTCTCCATTTAGGAGATGGTTGATCTTCTTCCTAACTTCAGCCCCTCCTCTTCTTTTGCCTGAAAAAAATGGACCTTCCACGTTGCAGCACCATCCTAAAGGTCTGCAGCTGCTTAGTAAAACTGGATGTCCCAGACAACATATACATAAGGATTACCCAGTATTTAATCATGAGGAAAAGCTAACACTCCTCACCCCTTCCCTCCTCCTTCATAAATAATCCAAGGGGATCAGTTAGAGTTGTAGGCTTTGAGGGTCGCCGGTTTTTCTCTGCAGTGATTTCAGTGGATAGATGTCAGCCTCCAGCATACACACTTTGGGGATCAAATACTGGGAAGGGCTCTCCAGCTCCTGTGATGGGTTTGTGATGTGTTACATTAGCAGAGCCTACTCTGCCCATCTGTAGGGGAGGCCATATCTTTCAGATGTATGTGAACATGGTGCAGGTATTCATTTGACCTCACATATTCACAAACAAAGGGTAGGAACAGCTCTCTTGGATTTCACATAAACAATTTGCTGATTTTGAGCGAAACATCCTGTAGCAGTGAGCTGGGAATATGCGACTTTCTTGTTCTTAAGGACACATTTAGCAAGATATATTTTACAGTTTAAATCTAAAAATAGAATGGGTACACTGTGTTTTGTGACCTCGGTTTCATTTTTTCATTCTCTTTCATGCACATTACGAGCTACCTCCTGCAGCTTGCTCTGCAAATGGCCTCACATAATTTGACCATACTGACAGTTAGCTCTTGCTACGAAGCTGAGGCCACGTTTGTGGGGATGTGTCCTCTCTGTTTCTCAGCTGGATACTCTAAAGGGCAGGGATTATTATGTGAAGCATTGTGCTGTATGCAGCATGAACCGTGTGTGTTCTGTGTGTGCAGTGTCCTGACAGTAATATTGCGCAGGAGCCCAGAGTAAGTCTTAAAATACTCAGTCCAGGGCATCCAACCTCTGTAATCAGTTTTGCTCTGCTGTTGTCCCAGAGGGTAGTAATGCCTGGTTATTAATTGTAAGGAAATAAGGTCAAATTCTCTAATTAAGCAATTCTGATGTTTGTTTGAAGACATACATTAGGACTTTTAATGGAGAAGGTAGCAACAGTTGCAACAGTTTGGACAACTTTTGAAGATTCAGAGTTGATTTTCATTCCAGGCCTTTTGCAAATACTCATGAAATGGAGCTGTCTCTGTGTTGAGAGAGCTATATTTAGAGTTGGAATTTTTATATGGGTACTGTCTTTATTTTGGGTCTCTTTCTCATTTATCTGAATTTAGTGCTCTAGAACATACATCCTTTCATAATAAAACTACAGGTGAAACAAAGTTCTCTGTGATTCAATCCAACTTCATTTTAGTTGAAATGTTCCAGATAGCATTAATAATGTTTATGTTTTTAGGGATTGATCTCCTTCTCTATGACAATACAGACTTCTGAATGAGGGGGACCTTTCCTAACATAAAGTCTCGTGGTGGTCCTACTTCTGGGCTCTGTGAAAGTGGTCAGTTGATACTGGCAGAATTGATTTTGTTTGCTTAGCCAAAGTATTGAATAACATTTCAGGAATTTTCTGGTCCTTGAACATTCTCTCTTTACGAGTCCCTGTTGACACTGAGCAAGACTGGCAGTTGGGATGATCTTTGTTTGAATGTTCACTTTGCCAGTTTTGCAAGGGGAAGATTGTAATCTATAAATAATTGAGCAGGAAGATAAACAGGATGTGATGGCTTCTATTAAACTAAGTTCTTTACTATTTGCTATGGTAATACCAGTGGTAGGACCAATATGAAATGCTATTTACTAGGTTTACCACCAACCTTCCAGTTCTGTTTGCAGAGCAGAGAGCTTTTATGAGAAGAATTATTTAGATTTCTTCATTTTGAGTCACCCTTCAGACAAATACTAGGAAGGCCTAATATTCATTGAAGAAAGATGTTCAGCACTTCAAGGTCAGGCCTTCTTTGATGGCTTCCATTTGCATTGTTACCAGATGACTTCTGAACATGTGGGACCTGACAGTGTATTTGATGGTTTCTTCTCCTTGTCACCAAGGGGGAACTGAACTGCAAAATACAAATTTCTTATGAAGATCTGTAAATACCTGTCTGTAGGCTTACATCCTGCTTTTCCCCAAGGCAGTTCATCCAGATGACTAGGGGCTCATCATAGTCCAAATCCTGGAAGTATCCAGCTTCCATCAGCATGATCACCTGCTGTAGGTCAGCACACAGGGAGCTGCTTCCTGGGGCTGCTCCAGCTGAGAGCATGAAGTGCTGCAGCCTCATCCAGAGCCAGACATCCATTTCTGAATCTTGTGTGAAATTTCAAGATTCGTGTTTCATAGATAAAGCACAGACTGGAAAGCTGTAAAGTACCTTCAGTACTGATTTACATCCCCAAACCCTTTTTCTCCAAGCCTTAGGGGAACCAGTGCATCAACAGCAGTGTATCAAAGTTATTTGCAAAGGAGGAGATGCTGCTCTCAGATGTGGCAGCTGTTGAGAGTCCCTCAAGTGTAGTGCGAGCTGTGAACTGGCCATCCTACCCACAGGCAGATGTGCCCCTGGGATGAGGCTGCCCTGTGAGTACTTTGGGCATTGTGCAGGCAAGTGGCTGCTCAGAGGGGATCCTTGGGAGTGGAGGCTGTTAGTGCTGCACTTGAGAAGTTTTAGGTGGCAAGTGGGAATAAAAAGGAGTTATTTAGGATGATAGCTCAGGGTAATTAGGAAAGGGCAAGGTAGAGGCCAATGTGAACAGCTGGAGATAGTGTACTGTCACTGGGACCATGGCCTGGCCACTAGATCAAGGAAAACTTTGTAATACACTTGGGGAGTGTTCAGCCAGCATGGCAGAGATTGCACATCTTTCTGCAGAGCAGAAGGCAAAGTACCTTGTAGCAGGGACTCCTAGGAGCAGCCTGAGGAGGAGGAATCCAGAGTAGACAAAAGCATAGACAGAGGTTAAGACTATTCTGGCATCAGGATGCCAGGGTTTAAGAGCAGATGCTTTGCATCACCTTTGTGAAATAAAAAAGTACTTTTAGCTTCCTGTTTGGGCAGAAGTACTCAGTGGGGTACTGTTGGTGTGTGTGAATTCCACTCCCTCCACACATTCCCCTGATGTGGCACTTTCCCCACCACTTGTACAACATCCTCTGATTTTGGAGCACAAAGCCTAATGGTGGGTCCCATCTGAACTCTGCCCCATGCTTTGCTAGGCATTGTCTTAGGGACAAGAGGCTGTAGCACAGCCCCCCAGGACAGAGTGTGCGTGATCCTCATCAGGTAGCACATCTCCTCCCTGAGCAGCTGAATGTAGCCCAGGTTTTCCTGTGGGCACAACCTCAGTGGAGACAAAGGGACCTGCAGAAGAGCCCCAGATCAGGAGCCAGCGGTGGTGCCGCCTGTGCTCGGCAGGACAACATGCCATTCTGTACTGTCAGCAGATGTTTGTTTTCATTCTGGTTTGGACAGGCTTGGAGGGAAACTGGACACTTTCCAGTTCTGTCCATCCTTAATTTCTTCTCATCGGGTAGGGAATAACTGGAGTTATTTCTGTCGTTGCACAAGCACTCAGGCGGTGTTTGTTGACCAGCCATGGTAACCTCGGTGCGAGCCAGATGTGGGAGCTGCTCCCGGGGTGCGCTGCACGTGTGTTCCCACCATGAGCCCCACTCCTCCTCTGCCCTTCCTGACCAGCATCCCCAGAACCCCATCTCTGGGGCATCCCGAGGTCCCTGAAAAGAGCCTTTCACTGCTGGCCTTTGCAACCAGGCTTAGGTTTGCACTTAACCCAGAGAAAATGTTAAAGAAACAGTGTTGTGGCGTGAGGGGTCATGTTCAGAGCTGTAAAACCGCAGCTTTAGTGATTACAGGAGGAAAAGTCAGAGCATGGGTAGGTTTATCCTTAAAACATACTATTGAAGAAAGCCAGGAAGCCCACAGTGCTGGGCTGGCTGTGCCAGGTGAGTATCTGTGTCTCACGTCACCTTCCTGCATTGCCACTTTCCTCTGGTCAGCAAGGGCTGCAAAGGTGCTGAGCACACCACAACCCTCCTGCTCCTGCTGCTGTAAGTTTCCATGCTCCAATGAATGGATTAGACAGAGGGAAGTGAGGCCTCTGACATATTTTTCCAAACCAAAACAAAGCTGGCAAGTCTAATTTTAGGCCTGGTTTAATATGGAAATGATATCAATACTGACACAAAGCTTTTCCATTCTCCTGATAATTAATTTCAGTGTATTTGTCTTGCGGGTGGGAAGAGGCTGAGAATTGATAGCTCCCTCTCAACAGCTGGGTTTACAGTCAAAAGTTTTATCAACAAAGAGCACAATTAAAGGGAAGTGATACCACACAGGGGCATAGTTTTGCTTCAATTTGCTGTTGAACCAACATGTTTGAGTTCCTCTCTGTCTGCCTTGGAAGGAGGCGAGTAGCAGTAGAGTGTCTGCCCGCTAGCCTTCAGCTGACTTGTTAGAAAGTAACTTACAGGGATGTTGTGACTGATGTTCCTCTGTCTCTCTCTCTCTGTGTCCCCACCCCCTCGCTGTCTCTCTGTGCCTGATTTTGTTTGCATGTTAGGTTTTTGTGGCCAGTCCAAACAAAACACAGCCTATTGTGGAGATCCTGTTGAAAAACCAACCCAAGCTAATTGAGTTTCTGAGCAATTTCCAGAAAGAAAGGACGGACGATGAACAATTCACTGATGAGAAGAACTACCTGATTAAGCAAATCCGAGACTTGAAAAAGCCAACGGCATGAAGAACACCTCTTGTTTTCCACTGTAGGTATTAATCTCAGTTGTTAAGTTCCTCTGTGTCCCTTAAACACCACAATAGTGCTTGAGAAGGCACAGCAAGTGCCTGGTTTTTATTTTGTCTTTTTTCGTAGATGTCAAGAGTATAGGGGTTTTACATGAGAACTAAAAAAACCAAAAATCTAGAATAATATATTATTTTTAATCAAGACTATAATTATTTATGTCAGTTTAGAATCTCTCTGTAATAGACGCTGGTTTGACAGATTTTTTTTTTTTGTGCTCAGAAAGAATGAACTTCTTTGCTTAACTTTATCAGCCAACTCAAGCTCTGGCAAGTGCACAGAGCAGGTCTTCTGAGGATTGTGACGTTGTTCCTTCGCACCTGTAGTTGTGACTTGGTTCTAGCGCTGCACACACACAAGACTGTGAAAGAGTACATTGGTCTCTGGAGTTGGCTGCACTTATAGGCCAGGTTCTTTAGTCAAAACTACAGAAGATGAAAAAGCAGTAAAGCTCACGTTTTTGCTTCATTTTGTGTTCTTTCATAATTTTTTTCCCCCTTAGATCAGAGGTTTTCTATTCAGTGCTAGGGAACAGATGGATCTATCAGCCATCTGAGCTGTTTCTGCCTAACTCCCATTTCCCTGTATGTCATCTATCTTGTGCTAGAGCACAGGCTTTTCCTACCAGCTCCCAAGCAGTCTCATGAGGAGCAGCCCCACGTACACAGTGCTCACGTGCCCTGTAATGGGAAAAGGCAAGGGCAACCCGCCTCCATCAAAGGCCACCCTGTATTGCCGATAGTGATCACACACCTATGGAAACCATCCATGGTCAAGAATATTGGGTGGTAGCCAGAGCTACTTGGCTGAATGGTGACAAGGACTGAGCCTCAGCACCAGAGTGAGAGGAGGGTCTTTAGTGTCCTTCCATCCGAATTCCAGTCCTGGCTGTGCGAGCTGGGGTTGAGCTGAGTTCAGCAAGGGAATCATGAAAAGGCCTCAGCCAGATCTGCTGCGTGGGCTGAGGTCCCTGAGCCTGCAGGTGCTGTCACAGCTGAGAGCATCGACTGGATACCAAGCCTGGGAGGCCCCTGGGCAGCCCCAGGCACCAAAGGCCACCCGTAGTTTGACATTTTCTGTCCTTGTTCATCCTGACATGAATTCAGGTTCTGTGTTAAAGTTGTAGAAGAGGAGGTTGTTGCACCATTAATGTTGTAAGTTTAATAAGCTCTATGGTACAGACTGTTTCCTTCATGTGTTTGAAGAGTTTTTGGGGTCTTTTGTTTTCTAACAGGAAAATGTTATTCTGATGCTTTATTAGGAAGTGGAGTTTGAGAGCAGGGAGTGGAAATTTCTTGAATTTTTGTGGACAGCCTAAGTTCTGAATTTTCCTATTTGCTGTAAGAAAGTTCTCTAGCTAAAACTCTAGCTAAAGCTTCAGGTTAACAGGTGACACTGAACTGTTAAAACAGAACAAGCCCTTTTCCTTCATTGAACTGTCATATATTGAGGCGACTGATACTTTAATTTATGTGCTTTAGAAAAGGGAAGAAATAGAACAGATTGTGGTCTCATGTTTTTTTCAGATGTCAGATACACACAACAAATGTACATCTTAGTTGCCTGGAATTAAAAAAAAGTTATTTACAAGCTATTAAAGGCATGATTATTGATCACCCTTTATTTCTGTCTCTGGGGTTTTTTTTCCTCTTGACTTTCTGGATAGCCAGACTCCATACAGTGCTAAATTCCTTCTCTCCTTTGCCAACTGGTTTCAGCAGATGGAGAGGGATGAGCACTGCCTTTGGAGCTAATGCTCTCTGAAACATCACCTCTGCAGCCCTGGCAGCCCCAGCCCAGCTTAGCCTGGCCATGAGCCTCACCCCCACCCCACGGGTGGTGTTTGCTGGCAGCGGTCACTTGCAGGTTGATAAGGGACCGTCTCCGGAATTACAGTCCTCGGAGCCAGTCATTTAAGTCTGATCTTCTGAGATTTGGAGACTGAATCTGAAGGGTGCTTGGCTGTGCTCTGAGCTCCTGGGGTGGGGCTGGACTCCAGGGCTGGATTAACACAGAGACACGTGTCCATTGCCTCAGCCTCTGGAGTCACATGAGAACATTGGGCTTCCAGCCTGTGCTAGGAAAAAGTGTCTGATGGTGTGTTGCTGGGGAATGCCTGCCCTTGACAAAGTGAGCATGACCCACGCAGAGGTGCCCAGAGAGTCCGTGAGGGGTCATGCTGTGAGCGCTTTGTCTGTGTGGTCTGGACACAGAGGAGCACTTGAGGAGATCCAAACCTGGTGGTAACACGAGGAGCAAGGTTACACCCTGGTGTCTGCATAAGCAGAGATGTGTCAGGCCAACAGGGAACAGTGATGGGCCCAGTCCCTGCGGGGAAACCTTTTCCAGGGCAAGGAGTCTTTGGGCCACATGAGAAAGTAAGCAGTAAGGAGGGCTTAGGAAAAAGGGGATCTGTGTGTGTGTCTGCAGCAGGGGGTGGGGGGGGAGGTGGTCTTACAAGTAAAATGACACATGCCAGGGCCCTTGCAGTCTGTCTTACAAGAAGCTGGTCCTGCAGTAGATACTGCCAACACATCTCAAAGTAATGGAGTCTTCCCCAAGCTCAACTTGCTTAGGTCTTTGAAAGAATAAAAAGCATAAAAATTGGTGAAGATGAAATTAAGCACCATAATAATATTTCACAGCAGGTGGGGGCACATCCCTAATTAAATGAAAATGAGGTCTTTTCTAATGCGACTTTGAAATAATGACAGAACTCCCAATTTCCTTTGGTGAATTCAAGTCAAGGTGGTTCTTCTGCCTAAGGGAGTGCTCCCACCAGCAACTCACAATTTATCTGAAATTACTACCTGAGGGAGCTGTGTGATTGACATGGTTCATCAGAGTGAAGACAAGAAAGAAGACTGTAAACTGGACAGATAAAAAAGCTGAAGAAGCCTCTCCATTCCATTCTGCACACAGCATTCAGGGGGTTTGGATCGTACAAATGAATCTCTGGCAACGTACAATGAATGATCCTGCAATGTCAAACCTTATTTGATACAGCAGAGTGCCAGGAATCTTTGAACCATAAGCTTCTGTCATGGGATTTGGGCAGCTTGCGCTGAAATCAGAAAAATCTGATTAGAAGCAGCCACAGGCTCTCCAGAGTGTCCTGGTGTGTACAGCAGCAGGTGTGAACCCGGGAGAGCCAAGGACTCTGGCTTTCCACAAATGTGGGTGTTAAGACCGCTTGAGCCTCTTAATCTGCATTCTCCAGAGACAAGATCAGATGAGAAGGACAGAATGACTTGGACCTCTGTTATCTAATGGTAACAGCACTCACAAGAGGGAGAGGGGATCCAGATCCCATTTGTTCTCTAGCACGTGCTTTGCTTGTGAAATTGGAGCAGGGCTAGGAGAACCCAGGCCTCTTTCCAAGGGGTGCAGTGGTGTTTGGTCAGTAGAGAAGGTTTTTCTCTGGGCCAACAAATGCTTCATCTTTCTTTCTGAAGCAGAAGCACTTCAACATTTTGGCTGAAAGCACCTTCCTGCAGAACATCTTAAGCCTGGCAGTGAAAGTTGTTATAAAGCAGAGAGGATGCATGTTTTGGTCTCTGTGACATAAAAGGGAATTGTACATAACTCTCCCACTCCTTGACTAAGCGTTCTTGCATAAAGATGCAGGTTTCCATGGAGTGAGAATTAGGTGTCCCAGAGCCTCCAGTGGGAGACAGCCCCATGGTGAGAGGGAATCCTGCGAGCAAGAGCTGCTGTGGCCTGGGGAGGGGAAGGAGCTAAAGTCCCTGCCATCCCAGCCCATCCCCAGGCTGAAGGGGAGCCTTGCCCCCCACAGCAAAGTTCCTCCAGTTCCTCAGGGTCTGTTGTGTGAGGCCACAAGGTACCAGCAGCCCAAGCCAGCTCTAAGCACAGTTGGTGCTGGGCAGGCAACAATGGGATCAGGCTAAGGGGAAACCCAAAACAAGGTTAGTAGTTTGGTCACATGGTTCAGCTCTAAGCCAAGCGTCTCACAGGGCTGTGAGTTGGCCCAGCTCCCCCAAGAACCCCAGGGAGAGGCAGGCGGTGAGCCCAACCCTCCTGACCCATGGTCCTCCTCCGCAGTGCCTGCCTTGAGCTGGCCCCTCTTTCCAGGAATGTGAGAGAAGGAAAGACAATCAAACAACTCACCCTCTTCCTATGGCATTGATTGCAAGGGGCTTTCCAAAGCCACGGTAAAAATAACCCTTCCCACCTTAGGCTGTGTCGCACTGAGTGGCAGCACGGGGACAGCCTGTGCCGGGGGTGTGGTGCCAGCCATGGCCCAGCGTGCGGGCGGCTCCTCCCGGCGTACTGGGGACAGGGACGGGTGGGGTGCCAGCTCTCCTGTGAGACAGCCGGGTGCCTTGCACCGTCACCACTGCTACAAGAGCCCAAGGCTGTTTGCACCGTTTCCCTACGGGCACTGGCAGCCGCTGGGAGGGCTTTGCTGCTGAGCATTGGCCCAGGAAAGCCCCGCGCTGCCCTCGCTGCCTGTGACTGCAGACCCCTGCTGGGGTGCGGCACGTCAGGCATGGCCTGGTGTCCCACACTGTCTCAGCCTCCTCTCTCCCTCAGTGTACCAGCTCTGCACCTTGGTAGTGATGCCCACAGGGCCATGGGATAGGGTGTGCTTTTCTTCAGAGCCTCTCCCCCAAACACAGATTTGGGGATGAAATTTCCAAATGTCATTGTCCCATGGCCAAAAATGTAATATCCATGTATTTTAACTGCCACACTGTGCCAGCAGGCACCTCCATCATGTTGATCTTTGACACGCAGTTGGACACAACCAGCACCTGGCCACCAAGCTGACAAGCAGGAACAGTTTTTTGGCTGCACGACAGACACCAGCCCAGTCACGGCACCATAGCCCTGCTCCTCACAGTTAAACAAACCCCACCCAAATCCCCAATGGAGCTCTCCTGGGGAGAGCTACCAGTCTGCCAGTGAATAGAGTTATTTCTTCTGAGTGCACAGACAAGACAGCCGCATGTCTTTGGGGCCATGAAGGGCCTTACTCAACTCTTACAAAAAGAAGCCCTTTATTTCCAAATTGCTGGGTACGTTGCCTCTACTGACGCTCAGCTTTGGCAATGCCCTTCAACTGCCTTGTAGAACAGCTGGCTTGACAAGCGTTTGGAGCGGATTTAAAAATACCCTTGTCAAAGCAGAGCCCGCTGCATCTGTTTGTGCAAACACGCAGTCAGGGTGGGCTTTTCGGCACACCCCGGCACAGCCCTGCCCCGGCAGCCAGCAGGGAGCAAACAAACCCAGCCTTTGCTCAGGCAGATGGTCAGATGTCCAATGGGCTCTTGTCAGCCTGGGACAAGTGGGAGCCTGCGAGGAGCACACCTCCCAAAATCCCATGGGGAAAGTGGAGAAAGGTATCTCCTCTCCATTTTAAAGCTGGGTGTGGGGGAAAATTTATATTCCCAGATGGACTCGCCTTGTGCCCCAAGGAGTGTCAAGGGCAGAGCCACAATTAGCTCATAGCACAGAGCAGGTTCTTGCTGTGGGCTGACAGCCTTCCTGTCACAGGCTCAAAGGAAAGTGACACTGGGGACTAGCAGGCAGAAAGCAGGATGTCCCAGGGGACGGCAGGCACTGCAGAGGGAGGAGACACATATGTTCATTCCAACAAAAGACCCAGCTCTCCTGCTAATACATACCACTTCTAGCCATGCAGTTAAGCTCCTCTGCATCCTGCTGGCTTTTGTTTTCGCTAGATAAATCTGTCTTGCCCCACAATAGGAATGAAAGACTAAGTGGAGGTGAATGTATTGGCATTTACAGTATCTTATATACATCTTCAGGTAGTTCTGAAATAACACTGGGGAGGAGGAAATGTGTCTATGCTGGCATTTGTGTGACATGTCCCTAAGGCCTGGCTCTCATTGAAGTTATTGTTGAAGTGCTTCATGGTTTCCCCACACTTCTTCAACCCCTTGTTTTTCCTCCAAGTTAGAAATTTAGCTGCCCTGGAGGAAAATTTACTGGCAAAGCAGTGAGGTGACTTCACTGGAGCCAAAGTACAGATAGTTGAGCAATGAGGGCGAAGAAGGAGGAAAAAGTGAGGCTTAGTTGTTAGTATACCTGGCTTGTGCCACTGAGGAACATGTTGAAGCTGGCACAGACCCCATCCCTTCAACAGTGGTCCTATAGCTACAGGAAGCCACCCAGTCCTGAGGCAGAGCCTGGCTCCCTGGGAAATCAAAGTGGAAAATTTCCTGTACAAACAGCTGATACTTGGGGTGCAGAAGATAAATGTCACACTGCAAAATACCCCAGGGAAAAAGCCATGCTCAGCATTTTCCTCGGCATGTCTGTTCCCAGCCCAAGCATGGTGCAGCCTGTGCTGCTGCACGCCAAGTGCAGAGGCCCCTTACCTACACAAAAGATGTGCCAGCCACAAGTTTTACTCTTCCCATTTATGATCTTTGAGCTGCCTTGAGTATTCTGACATTTACAATGAGCATCAGCACACCTTTGTCTTGTTCCATCTGCAGCAGCAGGACTCTCTGTGTACTGGTCACAATTACAGAATCATGGAGTGGTTGGGGTTGGAAGGGACCTCTGGAGACCACCCTGTCCAACCCCTCTGCTAAAGCAGAAACAGGTTACACAGGATTGCACCACGGTGGGTTTTGAGTGTCTACAGGAAAGCAGACTCCACAGCCTATCTGGCCAGTCTGTTCCAGTGCTCTGTCAACCTCGCAATAGAGATTTTTTCCCTCATATTTAGATGAAATTCCCTGTGTTTCATGTGTACCCGTTGCCACGCACCCTGTCGCTCGGATCCACTGCAAAGAGTGTGGCCTCACCATTCTTTATACACCCAGCCCTCAGACATTTGTGTGCACTAATATAATATATATAAATAATACAATATAAATTTTACGTGGCAGACGAGAGTCGCTGACTCGCTGCCCGCTCCTGGGCCGGAGCCCGGCATTCCCGGCAGAGCCCGGCGCTCCCCGGGTCCCGCTCCCCGGGCCGCCTCAGCGGGCGCCATTTCCCTGCCAACAGCGCCCCCTCCCGGCCTTTCTTTGCGGGCTGGCAGGGGCGGGCGCACCGGGGAAATTAATTTATTGCCGATCAAATCGGAGCAGGGTAATGGGAAATAAACACACCTTAGAACAACTTCTCCTTACCCCTCTCTTCTTCCCGGGTTCAACTTCGCTCCCGAATTTTCTACCTTCTCCCCATCCAGCTGCACAGGGGGAAGAGGAATGGGAAGCGCCATCAGTCACCACACGTTGTCTCTGCCGCTCTTTCCTCCTCAGCGAGGGAGCTCTTCACGCTCTTCCCCTGTTCCACCGTGGGGTCCCTCCCATGGGCGATAGTCCTCCACGAACTTCAGCATGCATCCTTCCCTCGGGCTGCAGTTCTTCATGAATTGATCCACTGAGGGTCACGAGTCCTGCCAGCAAACCTGCTCCAGAGGGGCTCCTCTCTCCACTGGCTTCCCGCAGATGCTGCCAGGAGCCTGCTCCAGCACGGGCTTCCCACGGGGTCACAGCCTCCTCTGGGCATTCACCTGCTCCAGCGTGGAGCTCTCCGCGGGTTGCGGGGGGATCTCTGCTCCCCTATGGATCCCCATGGGCTGCAGGGGCACAGCCGCCTCCCCATGGGCTGCACCAGGGGCTGCAGGGGAATCTCTGCTCTGGCACCGGGAGCACCTCCTGCCCCTCCTTCTCCCCTGACCTCGGTGTCTGCAGAGTTGTTCCTCTCACATATCCTCACTCCTCTCCGGCTGCAATGGTGCAGCTTTCCCCCACTTCTTAAATCTATTATCCCACTGGCACCATCACAGCTGCGGCCGGGCTCAGCCCTGGCCAGAGGTTCACCCATCCTGGAACCGGCTGGCATTGGATCTGTCAGATACGGGCAAAACTTCTGGAAGCATCTCACAGAACCAATCCCAGAAGCCACCCACTATCAAAACCTTGCCACACAAACCCAATACAACAGTAACCCAGATCTATCTGAAATTAGCACATACCAACAGCCTTCTTTGCTTTCTTATTCTCCAAGCAATGTCCCTTACTGGATCCAACAAATTAAAGCCAGATATTTGGAGTCTGGTTTGCAGGCACAATGGCTGAAACAAAAAAATCTATTTAGAGGACTACAAAGCTTTTCAGAGTAGTCCCCACATTAAACAGGGCTCTGGGAAGCCTGTCACTTTGCCAGCCTGGCTGTGTCCCACTGACTGCTCACTGTGGTCTACGATGACATTTCAGTTCGAGAGCACTTCTGGAACACATCTCCCATCTGTCCCCACTTACTGCATGGCCCTGTGACATGAGCCAGTTTTGGAGGGCATTGAGCGGATTCCTTTCAGTTTAAGTTTCCTTTCAGGAAAACTAACTGTAGGAATAGCCATAATGCACTCCACTGGCTATCAGGCCCTCAGTCCACGTGCCTGGGCTAGAACCAAGTGGATATGAAAGCCTCGGTGGGCCAGACCCCCAGCATCACCCACCTCATGCTACAGCCTCGCTGCCCTACAGCCGCACTTTGGGCTGGCAGAGCTCTGGGCCCTGATCACCGCAGTGATCCCGCTCTGCTCTGCGCTGACTGGGAGCTGGGGCACCTGGGTATGCCCAGACAGGCAAGCCAGGGCCCCAGGAATCCAAGGCAGGAGGTGAGCAGGGACCAATTTTACTGTTGGATGGTCAGAGCCTCATTCACTTTGATCCTCTCCAACCAAGGAACAAGCTGTGGAGGTGGCAGCTTGCAGTGCTCCCTGATGCAGTTCCCACTCTCCTGAGGAAGAGGAAGGGGATCTCAGCCCTTTCCCAGGGCTGGCAGGAGGCACAGTCTCATGTTGAGACAAATTCTTCAGGCAGAGCAGAGGGAGGCGTTGCAGCTCAGCAAACAGTACCGGGCCTGTAAGGAGTGTGAGCATTTCAAAGCACTCTGTAATGTTCCTAATAACCCAAAGCACTTGAAAATACACTTCAGTACTTACTGTCAGATTAATTTATTGGCAGGAAGCATGTTTTGCTGTAAGGCAGACAATTAACAGAGAATTTCTGTAATTCTCAGTCAGGAGGCCAAATTATTACTGATAGTTAATACCTGCAATTAAAATGATTGTTCTGAAATGAAAGAATCTCAAAATGCATATGGAAATTTCATAAAATGTATAAAATATGTAACTTTTACATTTCTTGAGTAAATACTTTGCAGTTTTTACATAAGAAACACATATCCTAGAGTTGATTTGCAAAATAAGCACTGCAGGAGATGTCCAGTATTCTGTGGCTCTCCCTGTTAAGCAGACAAGCAGAGCAGCACCTGCAGAGTCCAGGCTGAGAGAGGAACCCCATTTGCATTGCTCCTGTCGGCCAAGATAAAGCCCCTACTTTGTAATTCCAGTAAAAATTAAAGAAGTAGGGTTATACTGAGAATCAGAGCCTACAGAAATTTTTGAGCCTCTGGAAGAATCTGTAGCATATAGTAAGACAGAAATAAAGCCAGGTTTCCAAGCCTTCAGACTTACAAGCAATTCCAAGTTTCACAGAAAGTTTTGTAAAAAAATCCTCTTTTTAAAAAAAGTAATTAAAAGTAAAGGTAGGATCTTAACTCCTCCTGAAGTAGAGATTACCAGAAGCATTCACTGCAGTGCAGTTATTCCATGTGTGTGATATTCGACTTAATTTACTTCTGTGCATACTCAGGCCACCCATGATGTTTCAGGGACTTTTCAATTTCAGCTGTTCCTATGAAGATACAGATTTTACTGATTTTGATACCAGCAAACTGATCACTATAAAACTTGAATGGGCCTTAAATCTGGCCCTGTTTTTTTTCCTGCTTCTACTTCAAGTAGAAGAGCATAGCCAATGGATTATGGAAACAAGAAGGTTTCAGTGGGTGGACTAGGGCAGACTTTTTATTCTAATTTGTACAGTGTACACTATCCAGTCACAGCCCTGCTATCCAGTTCCAAGCTTTCCCAAAACCTAAAAGAAACAAAAAGAACCTACAGATGCATCTTAAGACATGACTCCCCCTCCAGGACTTTAAGAAGGGCAGCAAAGACACGATGCATGAAAGAACTGGGAAAGGGCTGTTTACATATCCTACCAGCAAGAGCAGAAAAAGATTTATGGTATTTGCACTTGAGAGCTCAGCAGAGGAGTGAACAGAAAGTCTTGGGACATCTGCTAAAACAAACAGAAGTCAGATGCAAAGCAGGAAACAGATGGGAATTAGGAGAGAGAACTCTCAAAAGATTCTGGGTACAACTCCTTGTTCTGGTCAGACATTACTTACCCCCTCAAAACTAGCAACAACACTAGACTGCAGTTTCAGTGGCTGTTTCAATGTCACCCTTGTAGTGTAGTCATCCAAGAGATTGGCACCTGAAAAGATTTGGGCTATTCCACTGGAACAGATCATCCTATCTAAGAAACAACAGGACATTGGTGATTTACTTGCTTCTGTAGTCCTAGGAGCCTGTTAGTGAAGATTAACAAAACCTCAACACTAGCAATCTTCACATGTGTGTAGGTGCCAGCGAGATGCATACAGCCAAATGCTTTTATGCCTGCCTCCAGAAACTGAGAAAAAGCAAAGCTAATCTTTGTGTTCATTAATTCAGATGGACTGCACTTGAGGAAGCACACAGAGCAGCAAGGCAAGTACCACAAAACTAAACGGCTCTGCTGCTGTGGTAGGAAGTGTGTATGGGAGACAAGATTGGTCTCCAAATCATTTACCTAGCAATGATTGCTATCCCAATGGTTTTGTGTCCATTATACTGAGAAGCAGACTGAGAAGCAAAAGCCACTTTGATGAACAGAGATAGTTGCTGGTGATTATTTATCCACCATTTCCTAGAAGATTCCCTTGACGCTTGTATTTGAAGAACTACGGCTTATTTCTGCCATTTGCTAGCCCAGAACTTATAAACCCATTCCCTCAATCCATACACCAAGCAAATAAGACACCATTTTATTATTACTCTGATCTATCACCAATAAACTATCAGTATATTTTCTTAATGTGTTAAAAATGATCAGCCACCCAGTTACTTTTACAGAAAATACAAGCAGCATTTTTTCGCCAGGAGCTTCTAAATGAAAAAGACCTTTAGGTAACGCTGTAAAACATTAAAGACATCATAAATAAACTTATTCTAAAATTCACTTTCCAAACAATAAATAAAACTCTTCCTTATTTGAAAGTGCAAACAGGCTGTATTATAAAAAGTACGAAGCAAGACTGCAGGAAGTGCTTAATTATTCAGTAATGACCAAGACACAGTTTCTTGCTTTGGTGCTGCTGGTCATCCAGCGATTTTGTTTTCTGGACCCCATCTAAAGAAAAAAACATGCATGGAACATTAATACAACAGCAAGTATAGCCCAAACTCAGCATGGACAGGCACAGTGGAATACTGGGGGTGGGGAATGGGATGGAGATTGCCTTCTTCCCCTTACAGACGAAGATGAAATAGTCATAGCAAAGAGGAGCACACGAAGGAAAAAGAGGAACTTAAACCAGTTCAGTATTGAAAATGCAGGCATATCACATTAAAGAAAACTGTCAGAGAAATGAGCCCTGTTAAAAGTTGCCAAACAAAATATGCCAGGATGAACCTGTCTCCAGCTCAGTCTAAAAACCATTAAGAGAGAGAGAGGGACAAACAAACCCTAACATTTTGCAGTGATCCCTAATGCCATGAACACTAGTCTGAGCTCTTCCATCCCCCCCTTCCCCCAGCCCATAAGGAAGTAGCTAACAAAGAGACTTCACCACTAATCTATCTCAGTACATGTCAGGAATTTGCTTGGAGTACGTGGCTATTTGTGTGCCACAAAAACAACCTTCAGTCTTTTTCATGCTCCTAGCACGGTACTCAATGCATCTTTATACTGTATCTTCATGCTTGAGGCACAAAAATTATTTAGCTGCCATTTTCCATGTTGTTTTCCCCTCTGGATAAGTAACATTTTAAGGATTGGTAGCTGACAGCACACGCCTATGGTCCCTTCTTGTAGCACAAAAAGGCTTCGAAATAAGACTTATCTAAACTGTTTTGAGAGGATGACAGCTCCCTTGCTACAGAGGTACGTGTCAACAAAGATTTGGTGACCTTTATTTAATACATGTGCATATATATACACACAAATATAAAAGCACTGAAATTTCTGCAGAACACACATTACTTGAAGGAGTCTAGTCCAATTTCTCTCAAAAATAATGGTACTCTTTATAGAACACAATATAAAAGATCTTTATAGAACAAAATTCAAAACATTAAGCAAGTAGTCTGAAATGATCTACATGCCAACCAGCATGTTGCTGACCTCCATAGTCGCATTGCTAGATTTTGTAATGTGTGCCTATGCCAAGCATTTTGTTACAAGTTAGTTCACCTGTAACAGTTAGTTATTACCTGTTACATTTAGCTCATCTATTCAAAAAACTCAGAAAAGTTTTCATAGCAAAATTTAAGTCACTGAAATAAAGAGTAATTGAGACTAAACAATCCCAGAGGGAATCAGGTTTGTTTAAAACGTGATCTCGCTTATTGACTTCAGTCATAAAATGAATTAATGAAAAAATACTTACTTTCCCTGGTTGTAGGGTCATGGAATTCAAGGGCATTAGTGTGCAATGGACTTAGCTGCCACTGATAAAAGAAGAAGAAAATGTTTACTTATTGTAGAAGACAGAATAAGGAGCAAAGGGAGAAAGGAAAGGTACCCTACAGGCCTTCACTGAGAGGCATGACTAGGGGTGAGGTGGGAAATGAAGGATTCCCTCTTGAGCACACACTTGCTTAGAGGACAAATAACTATTAAGGCACGCAGCAGACACATGACAAGGGGGAATGAGGCTGCTCACACTGACAATGCTGCAGTTTGTCACAGGGAGTGCCCTGACTGCAGGGGAACTTGGCCACATTGGAAACCCACCACAGCTCTTTCAGGAGCTGCTGGAAGGGCCAACAAAATCACACAGTGACCTCCCACATCGGCTGCCATGCTGTGACAGGGGAGGCTTGGAGAGAACTTCACTGTGTCAAGAGACCACCTCCAACAGCAGCAAGTTAGAGGGAAATCCTCCATGTAAATAGAGAAGACAGAGGGGCTTGGCCCCATCATCTGGCACAAGGCACAGCACTGCTTCCCAGACTTGTGACAGAGCAACCTCTCAATTCTACTCACCTGACTGAACAGCACAGCACTCCTCTATGCTGGCTGCAGATGACTGCTCACTCTACCCTCCCATCAATGCTGCCCCCAGCTTTTAGAATATAGACACTATATATATATGTACATATAGACACTTACTGTAAATTTGCTTACACCCTCAAGTTCACCAAACTTCATATAGGATATGTCTGCTTTCTTTTTTCCAGCATCAACATCTCCTGCATAGATCTGCTTGATACCAGCTCCTTTAATTAAAGGGACACATTCATCACATGGACATTTTGTGACAAATATCATGCTTCTCTCATCTGGCTTTATTTCTCGACACCTACAAGCAGTCAGAAAACAGAATTTCAGAGTTTGTATCTTGATAGTTTTGAATTGTGACAAATTTGATACCTCAAAAAGCAAGCAAAGAAGTGTCACTTACTCTCAGAAGTAATTCATTCCTAATCAAGTGCACAAGTACACAATGGAATCTGGTTTGGTTTCACTATCTGGCAACAACACACATCCCATGTCTCCACACCTATTATTGTTGGAAGCTTCAGCAACTGCCACCCTTTCACATTTCAGGTTATAGCATGGTCTAGCAGGAAGCAGAGCCAGTGGCTTGTATCTGAAGGATAACTAAAGGAGCCAATATCCTTTAAAACCCAAGTTCGCGTAAGAAATCTGAAGAAACCCCAGGAGCTGGCTGTGTCCATACACATCCAACTTCTACATCACAGGCATAAAAAAGACTGTGATTGCAATCCGCAGTTCATCACAGTGACATCACACATTGTCCAAGTCTTTGGCTGGGATACTATTAATTCCTTCTCAGCAGCTGGTGCAGTGCTGTCTTTTGGATTTAGTATGAGAATAATGTTGAAAACACACTGATGTTTTAGTTATTGCTAAGTAGTGCTTACTCTGAATCATGTGCTTTGATTCATAGTTTGGCATATTCTGGCAGTGAGGAGCTGTACAAGAAGCGGGAAGAGTGACCCAAACTGGCCAAAAGGATATTCCATGCTATAGAGCATCACACCCAGTATATTAACTGGGGGAGTTACCTGGAAGAGACATTGATCAGAGTTCAGGGATGGGGTCTGGCATTGATCAGTGGGTGGTGTGCAATTGCATTGTGCATTACTTGCTTTTACCTTGGGTTTTATATTTATTATTATTTACTATTATTAATAAATTTTGTTTCCATTATTAAACTCTCCTTGTCTCAACCTACAAGTTTTACTTTCGATTCTTCTCCCCATTCCAATGGGTCAGGGAGGAGAGCGAGAGGCTGCCTGGTGTGTACTTCCCAGCTGGGCTTAAACCACAACATTCATTGTCATGGAATTGTTTCCAAACGATGTCATTCTTCTCAGTGGTAAAAATAAATCCATTACCTGAATGTCAGGGCGTTCTGCTCTGCATGGATAATGTATCTGAACTTTCTGATTTCCCGATCTTTTTGCTTATCGTCCATGTGTGGAAAATCAGCATATTCAGATCCAACAGGAAAGGCATTGTAACCACAGCCTACAAAATACATTGCTCCTGTTCCATCACAGCCTCTCTGCAACAGTAAACAAAGCATCACATTTGGAGGTATTTAAACTGAGTTCTAAGTCAAAGTGCTGTGCAATGTATACTTTTGTACGATCAGACAGCTCAGCTCTTGCCAACTGCTCCATGACTGTATGGAGCTTTTCCCCTGAGCCCTGTAGGAGCCACACAGGCAAAGTGTAATACTTCAGTTACCTGCACCAGGCTTTCGAGGCTTTCCTTTTGGCAAGTAATACTGACAGGTAATAGGGACAAGAAGTCTGAAGGATTTATTCCTTAAAAATGTACACAATTAAATACAGCTGGAGTTCATCCCTGATGTGCCAGACGGTGTTTTGCCTGTCTCTCAACACACCCAGTGACCAGTGGGCAGATAAGAGGCAATCAGCGATTGAAATCAGAAAAAAAACCAAAACAGCAATCAGCAGCTGATGACTGAAGTGTTAAAAACAAATTAAGAGTATGTTGCAGCTGCATGAAGAATGAGGTCTCCTGGGATTGGTAACATGCATAAGCAGAGATATGAAGAACAAAAACTTTCTGTATGGACGGGAAAAAGCACTGTAACAATATTCATAGAAAAATACCACTTTGATCCAAAAAGGAATGTGCTAAAGCCCGTACAGCATTTCAGCTGCAACAAGAAGTTGCAGGAGACTGTCAGGCTATAATTGCACTGAGACCTCTCCTAAAAAGAGCTGCAAAGAGGGACCATGCAGGACACATGCTGCCTGATCAGCAGCTGTGACAGAACCTTGTAGCCAGGATATCTGGAATAACTGACAATGACTAGGGAAGCAGGCATGCTGAAAATCCAGGTGGAGAGACTGTCATAGTTACTAAAATCATTTATAGTTTCCCTTCATCTTAAAGCATAACAATGAACCAGTCACTAACTTAGTTACTAAAGCTGTGTGTGTATGAAAAACAGGACTGTATAAACTTCCAAGGAAAATAAGCTCAAAGCCAGTGTATGAATTGTGAGTGCAAGAAAAAGTAACTTTTTTCAATACTTACTGATTTTTCTTCTGCCCAAATAATAGCTCCAACTCCCGTTTTATGATCCTCTAAAATACATAACATTTTAGGAGTAAATAACAAATAAAGCACTTCTGAGTTACCTATACATTAACATATGACATCCCAGAGTAAGGAATAACATTTGTTGTTGCTTTGTGGACAGGAGGAAAGAAATGCAGAAAGATTAAAAGCTTTGAAATCATATGAGTCTACTGTAAACCTGGTTGTGCTCTAACTGCAAGGCAGTCATTCTAAGGCTTTACTGTGTACACTTGTTCACAAATGCAACAAAGCAACCAACACATAGCTAAGAAAATGTGTGCCAAGAATATGTGTGGGTAGGTTCACTGATGTGAGACAGCAAACTGATAAAAACCGTCTTGTTATTTACTACTTAATGACTTAATTTCTGCCATTCTTTAAGTTTATGGTTCTGTGGTCTGAAGTCCTATGAAAATTAGTTCTATTTTACACCCAATTCAGAGACAAAATATTAACAGTTGGATTTTGGGGGTGTATTCTATTACCACCATAGGAAAACTGGTACAGAGCTTTCATTATGTGACTTTGATGGTTTTTATGGAACTTGAAAATCTTCCCCAGTAGCTATTGAGGAGAATCTTGGCCAGTTAAAACAGAGCATATCAAGGAGAAAAAAATGTTTCAGGCTTCCACTGATTAATATTGCAGAACACACTGTTTCCATTAATTGTTTCCATCATCCTTAATATCACTACAATATGCAACCACTCAAAGAGAGTCTTTGGGGTCATCCTGCCAAAGATGTGTTTTATCAAAGCTGACTTCATTTATATTCTGCATATTTATTAGTCACTGATGAAGTGAGCATGATGATAATGACTGATTAAGCCACCATAGAAAACATCCTATGTTCTTGCTCCCCTTATATCCACCTACATAATACCGTAAAGCATCTGTGTGTGTGAGCTGCTATTTATTTTAATTTCATTACAATGTAATAAGAATTGGCTCAAAAACCAGACCTGAGTCCAGGCTGAATACTACAGATAAACCTGAACTTTGCTGCCCCAAGAATGAGTACTCAAACTTGGTCATTCCATCTTGTTCTGTATAACAGCAGCTGTACAAAGCACTCACAACTGGTTCCATGAAATTTCTGAATTACATCTAAAAAATGTGATCTCTGCAATTTTTGCAGACAAAATTTGCTGAGGGTACCTGACTTTAACAGGTTGGGTTTGGATGTGTGTGTTGGGGGATGAGTTTTGGGTTAAGCTTTATAAATGTACTATTTATTTGTTTACAATGGTTTAAAAAAAGCAACTATCACATCTAGAGTACAAATACATCACTGTGGAGTACCATCAAGTTTGAAGTCTTCATATTCTGTTCTCTGGAAAAACCTATCAGTTTCCTGCATTGGTATCCAGAGAGAATAAAGTAGGTAACAGAATTCATCTCTGTCAAAAGAAAGTGAGTAACTATCCTTCCACCTCAGGAGCCTGGACACAAAACTCCAGCATCTTTGCAAAGAAAACCCCCATCAGATATATAAGCACTTCCACTAATAAGATTAGAGCTAGGAGACTTAATAAAACTGTACTTAGTGTCCTACTGAAGGATATTATTTCACTGCTTTAAGTGTACATAATCTGCTTGAAATATTGACATTTATTGGATAACAGAAGCATCTTGTGAGACCTTAGTAAAAAGAGCCTCAGAGCAGCTTGAAGAATTTAAATGTCATTCTGCTCTATTTTCAGTAGGGTGTTGCACACATTGGCAAGGCAGGGTTTGCCAGCACTGTATGTGAAATACCTGCACTGATTTCCTCATGGAAAGCTTTCCCACATGATACTGTGTGCCCCTGGGGAGTTTTTACTATTACTACTGCGCTTGTTTCACACATGTAGGAATGGAATCAAGCAGCCTGCTCAAGCAAGTATGTGGAAGAATAAGACAGAAATCAGGAACTGTCTCTACTGATGAGACCCCACTGTTCCTGTGCTCTGGTAACAACTCACCCGTCCGATAGGCAAGCAGCCTGGCTTGTATCATACAGTGCCTTGCCACGTCCTGGGGCAAGCACTGATCGTCTGCTTCATTTGTTTGTTGGGATCCACTCTTGTAAAATCCAAAGTATCCACTGACAGGGACACTGGCAGCCACTGATGCCAAGACCAAGACAAGATCTTTCATATTTTGCCTAAGGTTGCTGAAGTACGGGTTTTCACAGAGGTTCTCCAGTCCTATTGTCATCAATATTTGCTTGTGCATTTCCTCATTTGAAGTTAGAAATAAACTTTCATACTCTTTTATTCTCTCTTGCCTACATGCAGTATAAAAGTCAGTATTACAGTCAGGCTGTGATTTTGCTATTTTCTGAATAAAATCAAACTTGGTGGAAGTTTCTTCAACAAACTGCACCATGTTGCACACCAAAGGCTGAAGCAGCACACACACACGGGCACGACTGTTTGACTTCAGTCTTTCCACTGCTTTGGCATCCAGCTTAGCGTCCTCAGTGCTTGTTGGATTGGATACCTCATTCTGCAAGCTGATTTCAGGATCTGCAGGCCAGTAAGAAATCCTGTTCACCCCGGCTGGAAGAGAAGATAATGCAGCAAAAGGAGTCGTGCAAGTTCAGTGGAACACAAACCTCATATTCAATACACTATTGCCTAACCCTGGTTTTACTTCTTTAAGGCCCCAAGTGCTGCTTAAGGGGTGTCTAGACAACAAAAAGGCAGGTAGATACAAGTATCAAGCGTTATCCAACTTAATAATTAGACTACAGACAAAAATTTGAGTTTTCCAAGTTCTCAGATCTTTGTGACAGCCTAATTTTGCATCTTACATCCAACAGATAAATTAGCAACACCCAAAAAAAGTTAGCACGGACAGACATTGCTGCTGAGATTAAAAATCAGTATTTGCAGAAGGGCCGTACCAGCAGATCCCATTTCAGGAAGTGAATAATCTGGTTTGTCTTCATCTCCCTTGGGAAAAGGAAACCCTTAAGTACTCCCTGTAATTTCTGCATAAAAACCCACTCCTCCCTGGTGTCAGTGACAAGCAATGGGAAGCAAGGAAAAATTTAGCAATCTAGGCCGAGTCATCAGGCTTAAGGTTGTCCTGGCAGAGTGCAAGAGGACTGTCAGAATCTGAGCAGTGCATCCCAGCAGAGAGACAAGCACCAGCAGTAATAATGGTTGCACATAACAGAGAAACAGGGTCTCAGCAGCAAACCCCAGTTTCTTGACCATCAGCTCTAGGAAATGTACATTCACCCTTACGGAAAACATCAATGCAGGCTACACAAGCTAGGGATTAGCATTCACAACTGAGACAGTCCAAAGAGAAAACAGGCTTTCTGTTTTCAGCCCCAAGTGTTACATTTATTCCTACTCTACTACAGTCATTGCTTACCATTTACAATCATTTTTAAACAAGTTGAACACGGTTTTCTGGAAAAATAAAGATCACAGTTTTTAAGTCTTGATCCGTGTTTAATGAGTGCAATCTGGCCAGCATGCAAGTCTGTACTGGAGCAATGAAGACCAATAATCTTCATATTTTTCACCACAACTAGACCACTCTTCTTCACCTACAGAAAAAGGCACCATTATTATTTTTCTTTTTTCTAACATTGAATCCATAAAGATGTTACAGCTCTTCCTTGGACAACAGTAACCAACCATAGAGCTCTTCAGTACAAATGAATCATTAAACAATCTGCACTTTCCTAAGCATTTTTTGTTATTTTGTTTTCACATGTGCCTGTTAATACCAGGGTGCTGTGTCTCTATCAAACTCCAAAGAGGGACTTGTCACAAATTCCTGATTTTTTCTGATCTTTGCTTTGCCCGCAACAAAATCCAGAAGCAGCATAGAAAATTGTGTCAATTATAGCTGAAACCTCCTCTGAATCAGCCATCTGGAAATGCTCATGAATTTAATTTCTGTCTTAAGCTTGACCATCCTGGGAGCCAATAGCTTCTCTAGCTTTATTTCTGTCTCTTCATTTATGTAATGAATCCTGGTTCTAAAGAATCTTCCATGGAAGAAGTCTGCATACCACAGACAAGACCGATTACAGCTGGATTCTCCTGTATTGTGAGGAAACTGGATACAAGCAAGTTTGATGAAGCTGGTGAAACAGATCTCATTATGCAATCCAGCTGCTACTGAACACTGTTGCCTTAGATCTGTAAATTATTCAATTGCTTTGTGGTTACAGAAATGAGACTTTATTAAAGCCCTACATAGAAGCCAAGTGCCATTTCTAACTGAATTACTAAATTTCAAACTGTTTTTGAAGGCTGTAGGTGCTGCTCATCTATCCCTCTTTTGGATCTAGCCTGGGACATACCAGGCTCTGAAAATGAGGCCTAATTGTCACTCAGATTATTTTCTTATCTTTTCTTGCCCTGGTTGACACATGTGCTGTGGATCTTAGCACATGGGGACGCTCTGCACAATGCAGTAAACATTTAAAGAGCACAGTAACAACTCTGATCACAAAAGGAAGCATCCTGTTCCAGATCACTCTGAAAATGCCTCTTGACTTTGAAGAGTAAGTGGCTACTGTTTAGAAGACCCACTCTCAAGGGCAGTTTCTTTTCCTTGTCACTAAAGCAGTTATCTACCAGTTCTTGATCAGCAAACATTTTAAGTACTTGTGTGCCCCTCCACTGTATAAGAGAACTCATCTACAGTCATGAACATTGTAACTCTTGAGTCTCTCTACACCAACAACCACATTGACTTTACACATATGGTACACACCAGGCCTCCTTTGTTGTGCTCTATAAAACACCTGCCATTTTTTCGGGCTTGCTTCACCTCTTGGGGCATATACCTTGCCTTTCAAAGTTTTTCAGAAATAGCATGCTATTTAGCCATTTTGCTATTTTTTTCCCATCACTGGATTTTCTTCTACTTTTAAGAAATATTTGAAAAAAGTTCATTACATTTGGTTGGTTATGTTTTTTTCATCTTGACTATGTGTCATCTAAAGAGCAGCTGGGTTAAATTCACTGAAGGAGCTCTTCAGAAAGACCAATTAACAGTAAGCACAGACATGTTACCTGGGATTTTTTCTGTTGCTCAGCCGAGGGAAAGAGCTCCATCCAGAGACTTAATAAAGTAAAAAGATTGACCTTAGAAAGTCTTGGCACTTGACCTGTTTTGAAGAAAAAGAAGAAATATTTATTAGAGAATATTTATAAAGAAACTCCACACTGTTGAACATTATTTTTCAAGCCTTCTCCACTGCAGCTGCTACAGAAGCTGGTTCATCAACCCCTTCCAGCTGCTAAATCCACACTGTCCTTTTCAGGGCAGTCATTGCCAACTCAGGATGCTCACATTTGGATGCAGAGATCAGATTTGTGCAAAAAGAGAAAGTGGTGAAACTTTCACTGAAATTCAGCGAGTTAGTTCGACTCAGAGGTGTAGAGCAGAAATCACAGATCAGATCATCAGACCCCACATAACTAAAAGTGCTCAAACGATTCACAGATGGTTACAGAAATCTGAGACAGCTTCTGATTCAGCTTCAGGCTCACCACAGAAGAGGGCAAAAATTTCCAGGCACACGTCATGATCTTACACTGATGCCCACAGGAAGAGTGGATGAGCCACTGTGAAACCTTCCAGTTATATCAGTTCTGGAGATCCTGCTTCTGGATTCTTACAGTCTGCTTAGATTTTGGTTAGGTTTTCACAAAAATTTAAACCTTTTGCTCAGGCCGTCACTTCTGACAAAGTATCCAAATGCAAAAAATCCCTTCTTGGAGCACCACCTTGTGCTGTGCTTCTATTCAAAATCTGGATGCTGTCCTGTGAGGGCCAGCGCTCAGCATTACTGAGTGTCCCACAAAGGAAAAAAGAGGAAGTACTGCACTGCTTGGTAAAGCTTGCACCATTCCAGATGTAAAGCTATCTTGCCTCACACTTGGCAAGAAGTTAATTAAGTCTTTGAAAAGTCTCCAGTCCCTGTTTTAGGGGTGCTTAGAGAGCTGCAATGAACACATAATCCTCTGCAGGTCTCACATGTGCTGTGTGACAACAGTATTATTTCAGTTTCTATATTTTCCCACAAATGTTACTGTTTTTGCAAAGGAGGAAATGGCAATGGCAAGAATGGAACAGAATAGAGAAAAACATTATTTAAGTAGTTCCAGCAGCTTGGAAGAGATATAATCAGATACTAAGACTACCTGGCTGGGGGAGAGGGTTAGTTTAACAGCATGTCTGTGAACCCACACAATTAGGACAGCAGATAAACATCTGCAATCCATCTGAAATACTATTTTCAGATGGTATTTTAGCAGCTTTTTTCACACATAAGTGTGGTTTGGGAAAGCAAATATAGGCCTGTCAGCAGCGTTATCCGATGCCACATTGTGCACTATTCCTTAGGCTGCCCAGCTCTGCTACCCCACTTGGCACAAGCACTGCAAGGGGCACCTGGTTAGCACAGTCAGATACGTGTGCTAGAAATGTGCATGGCAAGCAGCACACACAAAGATTTGTTGTCACTTGAACTAAAAGCAAACTGTAAAAGTCTACAAGCCACACCTAAAGAAGCAGGATCTGTTTTCTTAAATGGGCATCTGAGTTCATTTTCATTACAGCCCCTGTTTACTCCTGTCATAGCACACACGTGTACAGTTCCCAAGTGGCAAGTTCAAACAAACAGTGCAAGTTATACCAATGCACACACACACACCCCTTTGTGTTTTCTAAAAGGGACTCTAATTTGGCACACAGACTTAAAACTGCATGCACCACATAAAAGTTTTAATTACTCTTTTTTTTCTTGCACCTAACCCAAATGTGACCTGTCAAATGCATGGGAAACAAAGTGAAGAACATCCTGACGTGAATTTATAATGAGAAGCAGGAGAATATTACAAAGAAAAAGGAAAGGCCTCTAGTTACAGTTATCATATCTATGTGTTTGCATTTTCACTCACTCAGGTAGTTAAACAGTCTCATGAGTTCAACAGGGTGAAGAGAAGGCTGATTAAAGTGGACTGGAAAAAAGGCAGAAGATGTCTTGCAGAGTTAAAAGCAACTACAGAAGACTGAGGAAGTAAAGGAATCAGGCTCTCTGCTACTGAGAGCAAAGCCACAAATAAAAGAAGTGCTTTTCCCAGGTGCATCAGGCCCACTTCACACAAAGGTATGATTTTATTCCTCCTGGTTATATATCTTGCCTCAGTGAGGTGAGGCTCCAGGGAAAGCGTGCTATGAAGGCTGGTGCCAAAAACCCTGCTGCTCCTGCACCTGGAAGCAAAAAGGAGCAGGGCACTGCCTACCCGGACATGGCTCAGATCCAGGATTATGTCCTGGCTGTAACGCAGGAGTTCCCAGTCCAAAGTCTGAAAGGCTTCTAACAAGTGCTTGACACCAAGGTGGAAGCTACCAGTGACAACACTCTGCTGCCTGGGAAAAGGAAACTAAAACCCATTTTCAGACTTAATCAATTTTGCTTGCTTGGAAGCAGGATTTCCATAAAACCAGGATGAACCCAATCTCACATACCCTTCCAGGAGACCTGGCAGCCCTGCCAGGGTGCTCAGTCTGAGAACCATATACACAGCACATCTGTATGCACACACCACTGCCTTGGGACCGCAGCAACGGGAACTATGGAATCCATCAGCATCTGCTTCACCTGGGCAACCCCAGCCCTGGGAGACAGCTGCTCTCCACCAAACCCATACCATGGGTCTGCTGTGGGGTTAGTAAGAACACCCCTCAGAAGGCAAGCATTTTCCTGCATATTGCATTGTATGCACATTAAACATACATGGTATAGGGCTGGAAAAGGAAATCGCTGTGATGGGGCAGGAGAGGGGAGCAAAACACAAGCTTATGTTATCAAAAGGCCCTTATGGAGAAGGGCACCGTCAAGCAGGGGTGGGGAAGGAAGGAGGAGATACATTTCTTTTTTTAATTATTACTTTTTCATTGGATGTATAGATATATGCTTACAGATACAATACACAGAAGTATATATATATACTATATATATATATACACTGTATAGCATATATATACATACTACAATATACACACACAATACAGTATAAAGTGTGCATATATATAAAGTATCTGTATATTTACACACTATTGATATGCCACATATATTTATATATATACATACTTATATATGAAAGTATTCTTACATACGAGTATATATACTTTATATAGACAAACAAATATTTACATATAAATATACACATATGTAGATATATATCTATATATACATATACTATATATATATATATATACTGTATATATAAGATATGTATATATCTATATATACATATACTTGATTGCACTGTCTGTGGGGGGCAGGAGCACTCTCTGAAGCATCACCGGAGGAGGGGGAAGGTGCGGGCTCTCTGAGCAGCCCCGGGAAGAGGCGGGAAGAGTCCCCTGAGGAGAGGACAAACCGGGTGGCCCCCGGAAGGACCGGGTGGGTGAGGCGAGACCCGCGAGGGGCCGGCCGGCGCGCACCCCCCCTCACACCCACCCGGCCGTCAGCGCGGCGGGGCCGCGGCTCCTTCCCGGCGGGGCAGGCCCCGGCCCGCCCCGCCCCCGCCCCCGCAGCCCGGCTCACCGGCCATGCTGTCGGTCTGCGTGCTCGCCGCTCTCACCCGCGGCGCCCCCGCCGCCGCCGCCTCCTCCGCGCCGTGCATGGGTGCCGCTGCCGCCGGGAGCCCCCCGCCGCCGGCCCCGCACCGCCCCCGGGGCGGCCCCGCCCCCATGGCCGCCCGCCCCACCCCGCGGCGGGCCGGTCGCACGGCAACGGGCGCTGACGGGCGGGCGCCTCGGCCAATGGGCGGCGCGGGAGGGGGCGGGGCGGGGCGGGGCGGGGCCGTGGCGCCGCCGGGATCCGCTCTCCGCAGCGGGAAGTTAACGGGGGGAGCGCGGGGCGGCAGCGGCCCGCAAAGACCCACCGGTCCCGCTCCTGGCCCTGCACAGAGCCAGCCCCGACAGTCACACCATGCGCCTGAGAGCACTGTCCAAACGCTTCCTGAGCTCTGCCGGGTTCCAGCGCCCAACCGCCCTCTGCGTGAAGAACCTTTTTCTAGTATCCAACCTAAACCTCCCCTGACACAACCTGAGGGCATTCCCTCGGGTCCTGTCACTGGTCACCACACAGGAGAAATCGGTGCCTACCTCTCCTCTTCCCCTCACTAGGAAGTTGTAATTGCAATGAGGTCTCCCCTCAATCCCCTCTAGGCTGGAGACCAAGCGAGCTCAGCTGCTCCTCACACGGCTTCCCCTCAATGCCCTTCGCCACATTCGTAGCCCTCTTTTGGACACTCTCTGCTAGAATCACAGAAGAAGACTCTCAGAATATTCTGAGTTGGAAGGGATCCACAAGGATCATCAAGTCCAACTCTAGCTTGAATGGGATCCCATAAAGTTATTGTCTGCAACAGGCGGCTCAGCTGCAAATGGCGCAGGTAGAGCACAGCAGAGCCTCTGCTGCTGTGCTTAACTTTCTGGTGATGAGAAGGATTTGGGGGTTGTGCTCTGACAGATTATTCAGCTTTCACCAGAGGTGTCTAGAGGGACCAGCCTTCATTAATAAGCTCTGCTGGGCATCATGGTCTCTATAAACCAAGGCATCTGCTTGTGACCTCTGGGCTTTTTGACCAGAGCCTCTGTGCTGGAGCGTTTAATACCCCTGCCACTTTTTCTAAGTATCAGGGCATCTAAAAGCTTCTCTGTGGGTACATTTTTGGAGATATATCTGTAAGCTGCTGTCAAGTATAAAACCCAAAATAATTACTCAGAGTCAGTGACAATAAAATCCCATCTTGAAGAGTTTCAGAAGTCCTAGACCATCTAGACTAAAAAGACTTAAGGACTAGAAGGACTAAAAATCAGTAAAAGAATTCCTGAGGATGTGACCTTGATGCCTTTTCCTGGTCTTAAAATCAAGAATAAAACATGGTTAGAAGGGAAAAAGGGATTTTGCGTTTGTATTTATTTTAAGGATCCTTAGGTGCACTATGTCCAGGTCAAATGCACCTCAATGCACACCACACCACACCCCCCACAACCAATCAGGTATCACATTATAGGTGTTACTAATTAGCATATCTATCAAAGATTCCCCAGTGAGAGGCTTGAGTGAGCCCCTCTCCCCAAGGAACCTTCCCCTGGATGGTTCTATCTTAGTTTACAAAATGTGTTCTGGAGAGGACCTTGGGGTCTGGGGAATTCTGATCCCTAACTACGAAGCTTCTAAAATGTTTAGTCTCCTAGCTTAACAAAGAAGTCCAAGAATGTAGGCAAAAAGCACTAAGAATACAGAAGTTGTAAAAAGGTATAAAAGGGGTATAAAGAAAAGGCAAAAAATCATCATGGCATCAACCTAAAGCAATACAGATTTTGAGTCTCAAATCAAGGCAGTTGAAGCCTAGAAACTGGATAAGAGCATGAATTAGGTTATAAATAGTTTCTTTTTAAGGATCCTTTTGTTTCCTGTATGGCCTAAAATTAATTTTATTTTTTGCTGTGCATGCATTGCATGACTACCTCAGATGAATTTTTCTTCTGTTTGGAAAAATTCCTTTTTAGACACCCTCTTTATGAAAGACCACAAAAATGATGTGTGCATTTTCACCTACCAGTCTCTCAAATGTGACCAGACCATTGCTGAATTCTGTGTTAAAATAGACTGCATCAAGCAATAAACACTTTTCAGTATGGTTTTCTCCTGCTATACCAAAACCAAACCAAGACTTGCAAGAAGTCTCTTTTCTCTGTTGCATCTTGAGGTGTTTTTACCCCCCCACTGTGTTAGAGAATCTTCTTCGCTCACCAGTGTCTTGTTGATTCAGACACAGTATTTGACTTGTGTGCTCTAGGGTTTCCATTCAGAGCTGGGCATGGAGGTGGGATTTTTGAGGGTCAGTAAGCCTGAAATAAGTGGAAATCAAATTTACAGCAACATTCATCTGTAACTTGCAGTTACCTCATTCTGCTGGAGTTGTCTTCCTAAGAGGGAAGGCAGCATGATAGCTAGATAGACAGACAGAAGACAGACAGACAGACAGACAGATAGATAGATAGATAGATAGATAGATAGATAGATAGATAGATAGATGGATGGATGGATGGATGGATGGATAATGTCCCATCCTACAATGGCTTTTCATCTAATCATGATCTTGAATTTGAAAGCTCCCACTGACTGGACTGGGACTAAAGGATTTGCTGTTTGTTTGCCTTCCACCAAAAGCTGCAGGTGAAAGCTAGAGGGCAGCTGATGACAGCATCTCTGTGGAGCACGAGGAGGGTACTCATTCACTCTAGAACCAAGAGAAATCATGTAATTCCCTAAAATTTGTTGAAAGGAAAATGGCACCAATCCTACTGCAGAAATCATCCCTGCCCAGGGACTAAGTGGGCTTCTTTTGGCAAGATAACAGTGGAGAAGAGGATGGTAGTAATGAGGAAAAGTGGGTCTCAGTCTTGCTGTCTTTTTATATACAATTTAGGGCAATGCGGCCTTTCCAGTTAACCAGCCTGTTACCCTCTGAGCTTCAATTTTGAATACTTTACAGGTTGGCAAGAGTTTCTGGATAGGCCTTTTCTCCTTGAATAAGACATGCTGTAAAAACCTACTGCTTCTCTCAACGGCTGCACTTTGTTCCTGCATCTGTGTCTTACAAGCCCAACTCATTCAAGTGATTTATTGCTTAACACCCCTTTCCCTGCACCCCTTTTTCCTTTACTTAGCAGACCTGTTTGCTTGGATGTCCCAGAAGTGTTCCAGAAGGCTCTCATTGCTGATATGTTGTGTTTTGATCTGACAGATGAGAGAAGGCAAAAGTTCCCTCTGCCACAATGTCCTTTGGAAGTTATCATGCCCCTTGTGTTCTCAGACCTCTGGTATGTTTCCATTGGTGCAGGTACCTTCTTTCTGATACACAGCTACAAAGCTGTGTGATCATCCTGGCTGATGACTTTCAGGATTATATCCTTTGCAATAATTTAATATCCATTTGGTATAACAACAGTGCTCACTCAGAATTCACTGAGATGTTTTGCTGGGCTTTTCTGGTGCTTCTTGTACCACTGTTAGTACATTTTTACACCCTCATCTTCATGGTACCAGTGGACTGAAAATCTCATTCCCCATCACCATCTCTTTTGGGGTTGGTTTGCTGAGAAAACTTATTCCTGCATTGCAGTTACCTACTTTGCAGTATTTTTCTGTGTCTGTGCACTGCAGGCTTTAGATCTGGATCCAGGTTTCCTGCACTACCATCAACTCTCTTAAGGTAGATGACTTTATTCCTACCTCAAAATTCTAGCTGGAGTATAATGATAAACAGTGAAGCTGTTAACCTGTTTAAAGACTAGTAAGAAGAACTTACAGTGCTAATTCTTGGGGGTTTGGATCTTTATTAATCTCTAGGAGTTCTACTTTGACCTTTGTTTTGCCTTTTGGATTTAAAAATAAACCCTCTCTTCTTAGAAAGTTTTATCTGTGAGCTGTTAAGCATCTGTAACAGCTAGGCCCATCAGTTCATGTAGGAAATAGCTGATATTTGCTAGCACCAAATACAACAAGGTGCTCTTTTTATCTCTTAACCCCCCTTGTATAAATGACCTTGGAACAGATGTACTTGCTCTATAAAGCAGCGTGCTGAAGTACACGCAGTGGAAAGGGGAATTGACTCTGTGCTGGCAGGAGCATGATTTGTGATGGCTGCGATGCTGAGCAGGGACACCTGCCCTGAGCAGGAGCCCCTCCAGGAGCCTCTGTCTTTATCACTCACTGCCTTTTTCACTGCTTTGAAAACCAGCAAGATTAGGAATCATGTAAAAGTCAGTCTGACAACAGTGAAGGCAGCATCTGTCAACTCTACATCATGGAGGCAGAAAAAATGGTTTTGCAAACCCTCCTCCTCTCTCCTACTGTAGAAGTTGTAGGCCCTAGTCCCTGCTTTGTGAGGGGAGAGCTCAGTGTCCTGCCATGTTAGTGGTGCATGGCACCACTGATCATTTGTTTATGAGCAGCTTTTTCCTCACTGATCACTGAAAGAAGCCAGTGATGTCCCTTTTTTCCTTCCTCCTAGCAGGGCCAGGTTTGTGCAGACAGCCTGGAAGTGATTGCTTCTGCAGTAACCTGCAGATACTTGGAGTCAAACACTCTCCTGCTTATACCTTCTGGTAAACAACAGCCACTGAGGCACAGCAGAAGTGTTTTGTGGGGTGGTGAGTGAGCATCCTTTGGCTGCACCAGGGTTCCTCCCAAATGGCACCAAGCACTATCAGGGTCCTTTGTTGTCAGCAACCCCTTTGAGTTTGCTCCACTGGCTTCAATGTAAGTGTAAAGTCCTGGTCACTGCACACCACCCTGTGCCGTGCGTCTGTGACCCAAACTCATTCACGGTCCAGCTTCCCTGAGCACAGCTGTGGGATTTTGCTCCCTGTCACTTGTGCGATAAAGCTCGTGGTTCTGTTGTGTAAATATCCCAAAGGCTGCCCAGCACAAAACCAGCACCCTGTCTGCTCTTCCAGTCTGCAAGCCCACAGAGGCAGTTTCTTCTAAGGCTGTCTTTTTTGACATCAGTTGTAATGCAGTGATGTGTGCTGTCAAATGGTCTAACTTGTATTTTTCTCCCTTTATGTAACAGAAATTACCTGTCAATTTTTTCTTACTGATATGCTTTTCCTTTGACAGCCTTGTCCCATGTTTTGGTGACAAGGAGGCAAGAAATCAATTTTGCTTCTGTATTTGGAAATAAATGCAGTATTCCTACTGCATTTTAGCCCAGGCTAAAATGTAATACATTTGGCATTTCCACATAGAGACATATTACTCCTCACACACACTGTGCTTCACAAAGCAAGAGGTGTCTGAGAAGAAGAAAACCAAGTGAAAGTGAGGACTCTGGCTCTTACAAGCTCCTGATGAGCTGTTGTTTCTCACCAACAGCTGTATAATGAACTCTGAAGACCAAATGCGTTAGTGAAGGGAAAATGCATAAGGAGGGAAGAGTATTTGAGGAAGACATGGATCTGGGTGGATCCCATCTGTGTGCTAGGGGGTTCTGCTCCATGGGACCAACTCCTGCTGCTCTTTCATGTTTTCCTTTGCCTTTCCCAGGCTTGTCTCAGCCAGGGCTATTTTCAGCTACGTCCATCCTTTCCTGCTTCTTTCCCGTCCCCAGGCTCTGCAAGAGAGATCTCCCTTCACAACAGGGATCATGGAAAAGAGCAAACAGATCTTTGTTCTGAGTCTGTCCCTTCTGCATCTTTGTGGTAACTTCCCAGAGGCAGGAAAATCGGCCTGCCACTCTGTGTGGGAGCAGCTTCCCTTGTCTCAGCTGCCTTAGCACACAGGCTGGCTCTGGCAGAGCAGAATGCTGTGGGCAAATGGATGAGATGATTCCCTGGCACAGACACAGCTTGTCCAGGTGAGTCCAGCAGACTCTGCTGAAGTCTGTAAAGAGGTAATGCCTACATAGCCTCAAATAAAGTCCAGGGCTGGGAATGCTGCCTGATTTGGCACAATTAAAACCCTGGAATAAGAAAATGTTCCCTATGCTGTGCTCAGCTTCTGCAGGAGAGTGGGAAACAGCCTCTCTCCACATTCCTCTTCTTCTGTGGTTGTGGACAGCTTGTGCTTCCACAGGTTCAAAACACAACTTGTCTTTGGGGCATATTTGCACAGCACAGACAAAAACCAGACCTATATTCAAATTAGGGAACTGATTTCCTTGTTAAGATGGGGCAAATTTGTTGCACAGGAGCCACACATTTGTTGGGCATGTGCTTCCCTTTATAATCAGTTTAGCTGCAAGCTGGCCAGTGCTGGTATCCTTGATTTATAGCAGAAGCCAGGTCATTTTTGTTGCTTTCAAGGTTTCCTGACATTGCTTTGTAACTTCTGCAGAGCTTCAGAGTGCAGAACCATTAGGCAGAATTGCACAGAGTATTCTGAGCTGAAAGAGACCCGCAAGGATAATCGAGTCTAACCCTTAAGTGAATGGTCCATATAGGGATTGAACCCATTCACAGTCCTGCTGTGCTTGGATACCCCTGGTACAGCCACAGTCCTGTGGAACTGTCGTGGACTCTGTGAGCTGACATCACAGCTGAGTTTCTGAGAGCACTGACACAGAGCTGACTTGTTTTTGCTGTGGTGAAATGCTGCTCCTTGTCACACAGGATGATGTTAAATAATTTCTGGAGCGAAAAAAAAGTTACTTTTATCCTTTTGCTGACTTTTCTCTCTTACTCTGGCCAGGGTAGCTGTCACCTCTGATACAGCAACTGCACCAACCTCCACAGGGATTTGAGTGCCTTGTGTTGCAACAATACACTGGTGGTGGTTCTTCCATTCCAGGTAAATACACCCTCCCATCTGGCTTGCATTCCTGTCACTTCATACCAGTTTTAGTGATTTCCAGATGATGCATCTCAGGCTGGTTCACTGTGCTGAATTTGGCCTCTTTGCTAAGGACAGCAGTATTTGGTGGAGTCTCAGGTTTAGGACACCTGACTTCAGGTTGACCTTGTGGATACATCCCTGGTTGCATGCAGGGGACTTGCTGGGGTGAAGGGAAAACACTGAATTTCCTCTCCTGCCCTGCCTTTTTGCCTGTGGGCCCTAGGACAGTGTCCACGAGGGGCTATGGGGAGCGATGGAACCTGTGGCTTTACATGGTGTGCTGGTTTGGCCTTCATATCTTGGGGAAAAAATTGACCCAGCCCTTCTTAAGGGTTAATCTTTTTTTAAAATCAACTCACACAGAGGTGCTGCTAAAACTTTAAACAACTTCAATGTGAGCTCGTACAGGCTCGTGGCTGACGGGGACAGGCTGTGGTCGAAGCATCTGGCTCCCCACCAATCCCTGGCAGCCTGGAGGAGCCCCTTGGCAGAGATATTTGTCACAGACAGCTTCTGAAAGAGAAATAAATGAATCCATCTGGTGAGTTCTGGCTGGGAGAAGGAGAGGGAAAAGGAGGGAAAGCAGATGGCATTATCTGTGCAGCGAGAGAAGGAAGATGAAGTCCAAAAGTGGAGATAGAAGGAGCAGGGACTCATCTTGGAATGGCATGCAGATGGGGTGATCCGAGGGGAATATGAGGCAAGTGAGAGGCAGGACAGAGTTGTCAGCCCCACTGCTCTCTGTCCTCTCCCAGGGCATATGCCACCCCCAGCCTGGGTATACACCCTTGGAGTTCTGCTGTTCCAGGGGGCCTGGAAGCCCCCAGCCACTGGAAAGGAGACTGAGATGTTGTGTAGGGGAGCTCTCTCTGATCCTGGCTGTGGGGGACTGAGGACATGGATGCATGCAGTCCCAGGAAAAACAAAGCAGTATTGCTGCTTAGAGCTGCTGCAGGAGGAGGTTCCAACCTCATCTCTGTTAGGTACTTCCCAACCTGGACAGCCATTTTCTGGTCCAAAATTGGCTTTTCAAAGCTCTCTGGAAATCTTAGGCTTCGGTGGCGTGTTTGGAAATTTGTGTAGCCCATGGAAGCACTGGATGACATCAACCTTACTATTTTGGGTCACCAGAGGGCTCCCACAGTGGGGACACTGAGCAGAATACAGCATTGCTTTTGCTTCCTGGTGTTTTGAGGCTCAATTTGTGACATCTGGGCAGGCACCAGAGATCCTTGGTCCCTTGATATTCACCCAGATGTTGCAAGCCTTTGTCTGCCTTGTCATGAGAAGCACTAAGCCTGCCTGAGCAATAAACAACAATGCAACAACTAAACTTGAGCCTGTGGAAAATGCTGTGCTTTGCCTGATGAGAAAATCTTTTAACATCCGCTGGTACCAAGTGCACAAGTGATTAAATTTTGTGTCTGCTCCCCAACTCCTCAAATGCAAACCTCTTCCCCAGCTGCAGTGTTTTCCCTCCAGTTTATGTCTGAGTTCCAGGAAATCCTCACCAAAGCTCAAGTGCAGCATCACAGGTGACCAGGAGCATGTAGCAACAGTAAACCAGTTTGTAAACAGTTCCCTAAAGCTGTGAAATATACTTCTGGATACTAATTTTATCATAGAATTGGCTTATTTTGGTGATGTTAAGCCTGCTCCTCAATCAAATAGGAAGTGGCACCCCAGGGATGCTGGGTCTTGTTCCCATCAGACTCAATTGATCCAAGGCCAAGGCTAGTCAGTTTAGCTAATTCAGAGCAGTTTGAGCCATTTTATACCTTTTTTTTTCCTCTTACTTTGTATTATCCCTTTGATTGCTGAGATGGCCTTAGGCTTTGTGTTCCCTGTGGGAGTGATGCAGCACAGTGACAAATGGAATTTCAAGGGGATGACTGTGGGGAGGAAACGTGTCCTGGCACCTCTCTGTTTGCCAGGCCAGCTGCATATGGCCCTTGGAGACAGCATCACTCCAGCAAGCAAAAGGGCAGCTTTGAACTTGAGAGCTCTTTGTTCACTGTGAGTGCACAAACCTCTCTAAAACTCCTTCCTTCCTTCCTTCCTTCCTTCCTTCCTTCCTTCCTTCCTTCCTTCCTTCCTTCCTTCCTTCCTTCCTTCCTTCCTTCCTTCTTTCTTTCTTTCTTTCTTTCTTTCTTTCTTTCTTTCTTTCTTTCTTTCTTTCTTTCTTTCTTTCTTCTTTCTTTCTTTCTTTCTTTCTTTCTTTCTTTCTTTCTTTCTTTCTTTCTTTCTTTCTTTCTTTCTTTCTTTCTTTCTTTCTTTCTTTCTTTCTTTCTTTCTTTCTTTCTTTCTTTCTTTCTTTCTTTCTTTCTTTCTTTCTTTCTTTCTTTCTTTCTTTCTTTCTTTCCCTCATATTCTTTATCTTCCTTCCTTCCTAGTGGGAATATCCCAATGACCCCCAGTGCTGGCAGCCAAGCTGTGCCTTTTAACTATGGTTCATGAAAAGAATTTCCTTCCTCTCTGTTGAGGAAAACCTGTTCATGTGTTTAAGAATGAAGAGTTTTAGGTTCTTTTCAAGCTTCAGGTGGCTAACTTTGGGTTCAGCTCTTCCTCAGTACAACCACAACTCTAGCAAATCTCAGGGCAATGTCAAATCACAGATTTTCTTCCCTGTGATTTTCAGCATAACTACACGCGTGCTTTAAAAAAGAGACTATTCCACCACACTTCCCTTTTTATCATCCAGTCTCTATGCTTTTCCTTTACACCCCTGCTCTGTTTTTCTCTCTCTTTCTAGTCCATTTTCTCTTGTATTTTATAGCCTTCATGGTATGGAAACTACTTCTGAAATACTTAGAGATAGCCTGGCTGCATCTGGACACAGAGTTCCTGAGAAGTGCTATTTTATTTACAACAACCCTGTTTACACAATCCAGTACTGAATGCCAGAGACAGCAGTGCCAGGCCTGGTTACTTCTGAGCAAACCCCGCAAACTTCGTCTATTTCCTAAGCATTTGTTCTGGTGGGGAGAGAACATTAACAACAATGCACCACAAGCTCACAGGTGTGATTTGCTGCTACTAAGCATGCAAGAGGGATAGCTGATAACAGGGCTACAAATGACTTTCCCAGAAAACCAGACCATTTCCATGGAGTCTGCCACCAGGAGCAGAAACAGAGGCTGAGGAGCTGTCTGAGGCTGGGCAGGAGCAGCCCAAGCCTGGAGCTCCCTGCAGAAACAGTCACTCCATGAGCAGCTTGGGAGCAGCGAGCTGGGGTCCCAGCTGAGAAGGACCTGCCCTGGACACTCAGCACACACAGAGAGCAGAGCAGTGCCAGGGCTCTTTGTGGCACAGGGTGCACCCCAAAAAACAGGGGTTCAGGGCAGCATCCCACCAGGGCGTTTCCTTCCCTTCTCCTGCTCACCTTGTGCTTCTGGTACCTATGCAATTACTTCTGGGGAAATTTCTGATGGGCAAGTGTTTCACTCCCAGTGAAATTTAGTAGCAATTGATAAAGGAAAAGCCATTATCAGGAGGCTGCAGGCACGCAGAAGCAGCTCCATGGCCACATATCAATGTGATAAAGATTTTTTCCCCCCCTCAGTCTACATACATTTACAAAGATTACTGTTCATAATAACTTGTCCAAACCCCTACAAAATAACAGCTGTTCTTTTATGATAACTGAATATTTTAATGACACCCCCCAGCAAAAGCAACCTAACCCAAGCCTTGCAGACAACTGCTCTCCACCAGAGTATGAAGCCAATAGAAAAAGAAAACCTAATGTCTATGCAGTGAGATAGAAGATTTTTTTCTGTCTTTAGATTTTTTAAAATTTTATTCAGTGACTCAGAGTTACAGATTGTTTAATGGAGAACTGGTCATATTTTTAAAACCCGGAGAAGACTTGGGTTCAATTCTGCTGTCCTGAGATCTCTGAGCTGGCTGTTGAATTCTGTTGAATTGATTTGGACAGGCTGGATTGATGGGCTGAGAAGAGTTGTATGAGGCTCAATAAGGCCAAGTTCTGGGTCCTGCACTTTGGTCACAACAACCCCGTGCAGCGCTGCAGGCTGGGGCAGAGTGGCTGCAAAGTGACCCAGCAGCAAGGGACCTGGGGGTGCTGGTCAGCAGCAGCTGAACGTGAGCCAGCTGTGCCCAGGTGGCCCAGAAGGCCAATGGCAGCCTGGCCTGGATCAGCAATGGCGTGGCCAGCAGGACCAGGGCAGGGATTGTGCCCCTGTATTCGGCACTGGTGAGGCCACACCTCAGATCCTGTGTCCAGTTCTGGGCCCCTCACCACAAGAAGGGCATTGAGGTGCTGGAGTGTGTCCAGAGAAGGGCAACGGAGCTGGTGAAGGGTTTGTAGCACAAGCCAAGAGCAGCTGAGGGAGATGGGGGTGTTTAGCCTTAGAAAAGCAGGCTTAGAGGGGACAGTATCACTCTTTACAACTGCCTGAAAGGAGAAGGAATTAACAGAAAACTACGGGCAAGCGTGGACATACCACCAGTGATGGTCCTGTAAGCACAGTCCCACATCATTGATTTTGGTCCAGATTTACACACTAGAACCAATAAAGTAACAGATACAATGATCCTCCAGAGAAAATAATACTGCAGCTCCTTCTAGCTTTTCCTTACAACTAGCCTCCTTCCTAAATTGTACAGTTGAAGTTTGCATTTAAAATCTTTTGGAGTAGAATTAGTGAGTTGTTTTTTGACTTGCAGTGCAGCATTATGCAGGGCGAAGTCCTGGGCATAGTCCAGCTCATTCAGTGATGGGTCTTGTTTGTGGCCAGGTGGGTTAACTTGGATTTTGCACGTGCAGTGCACCATGTGATGCAGTGGAGACACACTGCTACCATTTACCAAACACGGCACATCTATCCCAAGGAAGTGATCTGGGAGATCTGAAGTTTTATAGATACAGAGGCTGGTTGATAACATATAAATAAGAGACCTTACTTGAACGTGTGGGTCAGGCCAAAAGGGTTAAGCCCAGAGACTACTGCATGCAGCAGATGCTTCCCCAAGAGAAATTAGTGAAACTTCTCAGGAAACTCCCCTTCATGATTACAACACCAGGTACTAAAAACAAACACCTCTTTTTCCAAGGCTGTTCAGGTTGGTGGGTGATTTTCTTTTGCGTCCATCTCCTTGAGACACTGTGTTTTGTAAAATCTCATTTATAAGAAAACCGTTTTAAAATGGCCAAGGCTGTCTCGGAGTTTTACCCATTACTGCACCCAAGAAGTGCTCCTTTGCAGACCTTGGTGTTACGATTTTTAAAAAATACTAGACATGGCACAGAACACATGCAAGGAATGGTATGTAATAAAGTAAACCCATAATTTTACTGGCAATTTACTCCAGCTTTTCCTATTGACTTATCATCTTGCACGAGCTGCACATCATTGTGCCTACTTTATGGTGTCTGCTTGCTCTGTTAACAAAAATACAGGTATCCCAAAATACAGACAGTTATGAAATACCACAGGCCCCAACAAGTGTCCATTCTTTTGCAACTCTCCTGTGAAAAGGTAGTTCCCTTCTTTAGGCAAGAATGCCCGAAGAAGTGCAAGGGTGCAGTCTCAGAAGCTGGTGGTGTACTCGTTCCTCGTGCTGGCACTGGTCTCTGTGTAGCCCCCAGCATCTTTTGTCACCGTGAAAGCCCTTTCTGCAGCTCGGCGTGGCAGCAGCAGCTTGCAGGCTGCTGCCCTGTACTTCTTCGAAACGAGGTTGTAGAGGACAGGGTTGATGGATGCGCTCAGGTAGAAAAGCTGCAGAGCGAATATATTAAAGTACTGGGAGAACAGCATCGTCCTCATGTCCCGGGTGTTTATAAATATGATCCTGCCAATGTGGAAAGGCAACCAGCAAATTACAAAGGCCAGAACCACCACAGCTATAAGACAAAATAACACATGCGGCAGTTAAGGAGTGAGTTAACTTTTCAACCATCCAGTAAACTAAATTTTATGTGGCTGATTTTGCAGGCTCTTCTGACTGATATAAATGATACGTAGAAATAATAGCATTAAATTGTTGGAAAACCATGAAAATGGGAATAGCATCAAGGCTGTTTATCTTTGAAGCAAAAGGTAACTAGTAAAATTTTAAGCTAAACTGTGAGATGAGGTTTGCTGAGAAAAATGTGGTGTAACATCTGTATAATAACATCAGGCACTACAGAAACCCCCCTTGGCAATGTCTGTAACTCCACATAGGAGATAGGAAAACAAAAGTCAGAATAAGGAGTTTTTGTGGAAGCTCCACAGCAGCTCCATTCGCTGCAGAGTTGTTGTTTAACATGTCCACATCACTGAAAAAGACCTGGGCTCACCTCAGTCACCCGAGCTCCCACGGAATTTGCTCTATTGTGACAGGATGGTATCTAACATTAACACTTTACAGTGTAGTTGGGCTATTGATTTTTTTCCACTAAAGCTTTTACATGCAGCCCCAGACAATTACTGCTGGAGACAGCTATTTGCCTAGATGGATCTCTAGCCTGAGTCACTTCAGCTGTTCGCCTGGTCCTGTGTTCATTTTAACACAATGCAAACAAATACAAATCCTCTTGCAATGGCAACACAGCAGGAGCAGATGAGGAACAGTTAAATAAGTGTATTACTGTATCCATACTTTTAATTATTTTTGTTTGTTAATGCATGTAAGTAAAACAAACAATCATTTGTGGAGCATCCTCCGTGTTTCTCAGAGCTTAAATAAAAGGGATGCAGCCAATGAAAGTTTACATCTGAAATACACTACAGGCACAGTGCTGCTGGATCTTTGAGATAAGGGGGCACTGGTCTCATTCAATGGGTTCTGAGATAATGGCCATAGGTGTTTCTGTCAGAAAACCTTGTGCCTACTTCAGTGTAAGTACCTTCCTCAAGTAAGTTGGCAAAATTCTCCCAGGCTTTCAAGTCTCTTTCCTTTGTGCTATGCTATTTCCATCCACCTGATTACACTCTCAGTAAAAGAAGTCTCCCATGTGACATGTAAAAACGACACTAAAGGTAGGAAAAAATAATAATTCGGGCATTTTATGTTCCTTAGTCAATAGTTCAATTTCTTTTTTCATTCCCTTCAGATTGGTCACTACTTACAAACGTTAAAGCCCCAGAGTAGGCTAAGATCTCTGACTTTCTAGAGTCTGATACTGGGTTAGTGAATGCATGACTAACAAAATGAACTAAAAATGATCAGCATCCTACATCTGTAGGAAGCGTTTTGGTATTACGGGATTTGTCTCCAAACAGCTCGTATGGGTTAAGCTGCCATTTCTCAGCCTCCTTGGGCAACCACTGGATTTATTCCTAGGAGAGCTACAAATGACCGCTAAGAGCTTACTTTTCAGAAGCAGAAATTTTCTACGCAGAGGTGTTGCTGCCCACTGGAAGAGACTGCTGATGTTACCACGGTTTTTGTGAAGTTGCAGGCTACCTTGTACTTGCTTCTGCCTGGTAAAATTCAGGAAAAGGGTATTTCTACGGAAGGCAGTCGTGCTGCTGGATGTGCAGCACCACGCGGGTGAAGCCTCAGCTGTGAGGGAGTGAAATCCCTGCCGTGGCAGTTCCCGGGAGCTCTGATGGGCTCGGCAGCGTGGCTGGGATGTCCCCCTGTGCTATTCCCTATCCTGTACGGGAGCTGCGGCTGCCTCAGCCCCGCCATGGCCCCCCAGCCCCGGTCCTTGCTCCAGCCACAGCCCGGGAGGGATGGTAGCGGGACTCACCCAAGATCCTGACGGTCTGGCGGTGCCCCTTCTCCCGGAGCAGCGAGCCGGGGCCCCGCAGGCGGGGGTTGTTCCGCCACAGCTCGCGGCCGATGAAGCCGTAGAGGACGCTGAGGCAGGTGACGGGCAGGACGAAGTAGCAGGTGGTGACCCAGAACATGGTGGCCAGCAGGCCGGACTGCAGGGCCTGCGGGGTGGGCTTGCACTCGCGGCTGAAGTCAGTGTGGTTGTCGGGCTGCTCCACGCCGACCAGGAAGAAGAAGGGGCTGGCAGAGAGGAAAGCAAAGGCCCAGAGGACGCCGATGATGGCTTTCACCCGGCGCTTGGTGACGACCACCTTGGCTTTGAGGGGGAAGCAGATGGCGAGGTAGCGCTCCACGGTGAGGGCGGTGATGTGGAGGATGGTGCAGTAGGTGCAGCCCTCACTGAGGTAGTGCGAGAGGCGGCACAGCAGCTGCCCGAAGATCCAGGGCCGGGAGCGCCAGAGGCGGTAGAGGTCGAAGGGCAGCCCCATGAGGATGAGCAGGTCCGAGACGGCCATGCTGCCCAGGTAGAGGTTGGTGGTGGTCTTCATGTCACGGTAGCTGCGGATGACCAGCACCGTGAGGACATTGCCCGCCACGCCGAGCACGAAGAGCCCCAGGCAGACGGCCGTGATGGGAACGAGCACCCACATGGGCAGCGCCAGGCACAGCCGCTCGTCGCAGGGCGGCCACGGCCACGGCCACTCCGGCTCGCCCTCGCTGCCGTTCCCGCCGCCGCCGCCGCGCCGCATCCCGCCGGGGGCCGCGCCGTGCCCGGGGCAGCGCCGCTGCTTCCCCGGCCCCGGCCCCGGCCCCGGCCCCGCCCCGCCGCCCGCAGGTACCGCGCCCCCGCCCCGCCCCGCGGGCCCGGCCGCACAGGGGAGGCAGCCAGGGAGGCAGGGAGGCAGGGAAGGGAGGGAGGGGACAGGGGCGGCGGCCGTGCGCGCACAGGACTGACCACCAGCAGCGAAAAAGAAGGTACTTTTATTGTCCACAGACTCTTAAAGGTACTTTGCTACATCGTTTTATGTATTTTCTATCAGACTATACAGGTTCGTCTTCATGGAGCCCGACGTTGTACAACCGTAAAGTGATATGTTTGGTAGTGTATCTATAGCGTTTTAAAAACTTTAGAGTTTCTCTTTTTCTTTTATTTATTTATTTTTGGAATGTACAGTATATGAGGTAAAATTAAGATTACATTAAAAACTGTCTTCAATGCAGTAATATGCACTGAGGCTCAAATGGCAAATACACTATTAAATGACTATCAAAAATAGGAGCTCATTTGAATTTTACTATGAAAAACGTAAGTCACTGCAGGTTACCTGCAGTAACAAATCTTACCGTTTTAGACATTCAACCGTAAGAAATCTCTGGGCTGTGACACGCAACCTCATTTGCACTGCCAAACATGGCACTTTTAAGAAGGTTCTAGAAAACATCTGTTATCGCGGTATCCTGCGGGAAGGTATCAGCCTATACGTACAAACGACAAATTCAAAATAAAATGTAAACATACAGTACATTTTAAAGACAGATCGTTCTCGCCACGTGGAGGCCAAGTTCTTCGCCATTTCTTTTTTTTTCTTTTAAAAAACGAAACTCAGCAACATTATTCTACAGCACAGATCATTGGACGTATAAACAATTACAATACATGCCCGTTCTAATATAGAGAAATTCTTCAGAGATCTTCAAAGCACAAGACAGAGGTTCCTTTTTTTATTATTATTAAGACTGACAGAAGTGTTTAATACTATTAAAAATGCTAAACTGAACACAACTAGAAGTCATTAATGATCCACTATCTTGTAACTCAAATAAATTAAAAATAGCTAATTACAAAGTGTATAACAAATAACATAAGTGTGATGAGACAAGGTTTTTTTAAAGATAGTTTCACTACAAGCTTTGTGTCACTGGCAATCATTGACATCTAGCAAGATGTTCAATGGGATACTTGTTAAAATTCAGTCTGCTCATTCAAGAACTCACAAATGCAAGCTCACAAAACATTGATGAGTTATGCAATTGCAAAGTGCTCTAATGCAACATTAACTACATGCAATCAACAATTTGGTACAGTATCCAAAGAGACATTACATTAAACATTAGGATCTCAAGAAAAAAGCAGCTTTAAGTTTTCTGGTGCAAATTACTACACTTCGTCTTCTGATTTGGTGCCCCAAAGAAAGAAAGAAAGAAAGGAAGGAAGGAAGGAAGGAAGGAAAAAAAAAGGAAAGAAAGATAGAAACAAAAACAAAGGCAGTGCTTATTTCTGGTGGATATGGCAAGTGAATGTTGGGGAAACAGCAAAAATTCAATAATGAATTTTATCTCAAAATTCTATTGACTAGCCAAAATCAGAGGGCACAGACATCTGTATAAACTGCATCCAATCAAAGGTCAACTTTGGAAATGTGTTTTTCAATTTAAATAATAAATCTAAGAAGTTCTCTCACACTCTCACTTCTATATTCAGAAGAAGTAAAAGAGGCATTTTTGTAAGTAAACATCAAATCCTGGGGGTAAGATAAACCACTTGTGCCATCTCCTTGTAGTCTTTCGAAAACATCTACTTGCAGTGAAGAACTCCACATTTATCAGATAAGAAGCTTCCTTCATGCATACTCTTCCATCCAGTTTATTATTTGCTGCCTGAGAAAAGCCCCTTCTGTTTTTCAGCATAAATCCTGCTTCCCAAATAATTAAGACAAATGAGGAGGTAGAAATACAGCGCTAAATTGCTTTCACAGCATCAGATTAATATTGTGTACAGCACAAGTTTGTTAGTGTAAGTTTTAAATGCGATCTACACATTCTTCCCTGTTATGTTAGCAATCCTTAGAAGTGTGGGCCAGGAAATCATCTTTACACTTGTGTTTACTGGTCAAACCCTTTTCGTTAAACACTGCGTGCCTGCTCCGTATCGAGTTTGTACTGCAAGAAGGCATATAAAGAAAAGATTATATTTCTGTGGCTTGCATTTTAATAACATGTGTCAGCCTATACCTACGAGTAAGCATTTTAAAGTGGCTGAGAAAGTCTGCATCAGTCCCAATGCCGGTGCTAAATGCCTGGTTTTGTAAAAGCAAGAGAACAGAATTACTTTTAGATTATGAGAAAGTAAAATGTAATGGGCAGCATTATAAAATAGATCTCTTTTCTTCACTTTATGACGAAGTACTGAATGATAACAGCAATCAGAATGGAAAAGATAGCAAAAAGTGCAAGGATGACAGCAGCACACACTTGGTCGCTCTGTGACCATTGTGTCCTTGTGGTTTGCACAGTGTCCTTGTTGGTGCTTGCCGGGGGTTCAGTCCTCTGAGAGATGAACAGCACGGGGGCGCTGTAGGGGCCCACCAGGTCCTGGTGACCCGCGGCCTCTTGGCACTGGCGAATGGCACATGCGCGGAATCGGTATTCACAGTTCAGCTGCAGGCCTGTGTACCGGAACGACCAGTCCGGGCCCTTGTAAATCTGGCAGCAAGGGGGGAAAAAGGGACACATCAACTGAAAGGGTCCCATACACACACAGGTATCTCAGTATGGTGGTGTTTATGGTGAAGGTAACTGTAAAAAGGATGACAACTCACCAGGCTTTTCACCCGTGCAAAGAAAAATGGACTAAAAGCTCAAACACACAATTTAAATACCAGGTAAAATCTCCAGTCCTTTTGGTGAAACACAAGAACTAGGCTTGCTTGTGTGGAATGATGAGTACACACCAAATAAACTCTGTCACAAGCCCCAGTGTTCAGATGTTTTAGTGACCACTTACAACTGGATGCAATATAAAATATCGTATCATGGGATTTTAGGCAGTTAACTCTGTATCAAACTAATTCATTAAGTCTAATCCAATCCAATGTATTTTGTTGTAGTTAACTGTATTAAAAATATGATTTATCCTAATAAACACTGTATCAGGAAAGCCACAAAAAGTCCTCTTTGTGATTCTTAATTTCATCCTATTCCCAAGACAGAGATGACTTATGAGGGTGTTCTCCAAAGGTCTTTCAGTTGGCTGGTTAACAAGTTCACAGTGCTTCAGCATGGAGTGCCTAATTCAGTGAAATCTAAATTCTGGTTTCCCAAATTAGTAAAATTTGCAGCTATATAAAGGTTCTGTGAAAGCCAACAAAACCTCACGAGGGTGCAGTTACAGGAACATCAACAGGTACTGAGGTATTAGGTGGCTAAGCACAGTGCAATTTGATTTCTCTCTTCAAAACCCTTCACCCTCTCGCCTCCAAATATCTGGATTTGCTTTATTTAACTGGTAGCACAACACAGAAATATCACATCATCAGGAGCTTTCCCTACAGTTACCATATTGTTAGATAGTATTCTGAAAATGCAAACTAGAAATGTAAAGAAACAGGAATTCCCTTGTGATTCTGCTGTTTGAAGAGCTCTTGCTGTGCCTGAGGCTACTCATATACTCAGAGTTCTCTGACAACCAAACAGCTGAGCTTTACTGGAATCTACAACCTAGAGACTTTTCTCTCTGAGGCAGGGCAGGTCATCAGAAGTGCAGCTTCCTCAAAATTCTAATTTGGATGTTGCATTTGGGAGTGAGCAAACAGCCTACTGACACACATCCTACTGCAGCTCCAGCTATGCCAGCTGGAAGGGGTTACCATCCTCAGCTGCTTGTCCCCAGTGCCTTGCCAGAAGTTGCCTTCCCCTCAAATGTGTTTCCTGGAGTATTTATATGGTTGCTTCCTAACCCCTTTATGATCTTTGACTGATGTATACAGCTCAAACAGCACATTATTAACTTATTTTATCTGTAGCATGGGGGGAGCAATGATATGAGCAACTTAGATGATGGATCAGGAAGAAAGAGGAGAGAAGAGTGAAGTTTTGGCAGCGAAATAGCAAGAAACAGCTCAGAGCAGACTTCCAGGCAGTTTATTTTTTGTCCACGTCAAATAAAACTGCCACCATCATGTCCAGGTGTCTTAAAGGCTGTTTTCATAGAGTTTACTTCTTGATTGTTCAAATTTTAATCTTTGCAAATTAGTCTTTTAATTTTATTCTAATTTACTATGCTAGACTGTTCTGCAGTGGCAAAAGCAACCACATACCTCAGTCTACTTTGTTATTGCCATACTCAAAGAGCAAACTTTATTTTCTTGCCCAGCACATTTGGCAGTACACACTGATCACCAAAGTGTGATTTGACTCCATGTCTAAAAGCAACACAGACCACACCTTACATACCTAATGTTGCATTTACAATGTTGAAGCTACCAAAAAGAATATTCACGTGGCAAGATAAACACCTCGGATTATGGTTCATCTTTTACTGAAAAATTTAACAAATGGGCATAACAAACACAGTGCTACACTAAAAGTTATGAAACTATGAAGGCCTAGAATCTACCAAAGCACAGGAAAAAATATTTAATATTGAACTGTAATAAAATTATAATATACTATAATTAACTGTTTCTGTTCTGGAAGGAAAGTTCATTGGCTTAATAGTATGAAACAGTTTTCAAGCCTAATTTCATGTCAAATATCAGGCAGTTTATAGGGAAGCAAAATTAGCACTGAATGCAGGATAATTTGTACCTTGGCATTTTGAACTGCTTCTCTGCTCTTGGTGCAAAGAGAACCCTTTGCCCCTTTTCTCCCCAGTCTCAATTCTGTACCAAAGGTAAAAGGTTTCTTTTTGTCAGTTCCATTAGTGGATGACTTCCTCACCACTTGAGGTGTCAAGCTGTATTTAGTGAACATCAGTGTAACCCAGAGAGGCTGAAATTTAGTACAGTATCTCCTTTCTATGCAAGGATGCATTTAGGATACACTACTTTATATTATTGAGTAACAAGAAGTTAACATGATGACGAAAAACATACTGGAACACAATAAGCTTTACTAAATCTAAACTAATCTCAACTAATTTTACTAAACTAGTTATCACAAATAGTAATTGAAGAAAACTACAATAACTTCAACACATCATACCTGTTTGAATTCTGAGTCTTTTCCCACCATGACCTGAAGACAGTAGATAACTGGATCACCCTTCATGGGCTGCAGAACCTCCCATGTGATTTCGCAAGTGTGATCGTTTATTCTCTCTATCCTTGGTGCTGAAGGAAGGAAGCATGAAAGTGACAGCTAGCTCTGCTTTCCCCATCACATACTGTCATATTCTAATGACTTGTAAAATTCTATATTCTACCTCCTATTTTGTCTCAGAGAAACAAAATATTCAGATTCAAATTTATTCTTCCTCCAGTGTTTTCTGGAGCAACAACTAATTCATATAGGCCTCTCTTGCTAGTTTAGGTATCCAAGAGAAAGCAAATAAAATTTGGTGACTGTAAGAGTGCACCATATACCAAAAAAACCCCAAACTACAATGCTTAAAATTATTCTAAACATCCTAGGAAGCATTTTCACCTCAACTTGCCACTGTCCTGGCAAGCAGGGATTCTAACTTCTTACGTCAAAGAATGCATAAACCCAAGTCTTTAATTTTTGGAGGCAAATATTTTAGGCAATTACATGAAAGGACCAGTTTCCCACTAGCCCTAGCTGCACTTAAAAAGGGCTTAGTATTCTCAATATCCCAAATACAACATAATACCAAACCCAACCTGCTACCCTCCCACCCCTCCAAATGAAAAAAGAAGCACCCTTACCTTTCAATGCAGCTGGAACAGATTTGGGAGTAGTGAAAATGTACTCTTGAGAAAGGGGACCTTCACCAGCTTCATTACATGCCTGAATACAAAATTTGTATGATGTTGACTCACTGAGCCTCTGAACTTTGTATGTATGACACGGTCCTCTGTATAAGGATATAAACCTGAAAATGGAAGGAGTAGGTTATTTGGAACACAGAAAAGGACTTCTGAAGCAGCTACAGTATAGTCTTGAAATCTGTTCCCATAATTTCCCAGAATCTAATGAAAAGCCCAGAAACACTTATTTTGGAGCTAAACAGTGTTCTGGCTACTATAAAACAATAATCTCATTTTCCAGTGCCAAGTTTTTATTTCTCATGTCTTTGAAATAAAAATCTCTTGCACAAAGAACACTACAGATGATCTCTTACCAAAAATGGTCCTAGGCATCTTAATAAACTATTTTGCATTTGAAACAATGGGAAAGGACAGCACTTGTGTCTCTCAGTGAGCTGCATTTTTTTTCCTTGGCCATGTACTCCTCCAACATCTTTAGCTTTTCAAAATTAGGTAACTAGATTTTAGCTTTTTGCCCCTTTGTAACTCTCCCTTACTACACTTAAAAAAAGTGTCATGGATCCAATTGCTTTTGTACACCATTGTTGGAGATGGGCTCATGCAGACCTGCACAGGAGGGCAGAGTCACTCTTGTGGTGCACACCAAATCTCTTTCTGAGAGTTTTACACACTAGCCACTCTCCTTCATGTTGCAATTCTTGCACAAACTGATCGTGGCAGATCTTGTTTGATTTTCAGTTTTGGTGTCCCCAGGACACAGCACAAATTTCTCTCTTCTTGCAGGGGTTGTCATCTACTTTGGCTTTTCTTTTAAAATTAAAACAGATGGTACCTGCACATGACCTAGTCTTTGGTAATGAATTTCTTTCCAGGTAAAGAGTCTAATTTATTTTCCTCCTTACAACACAGCAATTTCACATAATAGATCTCTTATCTTTTTGCCAAGCTAAAGCTACTCATCAGGCACGGAACACTCTGTAGCAGTACTACTCATTTTACTATTTAGGCAAGGGTTCTTGCTGTACCATCTCAGCTGACATTCTGATTTAACATGTGATGAGGGATCCCTTAAAATAATAATTTCTATTATTTTCCACTAAAATAATTGCATCTAAGGCAACAGTGAGTAAAGCATTCATCCCTTCCAATATTAAGTATATAAAATTCACAACACTGACTGGACTTGTTACTTTGAAAATATTTAATCAAAAGTGAGAGAGAAAAGGGTGCTAGTACAAAACCCTGCATTAAATTCTTCATGTTGAACTCTAAGTAAAAAACAATGAAATTTTTAATCTTGTACTTCTCAGCACAGAACACTAGAGCCCTTCTTGCCTTGCCAGATGAGATGACCTCCTACATCTGTTGTAAATTCAGCGAAGTGTGTGGAATTTTGCCCTTTGATGCCATCTCCCAAGTGTCAGAGCTCAGCGACACTGGGCAGATTAAAGTGATGCTAAAACCAACCTTCCATTCTTATCCTCCATTTGAAGGTGGTACTGGATGGAGTCAGTCAATGCTTTTGCAGTTCCCTCTCCCCACTTCAGCTTGAGAGTCTGAGAACTGTATGCAGCACATTCCAGGCGAGGTGGATCCGGGGGGAGAGGCTTTGTTTTCAGTTTTATGGTGTGGCTGAAAGGACCCGCTCCAAGACTGTTTAGGGCTTGGATTCGTACTCTAGCATTCAGAAAAAGAGAGAATAAATTAACTTGAAATTAGGTCCTAAAAATAACTGGTCAAATCCACCATTCTGCTTAAAGAGAGAATAATGGTACTATCTACAATGAAGACTTTTATCAATATTATGCTTTGATAGACCATCAAGATTATGCAGATGCGTCACTTTCCTTACCCCATTTTAAAGAGCTGGCTTGATTAAAAATAAAAATATTCAAATTAAATTCACATTAGTGAAAAGACGCAAAAGCTTTGTGAGTAACTTCAAGAGTGGTCCATCTTTCTGACTGTGCAGGCCTTGTACCAAAATTTTTGATAGCCACATTTGAGTGATGAGGAAGGTAAAAAAACCCACCCCAGAGAGGGGAAACCATATCTGTGACTGTTTTATCAGGTGAATTCAAGGATGACTAACAAAACATTTTTACGGACTTTTTTGAACAGATCCTATTAATGTGGAAATAAATTGATGGTGCCCAGCCACCTCTCTTGCTGATTCCACCAGTAACACATCTCTGGGCACCTGCAAACACAAGCCCTCTTGGGTCTGCCTGCAAAGTGACAGGGGGAAACCAGAAGTTGCCAAAGGACACAAAGCTGAGGAAGCTGTAGAACTTGATACTCAGGGATAAGTTAGGGTTTTGTTTTTCTTCTTTGATACTCCAAGGAAGACAATGCTGTAATCAGATTTGTAAGTAAGAATTAAAAGACTTAGCCAAGAAATTATTTCTGAAAAGGAAAAAGCAGAAGACAGAGGCTCTTTACATATCTCACAGGTAGCCACAGGGAGCAAAGTGTGTCTAATTTCATTTTGCGGACTTAACATTTGCTTGTCCAAAATACTATCTAGGTAACTGGAAAGAAGTAATCACAGTAATCAAATTATGAAACAGTCAACCACACAACTGCAAAATGTGGAAATGCAAATGTGTATGCAGGCTAAAGAATAAATATTTCTCCTTCACTACAGTAATATTTAACATTATGCCAATTTATTACAGCCCAGAACTAAGGTTTATACATGCAATTTTTAATTTGCACAAGGAGTTGACAGTGTATTCTATAAAAAAACTTATGTGGGTAGAAGTATAGACCTATCTCTGCAATAGAAGCTTCTCTTTTTCTCAGTCTACTGACACAGAGAGCAACAGCTCTTCAGATTGCCAGCATTATTGTTAAATAATTATAAGTCACACAGAAACACTGTATTCTGACACAAGGCCATAAAACAGTAATTAAGGATTCAGAAAACTGCGTAGCCAGATGATATCCTAATTACACTGAAATCAGAGTGGGCTAAAAGTCTGACTTCAGTGGAACTGCCATTCTCCTTTAACACTGAGGACATGTTTTTGTAATGGACATAGAATGCTTTCAGGCAAAAGTACTGATTTTTGTGTTCGTATTTTTCAGTAACCCTTAGACCAAACATAAGGGATGATTTCAGCAACTAAAATTCTTCAAAAGAGATGCATAGTTGGCTGATTTTTTAAACTGATACTCTTCATGCTGACTTCCACTTTTTCTGCAGATAAGGCCTTGCAAGTTGCAATGAGCTGTCCTAAGATCGCTGGACATAGTCCTTCCTTGAATGGACTTTACCTTTTCAAACAGTGAAGCAACCAGTCCAAACCCAAGTATGAATCTGAATATGTAATGTGAATTCAGTTAAATTGACACATTAACCAGACAGATACAACAATACTATAATAAACTAACATAAATTATTCTTGAAAGAAAATAAAAATAGCACAGCTCATCTATTTATGATGATCATCATTACAAAGCTTCTTTTTACTCCATGGCCGTGCACTAATGTGTCTCTGAGAATAATAATGCAGACAATAAAAAATACAAGGAAACAAAGCATCTGCTCTTGTGAAGGAAACAGTAGGCTGTCAAGTAGCTGTGCATCACATACCTGTAGGTAGTATCTGGCTGTAAGCCATCTATAAAATAGGTCAGATCCTTCCCAACAGTTATTGGCTGCTTGTCTCCAAAGTCTATGCTGTAGCCAAGGATTTCAGATCCATGGTCACACGGTTCTTCCCAACTTATAGCAAGGCATGTGGAAGGAGAATAGTGTGGACTTTCAACTTCATCTTCACTTAGTCCACGCAGACAGGTCACAACTGCAGGTACAGAGGCTGGAGTCATACACGCCACCACTTCACTGAAAGGGCCTGCACCTGCAACATTCACTGCCTGCAAATCCAAAGTAGACTATGTTTTTATGGCAGAGTCAATTCCTGTTTCCAGACTGCAATAACAATAGTTTTATATCTTTACCTGAACCCTGCAATAGTATATAGTGGCAGGCAAAAGCCCTTTCACTTCACAGCTGAGCCCAGGCCCACAATAGGAGATCTGCATGCATCCTTCCACGCCGCCCCACTCCAGTCGATACTCCGTGACATCAGCTCCATTACTTACTGGTACCTTCAAAATGGATATCATAAATTAAAAGTTACATTCACTGACTTAAGAAAAAAAACCAACCACACTTACCATATCTATATTTTTTTTTTTTGTTCCAGAGGAGTCTTACCCTCCCATTTCTTTGCTGATTTTTAATTTAGTACAATACAAATAACAAGCAGAATCTGATATAAACTTCAGGAAGTTCAACTACGACAATGGCAAACACAAAGTCCTGGACTGGGACAAAAAAGTACAGACTGTGGAGCAACCTTACCAAAAAACCACCTGTGTGTCCTGGTGAACTAAATGACATCTAGAGGCTTACTTGTGCCTTAATTACTGTGTGACTGTAAAACAGACATCTAACATTACTCAAATGAACTCTACCTGAATGTTTTAAGAGATTTTTTTTTTTTTAAAAGGCTTTGCCTTGTAGGTATTTAAGAAGTGCTCCTCTGACATTCCTCCAGTAGGAAGCATGAACACTACTTTCCAGGTAAAACAGTTTCACTTTTTTTTTCCTGTACAGTTCTGTGACTCAGATACCTCACCCCATCTCTAAGCCACTAAAAAGCTGTGTTTAAATAGTATTCCCAGAGAGAATCTTTCTTTTTACAAGCTTAATTTTTATTTACTGCATTTTTTAAAATCAGATATCTAAATACTATGGGTTTATAGGAAGTCTGTGAGGCTTTTGCTACATTATTACTGATGTAATTATATAAAATTAAATCATATTATAAAACCAAGAAACACACAATAATCTATTGTATTATGTGGATACATTGTCTCTGAGGAACTATAACTACGTTAAAGAAAAATTTTAAGATGAGAATACATCACTCAGAAATGCAGAGCAGCAGCTGTGGCAAAACTTTTAAACAAAAGAACACAGTAAGATCCAGTACCTGCAGCCTGCCAACTTACAGCTGCCTTATAATGGCATGATGAACAACTAAGGTTTTACCTATTGGATAATCGGGTAAATATGCTTACAAATAATTGTGATTAAAATACAGTATGAGGCTTTTCAGGCTGAGCTCAAAAATGCATAAGACCATCATGTTGAGACAGGTGTTACCATGGCATTCTTACCTCCCATGACACCTGAGCACAAGCAGCAGATCTGCACGCCACTTGAGGGGGCTTGCACTGATCTGGGGGTCCAGGTGCTGTAGTTATTTCACATTTTTCCGAGTAAGGTCCAAACTATTAAAAAGGGAATTGATACAACTGAATTGTAAAAATAAAATTACTACCTTTAAAACAACAGTTTAGGGACATGTAACAGCAACCTGAAACTTTGTATTACTTCTTTATAAAATAAATTTCTGTGGACTGTGGATTCAGGATGTATTTCCAGTATCTGACTATTCTCCAGAAGAGCTGTAAATTTTTCTTCACTCCAGCAAATGCAGTGTGAATAAACTTGATAGTTCAAACCCTTGGGAAAACCAGGGAAGTACCAGGGAAGTAGTACCCAAAGCCTTATTTTGAAGTTACACAATGACTGCACTGAAACACAAACCAATTTGTACTGCCTATTTATACCTATCTAAAAGAAACAAAGGATTCAAAAACTGCTGAGCTTTGAGCCATTGTTTGCAGGGTGGATGGAAGATAAAAGTTAGGATAGTGCTTTAAAGCCTTAAGCTACTTACCTCTGCACAGTGTCAACTCATCCTGACAGTTTTTTATGCAATGTACATTACTGAACAAATCAGGGCTTTGGGTACATAACTAAATAAAGCTTGTTCTACAGCAAAAATTTATTTAAACACATTTAATACTCAGACGGAAAATAGCCTTGTATCTGACAGAACATGTACTCAGAAGTTAAAACTAAATATAAAAATGGGGAGTCAGGAAACACTAATTATTATGTTCTGAACACTGACAGCTGTACAAATAAAGGTCAATCAATTACAAAGATGTATACAGAAAACAATTTGCTACCTTACTTCTCATGAGAATACTGAAGTTGTAACAGTGCTTTAATGAAGTACTTAGCATTTCCTAATGATTTCCTAATACTACTATTCAGATAAAACACATAATTAGCTATTTTCTCTACCCTTCATCTAAAAATCCCTTTCATTATAAACTGATGTTTAACAGTCTGTTCCACACAACAATAAGCTATGTGACTCGAATGACTCTACATTAGGAAATCCTCATTTTAAAATTACTGTTAAATGCTTCTTTTGAAATAAAAAATCCTTATTAGTGATTGCAGTCTCTGGAATGAATTTCATTTCAGACTTCCTCCTTACCCCAGCCTTGTTAGCTGCTCTCAGTCTGAAGTTGTACATCCTCCCTGGAAGAAGGTTGCCCACTGTGCATTCAACATCAGAACCCTGGTAAACCTCTCTGTGTTCATCGGTTTCTGCCTGAAACATTTCCAGACCATAACAGGTAATGGGTGAACCACCATCTACCTGAGGTGGTCCTAAAAACAAGAAAGAAAGAAAAGCTTATTTAATTTTAACACATACCACACTGGATCCCTTACAATCTCTAACACTTGTAATAGGATTACCCCAACGCAGCTGAATTTCTCTTGCTCTTGGTCGACCCTGTAGCCTTGGTGGCTGGCATGGACCAGGAACCACTGCTGGTGTCTGCACCAGTAAGGAATCAGATACCTACAAAAGACAGATTAATGAAATTATCCAGGCCAAAACAAGAACTATCAGTTAGGCCACAAGTAAAGGCAAACACCTGAGTCAGAAACAAGATCTTCCCCTGTTTTAACAACATCTTCAAATATGTGAAGATGCTGAAGTGATCTGGTATGTATTTCTCATAATATAAACCACACCAAAATAATCACATAATATGCAAAATTTGCTTTTGTACTTTGGTACACATGCAAGGAGTAGAATTAAAAACAGTGGTTAATTATCAGTACAAACCTAGTACAGATGCTTGAAATATGACTTATTCAACATAAACTCATTCTCTTTTGCATCAGTTTAATGGTTTTGCAGTTTAATGAGTTCTAAACCCTTACTCTAAGGATTGTATACTTTCTGTGGAAGAACCTTTCAGAAAGCAAAAGTGGGCAGAAGTGTCAATCAGAAGAGATTAAAAAAAAAGAGATTTCAACTTTTTCATTGCTTAGCAATACTTAATGTGCACTTAATGTGCAACAACAAACCCCAACAAGTTTCCACCTCATATTTGAAGTTTGGGCAAAAATAGCCTAAGAACATAACAACATGCAGCAGATGGCATTGACTGTTCAGACAGAAGTGAGCAGAGACAATGAGGGGTTATTAGCTTCAGTGTGATACAGAAAAAATAGGAAGTTGGAAAGCCTTTAGGTTTACAGAAGAAATGAATCTCAGAGTCTCATTTCACAATAGGTTTCTAAGTACATACAAGAAAGAGTGGACTGGACAATCTGCTGCTCTTCAGTTCCTTTGAATATATTGTTGCACTGATCAACTGCTGCTACTTAAAAAGCAGAAAGTTTCTCGGGACGCGTATGTTCATGAGAAGCTGCAGTGGAGTTAATTGCATCTTTACAGTTCTTCTGTGGACTTCTGACACCTTCAGAAAGTATCACGACTTTCTGGAAGTTATTTTCTATTTGGTACTCAATGTTTAATCTAAAATCATGGGGCTGTGGGGAAGTACATTGGCAGAGTAAAAGTCTCCAAAGATTGTGGTTTGGTGACTGGGAAAGCAGTGCAGCTGAGCCAGCACTGAAGGAGTCCAGATTTATTCTTAAAACAAGGTTATCTTTGCAAGAGACTTCTGTGTGCAGGAAGAGCACAAACATTTCATGTTGTAAGGTGGGGCTGGGTAGAAATGGCAAACACCAAGAATGCAAGGCTTTAAGATTTTTGTGAGAGCAGCTTGACAGCAAAGCCTTGCTGGAAGTCTGCAGAGAGCCAGGGCTGGCTTTGCTACAGTTGTTGCTGAGAAGGGAGAGGAAATACTGCGTGATATTTTGGCACTGGCAGCTGAACTACACCACAGAATAGACAGTGAATGTGTGTACATGTAATGTGCATGTATAAAGGAGCTTAGTATGGCACAGCAAATTGTTTGGGAATACTGAAAAGTTGGGCAATGTAATCATTTTAATTGTGCTTGAGACAGCATGGGAAGAGACTACAGAGCATAACATAACCCTGCAAAGCCTGAGTGAAGACTCTTCCTCCCCTGCCTCCTGCATTGACTTGGCTACTCATACAAGGTACTCCACTGAGTACAGGAAATACACTAAATTCATAGAATCACAGAATCTTCTTAGTTGGAAGGGATCCACAAGGATCATCAAAGTTCAACTCCTGGCTCCAAGACAGCCCCAAGAATCACACTATGTGAGAGACCATTGGCCAAATGCTTCCTGAACTCTGTTGTGCTTGGTGCTGTGACCACTTTCATGGGAAAATATGTTCAAGTACCCTGCTTAAACTGCTGCATTGGGTTAGGCCTTAATAAATGACATTGTATCAATATATCACATAGGAAAAGTATCTGTTTCTGTAAGCAAGACAGTCATGTTAAACAAAATATAATATCAGAAAAGAATATTCAGATATATTTCTTTACCAAATGCATCAAGACTAGAACTTCTCTGAGGTTCTATTTATGGCTATTTTGTTAGGCACTTCTGCACGATATTTGCTTAAATAGCTACTGGACCAGATTTTCTTACAGAGAGAAATTGTATTTAATAAAAATATTAGCTGATATTACCGTGCTTTGTCCTCCTTCCCCAAGGCAATATACACGTAACCGATAGGAAGAGCCCGGATTTAGTCGGTCACACACGTGTTCCCTAGCGGCTCCGCTGTATATTGTATCCCATTTGTTTCCTGAAAGGTTAGGAATAAGTGTGCAATGAACCAAAGTGTAATTTTCTACACTTCAGTACCAGCCACAGCAGGTATCCTAACTTCACTAAATAAGTGTACCTGATGTTTATTAAAAAAAAATAGAAATTGAGACTGCTTTGAATTTCCTGGAAGATCCTGTAATTTCAAAAAGATAGTTTCCTAGGTGTAGATCTGCTGAAGTGAAATAGCTTCTTTATTTGGTATTTACCTTAACTAGAAGAGAACTTACTGGGTCAGCAAGCACATTCAACATCATAACCAAATAAACAGGAAAGATACAAAAGTAAAATTTTTCACAGAAAAGAAACTTCAAATTACACTATCATTTTTCAGGCTGTAACTACAGTTTACAAGTGATGAAGTTTGTTCCGCTGTCCTGAATAGCCCAGTAGCATCTGAAATACTGATTCCATTATTTGCTACTCTTCAATCAGAAACTCTTTAGCATTCTCTCTCTCTCCAAGAGATTAAGCAGGGAGCCTGGGGACTTCAATTAAATCTCCAACAACTCAATACACTACAGAGTTTAGAGGCCTGGGAATGAAATGTAATGCACAGCTCACTAAATTTGCATGAAAGGCTTGGGTGCACTATTCCAAAAGTGACTTAATGTGGACACAAGACAGAGAGAGGAAAGCAACAGACTAAGTATCGAAAGAATCACAGCTGAGAGCCCTGAGAGGGCTCCCATCATATCTGGGGACAGTGCTCTGTCTTCCTCTGACACAGAATTGGAGAAGTTTAAACTTTCATTCTAAATGTGACTGTGTTTCTGAACTCAATAAGGCTACTTAAGAGGTCTAGATTTTTTAAATAATTTAGCAATATAGGTTTATCTCCAATTTAGAAATAGTCAGTTTCCTTTCTGTATGAAAGAACAGAAAAGGAAATAACAGGAAGTTATCCCAGCTGCATCATTGTTCTCTTTTTATAGTGATAAATGGAGCACTAGCTTATCTTGCATCTGCCATGCAAACAACAAAGCTACATGTCCCTGTCTTCTTGCCCTAAAATGTCTGAAATGTGTCATTTCATTTCCAAAACTGAATACACCTAACTAGTAAGTTAAACAAAAAGCATCTCCTGTGTCACAGAATTTTGTGGCATCTTTCTTTTCTAAATCAGAGAAAAAGAACTTCTTGTATACAAGCATAAATGTGCCTCTATTTTCATGTCAGTACCTGGCAATAACTTTCCTTTTCATAATACACATTTTATTCTTCCCACATGCACACAGAGACAGGAAAAAAAACCCCACACAACTAAATGGCAATGTATGATCCTAATACTTACCACTTAAGCCTTCAGACATTTCCACAACATATGTATTTATTGCTGCTCCCCCATTGTCTTTTGGTGGATCTATAAAAAACAGCAATATTCCAACTAAGCAAGGGAAGTTAAATGGCTTTATAGCTTTTGGGGAGGATTTCCCAAAGGCAAAATCAACAGACAGCTGGAGATGGGTGCTTATTTACAAAGAGCATCCTACTCCAGGGCAGCAGCAAATCACTCCAAGCCCTGCTATGTGAAAGCCAGCCCTCAGCCCTTCTGTACACTCTACACAGGAAAACAGACAAGGGAATTGCCCCTGGGAGGTGCCACAGCAAACATTTCAGTCTCAAGTGCTGTGGAAGGTTGCCTGATTATGGATTTAGGGACACAGACTCTAATGGTCCTGTAATTTGGGCTGCAGAGAGGAAAAATTATCATACTGATTTGTATATAAGAATATTTCTAAATTATTTCAGGAAAGAATTTCAAAAACCTAAATATTTTGGGACAGAATAGAAGTCAGGAACTCTACACTGAAAACTTCTCTCAACTTTTAATATATCACTAGAAATTGAGTGCACTATCCTCCCTGGTACAGTATTCATGTACAAGATACAAATCTACAGACCTTTCTTTGACATGTAATCCTGTTTCTCAAAGATGATTTAGAAAACATCGAAATTAAAAAAATGTGAATCAACATTTTGAACAAACATAAAGACAGCATTACACTTCAGCACAGAAGGGTACTCCTGCCTAAACATGACATGATGGATGTGCTGGATGAAAGGATGTTGGCTTTTAGGCAAGGGTTACGTATCATAAACCACAAACTAAATGAAATGAGACTTCTATGGCAGACAGCACTTCTTTGGTTGGAAGGAAATTACTCCAAATGAAAAATAAAATTGTCACATTAATTATCACAAAGAAAGAGTATCACTGTTCCAAATAAAGACTACTAAAAGTTTTATATATAAATAGATATTTTAGGTACCCTTTGATATACAAATCAGGTATTTTTAGTAACTTCATACATTATGCATCATACATAAAAGATCAAGTATCAGGTCCTGATGTAGCAACGCACTCTGCAAAGATGCAAGACTGGACCTGCTGAGTACTATTTATACTCTACAAGTAAATTTCTTATTATTGATGCTAAAGAATTAAACACACTATTTAATGGAAATAGGTAAGGAGTGACAATAAGTTTAATTTTTAACTGTTTGATTTTCTGCTAAAAAACTGCATTGCACAGTACTGTTTAACCGTCTCCTATTTTACAGCATAAGGCTAAAAATTCCTGAGCTTAAGGAAAAGTTTCTCAAGATCCTTAGCAAATAAAAATTTATCTGCCAAAATAAAACAGTTTGAAGATACAGGTTGAACTTCAATCTTCTCTTTCGATAAGAACCCAGAATGTCATGGCACCTACTTTTTGTGCCAGAGAAAACAGAACTTCTTAGTGCATCAATTAACCACACTTTAAAAAGTGTTGTAGCCCCCTGCAATAACAGTCTCTATGACAATTAGCATATTATTCTTCCCACATAATTAGTTATACTGCCACATTAAGCATTTTGAAACAGTATTTTTTCATGAAAATAGATCACAATGGCTCAGTTGACTGAAGTGTTAATGAAGTAAAACCTGACCTTCTGTATAAAAAAATATCATTTATATATACAGATATATATATAAATACAGAAGACATGCTCTAAGTAGAGCTGGACAACATTCTTACCCCAGATTATTTTAAAACTCTGTGCATGAATTTTTCCTTTCACTGTGGGTTTTGAAGGTACTCCAGGTTTGTCTGGACAAGTAATGTATTCCACTGTCTCACTTGGACTGCTTTTCCCTTCTGAGTTATAAGCAATGACCTGCAAATATATATAAAATACTATCAATGCATTGGATAGTGGTATGCTATTCACTGTTTATAGTGAGGACAAATTAATTTATATGTATATTTAGACAGATACATAATAAATTAGCACAAGAACTAAAGTTATTATATCCATTCATTTTACATTTTCATTAGTCCCATAGTTAGACAACCACTATACTGAAAATATAAATGCATGCAAATTGCCAGAAAAAACCAGTTCCTTAAAAATATCCCTCTCATCCTAGTATAGTTCCTTAATTTACAGATACATATTTAGAGATAAAAAAGGTGTTTATATGGGAAAGCTGTATTAACAACAGCAAAGGGGATATCAACTCTTCAGTCCCAAGGACAATTATGGCAAAGGTTGTCATGAAAGTCACGCGAAGGACAAGAAATTAGATTCGTCAAGGGTAAATCGTGTTTAACCAACCTGAGTGCCTTCCATGATGAAACAACTTGCTCAACAAATGGGGGACAGCTGTGGACATCATCTACCCTAATTTTAGTTTGATCTCCACAACACCTCTTTAGACAAGCTGGTTAAGATAGGGACAGAACAGATGGACCACAAGATGGGTGTAGAAAACCTGACAGAATGCCAGGCTCAAAGGGTGTTGGTTAATGGTTCGAAGGCAAATTAGCAGCTGCTCAAGAGTGGATTTCCTCAGCAGCCAATCCAATGCCAGATTCTATTCAATATCTTTAGAAGTGATCTGGATGACAGGAGTGAGTGATGCTCCCAGATTTGCATACAGCACCAACTATGAGAAGACAGACACATGCTGGAGGGAAGAGCCACCATACAGACTTCAATAAGCTGAAACATTGCATGAACAAGAATTCTATGAGCTTTGGACAAAGATATAGTCTTGCACCTGGGATGGATTAATCCCAGCACCAGAGCAGTCTGGGGTCTAACTCTAGCCAGCTTTTCTTTTTTCAGCTCTGCTGAGAAGGACATTGGAATTCTAGTAGGAGCAAGCCAAATGAATCAGCAAAGCATCTTGGCAGTAGCAAAACCCAACTGGTTCATGGGCTGCATCAGCAAGAATTTACCCAGCAGAACAAAGGATTTAATTAAGTCACTTTAGTCAGCACTTTTAAAACCATGCTAGGAATACTGTATCCAGTTTTGGTCCTTCAAGAGACACTGGGAAACTGGAAAGAGTTCAGAAGAGGGCTAGCATGATGATCAGAGGAAAAAAAGTTTTGTTTTACTCTGCCTGAGTAAGAAGAAGTTCCATTGGGAAGGATCTAATCATAGCCTTCCAATACCTAAGAGATAGTTACAGAAGAGATGAAGACATTGCCTTCCAAAGGATCTATGATGACAGGACAAGAGCCAGTAGACACAAAGTGTGCTAGGGGAAATTCTAGCTGGATATAAGAAAAGGTATTAATTACCATCAGAATAAACTTCCTAAAGAAGTGGTTGAATTGCCCTTGCTGGAAATACTGAAATCTCAGCTCAACAGGGCTGGGACAGGGTTGAATTGCCTAAGCTAAGGCCCTGCTTTCTACACAAATTTGACCCATATGATCACTAAAGTCCATTCCAACCTAGACTTTTCTGTGATTCCAGGAAAACAAATTCCTGCTATTTTTTACTTTTTACTTTTTAGTTCAGTTTAGCAAAAAGCTAAACCACCTAGTAAAAAAGAAACAAGAGGGTTTTATTGGCTTTTAGATCTGTTTTAAAAATGAGCAGAATTGAAATAACAGCAGTTAGTACAGATTGAGAAGAGGAAATGCAAGCTAACATGTCCCTCAGACATTAAGTCTCCCGATCCAGTTTACAAGATTAATAATCATCTGGATGTCTTTGTGCCCTTACAAATGAAGTTAAACAGGCAGTTAGCATTTATGTATTATAATAAGGTTTCGAATGGTTATAAAGCTTCTTTCAAAAGCCTTAAGGAATATTACTACTAATTAAGTCTTTCCCCTGTATAATAAAAATTAAAGACCTGATTAACATAACATTTTTTTTCTCCTTTACGCCCCATGAATGAGTGAACAGAGACTTCTGTTTATTGTTTTGCTAATAAAAATACGGTATAAACATCAGGGTTTTTTATTTTAATGAGAAACTCAGGATGTTTAAGTAACTATACATTTACTAGTAATGAGTATGATTAATCTGCAATATTACTTTCAAAGGAAGACTATGATCAAGTCCTGAAAAAGCTAGTTTCAAGGCAATTAGCTATTCTTTAGGTCATGTGTAGCCATAAGAGTGCTAGAAACATATTGTATATTTTGAATTATTTAAATACTAAGTTATGCAAAAACCCCAACAAAATCATATTCAGAAGTGCAAAAAAAATCCAAAAAGAAGTACTTACATGCTTTAGTGTTAACTCAAAACAAATCAACCAACCCTTGTACTATTACCTTTCATATTGCAAAGAGAAGCTGTTCTTCAACAGTTCCCAATTGTTCCTTAAGAAATAGTATTTTAGGTGTATGCGTGACAACAGCTATCAACATTTTTCACTTGCAGACAGATGAGGTCACTCTGACTGTGCCTCAAGTTACACCAGGGGAAGTTTAAATTGAATATTAGGAAAAATTCCTTCACAGAAAGAGCAGTCAAGCATTGGCAAAGTTGCCCAGGGAAGCGGTTGAGTCACCATCCCTGGAGGTATCTCAAAGATGTGCAGATGGGTTGCCTAGGGACATGGTTTAGAGCTGGCTTAGGGTTAACAGTTGGACTTGATCTTACAGGTCTCTTCCAACCTAAATGATACTGTGATTCATACTGTGGGATATGTCTTTAGCTTTGTTCCAAAACCCAAGCAACTATTCAGGAGTGACTTAAAACATAGAATAGCCCAGGTTGGAAGGGACCTGAAAGATCATCTGGTCCAACCCTTCAAGGAAAAGTGAGCCTAGATGAGATTATCTATCACCCTTTCCAGTCATATCTTGAAATCATCCAGTGATGGGGACCCCACCACATTTCTGGGGAGGTTGCTCCAGTGATTACTTGATCTCACTGTGGAAAATTTCTTTCCTACACCAAGATGAAACCCCTTCCAGTGCAACTTGCAACTCTTGCCCCTTGTCATCTCCAGGTGGCTCCTTGTGAAAGGAGAACCTCCCTCCTCTCTGTAGTCAGGTTTTAAGTACTGGCAAACTGTGATGATGTCCCTCTGAGCCTTCTCCAAAGATAAAATATGTAATTCCTTTAAACTTTCATTACAGGGCAGGTTCTCCAGCCCTTTTATAATTTTTTTGACACTCCTTTGGACCATCTCCCAGTCTGCCTATCTTTTGTGAATTTTGTGGATCAGAACTGGACACAGTTCTCCAGGTGTGACCTGACACAAGCTGAATACAGGGAAGATCTCTTTATCTGTGCTAGCAATGCCACTGCTGAGGCAGCCCAGGATCCAGTTTGCCTGAAGGTCCCTTTCAGCAAGGCTGCTCCTAGCCTATAGCAGGCTCCTTGGTTATTCCAGCCCAGGTGCAGAACTTTGCACTTGTCTCTGTTAAACTTCATACTGTTTTTGCTACCTCACTCTTCTAGCCTGTCCAGGTGTTTCCGTAAGACAGTTTTGCCTTCTGATGTGTTTATCTTACCACTCTGTGTGGTGTCACCAGAAAACTTCGTGAGGGTGCTTTCAATCACATTGTCAAGATCAGTTGTGAAAATGAACAGCATGGGGCCTCCTATCCCTAGGAGTTCCTAATTCAGACAGGCTGCCAGCCTGATTAGAAACCATTGACTACCAGCCTCTGAGTGGGGTCTGTTGGCCAGTTTTCTACTCAGCTCACAAAGTACCTATCCAGTTCGTGCCTTGCCAATTTGGCCAGGGAGAAGGCTGTGAGAAACTGCTGAATGCCTGCTGAAGTTCAGGTAAAGAACATCCACTGATCTTCTTGGGCCAACTGGAAGTGTTACCTTGATGCAGGACATGATCAGGCTAGTCAGGCATCATTTAGTTTTGGTGTAGGCTTTTCCCAATTACCTGCTTTGTTTGGCATGTAACATTTCCTAGGAAGACTTCCATTTCTTTTCCAGGGACTGAAGTTAAGATCTATAAGCCTGTAGTTCCACGGGTCCTTCTTGTAGATGGGGGGTATTACATTTACCCTCTTCCAGACATCAGGGATATCCCTTGACCTGCATCACTTTTCAGATGCTATAGATAGGGGTCCTGCAGCAATGTCAGCCACTCCTCCTAACATCCAGAAGTGGACTGAACCCTTCTAAAGAGACCAGACCCCAGCCTTGTCACAGCTACCTTATCCTGTGATCTGTGGTCCAGTTTTGCTGGTAAAGGCAGAGGCAAAGAAGGTATTGAGAACCTCTGCTTTATTGGTATTATTTAGTAACTTGCTTCTTTGCCCTGTTTAGGAATGGCCTCTGTATGTGTTCCCTGTGCTTCTACTTCTCACATATCTGAAGAGGCCTTTTATGTTATTCTTGTTATCTTTGGCCAATTTCAGTTCTAGCTGATCCTGGCCTTCCTGACTTCAACTCTGCCTGTCCTGGCAAAGTTCTTGTAGTCCTTGATGGCTATTTGATCACCTTCCCATGGCCAGTACACTTCTGTTCAGCTTTTAACCACACCCAAAAGCTCATAGGTAGGGCAGACTTCTTCCTGAACTAACAGTTCAGCCCTCAAAACTTATTAGAACGAGCTCAGCACCATGGTAACATGGATGACTTACTAACAATTTTTTTTTTTATCAAGGCTGCTCCTTACCTCAACACCATTATTGTGTTTACTATCAAAGAACCCATAGCTACTCTAAGTAATATCACCCATGTATATGAGACAAACCAGCCAAATAAAAAACCCCAGCTGTTAGGAACACAAACTTATGACTTGGAATTTCAAGATACCTGCAACTGTGTTACGCCCTTGCAGAGGTTCTTAATCCTTCTGCAGAAACAATAATGCAGGTGTTCAGCCAACAGTTTTAAGAGATTGAAATTTTAAGAAACTGGCATCAAATTCAGTCTTCCTTAAAAAAGGCCCTCCCCACTTCTGAGTCAATCTCAAGCTAGTCTTGTGCCCAAACATATGAAAAAAATCTTACCCTAAATTTATACTTTGTACTACGCCTCAAATTCTTCACCGTGTAGGTAAGATCGTCACCATCATATTTTGGCTTGAAACCATATCCCTGCAGAATTAAATAGGATTATTTGAAACATTATCTTTGCAGACCAGAGGATCTAACATACATCATACAAATAAATTACTGTTTCAAACTATAATTGTTATGCTTCTCTGACAAAGTAATAAGTGCACCTTCATTGTGTAAACACAGAAAATGTTTTTGAAGACGTGTGAATTCATTAACCATTTTCCAATCAGGAGAGGAGAAAAGAACAGTAAGAAAGACATATACAGTGTCACTGAAAATTTTACCTAACACTTACAAAGGATAGAGCAGTATCTATTTTAAAACAAATGTTAGTCTGAAATGACATCTAGAGGGACCACACTTCATGATGCAATTGCTTTGATCCAGCTCTTATAAGGCTTAACTTTCACACACAAATTCACAAAGTTATAAGCCATTTAAAAGTCTTTGCAGGAATGGGGCTTAATAACACTGAACACAATTAAAAGAAGAAATCTAGGTGGCCTGGTCACAGCAATGACAAGTCATTAGCTTAATTTCAGAAAATACAGTTCCTTGTAGAATATTCTAGCAAAAATAATAATTGCTACACTTAATACAATAATGTTTCAAACATATTGAGAATAAGTATTCTAAACTTACTGAGTTCTCATCCTCCATCTCTAATATATATGAGATTCCTTCATCTGATGGTGTTCCTGAGGGTTTTGTCCACTGAAGGGATAACCAAGTAACTCCAGCATTAATCAGCAAAGGACTTGCTGGTGTGGTTGGGGCAGTGCCTGAGGTATGATACAGGACTTCTTCACTAAAATCACTGTTTAAAACAGACAGTATGTAAACTAACTAGACACAATAATTAATATCTAAAAACCAGAATTCTTACTAAACACAGCTATGACAGTTTCTTGGACATATGCACAATGGGAAATTGCAAGATGTTACATGCAAACAACTTAACTTGCCCATGAGTCTGTCAGTAACAAAACATCTGAATTAGGTTAACATGTTCATAATTGAAAGTCTCCTTTGTATGATATAATTACAATTTTTTGCTAACCAAAATGTTTTGCTTTTTCATATTAACTCAGTATTCTAAAACACTAGAGCTCTATATGCAATAATATACTAATAACACAGTGTCCTTCCTTTTCAAAGTGAACACATGAAGGCATAAAAACATTTATGACAAGACCTCAAAACAAACTTTGCTTATGTGTTCTGAGCTTACTTTGAAGTACTAGTTTCTCTAGTGATTCAGAAAACAACAGAGTAATAGCCTAATTCAATGGTGAGCTACTTTAAGGGTTGATAAAATTAAAGTCTTACTGCAGAAAAAGAAGTAGAGTATTCCAGTGAATCTCCTGACACAACTGTTATCCTTATCTGATTTAGATTAGATACACATTGTGGTGAAAATACAAATAAATAAACTACATAAAAAGACCTACTGTGAAACAGAGGGATGCAAAAGTCAGTAAACAGGTACTATGCTTGCACAGATGGTCTGACATGCATGCAGCTAGACTAAAAAGCCCCACCTGCTCTCAGCTGGCTTTGCTGCTTCTACATCAAATCTGAAGAATCACTTCAAGCCTAAAGCTAGTCTAGTTTTTTTAACCATACGAAACTAATGACAAAGATGTAATTTTAATGTAAAAGCTAAGGATTACCTAAGTAAGCATCAGGAAGCCCTGAAAACAAAATCCTCTGTATAGCTTAAACAAAGACACCAGTTAAATATCTCATGTGTTTTGAACCCGACTTGCCTGAAAAATCTCAGTAAAAAGATAATTTCACTTTCTCTCTTACTCAACCTGTATTATAGTGATGCACATGTTATAAAATTTGGCCTGCATTGAGGTATTTCTGGCATTTAAAGGAAAAAAATCTTACGGACAACACACTATCAAGAGTGTTGATAGCACAGAAACAGACATAGTGTCTGTGAGGACAGAGACGTGAAGCAAGATGGGAAAAAGTACAAAACAAGTGAAAACTCTGAAATTTGTGAGAGTAGTAATTTTTTTCTGAAAGAGGTCACAAGCAGGAAAATTCCTGGAATGGAGATTATGTGACACCTATGATATATTTACTAAAAACAGATCAGCATTTTATAGGTAGCCTGGAGAAAGCACAAAGAGAGGCTAGATACAAGTAGTACATCTAACTCTATTCAAAACAAACTATTGAAGGAGTCACCTTACAAGTAGATATAAGGTAAAAAACCCCCAATTTAAAAAAATTTAATCTCTAAACTTGATTGAACCACTCCAAAATACACTGAAATAAACTACAAGAGTTCCAGCCATAGCCATATTTGAATGACTATTAAACAATTCCCTCAGATGCACAATACTACCTATTTCTGAAAATAGATTTTATTTTTCCAGTTTTCTTTAACCACTGTTTCATGTAGGTTAGAATTAAATTTAAAAATTAGTAATTCAGAGATAAAATATCTGTTCTTGTTGGTAAAACTACTTAGACAAAATTCTGTCTCCAGATGCCTAATGTTTTCAACGTTCTTCATAAGGGATAAACAGGCACTCTACACTAATAAATATTATTTCAAGAGACTTCTTAATTAAATAATACCATGAAGACAATAAAACACGTCTTCACAAGGCTATGAAATATTGATTTAAAAAATCTATTCAGTGTGATTAGTTTAAGAAGGGTACTTAACTGATTAGTGTCTTCAAAGCATACGCTGGAGGAATCTGTAATACGTGCAGCTATTCCTAGAGGGTACATTTACACTCAGATGTAAAAGGGGAACAGGAAGAGAGCCCAAGCACTGGACCCTGCTTAACTGCCAGCTCCCTCCCTCTCTTTATTTTTAACAGTTCCAACTAAATCTCATCAAGACAAAGTCCAGGAGCAACTCAAGAGAGTAATTAATTCCAGGAACATCATCCAGAAGGCAGTAATGTAATAAAGACTACTGGAGCACACCAAAAGTCATTCTAGTCCACTGTAGTGTCCTCTGACAGTAGCACAAAGCAGGTGGCTAAGGAAAGACAAAGGAACAGGCACTTTATGCAATGCATTCCCTGAGTACTCTCCAATGCCTCCCAACACATGCCTCAGATCTCCTGAGCCAGCTGTATTTTTCACATACTTAATAGTCTGCAGAAGATTCCTTCTGCCCAGCATGAATTATGACCCTGGGTCTGGCTCCCTACTCTTTACACTGCTCTTCAACACTGCCAAAGCAGCCACTGTTGCTTCAAGCACCTTCTGCCAGCTGAAGGACACACAACACACATCCTCTATTTCATGCTATAAAATCATCACTCTAGTGAGCTGCAGCACAATATTCATAACATTTGAATTAAAAAACAAACACAAAATAGCAATTTTAGGTTGATGGTGAGGGAAACCCTATTTTTATGCCCCACAGGACCTCAGGGTCCCAGTACTACTAGGTAGCATGGACACCAGGAGTCTGCTCTAGAGCACATGAGCTCTGGTGGTGTGATTGTTAGCAAGGTGCATCTGCTTTGCCTGATGACCAACAAGCACATTCAACAACTAACGCACCCAGTAGTGCAAGCATAACTTGAGAAAACTTTTTTTTTCCAAGTTCTTACTTATATTCTCCACTGAAGTCAGATGTCATTCACTCAAAAATTCAAAACAAAGTCTGGTGCTCTATAACTTCTGACAAGTAGTAATTAAAAGCATGAACCATGTATGCTTAGCATTTATAGTAAGCTCTAGAACTTTGAAAGAATTCATTGATATAGTAATGTCATATTCTGTCTTTTTTCAAGGGTAACAGGAGACTAACAGACACCTTAGATGAAGGGACAATACCCCAGCACACAGGCTATCTGCAAAAAGAATAATCCAATCACATACTGTGAGTTAACTAAGCAGCTGGACTAGATGATCACTGTAGGTCCCTTCCAACTGAAATATATATTCTATATTCCATTTCAGACCACTTGGACAAAACACATTTTTCTTTAAATGCCACCATATGTTTTTCCTAAAGAAACACACAGGCATGCATATGCATTTCATAATTATGTATGTAATAGTATTTACCTCATTCCCATGTCATTTTTGGCTGCTAGCCTAAAGGTGTACCCCATTGCTGGTGATAGTTTAGTGATCCTATACTGCTTCTGTTGACCGCAATAACACTGGCAAAAGTCTCCATTTCCTTTTCCCTAAAAAGGAATAAGTTAATCATATTATTCACCTTATTACATATGCATCCATCAATTAAAGTACACACAAGCATGAAATAAAATAATTTTTTGAAATTAAATATAACTCAAGAATCTCCATATAGTGAGGCAGTACCATATGAATACTTTGTATTAAATTAGTGGCTTTTTTCCTTTCTTTCCATTTCCCAGTTCCTCAGGGCTGACAGAATAAAGGCCATGAAGATTCTGCAGCTCTGCCATTTCAGGATAGTGTCTAGGTAGAGACTGCAAGATGTTTGCAGAGCCATAGCTGATCCACCCACTTATTAAAAAAGAAAGACTGTTATAGAAAAAGGATCCTTCCGTGTCAGCTCTTCAACACAGTACTAGACTACAAGTGAAAAAGCCACTATTAAGAGTGGCAGAATCATGCAATTAATATCGTTTTATCTTATATCCCCTGAGAAAAAAATTGAGCAGTAACTGTATTTTAATAATTGCTTCAGGAATTACATATTTGTCACATGCCTCTAAACAGAAGTCTTAATTTTCACACAACTTGACAAGCACAGTCACATACAACTACCTGGAAAAACTACAAGACTAAAAATACAAGAATAACTTGCTTACTTCATCCCATTCTAAAAGGTAACTGTGGATTTTGGAGCCATTATCACAAGATGCCTGTAACAGGAAAACAAGAAAATCAGAACTCTAACTGGACACAAGACCACTTAAAAAATGCATGTATGGGCCAAAACACGACAAGAACAGTGGAAGGCAAATGAGGCTCCCATTATATGATTGCTTCACTTGCCAAGACAGTCCCAGTTCAGTCTCCATTCAATGAATGCTTGTTTTATGTTTATGGGTTTTTTTCCTAACTTAGATCTTGAAAAGCATTGGGGACTGAACTCAGTAACTTTATCTTCAAAGACTCCTTGCTTTTCTGTGAATCCTTCTCTTTTTACTCAAGCCCACATTTAACACAGTAAATCTATTTCCAGTCAGGGAACTGTGACTGAAATGAGGTTTCACAAAAATTGTCAGTTTCAATGAATTGGTATTTTATTGGTAAATCTGCAACAATTCTGAAAAGTTTAAAATATTTATTTTAAAGGCTGTGAAGCAATTCTTACCTTCCACTGCAGAGTAAGAGAATTTTTGGTCCGATTAGTTATCCTGGGAAGATTTGGAGTATCAGGTTCACAACTCGCAGTGGTAAAACTCTCTGCTTCAGAAGGGCTCCCCTTTACACAGTTGCATTCGACTTGGACTCTAAAGTGGAAGAGTCAATAACATTTTACTTCAAAATCTGTATAATTTCCAATGAAAACTGAGCATTTGGAATTAAGTTACTGCCTTGCTGATTCATTATTAAAATATCACTGTTATAAATAAATAACTGGGGGAAATATCTTGGTCAATAGAAGCAATAAGAAGGAAAGAAAAGAGTCCTTTACTTCGGATGTACATCATTACCATCAGTCGACTTTAGTCTCACAATTATATTTGAAATATGACTGTTATTAGCTGTACTTTAGCTGGAAAATAATGGTAGCATTTTGCAGGCTCATTATCTGTTGTAGAGATATTAACTGATATTATGAATAATTCTTCTGCAAGTGCTTTCGTCAGATGAGCACAACAAAGCTGTTGATGTATTTTCAGAGTATCCTTTGCACTCATTTAAGTGTCCTGCTGAGTGTGTTCACCTTGTCCTTTCCTTTAGTAAGGCTGTGAATTAACTCTCCACATACTTCAAAAGAGTGAATTCCTGCTTCTGTCTCAGAGAGAAATGCCTTGTTTTTCAAAAAGCTTGTCTCCAAAAGGAAGTACATGATAATCATCTGGCCTCCCCCTGCCCCGTAAGCTGTGCAGCTATGCCTTGCCTCTTTTTTGGGTCAATGGCACATAACTTTCTTGTGATTCATCTGTTCCTTTGAAAAGAGCCCCCAAACCAAAACTTTCCAAAAAACTCTTTCCTCTGATCACCAATAGAAGATCTGGGCTGCCAGCTTATGAAGACACAAAAATCCTGATATATTTTTGATGCATGAACAGCAAATCACAGTAAATTTGGCTTTACAGATTTCACAGACAGAGAGGAGACATTCAAACAGTGACAAAAGTAGAACACAAAGTTGTCTGTGAAATCCACATACAGCTGCAAATATGTAATATGTCAGTTATCTTTGTGGTTGAGTCATTCCAGTCTTTGTTGATTTTGTACAGTGTTCATAGTGGCAGAATTCTGTTTAGGAAGAGTTTGGAAGGCCAAGCCACCGATTCCCACGTATTGCCTGCAACAACCAGAATTAAGCAAGAAAAAATCTGAATGTAGCCCGATAGAAGAGGACTAAACAGAAAAAAATTTCTAGGCACTGACCCTTATACTCCATGAATTTTCAACTTCAACCTTGTTGGATAAAATATATAAATGCTACTAAAAATAGGAACAAAATCACAGGGAAATACTTCCATATGAAAGAACTTTGAGCCAATTTACCACTCATCCTTCTCCTGACCTTATGCTCCAGGCAATACAGGGGCTCAAATTAAATGAGGGCTGTGATAAGAACAGACCAACCCTCTTTTGCTTTCAGTTTGGCAACCAGGACAATACTCGGGAAAACAGCTCTGGGAGGTGTCGACCCCTTCACACCGAGGACTGAGAACCTAGCTCTCCCTCTTGAGCAAATATCAAAAAGGCTACTGTACAAGGCAAATCCTATCCTAAACCTGATGTGAAAGGAGGCAGAACATTGTTAACTTAGACCCCTACTGTGACACACTTCTGTTCCCTGCGCTTCTTACCGGCTGCCTCTAAATTGCTTCCCTTGGTCAGTACACAGGGATCTTGGGGTTCTCCACACAGTCAAGAGAGGCTAATCCTCCACATGCTGGACATTCAGTCATGTCTAAGAAGGTACTCTCCACATGCCATTATCTCCTGAAAAGGCAGTTCTTTTAAGGAGACCTTCATTTCTGCCTTCACAATGTTCTTTATTTGTAAACTGCTGTATTCACACTATTTTTAAACCAAGAATCACAGAATAGTTTGGGAATTTGGGTTGGAAGAGACCTTTGAAGGTCAACTTGTCCAAACTCTCCTGCAATAAGCAGAGACATCTTCAACTAGATCAAGCTGCTTAGAGCCCTGCCCAACCTCTCCTTGAATGGTTTCCAGGGATGGGGCATCCACCATCTCCCTGGGCAACCTGTTCCAGTGTTTCACCATCCTCAGTGCAAAAACTTTCTTCCATATATCTAGTCTAAATCTACCCTCTTTTAGTTTGAAATCATTATCTCTTGTCATATCACAACCTCAAACCACTGCAAGGACCTACTAAAAAGTATGTCTCCATCTTTCTTATAAGCCCCCTTTAAGTACTGAGTTTTCTGCAGGCTGAACAATTTTTGTGGCCCTCCTCTAGAGCTACTAGAACAAGACACTGTCCTTCTCATGATGGGGACCCCAGAGCTGGACACAGCACCCCAGGTGATGTCTCACCAGAGCAGAGTAGAAGGGCAGAACCACCTCCCTCACCCTGCTGGCCACACTGCTTTTGATGCTGCCCAGCACACAGTTGGCTTTTTGGGCTGCAAGGGCACATTGCAAGGTCATGCCCATCTCTCCATCCACCAGGACCACCACATCTTTCTTGGCAGGGTTGCTCTCAATCCCTTCATCCTGCAGCCTGTGTTGATACCGGGGTTGCCCCGATCTGAGGGCAGCACCTTGCACTTGGCCTTGTTGATCCTTAAGAGATTTCCATGGTCTCACTGCTCAAGCTTGTCCAGGCCCCTCAGGATGGCATCCCATCTTCAGGTGTGTCAACTGCACCACTTGGTGGTTGACACTGCAGCTGCTTGGTGTTTTCCGCTGGAAGCTCACTCGATCCACTGTCTGTGTCACTGATGAAGAGATTTGACAGTAGCAGTCCAATACAGGCCCCTGCGGGACACAACTTGTCACTAATCTCCATCTGGACATTGAGCCATTGATCACTATCCTGTGAATGTGACCATCCAACCAATTCCTCATTTCCCAAGAAGGATACTGAGGGGGACTATCTCAAAAGGTCTTAGAGAAGTCCAGACAGGTAACATCTGCAGTCCCCTTGCCCACTGATACAAGTCACTTATCATAGGCCACTTGGTTCTTCAGGCAGGACTTGTCCTTGGTGAAGCTGTGCTGGCTGTCCCAAACCACCACCCTGTCCTTCATATGCCTTAGCATGGCTTTTAGAAGGACCTGTTCCATGATCTTCCCAGGCACAGAAGTGAGGCTGACAGGTTGGTAGTTCCCACAGTCTTCCTTCCTACCCTTTAAAAAAAACAGGTGCAGTGTTTTCCTTTTTCCAGTCACACAGGACTTCACCTGGTTGCCATGACTTTTCAAATGTGATGGAGAGTGGTTTGGCAACTACATTAGCTAATTCCCTCAGGACTCTGGGATTCATCTCATCAGGTCCCACACACTCATATTCAGCTTCCTCAGGTGGTCTCAGACCTGTTCTTCTCTTACAGTGGGAGGGACTTTCCTCCCCCAGTCCCCATCCTGCTGTCCCTCCACAGGAGAGGTGTGAGAAGAGAGGCTGCCAGTGAAGACTGAGGCAAAAAGGTTGTCGAGTGCCTCAGCCTCTTCCTCATCCGTAGTTACCAGTTTGCCAGTTGTGTTTGTTCAGGAGGACACGCTTTCTCTGACCTTTTTTTCTGGCTGACAAAGCTTTAGAAGCCCTTACTCTTTGCATCCCTTGACAAGTTCAGCTCCAGATGACCCTCCAATATTTCTGGAAAAGAGGGAAGAACAACACCTAGCCCCATCTTCCCAACCCTATGCTATTTCTTCTGACCTACTGAAGTAGTCAATTCTGCTAGAAGGGTAGAACTACACTGAGCTGGGGGCACAGTTTGTTGTGCATATGGGGTCAGGTCCACTGATCTACTGGAGCAAAGCAAAAGTAGCATAATGTGACCTTCAGGTGGCCAAGCAGGGAGCATCTTTCAGGGCAAGGTACTTTCCTCTGCTGCTTGTGGAAAATTGAAAAGTAGCATCTGTGCCTGGCTCTCAGGACAGAAAAAGGCCACTGTGCTGGCATAAAGGAAAGAGCATGGATGTAGGATGGAGATGCACCAATCTTATGTTGTCCAAAATGGACCGAGTGGTCAGCTAAGCCAAAAATGTTGATTTGTGACTCAGAAGAGGGTGAGAAGTGGTAAAGACCATCTCTAAAGACTTAGGCAAATACACAATGAAACTTTTAAAACATTTCCACTGAATTTAATGAAGAGAAAGTGAGATACTCACTTTGCATGGTAATCAGTTGCTGGCCTGAGATCATTTAGAGTGACTTTATTTTCTTCTCCACTGGAAAGAGATGCAAGTTTGTGTTAAAGTCTATTTCAGAATTCCATAAATTTATAAAAAAAGACATGTATCATCTAACTCAGTCAATACACCTTCTATGTATGAAATGTATTTGCTAACAGTTTGTCTTTTGCTAAATATAGCAATATGTAAATGCATTTATCTTTGAATTTTAGAGGCTTCTTGTGTTATTCCTGTTCTTTTGCCCTGGTGGTTTTAAGGCACTTTTTTGTTTGGTGCTTTCTGAAAAGTAGCAATTATTTCCTTCTTTACTTAGTAGGACAAACTGCATGTGTATGCATGTATGTTATTACTCAAAAAAACCACTGAAGTACTGAAGCCCACAGAAGCTCAGTCCAGCCTTGCAAAAACAATTATCTAAAACTGTACCTGACTGCACACAGCTACTTGTTAGAGCCTAGGAAACAGAAAAGGCACCAAAATAACATCTATTAGTCTGTGTTTGCTGACATCAGCTTATCTTAGCAAAGGTCATTTCTCTTCCTCTAGTTTCTTGGGTAGGGAAACTCAACTTGTAATTACATGAAATTCATAGAAGGTGACTAAAATAAACTAGCTATATACAAAGGTTTATAACTATTAGAGAGCTCTATACCCTTAATTCTAAATTTTACTGTCATATCTCTCCAAATTGCAAAAAACTGACTGAAAACCACTGTGTTAGGAATGAAACAATTAGAGAGTTTTGTTTGCTTTGCTGCTATGAGTTGTCTTCTGTGTGAATTTGCTTTTTTTTTTCATATCATAAGACTGTCTCTTACAAAGAGCAATTTTAGGGAAGGGAGGGATAACCTTACTGGGAGCAGGAGCATGTGCTGACATAAAAAATAATAAATACAATTAATTTTTCTCATTAATTGCATGTCTTTGAGAGCCTATCATGTTTAGTGCAGCTGGTTGAAATACAGCAAAAGTGGTATTAAAATATGCCTCCAACATGTAAGAACAAAGTCTTTACACTCAAGTTGATGGCAGAGACTTCATTAATAAAATGAAAGAAATTCTACTGAAAAAAAGGTAGCTAATTTCAAAATAGAAGTTACCTGAAACTGTTAATTGTTTAACTTCCTGGACAACAATCAGATTTTTAATGAGGTTTTAAGCCACATATTTCAATGCAGCAGTGATTAAATAAAAATAGCCAACACCTACATATACACAGTTCTGTACTTTCCATCTTTTCCAGTACTTGAAATCATCACTTCATAAGTATAAACCTCTGGTATGTCATTCTTGTCTGTGTCTTCTCCGGTATCACTGGATGGAGGGGACCACATCAGCAGTGCTGTTCTTGCCTGAATATCTGACACCTGTAGAAACACAAAGTTTTGAGATCTCTGCCATTTAAATACTATTGTATATAAATGTTACTTAGCCACAAAGGATCAAGAAGAGAAAAGAAAATCATATACCATTATCAAATCAGAGTATTTATACTGATACGCGAGCTACTAAATAGTTTTTACAGATGAAATCTGTAAAATGGAAATGCAAGGAATGCCATGAGAGAAATGCAATGGCAGGCTGGGGGCTGAGGGCAGAGACGCCTGTTGGTACCAAACGCCACCCAGTGGGCTGCTGAAACGTGGACCAGAGCTTAGGCAAGGCACAGGAGATGGCAAAGCACATCCTGGGACATTGGGCACTTCATTAAACCGTGCTTCTGGCACCTTCTTCTCTGAAGCCACAGGGACTATGACTTTTTTAATACCTTCTTGTTTCTTATGAAATTATAGAGATGAAGGCATGCTCACAAGGCCCATGTACATACACATCGAGACAATATCCTGAAGAATTTCTGTGGTGGTGTTTGCCTGCACACCCCAGCCATTGAGGAAAGGCCTGGATAATGGTGTGATAGAAATAGGAGTACAACCAGTGTGTGTGAATGCAACAACTCCAGCTATCCAACAAGTGCTGGCCTCAGCAGACTAATCATACTAAAGGCAGTAACCCTCAGGTGGGTTAAATGGAAACAGAGAATCACAAGGAGACTCCTGAAACACAGAGGTCATCAGCTTCAAAGTGTAAAGGTAGCATGAAAATTTGTAACAGGGTCAGGGGGTAAGAGATGCTGGAGCAGAACAGAGCAATGATTAAAACTTGGCCTGACAGTGTGAGAAAGTGTCCTGCCAACCACTGCTGCCTCCATCCAGGCCTGATGGACGGCCTGAGTAGCTGCACCCTAGCTGGTGCAATAGCAGTTTGGGGTGCAGCAGGCACGCACTCACAGCTCAGGTGAGTGCACGTGACCTGGTGGAGAGCTTTCTCAATGGCCTCTGGATTAGCACATTGTAGGGAACAACAGACTCTAGGGAATAATGCAGTTACACACAAAGCTACTGAAGCAGCCACATTCTCCAAAGGAGACGCGTGACTAGGGGCGCCCACACTCCCAAAAGAGTGGGTGCTGCCTGAAACCCACATGTGCTGCAAGGGGCTGAGGATGCTCATGTTTCTGTAGGTGAGTGCACAGGTGCATGCAGGTGATTACACATTTTAAGGATCTGTTATAGAAGAATGCCTAGAAATTCATTGCTGTTCATAAGTATCACACATCTGCTATTGTGGTTTATGTGTTGCACCCACCTACTGTTTCCAATCATTTATAAGAGAACTCAAAACACATTTCATTATATGAAATAACTAGTTTTACAATATGACCATAATATATGTCTATTTTGGGAATAATTGCTTTTGAAAATCTATTACTTGAGTATCAGAATCAAAAAGCTATCTTCACAACTGGTGCTCTCAAATTGCTATAATCTACTGAACTAAAAAACTGAATAGGTCAGCTTCAAGAATGAAGTAGAGAGGACGTGACTTACTGACAGCAAACAGAAAAGAAGAAAAACCACACTATGTGAGCCTCAGTGTCTTGGAAATAATGTCACTAAACCATTATGCAGCAACAGGACTGTACATCATATCCTAAAAGGGATCGAATGCTGGTAGGACTACACACTGAATTTTCCCTTTAAAATCTGGTGAGAAGAAATCCACTACTATCTTAATGCAATCACAAACTAGACTAACACTATCTATAACCACCACCAAGTAAAATCCTAGCATTTCTGTTAGTCTTTGGAGTTGTGGGAAGCATCTGATAAAAGTTCCCTCCTGGACAATCTTTACCTCACCCTCATGAATTGCAGCGAGCAGCAGGAGATCCTGAGGGAAAGAAATGTAGGTTCCTGTACTGTACTTCAGGACTAGTAGATCCATTTTAAGATGATCTATTCCTAGGTTTAGCTACTCTAACAGTTGAATTTTTTTCCCTAGTGTCCAGGCAGTGTCTCTCTTACTTACTAGCTACGCCTACTAGTCCTAGCCATCATGGAGTTGAACATTAGATCTTCCCTTCCTTTTGCAGTTGTTTCCTACACATTTGAAGACTGTTAGCATTTGAGTTTCCTCTCACCTATCAAATCTGATCATTCTCACTGTTTTCCTTATCTCCTACTGATTTTCTTTAGTGCTTTGCCCAGAACTACACAGAACACCCCATCTAAAACTTTGTTAAGTGCCAAACTGCCACCTGACAGATTACATTTCCTTCATACACAGGATATTTTAAAAAAAACCTCTGTGACATAAGGAAAAAAAAAGTATTTTTGAAGAACCAAGATTTAAGATCAGAAGAATTCACTACTATTATGTGCTCTGAGACACTTGGGAGTGGCTTTTTCAAAAAACTTGGCATTACTTATTACTTTGTATGCTTATGTAAGCAGCTCCAATTGATTCTGATTGCAAATCAGAGCACTATGTACTACTGCAAAGCAGAATGTAATACTTGGGTCAGGCTCTAGCCTATGGAAACAAGAGGTGAGCATGTCTTCATTAGCAATCCAGCTTGCCAAAGTGAATCTCCTCATTAAGTATGTTACACGTGACATTTGGGTCAAACAAAAGAGCAGTTTTAGCGTGTGCAATCTGGATTGCATTCACAGTAACCCAAAATACTTAACTGTGAGTGAGGTGCATCACATGCCAGAAGTCTGCAAACATACACAGCACCAGAAAGTATGATGTTCTCCAAAGGATTTACATGCTATATAATCAACCCTCAAATTCTGAGCTCTTACTGCCCCTTCTTATTAAATACTCAGCCTTCTGCATCATTCTTCATTTTGGTTTTGCCTTTTTAGGTGTTCTCTTCTGCTTGCTTTGTTGTGTGGTTAACATACAAGACAGTTGGTGAAGACTTTGATCAAACACTGAGGTGCAATCTGCAGAACCACTTCAATTTACATCTGGGTATAAATAGTTCAAGACCTCCCTAAGTAGAAGGGTCATCTGGTGTCAGTATCATGTTATCAACTTGACTTAACACTACTACATATGAAAGGATGAGGGATCCATACGGGGAAAAGTTCAAGGAAATCAGAGGCCAATAGGAGTTTGGAGATAGCAAAATTGATGCATCCCATACTGCATAGAACTGAAAGGTATTTTTGAATGAAAGAACATGATGGAGATCACCACCTGATTTGGATGTGCATGCTCTGAACCCAGGCATTGAGACATGGGACAGCTCAGGACAGGTCATAGCCTTCAGCATTCCTCCAGGCTTTCTGGAGCAGAATATGGTGCAATGGACACTGCACTGGACAGCACCCTGTAGGATCATCTGATTGTACAGCCACCACCACAGCCAGGACTGCCTGTGCCAGCACTGTTCACCGAGGGAACAGAGTACTGATGATCCATCAGCAAACACAGTCCTCATGGTAAGTGCTTCAACCAAAACATTAATTCAAAACCTGCAGGTGTATTTCTGATAGGAACCACAAAGAGAAGGGTGATAAAACAATGTCCTGGTTCACTTGTGGGAAAGTAAGGAAAACATTTCCTTGATGAAACTGTGGGAGGGTTGCTTATGATCCTGCAAGGCCCAAGTCAGTAACACAGACTCCTTTCACATCACACCACACTCCCCCAAGCCGCAACATCAGCTAGTCTTCCACCTCCTCACAGCCCTGACAGTCCCTTGCCTTCATAAAGCATAAGCCTCTCCAAGTGCTTGAAGTCTGGCTTTTTGCCTTGTGTACACTGTATCTGTAGCAGACCACCACTGCCTGTGCCTGTGATCTCCTCTGAGGTCAGCAGAGATCGCTGGTTGCACACAGCTACATGCAGTGATGTGCAAGGACACGGCGGGGAGGGGAAACAGGGTGCTTGCCTAAAAGGCACGGATGGTTGAATGTTGAGGGCAGTAGGAAGTGAAAGGAAACACCATAGCACTGGCACTACATTGCTTTTTCCTGTGTCATTAGCAGCACAGCACAGGACCCCACCTGTTGATCCACTCTCCTCATAGTCTCATTCAGAGAGAGCTCAGAACTCCCCTTGGCAATGCAGCCACTGATAACACCCCAGTTTCAGACAGCTCCCACCTCCATGCTGCTTAGCCACCAAAGACATAGGGGCACTGAAGACATGTCAACCCATTCTGATGCTTGGACACCGCAGGACACCAACTGCTTAGGACTTCCTCTATACAATCCCTGCTCAGCACTTGGAGAACCACAGAATCACAGAATGGTTGAAGTTGGAGTGGACCCCTGGAGGTCATGTGGTCCAACTCCCTTGTTTAAGCAGGGCCATGTAAGGCCAGCTGCCTGGAACTATGTCCAGGCAGCTTTTCAGTATCTCCAAAGAGAGAGTATCCACAAACTCTCTGGGCAAGTCGTGCCAGAGCTGTCATCCTCACAGTAAAAAAGTGTTTCCTGATGTTCACAGAAACCTCCTGCGTTTCATTTTAGGCCCATAGCCTCTGGTTCTGATGCTGGGCACACTGAAAAGAGCCTGGATTCATCCTCTGTGCACTTGCCTTGCAGATATCTATATACATTGATAAGATCCCCTCTGAGCCTTCACTTCTCCAGGCTAAACAGCCCCAGCTCTCTTGGCCTCTCCTCATCAGGCTGTAAAGAAACATACGAAAGAAGAATCAAGACTAGGGCACTAAACTGGGGCGAGGTGACCTTGAAAGTGAAGGGAAGAAGACACATAGCTGATGAATGGAGGAAGTAGCTGACTGACTGGACAAACTCATGGCAAGCTCTTCCATGTTTGGAAATTTTAGTTGTATGGACTATGCTACAATGGGGAATATAGTCTGTTTTTACTCAGGCAAGATGGTGGACTCAGGATTGTGGTGAAGATTTTTGGAAAAGATGTGCAAAACTTCACAGAAAGTTTGGGACCAGGGAAGGTCCAGATGATGAAAGAAAAACACAGGCCTGGTCTAAAATGCAAGAAACTACTGAATTTGGCAACAATGCTTTAAAGAGTATCTACACAAAAATATCCATTAGTTTTACAAACTGAAAAGAAATTGGAAGATTTTCAAGCAGGTAGCTCAGAAGTTCACTGCTGACAGTCACCTTCCTTGGTGAATTTTACGTCTCCCTTCCCTGGAGATGCGAAAAACTCTTGAAGAGAAATAGGTCATATTTTTTCTCTACTTTGCAAATAAGGTTTTACAAAACCTCATTTTTGGCGATGTTTCTAAAACCTTGCCAGGTATCTCTCATGCCTAGAGATATGTGATGTGTAAAATTATTTTTACTGAACAGTTAAGACTAAACAAAGTTACAGGAAATTGAGAACAGATTCTGCAGTAAAATACTATGTTAAGCATCATATTCCATTAAGCAGCAGCATTATGCTACTGGCAATGTTACAATCTCTATGTTTTTTAAATAATTCTGTTAATTCTGAGATTCACAGAGTAGCCAGGAAGAATTCTGCACAGTAGGTATTAAGACAGTTTTAGTTTCATGAATGTTAATACACTAAAAATTACTTTGGTTGTTTACAGTACAGTGACTGGAAGTTAAGTGAATTTGCTTTAGTATGGAAAGTTAAAGACCCTTTAAACTTGGGAGAGAAAAGGAGGTGTAACTGTGTAAAATAGCAACAGATATATTCTGATTTTATGGAAAGCTTTTTACTTACCACTGGCTTGGCTATATTAGAAAGCAGTGCTTCCAGCGCTTTTGTTTCTTCATCCTTTTCTTAAAAAAGAAATCAAAGCAAAAGAGAAGTACCCATGAATATTGTGCAGTAACTTTACAGTGAAAGAGCTCTTAAAATTCAACAACTGCACACAGTAGAAAGCATTTATAAAGTAGAACATCTTGCTAACTTGCATTCATCTAGGGCAACATAAACACAAAAAAGCTTCTGAAGAAGCTGTTAATGTAAAACTATTTCTAAAGCCCTTCTATGCTTTATGGAATACAGAAAGCCTGGTTATCATTTATTAATGTATCCCTTTAAACCAACTGCAGCTCTGGAGAACTTAAGATCCTGGATATTTCCCACAGATTTCTCTTTGGATGTAGATGCAGTCAAGTTACAGTAGTTTAAATACGTTACTGCACATCAGCTGGAAGCCTACTGGTAACACTGCTGGCCTCCCTCAGTTGCACGGGAAACAATCTAAGGTGTTTTGTGTCAGCTGAAGGTATAGCTGAGCTTTATAAAGGATTTAGAGTTTACAGAAAGCTCATTATCTGCTTTTCTCACACAATATTTATATGTTATTATCTCAATAGTGTGAGTGAACAGGCTACTCATTTTTGAATGTGTGGCCAGGCATTTTTATTTCATTTAACCTGCCTTAACCAAAACATAAAAAGAAAAACAAAGCCTGACAAAATTCTTTAAAAAACCCAAATCAAATCTATTTACAACCTGGTTTCTAAGATGGTTTATGCTGTTGAAACAAATAAAATGCTTTTCTGACTTGTATGACAACTCTAAGTCACTGACTTCTGTTTGACAAGTCTAAGTCTCAGTACACAACTTTCCCAAATGTCTCCCAAAATAATTTTGAAAAGTGGACTTTCCCATTTTTATATAAAATACTTCTAAGGAAACATCACCATAACTTCTGTAATGTGTAAACAACAGTACATTTTATCACTTGTGCCTTGTTAAAGTTAGCTCACAGATAAACACCAACCAACAGAAAGTAAACTGAAACCAAGACAAGATGCCACTCTGGAACTACAGTGACAAGTATTCAAGTTTGGAGCAATAGTTTCCAACTTCTGACTTTTGGCTGTATCTCAAATGTGATCCTTGGTACTAAGCTTTCACAGGGTATCATCTACACAAGTTTTTAAACAGCTCTCTTAGGTTGAGATTTCCTGGTTTTGATTAGATGTACTTTCTTCACAATGTTTTTAGTTTACAGCAATCTATTGGCACAAAATTATTATCTCAAAGCAAACTTCAGAGAATTGAGAAAAATCATGGTTTATTTCCCTTAGCATCACCAGTTACAGTTCCTCATTCTGAAAACGCTGCTCTTGGCTGATGACAAGTCTATGATGTTATGGTCACAATCTGAGGGATTATGCCAGAGAGCTCAAAGTTGCATAGTGACACATCATCAGATTTGACAATGTATGACTGAGCAAGTTCAGTCCATCTATGAGATCACAAGCTTTCCAGTGAAATAAAGATATTAATAATAAGCACACTCCCCATGGCAGTGTCTTAGAACACATGAACTCACAGGGACTAATGTGAGGACCAGCCTTTTTCTACAAGGGCCTTTCGACAATGAGCGGGTAGGGATAGGCCAATTTCATGTAACAGCAGTATCTCTTTTACAAAATATTCTTTATCAAGTTGAATGTATGTTTCCTGATTCAGACACTTGATTATTTCCATGTTTTCTACAATATTAGGCAGGCCATCGATATTCAGTGATTCCTTAAAACCCAAGCACTCCGAACAAAACAGATTTTTGTTCGAACAGTGCCATGAAGTATGACTCATAATATTTTCTCAAATTTACATGGAGACTTCCATACCAACAGTTTTTGTCCTCTTAGGCCCACATTCCCACGTGATGAGCAGGTTGATCACCCTTAACTAAACTCCACTCCATGTAAGTCAGGGCAGTTACAGGCTGCTACTCAACTTCAAGACTGCCAAAGTGTAGTGTTCTATTTACAAATGTTATGCTCAGCCAGACACTGGACTTGCATCATATATTAATATGTGTGTATATGTAGTGTTTTTGATAACACTTACCTTCTACATCTGTGTCTGTCTGAGAATTGCTTTTTCCTTTACCCAAAGGCTTGCATTTGGCAGAACCTGTGCCTATACCAGCTGCATCTTGTCCTTTTGTAAATCCATTAGGTTCATTTGTAGGAGAAGGACATTTCTGAGGAGATGATGGAGGACTGTTTAACTTATCCTTCTGAGTTCCATGTCGATCTTTTAACTTTTTTTGTAACCTTTCATATGTTTTACTAGACCTTTCATCTCTAAAGTTGGATCTTCCATGAGCAGGCAGAGTGTCTAAATGAAGGAAGGACCAAAAAAATCATTAAGAACAGAATCTAATTAAAAATCTACCTAAAAATGCTATGTGAATTAAATGTGCACCTATGTGTAAAACTGTATCTCTACTCCTATTTGAAAACTGAAGTGTCTAGCAGGTAAACTGATACACACTAAATGGACATTAACAATGTTAGGGAAGAGAGTGTAATCTTTCCTTCCCCCATCTCTTCTCCACTTAAAAATTATACTTGAAGTGTTTCTATAATCTTCCTGGAGCTGTAAGCTACAGGATAAGTCTATACAGAAAAAATGTGCTACTTTACTACACTGGAGGGGGTTTGAGCTAATGTTAAATTAAAAAATCCATTAATTTAAGTTTTGGAATGCAACTAGAGCTCTAATACTTTAATGATGCTTCAGCAGGAATTAGCAGAGAAAACACCCATAAAAGCATAGAAACAGAACCTATGATCTATGGGGCAATGGAGAGACACTAAAACACTGAAGGCAGCATGGCTAGGCCTTGTAAGTGCCCTATGCCTGTACACAGCAACCCGAGGCATTGCTGCAGTAGCACCAAAGTCTCATCTGTAAGTCAGAACTGCCTTTGGAAAAAAGTCAGTACCAGACTACTGACAGCATTCTCTGCAAACTGGTGAACTCTTCTGTCCAGTTCTAACATTTGTATGCATTTCACCTTCATGCTTAGAAACAATTTACTGACTCAAGACTTCATATACCAAGTCTTTCCTCAGTGTAACCCTGCCTACGATAAATGCTGAAAGCTTTAAACCAGAATACATCCTTCAAAATCAGCACAGAATTTGCCCATTTTCAGGTAAGTTGGATCAGTCAGTCCGACGAATACATTATTTGTTATTCCTTATGAGACAAGAAGTACGGAAAAAAAAAGATCAAATAAGAACTTCCTTGCAAGGATAAAAAACCCCCAAAAACTAGAGAACTTCTCAATTTCTGTGGTTTTTTTAAAGTCAGTTTAATTCCCAGAAAGTTTGACAGAGGACTTCTAGATAAACTGTGTCTATTTAGAAATGTGATTTTCACTACCTTTAGAGAGTTCAGTGCTCCTGTCAGGGAACTACTGTGCTCTAGGAGCTTCTGGTTGTTTTTTGGGGCTTTTTGGTGGGGTTTTTTGTTTGTTTGTTTTTCCTTAAATTTAGATTCCTGAAATAGGAGCCTAACTGTGGGTTTTGACTTTTGACAGCTATAGCCAAAGTCAGATTTAGAATTAAATACCAGATCTGTAGCAAATAAATAACAAATTACAGTATTAATCCTTTAATTTCCTAAACCCAAGGGCATTTTACATATATATTGTAAATAAGGCAAGCATAAAGAATCCCACTTTATCAATTTTTTTTTACATTAGCAGTTTAGCAAATCATCACTGAATTCATACTTTTAAGTGATATAACCTGGCACCAGAAATCTAAAAAAACATTATTCTATTAAGAAGTATCATTGATCTTTTATGCATTTAATTATCATACTCCAAATTCTTAATTTAGCAAACTAAAAGCCAACAACTGCCATCTACAAGAAATCAGGAAATTAATAAAACTACAAATAAGCACCCAAAGAGCATCTAGTAATGTACTGTTAGTAGTGCAAGAAGAAATAAAGTACAACATAAGAATATAGAAACACTAAGAATTCCAGGAAGATCAAGACATTGGTATATTCTTATCTGATCGCTTTATACATCCTGACTATTTAAGCTCAGCAAATAAATGAAGGCCATTTTTAGATTATTTTAATGGTATCATAGAATGTTGAGAAGTTGTGTTCAGCCTTCTCCACAGCTTCTAGCTTTTTCTACAAACAGCAACCTAGAACTGCTCTCTGAAAGTCTTTCAAGGTTGGCACCTGCCTTATCTAAAGAAAAGCAAGTCTACCAGACATGTAAATATTAATCTAACAACCCAGCCCCGAGCTAGAACACAAACACACTTTGCCACCAAACCATAGTAAAGGCAGATGTCAGTAGCACTACCAAAGATGGCTTAAACTACTTTATTAAGTTTAGGTTAGTGGCACTTCATTACTCCAACTGGACTTCAAAGGGACAGTCAATTAAATGCATACAGTTTTATGAGAAATGGACCACTTTTTTCCTTAATCAATAGTAAGAATTCCTATTTCATGCTTCAAACAGGATGTTTGCAAGATATGAGACCTCAGAACAGTGCTCAGGCATGGATTTAAATGCTGAATCACTACAAACACTTTCTACATTGCTTTCCTGGGAAAATCTGTAACTGATACATATAAGAAGCAATCTCTATGTTTAGTGGATCACTGAACAGACAACCAAATAAATTAAAAGAACTGCTGGTACAATAAGCTGCAGCCAAATCAAGGCTGGTATCTACATAAAATTTTTTGTGTATGACTCCCATTCAAGCTGTAAGTCTCACTTGACAAAGCCCACACAACAATGTAACAGATGCTGGAAATGAGCAGAACATTATCCCCTTTGACAAAACTTGCAGTATTTGATGAGCTACTTACCCACATCCCCATAGACTTGTGAAGTGTGATACTGTGGAATGTACTGCGTTGCCATGTCACCGGCTCCAGTCACAGGTGAGTATATGTGACGGGGTGGAGGGGGTATCATGGCTGGAAGAGGAAGGAAGCCGGGCAGTGGGGGATGTGGAGGCCTGTGTATCACGGTATGACCACCAGGATGGAATTCTGGAGCCTGGGGAACCACCACAACCCTTCGAACACCGTTATCCTCAATAACCTGCACAGTGAGAGACACCACGCACCAAAAGAGAAATGACAGTCTGAAAAATATGTTTCTATAGATTCTTAAACAAAATCAGGAATAATAAACCCCTTAAATCTGATCAAAGGAAAACGGGAAATAGCAAGAAAAAAGAAAGGGACATTAAAGGGCTATCTATATTAAGTGTATTAACTGCAGCAATGCCATTAATTTCTCAATGTGGTGGGGAAGAAAACTGGTAAAAAAATCTGACTGTAAGAGTGTCTAACAAACAACCTGGTATATTTATGGCACAACCCTAGCTTCTCCTAAGGGTCCTGTTTCTACCCTCATTCGCACCGCTTGTATGCCTCACTGCTGCAGGATTTGTTCTACAGCATAAAAATTAGATTGCCCCCTAGAAATGAACTGGTGAACTGACAGACCTCACTCTGCATCAGTAAGGAGAGAAAAGGCAAGAAGTGTTTGGTTTTTGCTCTGTCCCCAGCTCAGCCCACCAACACTAACCAAGAAGACACTTGCCATATTGGCCCTGCAGCAGCCATCATCTGCATCGAGCTGTTAGCAAACAAACTCCCGGGATGGTAGTCAGCCCTCTCAAAACTCCTTTACAAGTCAAGTAGCTCTCAATTTTTTTTTCCTTCTCCTCCTCCTATCCCTCTACCTGTTAAGAGGTCTTGAACCCTGAAGGAAGCCACATGCTTCTGAGAAAATGGGGGCCTTTGTGGCAGCCTCTGGCAGACTGTAGTGCAGAGGCTTGTGAGAAATTAGCAAATGGGAGATGTGACGGGACAGCCTTTGTGTGAGGTACCCCAGCGTGGCCCTTAGCAATGCTGCCACAAGTGCCAAGCAATGGCAGTGGCATCCGCAATCCTGTGGTGAGAATCTGTGAGATGCATGGAGTTAAGGAGTGCTGAGCATGGTACCTGCAGCACATCTGGGCTGTGCAGCATGTGCGGCTCTGGTGGAGAGCAGGCACAAGGGAACAAACCATACAAAGTACTGAAGCAGAAAATGCTCCTCAGCAAACAAGGGTGGGTCACCAACTAGACCAGAAACAAGGGTCTGCCCCTGACACACCTCACATCATTACCCTCTCTAAATGTTTGTAAATTCACATAAATACATGACTGCTGGTGACAGATGATCTTGGCATAATTTGACTTGTGTGTATCGTAGTGTCAGTAACTAGCATAAGGGACGTCAATGAATAAACTGTTCTTCATTTCCTAGTAAAATGCTGCAGAATAAAGTCACAGCAGAAACTGCAATGTAAGGTTTTAGACGAAACATTTCTCCAGAAAAGGGGGAGAAGAAGAATGGAATATCATGACTACATTCAATAGCAGAGGACAAAGCAACCCTATGACTTAAGTTTTCACTGACATTTGAAATGAGATGGGGACATGTACACATACACCAATAAACATCCTGGTGCAACAGGAACAGATCAATAGATCAAAACACTTGGTGTCAAGCTGCTTTCAGCTCCACTGTTTAAGGTTAATGGAATCATGCTTGGCTAGATTTAGCCCTGTGCCCCAGAGTGAACGCTTCCATCAAGTCCATGACAGAAAGCTGCTTGGAGGATCATGGGTTTTACCATGTCTCCATTATGGGTTGGTGTACATCTGGTACATCTGGAACAGAGCTTCTGCTTTTGTTTTCTCTGCCAGCAACCCAATTTGTACAGCTCCAAATTATCCTGCTAGCTGAACCAATGCAAGGTAAGTGAGACTGGTTCAGGAAATTGTTCCAAAACTTCACCACTGTGCTGAGAGAAACAGTGCTGCAGGCAGAGCTGCATGCTTCTGGTACAGTAGAATATGGATATGCAACAACATTCAGAAGACATAGACATGTGTACGCAATGGAGCTGATCCCACTTTACTTACATAACTAAACAGTTGGAAATTAATACGTTACTTAAGAGAAAACAGCTTTAAAAAGCATGCATACCATATGACTTTAAAAAAATGGGTTATTTTCAGTACACAGAAATTGTCCCTTATTGGGAAAGAGTAATTAAAGACAATACTATTTAAATCTGTGTAACCATAGCTGTGTAGTATCCTAAAGGCAGAATACATTAGCAGTAAATACAACTAGAACTTCTGCTGCCCAATGAAATTCTCTAAACACTGAAATGTAGTTTTAATTATTTAAGTCCCTTTTGGTTACAAAACCCCCAAAATACTGCAACTTATTATGATTTTATGTGTAGATTCAGATTATGTAGGAAGCGAAGGCCATTAAAAAACAAACAAGCTACTTAGTTTATAACTTGTTTCCTTGGGTCTGCTAATAGCCGAAGTAACTTGGAAATAGTCACCCAATTCGTAACAGCAGGGACCTTATGTTTAACAAGTCTGTAACTGTGTTTCCAGATCTAACATCTGCTCAATGGTAGGCCTCTAGCAGACAACTACACAGCTAAAAACACTCCAGAAAGCAGTCAGAGCACCATGCTAAGTCTATAATTATAAGTTTAAAAAGTAAACAAGCTCTCTATTATCCCAATTGTGCTAGTAAAACGTGGTTCTGGCATAGGCCTGTTTGGTTGAGTGTAAATGTCACTGTAAAACTCACTGCAGACAGTGAATATAGATGGCTTAAGAGAGGATGAATAAAGACGTGCTTTCTCTCAGTTTTACAACTACAGTTCCAAAAGAAGAGGAAGGGAAAAGGAAATCAGCTGATGAATTGCTTTTTAGTTATGTGATATAAGAAAAGTGAATCTTTTATTCAGTGGTTATCCCCAACTTCTAACAGAGGACAGTACACTGTATCACTGCCAAACAGGAACTGAAGCAAGCAGAGGCATAATAGAACTAAATGAAAATGGAGAGACAAAAGATGGTTATGTTGAAGTTCTTCCAGGCTGACAGCTTAGGACATTAAACTGGTTTCCTATTCAACTCAAAATATAGCTGCAGCTGCTGACATTTAAAAATATACTATGCTTGAAGGAACCATGGAAGTTTGCTAGGACTGCAGTAAGTCTGGGAAAACTCTTAGCTCGATAATGTTAGACTTTCCTGTCTGCAAGACTACTATCAAATCTTCTGGCTTGTAAGAGGAACTGCCATCATAGACCTCAAAGTCTGCTATGTTTTGTCAGTAATTAACACTTTAGAAGGCTTATAAAACCACAGGTTTTCCTGGACTATGGCACTTCTACTCAGATGAAAACAGCAGATGAGCTCATTCCACCTGTACTCTGAGCTGGATGAATGTGAGGCACCTTCAGTTCAAAGGTCAGAGTGCTGTGCTAAAACAACACCTGCTTGGGCTAACAAACTCCAGTGAAAGGCTAATGAATGGGCCTCAGCACGGCCCAGCCCTTCAGCATCTTTGATTCAAATTGTCCCCAAAGGAAGGATAAACTAATTAAAAAATATTTTTCGGACTGGCACATGTTACACAACTTTTAAAATATGTACTTCATCAACTGAAAACAATTAAAAAATATGGTAAAATTCTGATTTTCATTTAGCTCAAAGCTTCTTTCACTTCTTTAAGAATGAATTCTAATAGGAATCAGGACTTTTTTACTATGACCTGAAGATATATGGACTTTGATGATTACTTACAAGTAATTTTTCTTCTGACTGTTTGGGAACTCAACTACAAAGGATGTGTAGAATCAACTTATCAGCCAACTTCCAAGAGATGAAAGATAGAAATCAGAGTAGTAGTCTGCCTGCCCTAACAGCCTTTTCTTTTGCTAGAGGACAATTTTTTTTAACGTTGTTCAGGTAATTTGTCCAACATCTGCTGACACTGTGGGCTTTTTTGTTGTATTTTATGCGTTGTAGTCCCTTCCTGGTGTACACCATTGGATGCCCACTAAGTCAGAGGCAGACTGGTCTCACCAACAGAATGTCTTGAGAGAGACTTACATCATGGGGAGTGGTATTCATCTGCTCTAATTTCCAGATCTGACCTAAGCCCTAGACTTGTTCTACAGGTGAGGGAAAGAAAGAGGCATCATCTAAAAGGCCACATATCTCATTATAATACACATGTCAGAAATAGTCAAGAGAAATCATCCTTTTAATCTACTTTGAAGGATGTCCAGGTTATCTAGCTCACATTTAATTTTCAGGCATCTAAATTAGGAATCACATAACAGTGAAAAAATGAGAGCCCCATTTTAAGATAAGTGGTGGAAACACCTATTATATGATAACTTAGTCCCAATAGACAGCTGGCATTTTTTCCATGTTGTTTGCTGTACTTTTTCAACTGACCTGTTTTGCTCCTTATCTGCAGGGAAGTTCCCAGACATGAACTATGTACATGTATAAATTATATTGCTGCCAAGAGAAAATCTCCACTAACACAGGAATCAGTACAGGTCCTGCACAAGCAGCTATTTGGGTCATGATTGCATTTTATATTCAGAAGGCATCTAGTACATCAGCATCCTGAACTCGGCAAGGAACTGTGCTTGTTACTGTCATGTACATAGTTAATATATAACTGAACAGGCACATACACTGCATGAGAAGTCTCCCATCACAGAGATACTGGGGGACATCTCTTATTTCCTTGATGACAGTGACTGAAACCTAAGTAATTATTTTACTGAATTAGCGATTATGGTTCCAATTCCAAAATTTGCATGAAAAGAAATAAAATAAGAAGTGAAGTGACATACCTGTGGGGCATATCCAGGAGGCACATAAATAGTAGGCACTGAACCATTTGGGGACATCATTGGAACCTGAGCAGGACCTAAGTGGGTTACAGAAATATTCAGTACAGCACCACTTAATAATGTGAGAAAGCTGAAAGAACATACTGAACTGCAAAATCCCTGTGAAAAATATACAAGGTAACATGGATAAACAAAGGCAATGAACTGTACACATAAAATTATAGCAAAGGGCACTCTTTGAAATCTAAAAAACAGTTGAACAAAACCAGAAACAAGCTAAAAAAAAAGTCCCCAGCAGATATTTCTCCCATCTCTGTCAATAAGCTCACAAAAGATCTCATGTCAAAACTCAACAGATAACAAATCAAAAAAAGTGTCCCAAGATGAAAGGACAATACAGAGACTACAAAACAGAAGCAAACAAACAAAAATATTTGAAACAAACTGCTGAAACCAGACAGTATTCAGTTAAGAGTTATAAAGAAAATTATTTACAATATTGCTGTTTTTTACTATGGTCTTATCAACTAAAGTAGTCTCAGTACCACAGCAGTGGGAGGTGGCAAACGAGACTCCAACTTAAGGTCCCAGGGAAAAGCCAGGGTATTACCAACTAGTAAGTCTGCTCTAGCTAATGGGAAAAGTCACGACAGCATGGTGATCCTTGCACCATACAAACCAAAAAGAAAGGAGTTTACACACACTTAGATAAATATGACACAATGGGAATGTGTTACGGTGGCATTTGTAGATGAAGTATTGCCTGGAAAAATCAGGTACCTTCAAAGAGCCCAGGGATGTGGTCACACAGTTGGATTTTCAAAAAGCTTTTGACAATGTCTCTCAAAGACTCTTAAAGAAGTAATGCTGCCTTTGCTTAAAAAGGGAAAAGGTCTTTCCAGGAATAACTGATCGGAGAACAAGAAACAAAGAGAAGTAAATGACCAGCTTTTGAAGTGCTTCGAGTGACCAAAAAAAGAGGCCCACAGGCCACAAAGAACCTGTTCAGTGTACTAAACAAAGCTTCCAGGAAAGAAAATGAACAGCAAGGTGATAAATTGTTGCTATGTTCTCAGAGAGCTGTAAAGGATATCGAAGTGTTCAAGGACCAGATGACAAAAACCCAGAAGGAATAGTGTTGGTAAGTGCAAAGTGATGCACCTGGACAAAACCAGAAGTGTTTATTTACAGTGATAAGCCATAAATCAGATGGAAATAAGCAGCTACTACATGGATTTCTAAAGAAATACTGGCCAAGTGCTGTTTAGTGGCATTCGCAGAAAGAAAGAGAACATTAAAAAATCATTACTAACAGAACAGGGAACAAGCAGAAAACATCATTATGCTGTGGTATAAATTCACGCTGCACCTCAAATCCTTGAGCAATGTGTTTGACTCCACCTTTCAAAAAGAACACACATGACTAGAAAAGGACAAAAAAATGTTTTCAGTGGCTTTCCACCTGTTTGTCAGGAAATGTTACAGAGACCAGGATTCTTCCACCAGAAGATGGTTAAAAGAGCTGACAGCAGAGAAACAGTAGAAGACCTATTTTAAAAACACTTAAAAATGGAAAGATAGATATTTACAGTTTCTCTTTTGCAAGAATCAGAGACAGTAAACTAACTCACCAGATAAGTTTTAAAACAGATAAGGGGATTTCTCATAAAATGCACAGCTAAACTGTGTAACTCCTTGCTTTAGGAACACTGGAGAAACTAAAGATGAGGTTCAGATTGGGAGAAGTAATGCATTAAGAGCTGTAAAAAAAGTAAGTACTACTTTTGTTTCAGGAGCAAGGAAGTTTCTTCTGTGTGCCTGTCCTGTCCTTATGCTGTCCCCTTTAGTATTTGATAGTGGCCTCTATCAGAGCAAGCACATTGGTACAGATTCAAGTGGGACATCCTTACGTTACTGTGTTTTAAATACACAAAGGAACAAACATGAAGTTTAATAATGAAAGAAATACTGAAACACAGTGTAATTTGAACAAGTTTTGTGACAAGACATAAGGTTGGGATTCAGATCCTGTAGGCTGCATTCTCCAAATTTCCAATTCAGTATATTGAAGCTACCAAAAATGCCAATCCAACTTAGTGCAGTTTCAGTAATACTTCTGAAAGGGCATTCATAGTTCCACCTTAAACTCTGTTAGGATCTGCAAACAGAAAGTACTAAGTAAATGCAAAGTACAGTACATAAGATTAGCATACCTCATTCTGATAAGTATGGACTCGACAGAAAAATAAAGGTACCTCTGTCTGAATGCCAAAAGCAGGGAAAAGGAATGAAAAGCACTCCTCAGAAAAGTAGCATGCAATCCAACTTGATTACACATATTACAGGAACTTCTTTAGAATAAGACACAGAAGTTTGCAAACGTTACCTAAAAAGAATCACAGCTTTATTATCAACCAAATGCTAACTCACAACAGGGGGAGGGGGTGAAGAGACTTTTTAAGAACAAGGTCTTTAATGAATGATTCACTGATCTGTGCAACAGCTGAAAATGTAAGGACTACCGTAAGATATAACTGAACAATCTTCCAGTGTTTTTGCTCATCTGAAACTTAAAAATGTTTCAACAAAAGTTTCTCCTGAGTATGAAATGCTAAAAAGAAATGAAAGTGAAAACCAGCAAGAAGACACTTCAAATAGTGCACTACCTTATTACAATAAATTCAAAAAGATAAAAAATAATGGAAGCACATTTATTGTAAGCTGCCATTGAAACAAAGAACAGTTTAAATTCTTACATAAGAAGGTGGATTTTATACAACTTGTATCTTGCATTGCTTACCTGCATTTCTTCTATAATGAGTACAAAACACTGACATTTCCATTAAACTCACAATTTTAAACTACGTAAGTTTCAAGTAAATGGAAAATTAAGACCACGTTTACTTGAACTTCTTACAGAACACAATGTCCTTGGGGGACGATGAAACTCACATGAGCAAGCGGTTTCTTTGAGAACTGGTGATTATCTGTGTTCAGCTTTTTTGTTTTGTTTTGCTTTAAGTATCTAGAGAATATTGTTTAACAACCTTTTTAAAGCTTACTTATTTAGCACTTTAATCTCTCAAACAAACACAGAGCAGTTATCTCCAATCCAGTACAAAGGTTGATCCACAAAGCCATTTTCAGTATACCATAATCTAACAGTCACAAAAATAAAGGCATAAACTGAATGTATGAACCTGAAAAAATATTGTAGTGCCAGAATAGAGTCAAATCAGTAGTTTCAAAACTTGCATCCCATCTTTCACACTTTAAAGTACCAGAATTAATGAAAACATATTTTGAATATTCAAGAACTCTAATTTACTTCTGATTAGATTTCCAAGTGGCTGTGAAATGAAATTTCTAGAGGGACATCCAAGGAAATGGTAAGCATGGGACAAAAAGTTGGCACAGTTCACAGGTATTTTTAATAAACATTGTGTTTTACAGCAAGATTACTGATTTCTTGACAGGAAGCATACTATAACCTGCAAAATTTTATCTGAAGATAAAAATGCTAATATGCTATAAAAATGTGTATTTTTTCTTTGCTGTTGTGAAGTCCTCAGGTCTCCTTTGGTGAAATACACTGCAAGAGGAATTTTCATGTTTTTAGGTATTGGCTGGACTGCTGCATGGCAAAACCAGTGTGTTTTACCATGAGGTTAAAGTTATTATAAAGTATCAGCAAGCCACAGCATCAGGAACTCATGTTTAGGAAACATCTAATTTTCCATATTGCACATAAATAGAATTGATTTCATCCAAATCACTGTCTAATGAATGTTGATGACTTGATTGTTGGTAAGGGGAGGTCTCAAATCTTTGATACGTTTTCAGGTATACAAGTTCTCTCACAGAATAAGGGGAAAAGAAACATTGTGGGAGTGAAAACAAACACATAACTGTGCTACTTATTATTGAAAAATGTCTCATCAAACTCACTAAGGGTTGATTTAATGGAACTGAAGCCAAGAAACAGATGTTACATCACATTCTCAATTTATTATTGTCCTAAAATCCCATCAACGGGAGGAATACCACCTTCCCCTAGCAATAGCTGGTCAACTTCTCCAACGTGTCTATTTGAGCAGACTATAAAAACCTCATCATGCTCATTACAGCCACCATAAACGTGTAGCAAAATTACCAGCGCTGCCTCATCGCTAGGATCGTGACAAGCTGATCTAAACATAGTAACACCTGAAAACCTGAGGATACCGCCGCCGCTCGCCGAGCAGATACACCATTTCTTTTTATTTCAACCGTGAAACATCGCTCCATTGTAAGCGGCTCATGAAAGCCCCGGCAAAGGGGCACACACCGGATTCCCAGCGCCGGGGCAGGGAATGCTCTTCCGGGGCACTCGGCGCCCGGCCCTGGCTTCAGCGCCCGGGCTCCTACGGCCTCCCGGTGCAGGGCGCCCTGCTTCCCTCACGGCTCCGGGGCCGCCGCCGCCACCCCGCTGCGAGAGCGCACCGCCGGCAGAGGGGCCTGGCAGCGCTCCGACTCCTGCCCCACAGATTTTTATGGTTTTTCCCCAGCCATTGCAGCTCTCCCCCATCCGCCACTGCCGCACAACCGCGGAGGCCGCCGGCCCGCAGGTGTCGTGTTTCCCCGCGGCGGCCGAACCGGGCAGGCGGGAGTCCTTACCGCTCATTTCGGGCCGGGCCGGGCCGGGCCGGGCCGGGCCGGGCCGGGCCGGCGGGCGGGAAGGCGGGCGGCTGCTCCCGGCGCGCCGCGGCGGCGGGGCGGGGAGGGGCGGGCCGGGGCGGCTCCCTCAGGTGCGCGGCCGGGCCCGCTCCGCTCCGCCCCGCCGCCTCCGGCCCGCCCTGCCCGCGCCGCCGCCTCAAGGGGCACTGGCCTCTGCCAGCCCGCGGGGCTCCCCGCTCCCTTTGTACTGTCATCTACCGACTGCCATTGCCTGGTGTGATCCAAGCCATTTAGCTGAATGCTTTTACGTTAATTAACATAATTAAGTGCTAAAGAATTACTTAGGCCCAGTCCTTCCAGAGGATTTTCCTTAGAGCTGACCCGCTAATCAGTTTACACCTAAGAAAGGGGGTGCACAAACAGATCTGGTTGCAAACAAACACTTTCCGGCCCAGCGTCTGGAGAGCTGCAATGACTTTGATACTAATCTATGTGGATACTGCGGCTCATGAACACTGCTATACTTAGCATTAGGCTAATGTGAACGGTGATGAATCACTGCTATCCCCAGGAGGAAATAGCATTCAGTATTTACTGCAGCACATTAGGTTAACTATGGCTCTATAACCGAACACCCACACTTTGACATCACACAGGCGATGATATGCATCACTGACGCAAGCACTGACAGGATCAAACACAAAGGCCACAGCAGCTGAAACAATAGAGCGCCAGCTGACGTAGCAGCACACCCCTCCAACACTGATGGGCTGCAGTAAATCAATAATCCCAGATGCCACAAACAGTTGCACCACTCTGTCTTTTACATAAGGGCTAAGACTTCAGAGTTTTATTTTGGGTTCCCAACAGCTTCAACTAATTAGAAAATCAAGTTACAACAACCACCACCAATCGGTCTACATTTGTCTTGTAAGCCACGCCTGAAAAATACTTCCAAATTAATACTTTAAGTTAACCTCAATAACTTTACACATAATAAAAGCAAGTAATAAGAAAAAAGGAAAGCAAGCACAGAACTTACTGTAACTAAACCGGAGAAGAAGCACAAGAAGGAACTGGGATCGCTGCAAGGACAGGTGATCAGAAGACTTCAGCTTGCAGTGCTGTCAATTTAACGTATCCCTTATGCTCTAAATTCATCCTGACAAAACAATCCCTTCCCTTCCCCCATCCATCTGCCTACTTTTGCCATCAAGGCTGGGGAACAGCAGCTGACAAAGCCGCAACATCAATTGAAATGTATTAACTGACTACGAAAAAAAGGAAATCTATCAGTAGACAGCAGGCTGGCAAACAAAAGGAAAAACTGAAGGTAAAACATTATCATAGTTCCTTTCAAAAGCGGGGTGGGGGGGGTGGTGGGGGGAAGCATCAGTTTCATCTACAGACTTTGGAATAATGGATAAAAGAGCAGAAAGCTATGAAGCCTAACTAGAATATTTCTAAAGATTACATCCTAATGAGATCCTGATCTTTCCCATGAAACCACACATAAATATTCACAAGAAAATCCCTTCTCAGGCAAAGTACAGAGATGACAGGTTCCTATAGCACTTTATCACAAATGCAGCTATCAGTTTTCTTTTATAATGGCCTGATATACTTTCAAAGGAAAAAGGTGACAATGGTTTCTGTGTTCAAATGTTAAATGTACTTTTATTTCACCTGTTTCTAAACAATGATCACGGTGCAATTTTGTGATTAAAAGAAGACTGCAAGTCCATGCCTTTGAATGGCACAAACTTCCTAACACGAAGTTACACTTGGGAATTTGCAAAAGAATGATTGTAGTCGCTTGAGATACTACAATAATAAGACTTTTTATACCTACTTTCTGAAGCAGCTGTGTGGCACAGTGATGAATTCTACTTCAGTAAAAAAAAGTAATGATTCCACATTAGTGGAACAAACAAGTAACAAACATTCTACAAAGATGTTAATGTGGAAATATAAGACACACTTTGTACTGTGCAACCCAGACTTGTAAATTACTCCGTTTACTTTGCCATCTTAGGGCAATGATTTATTAACTATGTGTAAGAGTTACGTCAAAAAATCGTTCACTCCCTGACAGAGTTCCAATTTAAATACTGGGTGAACCATAAATTGCTGCATTTCAAAGGGAGTCAAATGTGATATAACATACAGAGAGGCTTTGATAAAAATGTTATTATTCTTCACAGAAAAAATAATCTGCACTCATTCTAATCTGACTGCACTGCATATTTGCTTAGCTTTTTCTTCAAGGAGACCTTAATTTCCTAGCACTGATGCTGAGCAGGACAGATCTGCAACCTCTTCAGACTAAAATTTAGTATTTGTGCATGCTGCTTAATCATGTTGCACTTGATTCACAACGTTCAGAATCATCTACAAGTTAATCATCTAACAGTTGTTACCACTAGAATTAGTATTTTTCTAATCAGGTGAGTTTGGTTTTTTTTCCCCATATTGCACTGCAGACCAGGAAGTTAAAAAGTGAAGCACTGCTACCAACAGCTGCTTCTGGTTAAGAGGGAAAAGCACAAGTGAGTCTCAACAGTTGGCAGTTCTTGGTGTGTAGACAGTGTCTTCTACAAAAGGCTGTGTTGATCCAGAGAAGACAGATCTTGGAAGGAACAAGCATCAACTTCCTCCCCCTGCCTGCCTGATGGCGCTAAGAATAGTATCATATAGTATAATTACTTGTAAAAGCCTTTTCATCATCCTGACATTAAAATTATTATATTAATGAGTTTTTCTTTTACTTACCTGGCTACACTGGCTTGAAACTAGAATGCAGAATTATATGGCACATTCCACTGCCACTTGAAGAAGCCTCCTTTCCTTTGTGGAAATTTCTTAACATTACCACTCCCCAAATTATTATGCACACACACACACACACACACGTATCTGTGCATATATATATACACACACACATATATATACATAAAATGACTTGGACATGACTTATTGAATATTATTTATACAAATCTAATGTATTAATTAAGAAAATCAATAGCATTCATATAAATGCTGCAACAATTTTACCAGATTCTAGGATAAGGTATTTTAAAATTGCAGACAAGAGAGAAGGCTCCATGGATATATTAAAAAAAAAAGTCTGAGCAAACTGGGATTAATACAACATCTGCAGTGAACAAATCATATCAGAAAAGGCTGCCATGAAGAAATTCAGGGCCCAACTCAAATTTTTATTTCTATCCAAGGCAGACATCTCTAAAGATGTACTACTCTGAGCCTCTGGAATCTACTAATAACAAGTGCTTTCATTTGAAAACCTTTGAATTGTCTAGCTTTCAATCTAATTATATAAGTGAATAGAATGCAGATTCAGATTGTCCATTTAAAATAAAAGCACAGCAAAACAATAATCATTATGATTATAAACAGCAGAAATCCTTCTAGTATGTAAAATAAATACAAAACACATCTTTCTTTAAAGGGACCAGTCTGGGAATGACCATTCCTAACTCAAAGATATAAAACTAAGCAGGATGTGGGGTATTTCAGCTTTCCAGAAAACCCATAATCCAGGATTCTACATGATTTAGCAGAAGAAGGAAAAACAGGTAAATCTAGAAAGACATTGGCTCCACCACTAGAGTTCTAGGGTGCAAAAACAGGGCTAAATCTTTGTATAAGGTAAAAAGTTAATGTCAACTGCTGATTTTTAAAAACCCTCCCACCCAACAGCTCTGTCACACTGAAATTTTAGATGCGACTCTTCTATTAGGTGAGTCTGATGTTCTGATCAGATAAAAAGATTATTTGTAACAATACTACGCAATGGAAAGAGTTTGGTCCTACAGGCCTACCTCTCTTCACACTCACCACATACAATTATTTTCATGTCTCCATGTGAGGTGTTCACTTGAGTCCACCAACAAAGTTTCTGCAACACTGCAGTTCCACAAGCAAATGTTCAGATGTAGGTTTCTTAACCATGAAATAAATTCTGAAGTAACACTTCATTACACAGCTTTGTTTCAAATCATGAGTGGAGAAAATCCCTGAAGCTGACAATTCAAGAGATAACATCTGTGATGAGAAATCCTTCTGTTGTGACACAAACTGTAGGGAACATGACCCAAGCAAATTATACAGAATCATACGACAAAAGAGAGACCTAAGACCAAACTGAAAACATCTGATGTCATACACCTTACACTTTGCAGCATCTAAAGCAAACATTTGGCTTCAGCAGCATGATCCACTGGCTGCCTCCAGAGGCCAAGTCTCTGCTTCTGCACATTTATCACAGCTTGCTCCTATTTAGGAGTTCTATAAACACCAAACTAAGAAATAACCTGGGTCACTTCTGCTGGAGATGGACCACTAGATACTGGAATGGAACATGATCAACTCCTTTAATCCAAGAGCTTCTAAGTGGAAAATTCAGAGCCAGCCTTTAAAACATGAAGCAGAACCCAGGATGTCACCTAAATCATAGAGGAATCCCCATTACATCAACAGAAAAAGGCAGCTTGCTTTCCTATGTATTTTCCCTCTAGAATCTTTTTTTGAGGTGAAGATACCCATCTCCAAAAGACAACAGAAGAAAAGGCCAGCTCAGAATATCCCAGAACCTCATAGCTAAGGGACATGGCTGGAATTGGGAGCTACAGGTTTTGATTCTGTGGTACTTGCAGAGCTCAGATTTTTTCGGTTGTGGGCAAGTGCTTTAAACAATTTCCTGCTGATGATACTTGTTTGCATTTCAGGAGAAACTTAATATAGCCCAAGTAAACAAGCTGCCTTTCTTTTTGGAGAGACAGAGAGGCAACATTTATATACTGTCTCTATGCTGTCTCTGTCTTTGATGTCTGGCTTCTGACTGTCCTCTGCAGCCTCATCATTTGTAAAATTAGAGGCATGTAGGGAACTCCATGGTCAAAACAGGAGAAGCAATAGATTCAGCATGCTTGCTAGGATTAGATCATTATTTAGTGGGTGACCTGGGCTGCATTTGAGATTTGTGCAGCTAAATCTAAGTTACAACCAAGGCGGAATCCAAGCATCTTGAACATGACCCCTTGCAATCACAATTATTCCCACAGACATACTCTTCTCTGTCTTTTCACTAATAACAAGCCTATGAATGCAGCTACAATAGGGGATGCTCTGAAGACAGTGGAAATAAAAGTCTGACTGAAAAACTACTGATCTTGAACACTGCTGACATTGCAACTGACATTATAAGTACTTAAACATTTAGATTAAGATTTCCGGTTCTGCTAATGACTTAAGGTCCACACACCTTAACAAGAATTTTCATATTCAAAAAGCTTTGCAGAAATTTGATCCCAAATTAATTAACCCCGTATCAAGATACACATAAAAAAGCACTGATATTACCAGTCAGACTTAGGAACACAGAAAGATGCCATGCTTGCTACAAACATCTGCAGCCTCTTCTGCAGTGAAATGTTGCTACTATCACATAAATCACTTAACACTAGCAGCCAATTCACACTGCAAACCTCACATTTCATTGCTGAAAGTTATACAAAAGTGGTTTTCAGGGTCTGCAATCTAACTAATAACTAATAAAGACTTTTAAATCTGTATGTTTTAAACTTGTTTTGGAATTTGAAGTTTAAAATTTGGTCTTTTCGGTGTTTTATGTAACTAAGATCCAAGTTTTAAGATTAAGTTTTATGTAACTAACTCCTTGATTCTCCACAATGAACTCTTTATAGATCACTTTGATGAGGAATTATTTTCTACAAATCTCAAGCAAGTTAGCACACAGGGGAAGTACATAAGCTCAAATACTAAGAGCATCTATGACAAAGGCTTCTCTTGATAAAAAGCTTTCAGCAATGTTAATAAACATGTATTATCAGAAAGGAAGTATCTGGAAAAGCAGTAAGCTGGGACCAGAAACAAAGATAAGCCTATACCACTGCAGTGTTCTCTTCAAATTCAATTTGCTTTGTAACCAAATACGTTTTAGAAAGTAACACACCCACTGCTTTGGCATCCAAAATGATCCTGGAGCCAGAAAGAGCTATGCAAGGAATCTACTTACCTGTGCCAAACAAGAGGCCAGGGATGAAATAACTAACTTGGCTCAGACATGTAGTGGTTGTCATTCCAAACCAGAAGAAAGGAAAAAAGACATATGCATACGGTGGAATTCCTTACCATACATTATGTATGGATCAATATATCCCTCCATGAAGGAGCTGAGACAAGAAAATTGCATAATAGCTGTAAAGTAAATGTGCTCTTTGTGCAGAAACCTTTTTATTGCTTCATTACTCTCTAGATAGAGGAGATGTAAATTTTCTGCTGTTGGACCATGAGGGCTCAAGGCCTGCAAAACACCTCATGAATCAAGTCTATTTACCTGCAATTGCAATTTCATTCCTCTCCTCCATTATCATACATGAAGATCCACCATAAATGGATTCTATGTAGAAGCATGAAGACCAGTTCCAAAGCAGTTCTTTTACCTACGTCTCCCCACTGGACTGCTGTTCTAGGGCACCACTCTCCTATGCAGCCAGAAGGTTTCTTGTAATTATGTAGAAGTATTTCACAGCCATTTGATAGCCAACTGGGCTCTAGACTAGCTCTGGCATTATTTTTTATTTTTTTAAATCCCTGTTGTTTTCTACCAAAAGTTATTTTTAGCCAAGGAAATCAAGCTCAGCTACTTTGTTTTTATATTTTCTCCTGAATATCCTAACAGTTCTTTTTCACAACACCTGGAATCAGCTTAATTTCATTTTTGTAAACATAGGTTATCAAATTACAGTTGAAATCTCAGCAGAATCCTGTAAAAGGCTACTAAATGTCCCAAGCTATACTAACAACTGTCCTGATGCATTTTATGATCATAGTAAGCTTTACAGATACATTATACTGGAGATAAATATTACCTTGTGAGTCAAATAGCTTGCCTGCTTCTTCCTCCTCAAGTTTCAAGTGAGGAGATCCCCATCTACAATTTATTAATCTTATGCACAACCTTGCATTGTATATAACTGCATTTCAGCCAGTTCAGTGGCATCATTCAAACACTAGGTACCATTAGACAACTAATGCATGTTCTTGTCCATCTTTTACCACTCCTGGAATATCCATTTCCTGTGCCATTAGAGTTGTCTGGATGATCAGCTTTGCTGAAATACTAAGTATTTCTAGCATGTTTCATTAGCTGAAAGATACCCGAGTGCATTGATTACTGAGTGATTAAGGAGGAATATATTTACATCCTAGGCTAGCTGTACCTCATGCTTTAGCATTCAATCCTTTCCTATTTCATGCACAATTTAGAACCTTTTAAAAAAAAGGTTATATTGACTCTGCTGAAGTTCTTTGGAAATAGTGATCAAAACCATTCTGTGCTATGCTTTCAAGGAGACAGGCAACATGCAGGTATCTGGCCTCAACACTCCACTGCATAACTGCAATTCTTTACACCGGCATTTTCAATTCCTATCGGCTTCCCACTGGCCTTCATATGCACCAAAACTATACATGTAACCATACCCAACATTAAGCCTCTTTTTCTCTGTGCAATGTTCCCAGGCACTTCAGACCTTTTTTCCAACTCTCTGAAGCTGCACAGAAACGTTTGCTGTACTACTTGCCCAGACCCAGCAGCACAGCAGCACCATACAAGAAGATCATGCAGCAACATACATTTATGTGCTTCTGAAAACAACTCCAAATGCACTGCCCTTCTGTTTAATTACTGCCACCAACATGAGACTAGATTCTTTCCCATCAAAAATAATGGATCTGTTTTTCAGTTGAGAGGACAAGACTCAGTAACTAAAAAAAAATGACAACACACTGAAATTCTATAAACATAATGCACAACTGGAAAGCTATTGTGGAGAAATTGGTGCTCTGTATGGCATTTGAAAGACCTGACACAGAATGAACAGAGAAAGCTGTGTGGGCATATTAATAATCTGCTATGTGTCATATCTTTGCTGGAAAGTGATGCAAGGAAACTTTGATGTGTATATAGCTGCAATTAAAAGAAAAGACAGGGTATTTCCAAGGTGCATTTTCCTCCTGTTCACGCAATTTTCCTTTGCATAAGCATTAGAAGGGTGTAGTAAGCATAGCTTTACTAAACCATAGCTTTTACAAATGTTTTATTGAAAATGCTACAGAGATATCATGTCAGATTTACAACCTGTGTGGAAATGCACTGTTCTAACACACGTGGGCCAGAAGTGAAAAAGTGATCAAACCATCAATAATCAATCTCAAAAACTTCATGCTTGACAGTCCTCTTGTATCCATTTGTAGTACAAATCAAGGAAATGAATGGATGTTAGACTCACACTAGCCAGTCCTCTGCACTTCTGATCAATATTTATTGATATTCACTCTTATTTTTCAGCTCTCTTAGCAGGTGATTTTTAAAACTCATTCATGTTGGAAGAACTTTAACTGGTTCCAGTTGTTTAGACTGCCCTTGGAACTTATTAAATATTTTCACTCATTAATGCATTGCAGAGGCACCAGATGCTCCCCAAAACTGCGCTGCCAGCAGTATCACACTCTAATGGGAGATAAGCACTCTGTTTTTTACCCCAATTCAGAAAAAAATTCTCTTTCAGAAAAAACATCATTTAGCTTCTCAAATTCCCAAACTTACCTTGGGCTTTAGGCACCCCAAGGATCTGCCTGCAAGGTAGCTTTATTTGTATGTGCTATCATTTGAAAAAGAAAGAATAAAAGGTCATAGAAGATTTCAGATTTAACTGGATTTTAAATCTAGGTAAGAGTCAAAATACCTTTTTTTTTTGGTACATCTAACAGAATCTGATCCAAAATCTTTACCTGATCACAAAACAAGAAACGAAATACAATATATATGGAAAGCATAACAAAAAGAGTAAATGCAAACTTAAGTATGTTTCATATAATTTACCAAATCTAGTTGCTGCTTAAGAGCTTTACTGAGATGTCTCTTGGCTGCATAAACCAAGAGTTAACTCTGTCCACAGAGTGGACACCACTGGACAGAGTGGTGCCCTTCAGAGTACAAACTTTTCAAGTCTAAAGCAGCTGAGGATGCAACACAGTAGCATTTCACTTAAATGCTATCTTTCAAGAGACTACCTTAAAGACAACTTGTTGGAAAAACAGAGAAGAAGAGAAAGGCTGACCACTCTCCGTAGACACATTTTTATCCTTCTATCTGTCATCTTCAACTTTCATTCTGACTCATTCTTTCTTAGAAGAGAAGGCTGCAGTATCATCAACTTACAGCTCCTAGACCTAACAGTTCTTTGCCTGCCTCTCGCCAGGAATTTGACTGTCTTAGCTTTGGTTCTTTGGTTTGTTTTGGGAACCAGCTTGCTAAAGCTGTGTTTTATGAGTAGAGCTTTCCCTGCTCTGGGGCTTGGTCTCAGCCTACAGTCCTGTTGTGGTCTTTGTTTAGCACAGTCCCTCTACATTAAATGATCTCCCCATATTTCTTAAGATTTTCCTAAGATTGTTGCCAAACTTCATTAGGAAGAAGTCGTCATGAGGAATATCCACTCTCCTTCTCATAGTAATTTACTCACATTTTATTGAAACTACAATTTCATATTAACTCCTTTTAAGAATTATTAATGAGCTACTTAATTATTAGTTAATAACCTACTATTGGTTAGGCATTTTTAGTCCTTACTGCAGCTCTTTCTTCAGCTGCCTTGAAAGGCACATCCATTCAACCTTTGAACTGTGAAGATCATCCAAGGGAAACACATTATACACAGTATTTATGAAATGGCCCATATATAGAGCATCAAAGCGAAAGGACAAATGAAACTTTTGAGGAATGGGCTACTGGAAAAACAAATCGAGAACAAGCAAAGGAGATAAACCATACCCTCACTGAATAGCTGATTAATCAAAACGAAAGGAGGGTGTCATCAGCTTCTCTAGTAGCTCCAGTACCATTAACCTCAGACCCATCTACAAATTGCTGGATGCTATACAGTCACTTGAAAAAATCTGAGGCTCTTTGGATGGTGTCCTAGAGCACCTGCTCTAGACCACTGAGTTTTCTGGGATAACTGGAAAGCCCTTCGCAGTGTGAGAAAGAGCTTCTCTTTGGCATAAGGAACAGTGTGGACAGCTGTATCCACTTCCAGTGAATTTGACCCTTCCAACTTTGAAACCCCTTAAGACTACACTGTTTCTTAATGGCTGTAAGTGGCTGAACTTACATGCTCGTAACCGGTCTTTAACTCACATTACACAGGAGCTGGTTATATTTGTGCACAGCTAGCCTATATGTAATGACCTTGTTATCTTCCGTCTCTTCTTCCTTTCCCTCATTTGGATAATAAACTGCTTTAGATGTAAAACAGATTGCTGCATGTCTGCAAAAGGAAGAAGGGGAAGTTATATTATCATGATTTTAAATAAAGTTGAAGAGTGACATGATCATGTAAGTCATGCAAGCTGAAAAAACCTCAGTCATTTCACAGACAGTCAAAAAAAAGACAGCTATTAATTTACTATTAATAACACATACACAGCCACATCTATCAAGCCATGTGCTGCTGATTCATCTATTACTACCACAAAAAAAGCAACACTAAGCAGAGAATTAAAAGTTCCTGGATTCAAAGTTGCAGCATTTAGTTAGATATTATGTTCTTGCAAGAACAGACATCACATTAGCCTTGCACAGGTGAAAATGAAGGAAAGGGAGACTAACCTCCTGGGTACTCAACAACTTTTGGCATCAGAGAAGGCACAGAGGCAGAGAAATGTCAGGCCCTGTAAGCTTGCTGGCATGGTTGTGACAGACTGGGCATGTATGAGGAACTGGCTCTGTTTTGAGGAATTCTGGAAAAACAATGGCCACAAGAGCTGCTCCACAACCATGAAGACTGTTTTCCTTCCCAGTGTGTCTGCAATCCTTCACAACTACCAAGGGCCTGACAGTGGCAGTGGCACAAGATAAGGCAGCCATGACTACTTTTTAAAGTACAAATAGGACAAGAGTAAACCAAAATTAATTTAAAGCTATTTCTTATTAACAGTAATTCTGTGACAGAAATCTGAATAGTTTGACAGGTACAACTATACAACAAGAATGCAGCAATACAACTTGAATTGCACAGGGCAGAACTATAAGGAACTCTCCTGAGGTCTCATCTAACAACGCGCAGCATTTTCCAACAGATGACACATCAGCCTGTATTCCTACTGTACATAGCTGTGAAAGAGGATCCAGAAAAAGTCCTTTAGGCACAAAGTTCTAGCCTTTCCATTGTCATGAAACCCAGTACAAGGTCCATTTAAAAACATTGTTTGAGTTTCTACAAAATAAAAGCACCATTTGTTTTTAAATAACCATGTAATGAAATTAAGGAACTTCTTCCACTCTTTAATGTTAGCAATCTTCATGAATCTTTATTATTTCAGTTAATCAGACAGTATCCAATTAAGATGAAGAAAATGCCATCAGTTAAGTTATGCTAAATGTTTGTACATTAAGTCAAAATACTAAGTAAAATGCCCACAGCTCTAATTTTTTTATTTAATTCAAACTGTTTACATTAGACAAACTTTTTTCTTACACTAGAAACCAAGAAGAGATCCTACCAATTATTTTCCCTTCTTTTCCCCCCATAAAGCAGGTAATATAGGGCTTTTTCTTTCCCATCAACAGCACAGTCAGAGAAGAAATCAGATTGATTGCAGTGCCATGGGAACATCATAATATTGCCAGACACAAACCTGTCAAGCTTAGCATGCTTCATACAAGGCTCATCCAACTGATTTCAGTCTCAGGCAATAACAGCACCTGAATCTCAGCAGCTTGAGTTAATACTTCATAGTTTTGGGGGCTAGACATATCTGACTAGAGCAATGGAAACCAAGTTTTAGGGGCATTCTCTAGCTGCAGTTTAGGGCTGTAACTTAATTCCCAACATGCACATCCAAGAACCAGTACCATCCTTGTAAAATGTGATGTTAGATGCTCATGAACATGGATGAGCTCAAAGAGTTCAGGTGCTTGAGGACAAAGACATTCACTGAGGGTACAACTCTGAATCAACACACCTAAATGAGGCACTTTCAGGATGTAGCCTTATTTATTTCAGCTTGTAATAGTCAGGCTTTAGTTCCAAAATGGAGGCATCTCATTTAGGTATCTAAAATTGTATGTCTGCCTGCAAGTTAGGACTTTAAACTCCCATTATAGCAAGTGGAGACCTAGTTGGTGCAGACAGTGGAGCCTGGAGAGCTATTGAGTGCAAACTGATGTCAGCTGAAAAGCACTGAGTGTACTACAGCTAGTGACTAAATCTTCACTAGTTTCAATGGGAGCTTAGATCCAAGGCCACATATAGAAACACACATTTGGACACCTAAAATTAGATGACTTCAGCATGCAGCTGAAGCACTGATATTTCAAACAAATGTCTCCAGAACCTTCCTACAGTCAGGCTCAGTTTGCTGTGTGGAGATTGCAATGTAGTGAAAAAAGGGACTAAAGGAGAAGATTAAAGAAGGTACAAGGGAAGATTAACTGATCTGAATATACAGGAAAATCAAACAGGAAAAGGAGAACCTGACTGAACACCTTACAGTGAATATAGCATTTTATGAACTCACATTGCAGAACGCATGAAATAAGACAGAACAAGAGTTAAAAAAAAGTACTAGAAAAATGAGAAAATAACTAAGGCAAAAAATGTTCCAGACATATTTTGTCCATATAAAGATACTGACTCTATTTAACACATTTTAAACAGAAATCAACGGCAGAAAATGACATTTTTCCTAAGACACACTACAATCAACATAATGAGAGATATGAATTAATGCATTCCCTTTTTTTTTTTCTTCTTTAATTTGCTACTGCAGAAGACAATAAAACAAGTCTAGCTTGCTTTTTAATCAAACTTTTACCAAATTCAATTTTTTCTGGGAATAGACTGTTTTAGAAGTCTAGTATTTATAACACTAACAAAGTAGGCACAACAGTCATACGAGCTGCTCTGGCAGAAAAGCAGCATGACAAAGTAAGTTTTTCCAATAACAGCTTCTTGTGTCATCCCTGACTGCTTCTTTAATGGCTTGATGAGACTGGGACCACAGAGACCTGGTCAGTCATCAGAATTAATGGAGGACAAGGTCAGACAGTTCCCAGAGAAGGCGGAGGGAGCTCTGTTTGGAGGTTAATTCTCATGGTTACTCTCAGAGCAGAGAGAGGCCAATCTAAAGAACAGAATTCTGGATTGCTGTGTTTTATTCTTGTCAGGAGAATGACCTTGTTTTGCACTACTTTGCAATTTTTATTGAGTTAGCACAAGAAATTTGAAAGACGGTCATGACAAGAGTGAAGAACTGCCTCTGCCCTACTGCAAAAGGGACTACAGAATCAAGGAGATGTGTCTGAATCCAGCTTTAATTCAGCAGTTGTACTAGAAGAGCTATAGCAGCAGGGCTTACAGGCAAGTTTTACCTTCCAACAGCCCTCGACTTACGAACTGGACTTGAGTCATGTCAAGAACAACACATGAGCATTCTACATGCACTGCAGTGAGGGCTTAAATCCATCAGTATTTCTTTACCTTATTGGAAGGGTATTTGCGATATCTCAATCCAATTTTTAGGCTAACCCACCTGTAAAAGGTAGAAGGGTTAAGTCTTCAACAATACTTGCAAGGGCATTCATGCACCCTGTTTATCAATCTAAGCTATAAAAAGAGCAGCTCCTATTAAAAAGTATTTCAGAATGAGACCGCTCCAAATCAAGCTGCTACAACCACGCTTTGTGACCATTTTCCCTCATCATCTTGTTTCAATACAAAATGGAATTATGTGTCCTCTGCAGTCATACTCCCACATAGTTAACCAATACCAATATTATTTTTAGTTTGAGTGCAGATACCTAGAAATAAAAAAAGTGTATATTGAAGGTCATTCCCAAACAGAGGTGCTTTAGAGTTAAGCTATTCCTATAGACTCAGCTCTGACCCTCTACATGGACATCCTTAACCAAGAGTGAGTTAGCTGCAAATCATTGCAGCTTGCTCTGACCCCATGGTTTCAGTTGATTTGTCTTAGCTTCCCGCAGTGCCTTTTATGAAGGCCCTCTAAATACTTCCAAAGGAGATCCTAAAATTAATATGTAGAAAAGGATGTTAATCTAAGTATCCATACCCAGTTTCAGACTCACATAACATGTTTAGTCTTCTACACAGGAGGAATGGAGATGACAACTGAAAACATTTACCATTTAGGGTGGGGTTGTTTTGAGGGTTTTTTTAGAATTTTTTTAAATGAACTGATATATAAAACTTTACATCTGTGTTTTCAGAAGGCTGCTGTGGAAAAAACCTGCAAAGCATCACTGAAGGTGAAAAGGAAAGCAAATAAACTTACACATGTCGTCATGCAGCATTTCAGTATTAAGAAATGAGAAACAGGTAAATGGAAACAAGGATGAAGAATTAGTTTCTTCTCAGGCTACAGAAAGAAAAAGATCACCCAGAGCAACTTCTCCGTCTGGCTTCAGTAAGCTGTTCTTAATGGAAGCAGGAAAACCAAAGCACCAGACCTTTGTAATGCACATCTGGGTTTAGTTGTAAGGGCTCCATTACTCAGGCTATTAAGCTACCTAGAAGACTAGATATGCTCCAGGAGACAACTCTTGTTAGTAGTGTTTTATTGCCTTTGCTAGTTTGTTCCATTACTAGAGAGCTGTGTATTTAAATAAACACTCTTTTATTCCTAAACTTTGCCCAGTGCTGATGTAGATACCAAGTAATTCAACAAACAAGATATGGTATTTCTAGAGGTGGTGTCACCCTTTAAGTCTATAAATGTGATCACTACTGCATTGACAGGTATCCTTGTACATTCTAAATGCACCACAGAATGACAGCACATACTTCCTCTACTCAACACAATGGTTTAGGATTTGACAATAAACTATGGTGGTCTTGTGAGGGAAGCATCTCCCAATAACCATTAAGAACTAACAAAATCCCTTCTCAGGGTCTGTGGCAACCTGTACCGAATTTATGATAGGTCTTTAACCCATTCCAACATTAATAAATTGTTTTAAAATAAGACTTAACACCAAAGCACAAGATGATATTTGAACAAGATAAATATAGGGCTTTTTTTGCTTCAAATGTACTTAAATAGCAGTTACTTTCAGATTTTAAGATGCTCAGTTTGGCTGCTCTAACAGTATCTGTAAACAACCAAAACCATGCAAAGCCTGACAGCAGAAAATTAAAAAACAGATTAAAAGCTGCCCTGCAGAAAACTTGGGGATACTGGTGGATGAAAAACTAGACACAAGCAGGCAAGGTGTATTTGCAGCCCAGACAGCCAACTGTATCTTGGGCTGCATCAAAAGCAGCATGTCCAGCAGGGTGAGGGAGGTGATTCTGCCTCCCACCTGGAGTCCTGGGTTCCTCAGCACAAGACAGACATGGACATGAAGAGGGTCCAGAGGAGGGCCAAAAACATGGTCAGAAATGGAGCACTTCTCCTGTGAAGACAGGCTGAGAGAGTTGGGGTTGTTCTGTCTAAAGAAGAGAAAGTGCTTGGGGATACCTTAGTGTAGCCTCTGATTATATAAAGGGGTTTATAAAATAGATGAGAAAGACTTTTTACCAGGGCCTACCATTACAGGCCAAGAGGCAACATTTTAAACTGAAACAGAGTAGGTTTAGACTGGATATAAGAAATAAATTTTCATGAGGGTGGTGAGGCACTGTCACAGGCTGCTCAGAGAAGCTGTGGATGCCCCATCCCTGGAAGTGTTCCAGGCCAGGCTGGATGGGGCTCTGAGCAACCTGATCTAGTGGAAGGTGTCTCTGCCCATGGCACAGGGGCTGGAAATAGATGACCTTTGAAGGTCCCTCCCCACCCCAAACCATTCTGTGATTCCGTAACAGTTTTCTTCACAAAATATTCTAGGTAATGGGCAGGTTTGGTTTTGCAAAGCTCAAGCTGATCTTAGAACGAACTAAAGTTTGTGTTTCACCACTGTAGTCTCAGAATTGATGTATCTTCTTTTCCTCTTCGCCTCCTTGAAAACACTTTCCAGAAGTATTTTATTTCTTATTTCAAAGAGAAAAAATTAGGTTAAGCTTGCTTAACTTTTATTCCAGAGCCTAACCTTAATACTGATACATCATTTAATTTCAAAGCATGAAGCATTTATGACTCATTCTAATTTACATAAGTCTTCTTATTCTGTTATGAAAATGGCAATTTTCCTTTGCAGAGACATATAGAACATGGTCTCTCTTATTGTGTCAAGTAACATTTAATAGCCTTTAGCTGTAACTTGGGACTGTTACAAAATGTCCTCAAGATGAGTCATCTTCATTCATTTATTCTGCAATAGGAAGAATTCATGAATGAGTGATCTGCAGTAATTCACTTCTACAAAGAGAACCCATTCATACATTTCAAACCTGATTTTCTGAAACACTGTAATGTAGCTGATTATTTTGTATTAACAGAAGAAAATTTTGGCTTAAGTAAAGTTTCCACAGAAATCTGTGTATTTCTAGTATATAAGAAAATTTTCATAGATTTAAAAGACCTCTTTTGAAAATAAACAGAAATCTGTGTATTTCTAGTATATAAGAAAATTTTCATAGATTTAAAAGACCTCTTTTGAAAATAAACATTCTGGTCTAACACATGGATGCACAGACAGATAGTTCCTATCTATCTAGCAAGAAAAGCATGGTGTTTTTTTAAAGTTAGAAACTGACAAATGGTTTAAATTGAAGCTGCATCAAGGGGAAGCACAACATATCACTACCAGACAAATCACTAGGCAGGCAAAGAAAATATTTTATAGTATTCAAAAAATATGGCCACTGGCACACAGAAGTGCTCATTCAAAGCTGTATTTAAGTCAAAATACAGCCAACAGAAACCCAACTATGATCCAAGACTGCTAACTACAGAAACGTAAAGCCACCATGCTTTTTATTCTACAGAAATAAAGAGTAAAATACATGTTTTTTTAATTCATTAAAAGGTCACCAAAAAAAAGGAATGGAATTCACCAAGAATAAAGGATCCCTTAACCAATACTGCTCTTTTGCCATCCTTAGGAGATTTCAAACCAGTAATTACACTTAAGAGTCTTTTCACTCAATATTAACTGCCATGGAAGAGGCCCACATTAAAAAGCTGCTTCTCACTTAATGAAGTTCCCAACCAGTCAAAGCTTTACAGATCACCTGTGAGAGCAAACACATGGCAAGTCAGTACACAGACCTGCCTGTAAAAGCAGCATTTTCTTCAGAAGCGTAGTTCACAGAAAATGCATCGTGTGCTTCTCCATTAATTAGTGCTTTAAGTTTTCATTACTTCATTGACTCAAGGACAGCTCTAAATAGTCACTTTACTCACACCTTTCCTTTCTCCCAGAGAAACACTAACTCTCATCATTTTCAGGTTGAGAAACTTTACCCTATGTACAGTGTTGCCAAAGTAAGGAGAGTTCTCTTTAAAAACAGAACAGATGACAAGAGCAGCACAGAGACTGACAGAGCATCTCAATGTGTCCAACAGGCAAATATCTGATGCAAGAAAACACAGTTAACATTATGGTTAGATTTATTAACAATCCACATTGCCTTCTGCAGACAGCACAATCTCAAGGAGAATTGACCAGCAATGAAGCACAAGAGAGATTTAGAATTTTCCAAGGAAGAGTGACTTAGCAAATTATTCAAACTAATGTATCTGGCTATCTGCACTGCTATCTGGGATCCATAAGCGGCTCGCTACTTCTCAACTTCCACTCTTTCATTTTAGTACTATGTTTACATAATTTCAATTTTTTGTATCATACATCACTGAAAAAACTGCGTATGTGTTCTTTGCAGAGACTTTTAAGTCAGAAAAGAGTATAAAAATGGGAAAATATTTACAGGAGAAACTAAGATTGAAAAAAATTATTAAGAAACATTATAATTGCTAAATTAGCTTCCCACTGATTGCATTTCCACTAAATTTCAGCCATCTTGTCCTTCTTCATGCCTTTCTAAAAATAAACATCTCTGTGCATTTATTCAAAGCATTCTCATTATATATTTCTGCATCTTTAACTATGATTTCACCTAACAACTGAGCACGTTCACATGGTGAAGAAAAAACCAAGGAACTGATGTGAGCTTGCTTTCTTTCTTACTTTCAAGACAATGCAATAGATTCCTGCAGCTGTAACCCATTTTGCAGACTGGCAATCCATTTTGCAGACAAGTCAAGGGCAAACTATGTTTGGGGAGTTGTGGTGGAACAAAAAGGACCAATACCAATATCTCTACAGTTTACACCACCTAAAATTGTTTATTTTATACAAATCTCTACACAGAAAACCAAACAGTAGACACTCCTTATGAGTTGCAATACATATAATGAAAAAGGAACAGCATCAATTACTAAGGGAATTTCTTCTTTAAGGCAGATCCACTGGCATAGCACTCAAAACCACAGAAATGTCTCAGAAGTGGCAAGAACAGACCAGAAAAGCAACATTCGAAAGATCATGTGCAATTCAGGTTCTATACTAAGAGGAGTGAATGCACAGATATGAAAAAATCTTTATGCCCCTTATTTTACTACCAACTATAAACCACAATTTCATCTCCAGGAAAGGGGAGGGACAAGAAGAACGTCTATATGACAGGAGGTTTGCAAAAGCCATGGAACTTATTTGGGCTGTAGTTTTCCAGATGGCCAGTGCCATTTTTCAGGGAAGTTGTAAAGACTGTACCTCAGCTTACACTTAGTGAATCCCAGAAATAATTGTCTAGTAACTTGCTCATGCTTGCTTTCATATTTAAATGATGAAGAAATCCACAGCTGAATCAAATCACAATAGCGAGCTGCCTACTCCAAAGGCAAGAGTGACCAGGCAAGAATAAAAGCTGTACCATGGAAGGTTAGAACTGTATCCACAAAGACATGATCTTAATATTTTTGCAATTCATTAAACACTTCCTCCTCTCAAGACAATCATGCAAGGAAAGTGTCAATTCATTCTCCATCAGTAAGACCACTTGGTAAATCAAAAACTAGAACCAAACATGCAACACATGCCTCTCCCTTAAGTATTCTGTGCAATGGAAGCAAAATATATCTTATCTGTTCTTGAATTGCAAGACAAAAACCATTATGCTCCCCTCAGGTACTGTCAAGTAATTATTACATATCGTGTTTCCAATAAGCTGTGTAGGATGGGAAGCTGCAACACTGATCCATTCGTGGCTCAAAGGATGCAAGAATACCACACAGTCAGCACTAAGTTCTGAAATACGGTGCTAACAGACATGTAAACTTTAAGAACTGTCGATAGAAACTTAATTGCCATCTAAGGCCTCCTTTGAATCAGTTGTTTTGCAGGCAAAGGACCTGCCTATGACACTGGAAACCACACCTTTCAGCTCTTCTCAGACTGGAGAGAAGAGGGAAAGGAGCTGGAAAATACTTGCTTCACATTCCCAGAACACTACCTGTTGGAGCTGGGCCAACATCCAGAAAAAAAAGAAAGAAGGTAGGATTAATTGGCCCAGATGATGACAAACAAAAATGTGACCCCATAGCTGAATCTGTGGATACTCTCTTACAACACAGTAAAATGGTGTTCTAAGCAGCAGCAATAGTTAATTGCTCATTTCTTGCAGTATCTTCTAGGTATGCTGAACTGGTATCTATGGTCATTCGGAATAGAAAACAACATTCAAACTGACCATTGCATAAGAGGATGCTATGCTTAGATGAAGCATTTGTATTTTGAAGCTGCTCTTGCTAAAACTCAGAAATAATGCAATTTGGCCCCTAGAGATAATGAGAAATCAGGTGGGATAACTGACAGGGAAACAATGTCCACATGACAGAAAATAATAAAAAAAACTAAATTCAAGCCATATTAACAGTTGTGGCTTTTAATTTGAGGTCTGTGAAATAAATGAGGTTAGTCAAAAGTTGCTACAACAGCCTTTCTGTGCTCACATTGCAATCTGAAAATGTTCCCCCATTCTCCTCTCCAAGAAATTTAATTTCATCTAATATCATGTAACAAAAAGTACTTGGTTTATGGTAGTGAAATCTAAATCCCAATGATCCTTAGCATATAATCTTTTAGGTCTCTTGTATTTAAAATAAGTTCTGTCATTCTTTTACTTTCACCACAAATTGCCTTTTATTAATCCTGATTCAGACTCAGAAAATATTAAAATAAATGTATCAACTTTACCTGTAATGCACTGAAACTGTCCATCTTCTCTTCTTATTGTAAATGCTTCCCCTGGATTAACTTGCACAAGAATAACCTTAAAAACAAAAGAGTGTTTACAACCGTTACACATATGGTATACATATGTTACAGAAGTCTGATATGTGCAAAAAAAAAAGTTTTACTGGGAAAAAACTATTTTTTTTTCTGGTTAGTAAATACATTATTTTTCACTTCACACTTGCTGTCTTCATCCCACAGAGAAAGAGACAAGAGCAAGAACAAGCACAGATATTTTTAAACAAACATTTTTCAAAGAATTAAGGAGAGAAAAAAAATTAAGTAAAACAGTACCTGTACACATTTTATTTTCTCAACTGCTTGGTATAATTAAAAAGCTATTTGTACAGCTTAAATTATTTCAGCAAATTGCATTAACTTCAACATTAATCAAACCATTACGTAAACTTTCAGAAGGAAGCCTAGAATTCCCAGTGTTTGACATCAACCACTTGACAAACAGTTTTCAACATAAGGGAAATATTGTGTCATGTCCCTCTTTACATGACCCAAGCATATTTGTACATTCATTAATGATAAAAATGAAGTAATGACAAAGTAAGTGCACCAGATGCCCAGCATGAAACAATATGTATAATTTTGTTTGTGGAAAGCTGGTTATCCTAATTTTGTAAACCCAAGCAAGGCAGAAATGACAGCAAAGCACAGACCAGCCAAAATAAACAGAGAAAGTCTGTACCAAAGCAGAAGCCTGTTACCATTTTAGATTTCTGTGTTCTTATTTGAAACCTGCCCTTCTGTGAGGAAAAAAAGTTTGTAAACATGAAAAACCTAGCTAAAATTATGAACAAAGGAGAAAAAACCCCAAAAAAAGCGGAAGAGCAGGTGCATTTTATAATTTCCTTTCTGGACACAACTTTCTTCAGTCTTGCTTGCACACATCTACATAGAGCCTATGTTCTCCTCCCTCTACAAATGAGCAGGAAAGAAATCTTTATAAACACAACTCTTGAGCATTATGTCCAAAAATTTACTTTGTTAAACTGCTAAAAGAAAATAAAATCTTCTATGTTTACAGAAACACAACCAACCAACCAAAACCCCCAGAAAAGGAAACTTGATTGTTACTCATTTTAGGAACACCAGAGAGAAGGGAAAGGGTAAGAAAATGGCAGAAATCATGTGAATTCCTCCCTTTCTGGTGGAGCAGTTTCACAAATAAATGAAAAGACAGCACGTTCTACACTAAGATATTGATGAGATACGATAGACAGTCACATTTTCAAGCTTGGGCTGTGTGATTCAACACTGACTGGCTCAGGTTTGAGCAAGCACTTTAAAAATACTATCTTGTTACATGCGCTTTTTCTGGAAGTTTTGGGCTGTTTGAGAAAAAACAATGAACTGTATCACTGTTTACATTTTATCAAGCTAGTAAGTTTTCCAGATCTTCTGAAGTGTGGCTCACAGTAAAATTCACTAAGAGTTAGCATTCATAATATTATCTAAACAAGATGATTTTAGTAATGAACTTCAAAGAAGACTTAAAGGTCTTCAGAAAATATTGTATTGCCAGAGTTTATTTTAAAGTGTTTGAAGGCAGCATTTTAACAACTGGCTAGCATCACCTTCAGAACGTGATGAAGGAGAGAAATAAGAATAAAAGAGTTCTTACAATTTCTTTTCCAGACTCCCCAAGCAGGCATAACTTTTTGAAGACATATTTCATTGATGTACTCTTTCCTCTGCTACAATTGAAAGTTTTAGCTCGAAATTTAGACTGGAATAAAAGTACCTAAAAGCTTCATGGTACATGAGAATGTCTCTCCATCTGTTATGTGTGGGCTGGATAGCTACATTTGCCCATCTCTTTCAGCTGATTTAGATGCCCAAACTCCTGGGAGGAGCCATTCTGGCTGCAGCAGACATGTCAATCTGTACCATTTTCAGCTCAATATTCCTGGTCTCCATCACATGAACTATGAAAAGCAGAAAAGCTTTAGGGTGATGGCTGGCCCTTGATTCTTGCTTTTAAAGTAACAGGGAGTGTAGGTTGACTGATAACCCCTTTGGAATATTGCTCCTATTTATTCTGTGTGAGTGCCTGAGGCTGGTAATCTGGGTAATGATGTTGTCTTGGGAACCTGCTGGCTTTCCTCCCCCAGAGCTCTTGCTGCAGGCCATCCAAACCTGAGGCTCCAGCTGGCACAGCGGATTCGAGCATGGGAATACACACACCAGTCCAACTGCAGCATGTGGGCCCTGTGCCTCCTGGTTTTGTGTTACAGCAGCTTCTCCTGCCGTGAGCACCTTTGTTGCTCACTTCACAGCTGCTCTGAGAAAGTAAATGCTCAGCATGGCAGCCATGGTGCAACAGTGAGATGGGCACTGCTCAGCAGCAGCAACAGGTCAACTGATGGAGTCCAGAACCATTCTGACACTCAGGATGCCATCAGATTTTCCCATCTCTGATGACATCTGACTGCCAATCCAAAGGGTGGGGAGGCTCACCAACTTAATGCAGTTTAATTAGATCTCAGTTCCCAGAAACAGGAAATAGAATGTCTTTTGTCAATGGACAATTAGCCGACCTGATGCCTGACTGTATTTCACTGACTCCCACTTTCAGCCTTGCTTTTATGTTATGCATTCACATTTGTAATTTACAACTATTACAAGGTAGGCTGTATATGTTGCCAAGTGTGCCAAAAGGGACTCTGAATCAGGGCTGAAGAAATTTCAGAAGTTTCAAGAACTGCTGGCTTCAACAGTCTTTGTGTTGGGGCAGTGTATGACCAACAGTAGTTTCTGGACCAACTCTACCACAGTTGAATCCCATGGAGTGATCAGAGCTTTGAGAAGGGCATTTCTGACACTTTGCACCTCACTAGATATAATCTGAAATAAGAAAAATTAAAGGTATGCACAGAGAGAGATCAGAACCTTTCTGGTCAGAAGAGATAGTACAAAAGACTGACAAACTCTCACAGGAATCCCCCCTTATCTAGTGAAAGTCGGCAGCACATAATCAAGGATGCAAGAAAAATTCTCTAAAGGAAAATTTGACATGGATTTTACATAGCATCATGTTTTAGGTAAAAAAAAAAAAAAAGGGAAAAATATATCTGTGGTTTGCCCAGTATTTATAGCTCTTTCATCTCATTTGAGGTGCCTTTGTGCAGGCCTGCACACCCCATCACCCAACATGCTACTTCATGCATCTTGACATTAGCACTTCTGAAAACCAGGGCCTGAGTCTTTGTCTTTCACACTGAATATTCTAGATCTTGACCTCCTTCCTCTTCTGGGCAAAGCGTTCAAATTGGTTTGAACTAAGAGAAAAGCTTTGGAAAAATCTGAAGGTTCAGCCTCTCTTCCTGTGCCTCAATCTTTCTGTGATGAATTCTGTTGCTTTACTCACAGCACCTAAAGTTCTGCTACCCAAAGGCTGATATGCACTCTATCCAGATTTCCTTTGCCTGCCCCTCTAAGGTAAGTATGGTACTAAAAAAACCCCTGATTTGTGATGTGTCAGTCTGAGTGGGAGGCACCTTTAAATGGGCACTTTTCAAGGGCTATTTCTCTTACTAAGTCAACAAAACACTGATTGAGGACTTCACCATCTTAACAAAATAATGTGAACTTAGGATGCTGAAGCCTTGGTACAAGTTCTAGAATCATACAAGCACTTTTAAAGCACAACCAACTATAATGAAACCTAATAAAATTTAAAAGTGTAATTTCTGAATGCTAATGGAATTTTGACTCAATATATTTTTGTCTCAAAACATGTTAAGGCTTTGCTATTAAGGAATAGGAGTATTAGGTCAACTAGTTCTATGTCATTTCCACTGTGACTATAAATTGTTTCCTTTAAACAGTTGTTTAATGATGATCCACATGACCTCAGAACAGTTCTTGATGAAAAACAACACAAAATCTCTTTCCAGAGATTAGCATACAAGTTGACAATACAAGAGTGCAGACACGCTTACGTTAAAAGCAGTTCTTGCATAAATAAAACAAAGTGGCCACTGAATGGCTGAAGTTTGAAATACCTGAAACATCACTTGTCAAAGACTGTCAGTTTTAAAAGCGAAAATTCAGACTTTTCAATGGTACTTAATTTATTCTATATAGGCTATTTTAGAAGATAAATCCAAACCAAATGAGCAACATACTAAGCTTTGTAGTACTTTAATTTAATTGCCCAGATTGGCAAAGACCTCCTAACAAAAAGCCTTTTAACAAAACTAATAATGCCATATATTAGAAAGCTCAGTATGTATTTCCTGAAACTGCTGTTTGAACTCAGGCAGTAGCTGAAGCCAAGTAAGAAAATAGGAAATGTCCTGATGGTCTGGGTCAGCAGTCCATCTAGCCAAGCACTCTGACTCTAATGCATCAACTGAGATGCTGTTTAAGGAGAGTATGTGAGCCAGGCCACTTTCTGCAGTCCACCTCTCTCACTGTCCATAAATTTGCCTAAACTCCTTGAGTTCACTTACAATTTGAACTGCCTCCACAACCTCCTATGGCAGTAAGTTCCTGAAATTTTCTTTTTAGACATTTTAAAACCATCTCGTACTTATTACATGTTGCCTAGCTTCTCTGCTATGGGATTTGCTGAGAAACAGTTCTGAATAAATTTCATCCACCTCCTTCAATGTTTTTTATGTCTTGGCAATTCCCATCTCATTGTACCCAGTCTGCAAACTGAGAGGTCTTAGTATTTCTGATCTCTCCTGGAAGAACTGCTATGTTGCCTTGACCACATCAGTGATACCTAAGGCCACATCTATATTAGCAAAGTGAGCAGTACTCAGGAACATTCCCAGGTGCTGGAACAGTCACCTGCATTAATGAATATGCTATAGTAGTCCTGTGCATAACATAGGTCCATACAGAACTGACAACTGTTCCTGAGATCACTTACCAGGCAGTTTGCAAAAAAAGATTTACTAAAACTGACTTGTTTTACGACACTTAGCCTCAGTTTACACTAACACTTGGAGCACATTTAAATTACTAATATAGAAACAATTACTGACAGTATCCTGAGGAAGCACTACAATATTTTGCCTTCTTGAAGGGCTAAATAAAGGACACACTCTTGAGTGGTTTTGAAAATCTATTCTTCACCTTAAATCACAATTTGAGCTGGTCAGATATGGAAAATACATTTTTAGAATACAATTCTTATATAAAACTATTCTACAAAATTTCTCTCCCTAAAGCATTCCAAATTAAATATAATTTTATTGCAACTCAAGTAGCATAATCACATCCTACAGAGATATGCAACACTGACTTGGACATACTACCAGTAACAGATACAATTATTTTTTAATTATTATATCTTAAGATCTCATATAGGATTTATTACTACATCAGTGTGAGCAGGATGGAAAGTATTTTGACTTTGAATCTAAAGAATCAATGGAAGTACAAATGTTCAAAGAGAAGAATGCTCAATGTTACCTATTTTTATTCAGTAAAACTTCAGTATCTGCAAGAGAAAATACAGGATGTTTCTGCAGACTGAACCAGGAAAGGAGTTTAATGTTTTTTTCAAGTCTTCAGCTTCTTTCTAACATGAAAAAAGTGAATTTGATAAAAATGGCTGTAGTCATAAAAAACCCCTCTAAGACTAAGAAAGCAAGCAACAAAAGGTGGAAGGGAGAGCTGTGCAAGGCAGAGCTGCAGTCACATTGACACAGCAGGCTGCTCCAAAGAAAGGAAAAACTTAAGGCCAAATGTTAACACTTATCTCCATAAAGGTCTAGAAGTAATTTTTATCAGCAAGAAGCAGAGGCTGCAGAAGCCAAAATAAGATCCTTAGAGGCATTTCACTCTGCCAATATGGTCACGGCAGCGTCTTTCAAAAGCTAAACAGCAACAATACAAAACATAGCTGATTTGTATCTTACTAATCGTTGTCTTTAGGTATACAGAATACTTTCTATGTATTTTATCATGCAACCTATGATTTTGCTTGGGCCAGATGAACACACAGTTAACCTATTTCTTCTTTGGAGCACAGTGGGGGCGGAATGGAACTTAAAACACAGAATTAGCTAATCTTGTTTTGAATATGTTTGTTTGCACACTAATTAAGGCCAAAAATCCCATTAACTCCACTGAAATAACAATTAAAACCAACCCTTCATTCTGTAAGATACGCACTTCTACAAGCTTCTCTACTTGAACGTCCATCCTCCTAACAGAAGTAGTGATGTACCAGGAGATTGACAGGTTTCAAAAGAATTTCAGCTACCTGACAGAAAAGAAAGGCAGCATTAGACTTGTGGCACCATCACAAATGTGTATTTACATTGCAACATGAAGGAAACAGCTTCCCTGGTACTTTCAGTGCAAAAAAAGTGGCAAACTATCAATAGCCTTGCACAATTAATGAGTGGTCTCCGTCAGGTGGTTAGTAAGAAAGATGGAAACATAAACCTATGGACATAATTGTGAAATACTAATATCAAAACTGGATTCATCCTGAAAAGGACCCTAGATGAGGTAAAAGGACTTGCAGAGAAGGAAAACAAAAGCAGATTAGGACTAATCCCTAAGCATTACCAACTTCACTGCTTTAAGGCAACATCTTTCCATAGCAGAAACTGTAAATACAATTAGAAGTCCAAACTATTTCTGTCCCCATGAAGGGAAAAAAACCCTCCAGCTGCTAAGTAAATAATGGAATAAAACAAAGAGCCCTAGAAGCTAACTCCAAAAGATCTCACAGCAAGTTTGACACATTTCTCTTTTGCTCACCATTATACATGTGCAAAAGCAGGTCTCAAATAAAATTTAGAAGGCTAGAGAGATAAGCTTCCTCCCCAGATAAATACATACAATACAGCCAGTCAAAAACTAGTACCTCAAAATTATTTTGCCATTTCTATCAATTACATACATGCAGTGGACCTATACAGCAAAACAGATTTTATTTGATAAAAAAACCTACATATTCAAAATATTACTAATACTTTTAATTTCTTGTTTAGGTCCTAAAAATTCAAATTCAATCCAAAGTAAAAAAAAAAAAACAAACAAAAAACAAACCACCAAAACCCAAAAAAACCCACAACAAAACAACCTAACACCCAAACAACAAATGACTGTGTTTAGAAGTATACTAGATATTCTTTCACACAGACACAGAACAAAACAAATCCAGAATTAAGACATTTGTTTACCTTCTCCTTCACACTGCTCTATAAAGTCATGAGGATCTTCCCAATTTTGCAAATCAGATCTGAATAAGGTTTATGGAAGAGAATTTAACTTACCCTTACCAGATCATTATGATCTTAAGTATTACACATTTTAGAGCCAAATAATACCTGTATTTCTAACAGGACAGGACTGTTTCTGATTCTTCTAAGCCAGCACAAACATCAAGAGAATCAAGTCAGATACAACAAAACTTAGTTTACAAGTTTGGTATTCACAGCTACATTTTAAAATCTTTTCCAGCACATAACAAACTGTGTTGTGCAAATAAATGTTTTCATACCTAAAAGCTTCTCTGACTGTAGAAGAAGTTATTAGCAACTAAATATAAAACATCTTTTAAAAATTTTAACTTTCCTAATACTTATAGATTTATTCCAAAACAGCTAAGTGCTAGCTGAAAGACTGAAACTATAATTTTAGAGTTACTCGGATATGGGAGAAAGATTTTTGCATTTGCAATAAAGAAAAATAAGTCATCAAGCTTGTTCTGTCTCCAGAATATCTCAGCTCTCAAAGCCATCCTTCAGTACCAAGGACTATCAGCCTCCTGAAGGGGAAAAGAAAAAGGCTAAGTTTTTTAATCCCGACTGAGGCTAAAAAACCAAACTACATTAAACATTTGTGTCATGTGTGAAGTTGTGGGATAAGCCCACATGAGAACTGGCACTCTGTTCTCTCCATAGGTTAGCACTGTTTACAGCCATAAAGGCAAGAAAACCAAAGGAACCAGACTGAATTTCAGTGTAAAGGGGCATTCTGAATCCTTTTCTCTCCCCAGCCACTCACCAGCTCACTCTGAAGGGGAAAGGAACTGAATGGATTACTTGCTATCTTCCTCTAAAAGAAGTTAGTTATGCTTTGTGAATTTACAAATTTTTCCAGAATGAGTGAAATCTGGGACAAATTTTCCAACCAAGTTAAAAGCCTCTGAATATATATATAACCAGAATGCTAACAGATCTACCACTAAACATATCACAACAAACAAACAAAAAAAGCAATCCTTTAGCAACAAAGCTGATTCCTAACCTGGCATACATACTAAAATACCAAAAAATGTGGGGAAGTAAGATGTGAAGGAGAAAGTGGAAGGGGGAAGGAAGCTAGAATGTGGTACACTAATTTTAGCCATTGCTAATATTAAATATTTAACATGAAGAAATAAGAGTCTGTTACATTATAACTGTGGTTAAAGCACACTTAAATGTAACTCTATAGTAAGAGACTGTTCCTGTACAACAAGGAAGATCACAAGTTGGAGCAAAACAATATTACTAGAAGCAGAGTTCTGTTCTCCCCTCATTCTGGAATGGTTTTCGGGGATGTGTGTGTTTTTTTGGGGTTATGGGGAGTTTTGGGGTTTTTTCCTACAAACAAACTTCCTAAAAAGCAAGAGGGTAAAGTGCTCCAAAATGTTTGCTTGGATCTTTAAAACTGTAATTTAAAGACAATCAAATCACAAACCATTTCTACACTAGCAGAAACAATACTAATTTCTGAGATGTTTTACTAGGAAAGGGAAGAGAGTTTCAGGCTTGGGGTTTTTTTGGTTTTGTTTATTATTAGTCTTAAAACATCCATATTTAGCATTATATGGTTATAGGTGCTGAGTCAGTAGCAAAAGATTGTCAGCAATCACAAATAATGGAAAGACTTCACCAAAATTGTATTTCTAAATGCACTACTAATACACATCAACATAAAAAAAAAAAAGACAGCAGTGGTTTGTCGAAAAACACTGCAACTGAAATTAGCTCAGCAGTATTCATGAGAAGATTTTTATCCAAAAGGACAAAGGTAGATTAATTTTTGAATATTTTTCAAATTTAGGAAAACATCGTAGCTAATAATCTTGGTCATTCTGACTTCAGAAAATTTTAAAACACTGAACCTGTTAAAAGGGTGGTACAGCCAAGCTCTTTGCAAGATGTACACTGTATCTTTAACAGTCTGTCTGCAACAAGATTATAAAAGGGTGTATTTCCAGAAAAGGGAGGATATAATACCACACAACTTCCAGGCAGAGCCACATTTGTGCTCTGTCATTAGGGCACGTACTCAGAACAATTACATTTTTCTCCACTAATAGCTCCAATCAAGATGCTAATTAGTGACATGCTTTATCTCATAACCCATTTCAAAAGCCTTAGCACTTTGACTTACTGTTGCTCGCATCCTTTTATTTCTCTCATTCAACTGGTGCTACCACAGTGACAAAGGATGAAGGAAGATTCAACAGTCACCACTCCGGCTGCTCCAATCTGTTCCATTCACTTAGTACTGAGGTAATCCTCGGTGATGTGTTGAACACTGCCCCCCCTCCTGTTAACAGGGCACCTTAACCTCAACGCCACGCACGAGGGTCTCCCTTTACCTTCCTCTATGGCTGTGCAGCCACGAAGCATGTGGAGGCAGCATGTGAAAGGTAGGATCAATTAACAATATAGTCAGCAATACCTACCTCAAGCCTTCCTTCCTATCAAATTAGCCAACGTACAGTGAGCTTCCTGCTGTACATGAATGTATCATGTCACCATAGCAACTAAATCAACAAATAGCTGCTGCAGCATCTGCTTCTGGATCATCTAACGTCAGTCAACAGAAGGTTCGGGTTTAAGAGAACAAAGCTTCCAAATATATGCCGTTTTATAACTGCATTTTTAATTTAGCCTCCTGATTCCCAGATAGCATATACTAACTCAGAGTGAACCAACTTCTGACTTTATAATCTGTGATCCAATTTATGCCTTCATTTTGCAAGTAAGCCAGAAAGAAGGGAGGGAAAAAATACTTTGTAAAAGAATAAAAAGAAACAGCAAAGAAACAATCAACTGGATTCTAATGCACTCCCTCAAATACTGTGCTACTTTATACCATGCATTTACTAAGAGACGTGAAGAGAAAGAAGGATGTTTCTGAACTTTGCTTTATAATTCACATATGTCTCCCCTAAATAATACTGTAGACAGAAACACCTTTTATTAAATATTAATATTAAAGACATTTCACATAGATGACAAAGATCCCTCTGTTAGTCTCCACTGAAAGAGTTAAACTGAAAACATCCAGTATTGTTTTCTGGCAATCTCACATCTGTGGTTTTTAATCTGAACAACAGCCGGGGACTCCTGGCACACCCTCATCTGAGGAAAGACAGTTACACTGGGCAAAACACACATCCCTCGCTTCTTGTGGGAAATTACTTCAAATACCACTTATGCATCACTGGTGTAAGTCCTAACCCACAGGCACACAAGATACAGAAAACTGCCTTGAAATTGTTTAGGCATTCAGAATGCAACAACATGGGATTACAGATTAAATGTTGTCTAAGATATAAAAAATTCTAACATTACTAACATCTAATGTCTTCAAAGGTAATAAGTGAGTGTACAAATACACATACACTTTTCTGTAAAAGGACTCAAAGCTACAGCCTACTTATAACAAAAAAAAAAGTAACTTTCCGCTCTTTTAACTTATTTGTAGCATTTGATCAGCATGAAATTGTCTACCAAGTAAAAACTTTCTAGGCAAAAAGTATCAGCTATTCATATCCAGTATACTTTTATTATTAAAAATACCTACTTTTAGTTTTCAAAGCAGATGGTTTCCCACCCATCTTTTGTTACAAGTTTTTTGTTACAAGGAAAATCATTACATTCATGTTGGCTCAACAGAGTGTGGTCCAATGAACAAGGAAAACTAGATGCAGACTGAAGATACTAACACTGCTGTGGCTCCCACACGGACTCACTGTAATTTGTGGATTTGTCACCTCACCTATTCCAGAGCTCCCAATTGTAGTACTAGTCCAACACTATTTGTAAGCTCCTACATGCTTCTGCTCAAAGAATACTGCAAGACTTGAGTGTTGTTATTCATTAGCAGCACAGAAATTGCCAGATGGAATCACATCTGTGGTCGAGCTAAGGTGATGTCAGTTACAAACACAGCACAAGTTGTTTTTCCATTGATCGTGTGCTCGAAATCTGCTGCTTATATCATAACAAGGCTAATGAGGCTATGAACTACTCTTTCCCATAATCAAGCCCACTATCACTTAAAAAACATATTAAATGGAAAAATACAAAAGATCTATGTAACAGGTATTACAGACAGTATATGATTATTAAATAGGAACACTTGACATCAGTAATAAAAGCTAAATTAAAACAGTACCTTAAATTGCTAAAGGCTTATGAATTTCACGGTCGTGAAGAGTTACTTCCAAGTACTTCTTTCTTAAAGTCATCTTTCAAAAGATCTGTCTCCCATCATCTTTTAAACTGAATAAAAGCTTCCTCTCTCCACACGCACATTGGCGTGTGGAGAGACCAATAAAGAGTTTTGAAAACTTTAGGTTAAACTTTGTACTGCACCAATTCATAGCAGACTCAGCACACAACGTTTCTGTGTTATCTATATAGGAAATGTTAGAATTTTCTTTTTTTCCTTAAATTATCTTCTGGTTTTGTATCAACAACAGATGAAAACAGGCTTCTCACCATTATTTATAGAAGCGTCCTATAGACTTTGATCTTTGTCCAAATAACATGATGCAACACTCTTAAACACCAAAGTTCTAAATCTTCTATTTTCCACTGTATTTATTTGATCAAATTCCAGTTTACAAGTTTCCCATGACTACACAATTCCCTACCCTAGCATCTGTTAGTATTGACTATATGGATGTAACTGCTCTAGATATGGAGTTTAAAACTTTCTTCATGAAGAATAGTTAAGATACAGGTAGTAAAGGCCATTAACAAATCTTGTGTTTCAGGACCAGGGAGGAAATCCATACACAATTAATCCAAAATAGGGATTTTGAAAAAAACAAATACAATCCAAACTATTTCAGCTTACACGGACCGTAGCTGCATGTTTGGAAAAAGCAAGCGGAAGAAGCCATGGTTTCAGTGACATGCTCCTAAGGCCTGTATTTCCAGAGGACAGACCAAGCAACTCTGCACCATTTTTCTAAAAGGCAGCTGACAGATAATAAAATCAGCAAACATTTCATCTTTAACCATTGCTACAAGTCAGCACCACTGATTATGCTAAGACGACAGAACATCCCTAGAAGCAACTGGAAATAGGGAGATTGGAAAGATGATGAGATTGTTCATTGGCACTGGCATTCAAAAACTATAGATCTCAATAAACTTTCATTGCTTTTTGTACAAAGGCAGGTTGGGAAGATCCAAGAACTGGTGATTTTTTTTTTCCTAAAAAACAGATTTATTTATGAAAAGTTTTTAAAATTTTTTACTGTACTTGTATTTCTCCCCCTTCTCTTCATGAGGAATATGATCAGCTGAAAAAGCTGACCCCTGAGAAGAAGTGCAGGCAAAGATGATTTCTAGCCTTGTTTTGTAAAAATACGAAGTTTTCTGAGAAGAACCAGTGAAAGTTAAACGTTGAAATCTGCATTGAATGTCACTGATAAATGTTCAAGACTTGTTAGTGTCCACAGATAACAGTGCCAATCAGTGTACATTCCACAAGTCTGTCTCGTTCTTTAGTATTAAGAAATACTTACAATTTTGATCTACTAGCTTCTTCCTTGTTTCTCCTCTCTTTTGCGTTCTCAGTTCTCACAGCTTGCCTAAGCAAAGTTTCATTTGCCTAATTTACAGCAAACCCAATCTGTTTCATTAGCATTGACACAGTCTGTGGCTAGCAGATAGTGCACAGAAAATTTGTTACTTAAAATAATACCACTATTATATCTTTAAATCAGCAAAAGTATAAACATAAGGATAACAGCAGTGTTTCAAGGAATCTGGATAATGCAACAGACAAACATTTGGGCTTCAAAGTTTAAAGCTAATCCATGTTTACATGGAATTAGAAGGAAGCAGTGTTAGGGGCAGTCACTGAACTCTGCAACTTTCTGAGGCATCTGGTCATGGCCAGTGGTTAGACATATCAACCTCTAAAAATAGAAACTGGAAGACTTCAATCAGATCGCTCTCATTTCAGGATTTGTTGTTTTAAGTCTGCAGGAATTCAGTTTCACGATGCTAAGCAAAAGGGGATGAGAAACAGCTCACACTGCACAGCAAACGGGTAGCAAGGTTTCAGCTAATACTTCACAGGGGCTAGTCCCCTCAGCAGGCATCTTCCCTGATCAATCTGCCAGTTTGCAACAGTCCAAATGTATTATGGACTAGAAGAGAATTTTTTATTTTCCAACACTGCTTCTGACAGCTCAGATTCCTGTTTGCTGATATAGCAAGTTAAAAGCCCATAATATTTAAGACTGATAGATGTGTTTAACTTTTTAACCCTAAATAGTGCATAAAAGGAAATGCCAAAGGAAGAACAGCATTTTCTAGTTATTCAAAAGAGCATTTAATTAAAAAAATACCAAATGTTAAAAATTTCAGTATCACTTCTAAAGTAGCCTTTTTTACCCTGAAAAAGTACCCTACATACCCAATTTTGTATAAATCTGGGCATCACTGTATATCAAAATACTGTGACAATACAAACTTGACACAAAAACAAAAGATACATCTCAATTAGATCACATTGGAAAGATTTAATCAGTAGGGGACCAAGGGCTTTGTGGAAGAAACCTCTAGAATCCCAATCCTTTCCTATGTATTTTCTCCTCTACTTCAAAGAGAAAGGGAGAAAAAATAAAGCCAAGGGCCATTTTTTGCTATAGTGTGTAAACTATAGTCTGAGTCTGTTTCTGGAGAATGTCATTCTGCCTGCTCTATAAAGTATATAATTCTGTAACATGCAGAGGGTTAATGGACTTTACCCAGGTATGGCAAAGTCTCAATCTCCAGGGAGTAGAATATGACAGACTATTTTAGTTGGAAGGGAGCGATGATGACCATTTAGTCCAACTGCCTGACTAATTGAGGGCTGACCAAGTTGTTGTTAAGGGCATTGCCCAAAATGCTGACAGGTTTCGGACTTTGGCCACAACACTAGAAAGCCTGTTCCAGCATTTGACCACACTCTCAATACAGAAATGCTTCCTAGGGAAAAAACAGTTTTCAGCCAGCAGAGGATGTACCTCAGATAACTTATTTGCCAAGTGTGTAATTCTCACGTATTTTAGGAGTGAAGTTTCTGTAACTAAAAATATGACTTTGCAAAGCAGTTACATTTTTGTCACAACTTACAGAGAAGATTACAATAACTGTCTTTTGAGGAAAAACAGGTAAGCACTTGGGGTGATTTTGTAGGTCTTGGAGTCTGGCACTCAGGTCATGGCTTACTCAGCATTAAGCATCCCATGGCACAGAGAAGGGGAGAGATGGTGACATGCCTGAGTCCAGGACACCGCTTAGGCATAACTGCACCCTTCCAAACCTTATTAAGAGATGAGCACACAGACTCAGGAACCAGACCCATTTGCAACAGACTGCACAGGAGAACTGAGCTACCTCAATACTTATAGCTCCAGGCAATTTGCACCTTCTCACCTCATAAAAAAAGAGAGAGAGACAGAGAAAAGTAAAGATCTTTAGTCACCTTCGTACACCATGGAAGGGATCATCTTCTGGACATGCTTACTTCTCCCCATTGACTGTATTAGCAACTTACAGTGACTAACTCACTTGAAATTCAATTTTCATGTGTCATCCAATTCTCCCAAATGTCAATTTCTGAACATATTAATTCAACAGGGGTTGAATGCCTCAAGTATCTTGGGAGGAATCTACTGTATCAGAGACCAAATTAATCTAGGATTCCTATCATGCACATGAAAACAGACATTTTAGAGAGAAAGGAGGATTACTGAAAAGTTTTATGAGGATGCTTCATTCAGTGAATTTTCTTACCAAACAGAAGTAGAAAAGGCTATGAACTACAGAGCCTTCACTCTTGTTTCTACATTTATTTTCAAACAGAAAATATTAAAATAAACATATCTGAATGGTAGTATAAAATGTGCAATAAATCTGGAGCTGCTTTCTGCTCAGCTCTTTCAAAAGTAGCATAGTATTCATACATTACTATACATTAAGAATTCTGAATCCTCACTTTCTGCTGAGGATGATGGCTTCTTCTAGGAAATTTAAAGCAAGCTTTCAATGCATCTGCTATCAAGGATACAGTTTAAATAAATTAGAAAAAATTCTGATCTCTAAGGCAAAAAAAAAAAATTACACTTAACTAAGAAAAAACTTCACCCTTCCAAAGAAAAAAATATTATTAAATCAGACAGAGAAAGGATCTACTAACCCTGAATCAGCAAAACTCACATATTTTTAGCTTTTCTTTCTGATGCTATTTTTAAAAAAAAAATCATAGCCAACAACCACTTTAAAACTTCCACGGAAAAGATTTTTTTGTATATGGAATGTCTCATATAAGTTTGATCATGTATTTTCCAGTGATGGCTGCGACACGAAAGTGCTACTCAATCCTGGGGAAAAATACAGCTTGATAATGAGCTTCCATAAGCTGGCACTGAAGCACTGCATGCCTGAGAGTTCCAGTGGTTCCAGTGAACACACTTCAATGTTAAAGAAGTCACTGAAGAATGTAAGAATAATTGTCAACTAAAACAAACTTCAATGAACCACCAAAATGAGAAGTTAGATGTATCTGCTAATTCAACAGAGCCAAGGGGAAGTACACAAAAAAAAAGGGCAAAAAAACTCAGCCAAAAAGGACAGAAGCAGCCATGCACATACTCTGTGTTCTGTGAAATCAAAGCACAGATAAAAGAAAGGAAAACAGCACAATATGGAAAGTGAGAACAGTTATAACACTGTATGTTGTTAAACAACTTTTAACACCAATTTTTTTTTCTTGTAGAGGAAAAGATCATGAAACATATTGCAGTTCTAGGCTTGATTTTCAGCAACAAGGCAAAACCAAAGCAAGCTGGAACTTGATAATGTACCATATGGTTTTCAGAAGCAGAAGTGCCAGAACAAAAACTGAGGAAACTCATTTAGCAATCTAATCTAGATTTATATTTTCTAACACCATCTTGACCATTATATTTCTGCTCTAATGCCACATATGTAAACAATCTGAAAGTCAAAAAAGGGGATTACTTCATTTGTTTTATAGCCATCTATTACTCCGCTGACTGAAGATACCCTCCTATGATAACAGGTTAATAATAACAACTTTTATATCACAGCTTTAAATACTTAAAGAAGAAATTGGTTTTAGGAACACTAACCTGTAGATTTGATGTTAAATATCTAAACCCACACACACTACACAGAGTGGGATTTCTGGAAAACCCATCTAAACAGCATCTAAACTTCTCAATGAAATTTGGAGGATAAGCAACCATCCTCCCAAACTAGAAGTGTTACTTTAACCCTACACCTTGCCAAGAAACAAAGTCAACTAAAGGTCAAACACTATGTCCCATTCCCCAGAGAAAAGGAAATGGTTAACAGGTACTGGGCTACTTTGAGAGTGCTAGCTATGTTTTCTGGTAATAAAGGACATATAGGGATAAAGGAATGTCTCACTTTGCAACTGCTAGCTTTAGTGGGAAGGTGCTGTGAGGGTCCAGAACTTCAGGGCTGCTGCATACTTGTGTCAGCAATTTACTAATTTGTTCTGGAAAAGCACTGGGTGCTGTAGCAACTTTCCAAAACAATTTAACATCAGTGTGTTAAAGTACTTTGAACTCTTGCCTCCTCTTTTCCTCTCCTTCCACCAAATCAGGACTCACACAATCAAGCACATCCTTCCTGTCCAGCCTCAGCAATGATCACTAAAGCATCACTGCACTAATTACCCTTATGTGAAAAACCCTCAAGCACTCTGTCCTCATACCATGCTTTCCCAGTTTCACTTGATTTCTATCAACTCCTATAGATCTACTCCATTTTCAATCTACAACCTTACTATCAAGACATAAGTACATTACCCCCTCATGCTGAACACAGTGATAGGAAGGTGTAAAAGCAATACTTCTGTGCTAAACAGAGGAGGAGCAGCCAGCAGGCTTGGTCTTTGCTTCTTCTTTTCACTGGTTTCACCTATGAAACTAACAGTAGTCCCCTTTTCTGTGGGACACAGAACCAGGCAATCTCCCACAACAGCCCTGAGTGACATACAAACATTCACACAGTTTAAGTTTCCCATTTTTTCCTGACTGAACACTCACATATTCCTCTAACTTTGTGGATTGTTTTGTTTTAAAACATGGTGGAAAGTTACAGCTTTAACCTGATCAGACACTTCCGCTATCTGAAGCATATGACCTTTCATCTTAACATATTCAAATATTTGTACTGCTATTTCACATTTACACTGCTAGCAGAACTTCAAGTATTTGAAATAGATTATCTTGAAGATATGAACTGTTCCAGAAAAGTACTGAATAGTCTGTACCCATCTGGTAACTCAGTTATGCAGTATAAACAATCTAAGTCATCATAAATACAAGAGTTAATTCTGGTAATATGCAAGAAGGGGTAAATTGATTTTAAAAATCCTCAGATGTTTTACATCTGAACAAAAACTTGCAAGTTTAGTATACAGTTAGCTAGTCTAACGTAGAAAATACCAACATAGAAGCAAAGTAGTTAAATAATGAATTCTCTACTGGATTTTAATACCTTTTCAGTCAGGACTGGCTAAAACTAATTAGCTCAGCTACAGACCAACTTATACACCATGAATATAGAAGAAAATATCCATTTCTTTACATGGACAAAACAGCTCTGAATTTTGATTGCAGGAACACAAACTTTGTCAGCTCTACAGGTTAAGTTAATGCAATCCAACACCAACGCTGTTACAAAAGCAACTGAAGAGGTACTTTTCATATATCAAGGAAGTAATCCCTACAAAATGTGTGTACTGTAGCTAAGTAAAAAGACTTACAGAAAAATTAGTAACTCCATCACAAAGGTAGAAATCTTCTCCCTTTTTATAGTTTCAAAGGTACAAGGCAAAACAAATGAATACAATGAGCTAATATTCAAGTCTAAAATATTTTACAAAAAAATATGAAAAAGGCTCAACATTACAGTGTTTTGTACTTGAATACATCATACTTTCAAATGCAGTATCTACCTCTTTCATGAGTACCATATAAAACAAACATAAATGATTTTAAGACTGTCATAAATAAATAAGCAACTCCTTCATCTAAGTCTTAACTGGGCAACCTTGACAGAGAACACAGTTCCTGCAATTCTGCACTTCCCATATTCCAGATATACAAAGTATTTTCTACCTACTGATTGCTTTTAAATCACCAGATGCAAAAAGGGTTTCCATTAAAGTTTCCTGCCACTGAACAAATGCACTTGCTGACTCTTCATGAATCTTGTACCAGATGTGAAGGAAGGACAGAGAACTAAAGCTGCAACTCTCACTCGACATTGTGAAACACAGAACAGGAGACAACACTGAGGTATATAACCATCAGTTATCATGATATGGGGAAAGAAACTTACTTTCCTTATTGATGACCAATGCCCAATGAAAATTCTCCTTTTAAAAATACATATGATTACTACCAGTTCCACTTCAGACAGCAGCTGTAATGAGCTGCCTCTTGTTTTCAATAAAAAAGGACAATAACAGCATTTACGTTGTTTTTTCCATAACAATATTAACACAACCCCCCACAAATTCATTTGTTTGATGAAATACTTTGCTTGTTTCCCAGTTTTAATCTTACTTGGCAGGAGAAAGAGACAACATTTTAAAGAAAATGTATATGCAAAAGAACACTTAAACTCATATCTGACTCAAAATCCTGTGTGATTACAGTGTAAGCTTGACAGTACAGCCTGACAGTCTTATTTTTATGGAGGGCAGAACAAGTAACTTGGTCTCAACTATGTTTGAAAAGTCATGGTGAACAGGAGAAGTTCCCAGGGACTAGAAGAAAGCAAATGTCAGTGCAATCTTCAAAAAGGGCAAGAAGGAGGGTCCAGGGAGCTAGAAGCTGATCACCTTCAGCTCTGGGAAGATGAGTGAACAAAGCTTCCTATTAACCATTTCCAAATGTATTAAAGACAAAAAGGTGATTTGGAGCAGTCAGTATGGATTCACAAAGGGTAAATCATGCCAGACAAACCTGGATGGTCTTCTACAGTGAAATTACTAGCTTGGTGAATGAGGGGAGAGCATAACTAATGTCTATCATGACTTTAGCAAGGCATTTGACACTCCGCTGAATAACACAGAAACAGATGAAACACAGAGCATAGGCATCAAGGTAGACTGAAAACTGGACCAAGTGCCAGTCTTGAAATGTTGTGATCAGCAGTGCAAAGGAGCACTCCTCCTAGCAGGAGGTCATCCTCTGGTCACCTACTGCAGTGGCTGACACTGGGGCAGACAAGGACTACACTCTTCTTTAAAGACCTGGATGATGGGACAAAGGGCATCGTGAACAAGTGACACAAATCTGAGTGGAGCAGCTGATGCACTAGATGGCTGCACTGCCATTGAGAAATACAAATTCAAGAAGTGTCCAGGCAGACACTGACATACACAAGCAAGTCCCACCATTCAAGCTACCCAGCTGTAAGCAAGTATCAATCTGGAGATCACATTATTAGCACATGTTGGGCCTGAGCTACTATATATTCTACCATAGGGAAAGGTTTATTCACCTTAATAAGATCATCCAGTACTATAAATATATAACTTCCAAACTAAGACACAGCCATGGTTTGACAACTTGGCAGCTGTTTGGAGAACAGCTTCCATGGAGAAATTCTTTCACAACACAGGTCTTCTGCTTCATACTTCTTACAAATCTCATCTCTGCACCAGTTCTGCCTTCACCTCAATCTCTAATATATGTGGATGCCCAAAGCTGCACAAATATATTCCAGAATAAGAATTACTATATTTTACAATAGCAACATGTCAGTGATGCTGTTGGAAGAAAAAAAAAATACACTGAAGTTTCCTTACCTGTTGTGCTCCATCCCCACTAACAATAGGGGAAGTCAGAAGAGGGATTTCACTACTTATAATTGAAGTGGTATCCAGTAACGGTGGATGTTCTGCCATCATTGATGGTACACTAATTCACAAGATCACCTGCAAAGAAAAGTTACTCAGATGGTTAAACTGTACAAATATTTCAGAATAATTCTCCTTAAAACCTGCCTCACTTTAGAAATAGCAACAACAAAAGAAGATTATGAAATTAGATACCTTAAGAAAGTACGTTTCCACAACAACCCAGAGATCACACCAGCCTGAAGACGTGCTCTGTTAGATAGCACAAGCCTTAGTTTTACAGAGAGGGTGGTTTACACCCCCTCTAGCGGCTGAACCTCAGAAGAACAGGAAGATGGAAAGAATTCACTAAGTGTGAATGGCACATTCAGAATTCCCACAAGTTAATCTGAAACAATTTGCATCTGAAAACAGCGCTTTACATCAAACATAAAGATTAGGCTGAGAAGAAGCTTGTACATTATTTCTAAAGCAGAATTGCCTCTCTTAGCCAGTACTTAGAGTAGCCTGCTGAAAAAAAAGTAAATACAATTTTGGAGTTATACAGCCTGAAAGACAGCACTGTTACAGGCTTTCACAAGTTTTGCCTTGATACCACCTGGCTAATGAAACTCCCTACAAAGAATTCCAAACTTCTAGTTCAGATATACTGTCTTCTCATAAACAGAGATATTTACTTGTTACAGCATTAACTTTCAATGAAAAAATACTTGATAAAATGGAAGGATGATAAAGTCAGCTTCACAACAATGACTTCAGTACTAAGCTCTAGAGATATTTGGTTAACTGGTACAGTTTACTACTCAGAAGCATCCTCTAAAGCTTCACCCCACCCAATGGGCTGGTTTTATGTACTTGTCCCTCTAAGGCAGATGTTGTAGCTCTGCTGGGGGTTGGAATCTGTAGCACAGGGCTCTCAGTACAAGAGGACTCCCGCATTAACAAAGCCTCTTGTATAGCTACACATATACAGGACAGCTTTACTATTCCCATACTTATGGCTGTCCTACTATAAAACTAGGAATTTCAAAAAAAAGCATTCTAACATTATTTTACATGATTCATTTCCTTTCATAGTATAATCTGCAAAGGTCTAAGTTGGGGAAAAAGAAAAATCTCTCTAGGTTAAAACACTCAAACGTATCTGTGATTACTTAAGAATTCATCAACGCCTATGCCAAGTCATTTATACCTGCCTAGCCAGACTAATTGGTGTCTCAAGCAACAAGGACAGGGCTTTTCATTCCTGCCTTACTTTAAAAGCTTTCCTCATCATGAAACAAATTCTCCAGGCTACAGTTTCCACCACTTCTGCAGGTGGGCAGAGGGCTAACGAAAGTTCCTTAGATCATCTTTCAAGAGAGCAAGTTTGATGGTAAGCTTCCCAGGATATTTTCCAATGACTGTTTAATACAAAATGAATGCACAGCCTGAAAGCAGAGGTTAGAACCAAGGCATGCCTCCTCAGCTACAGGGCTTGAAGTGTGTCATTTCTTGGTCTTACAGCTACAAAAGTTTTGTGCTATTAACTAAAGTGTCACAGAGAGAAAGGTAATTTCAATACTCCAAGCAATAATGCAACACACTCCTGAACTAAACCGGCTTGAACTTCCCCAGGTTTAAGGTGAATGCAGCTCATTATTTCCAAGCCACCATGCTAAAGACTAGTCTCTTGTATCAGAAAGCACTAATTGCCTTTATCACACACTTTTGACTGAATTCATAACTTACGATGCACTCATTGTGATCACTATTTATTAGGCATAAATCAAAACATGTCTATCAAATTGAACAGCATTGAGAATTAAACATAACTAAACTGACTCAAATACAAATGTCATTACAACCTGTTCAGGTCTTCCAAGACAGGAGTAGCTCTGAACATGTCTAACACCTGGTCTCAGGTTCATTCATTCCTAGGATAATTTAGGTTGAAAAAGACCTTTAAGATTATCAAGTCCAACCATTAATCCAGCACTAAAGCACGACCCTAAGCACCATGTCTACATATCTCTTAAATACCTCCAGGGATGGTGACTCCACCACTTCCCTGGACAGCTTGTGCCAATGCTTAACAATCCTTTTGGTGAAGAATTTTTTCCTACTATCCAATCTAAACTTCTGGTGCAACTAGAGGACATTTCCTCTTGTCCTATTGCTTGTTCCCTGGAAGAAGAGACTGACCCCCACCTGGCTCCAGCCTCCTTTCAGGCAGTTGTAGAGAGTCATAAGGTCTCCCTTGAGCCTCCTTTTCTCCAGGCTAAACATCCCCAGCTCCCTCAGCTGCCCCTCACCAGACGTGCTCCAGACACTTCCCAGCTCCGTTGCCCTTCTCTGGACACGCTCCAGCATCCCAATGTCCTTGTAGTGAGGGACCAAGAACTGGACACAGGTTTGAGGTGTGGTCTCACCAGTGCCAAGTACAGAGAGACAACCCCTGCCCTGGTCTTGCTGGCCACACCATTGCTGATACAGGCCAGGATGCCATCAGCCTTCTTGGCCACCTGGATACACGCTGGCTCATGTTTCTTGGGGTCACTGGGCCAGCTGGTGAGCCAGGGAAACAGCTACTGTTGACCAGCACTCCCAGGTTCTCTTCCACCAGGCAGCTTTCCATTCTCTTGCACAGGTGTTCAATGTTTTGATTTGTATGAAAATTAGGTGCTCACAGGCACCAAAGTGCTAAGGTTGGTAGTCCACCTTTAGCACCCAGTCTTTAGTGCCTTAACTGGGACACAGCTAAATTCCACGTCTGGATTCAGGCATTTGATTTATTCTGGAGACAGAGCATACTGCTTGTCGATAAACCCTGACAGGAGGTACTATGTAGAATGTTATTCCTGACACCCTCTACAACAATAATAAAAGTGCTACCTGTCAAACTGTGTAATCAATCTAGGGAAAAAAAATGTTTTCTTGACAACACAATATTAGATTTCTCTGCAATGTCACTGAACTAGTCTCAAAGACTAAAGGTTTAAACTTCATGCCAATGTGGGTCTATACTACACGTTCATCAAAAGCCTTTTCCCCATCAGTAGTCGAGGGGCAGCAATCCACACAAGTCAGTGCACATAATATGGGCACACAGTAAGATGTGCTATGGTCACCCATTGCAGGCGCCTTTTTTTTTTTGCTATGAGAACAAAGGAAGGAAGACACCAATTTGAAAAGAGAGAATGTATGGCAGGAGGAGAAGTCAGCTAAAATGGACAAAAGGTTGGCACCAAGATTAAGCAGAAGCGCTCAATAAACATATCTTGGAAATAAATTATATCACATTCAATGCAAAGACCTCAAATGTGTGCAGCCAGAACCTTTAGATCAGCAGATCCCAGTAGCTTGCATTCAAGACCTCTTGAAGACATCTACCTAGACCTTTGAAAAAGACTTGCAAATAACTTGGGTCCTAGGAAAGTCTCAGAGGTCTGGAAGAAAACTAGAAGTTTTGCATTAAATACTGTGTTGTAAAAGGGACAATCTAGTCCTGTTAGCAAACAACAATCTGAGGCCAAACAAAAATGGTCAACACTGGATGTCATTTGTAAAGAACTAAAATACAATTAAGATTGATTGAAAATACCTTGTCCAATTAACTTTATATAAACCTTCTGGTGATGGATATTGCTGGAAAAGGTACTAATAAGTGGACTGGAAAAACAATCTTAAAATCTTATTTGGCATTAGAGAGCATTTCTCTTCATTAGAAAAACAGAACAGATACTACATGGATTAATACTGGATGGAAAGTACTTAAGTATTAACAGTAAATACAGAGTTGTTGAGCCATGTGAGTTTCCAATAGGAAGGGAAGGTATCAGTTCTTGGCTTCTCATTACAGAACATGTTTTTAACTTGGCTTTCAGAAAAAAAAAAAAAAAAAAAAAAAGACAGTCAAAAGGAAGTCTGGAAATGACAAGCCGTGAGAGTGATAAGAGACTGAGTCATTTCACTAAACCAAAATAGCATGAATAGCTTAAAAAGTTAGGCATAGCAATAAGTATTAATGCATAAAGGTAAAGCTGCTCTTTCTAAAACTAAAAAGAATTAACTCAGTCCTGTGAAGGGTTGATTCTGACAAGGACAGAATAATAAAAGTGGGCAGTCAAACATAAGCTTGCCGAAAGGCTTTATCAGTTATATCAACAGGTCTACCTCCTTAGCAACATGGAGGGGAAGATGTTTGTCCTGCCTCTGGCTGCAAATACCCACCATCTCTACTGGAATAACTTCACAAGCTTTGTCTCCAATTTTCTGACTAAAAATTGCTGCTAACTGTTCCAAGTGTGAGCAACAACTTCTTGAACATATTGTTCCATACTGAAAGTACTGAAAGCAAAGTATGTGCACACAGTAATTTCAGCCTTAATCCTCATGAAACTGCTCCAGATGATGTAACTGTCCTCCAACTCCATCTAGCTTTTGGATATATTCAGGACTTAATGAGGCAATGAAAAGGGCACAAGAAAAACAACTTGCATCTGGACAACAGGTAAGGGTTCAGCCTGCAGAATCACTACAAACAATTCACTAGCCTATTGTCAGATTTCCTGCACCATTGAAAATTTTGGTGCAGCAGACTTCAGAAGGGGTAAAATAACATATGGGATCAGACAAAGGATTTATTTAAGGTCTACTCACTGCACCATTCTTGTGGAGATATTAGAAGGGACCAGTCAAGGAAGAGGACACATTAGTTGAATAGATAGGTAATTCTCAGTTGCTAAGCACAGAAGCAGCTGAGAAGTAATTTGCTACTGGTGGAGCATTAAATGCGTGGTTATTTAGAAATCTACACTGTTTCATGCACAGCAGCCACTGCTGCATGGACAGCTATTTCATTTCTTGTCTTGCTACTGCATATACTGAACTAGTAGCAGACATTCAAAGTGAATTCAAGACTGCAAACTCAAGTCAACACTGAATCTCCACTGAGTCTGTTGTACAATGCAAGGAAAGTACAGGGTCTTTTGAGGTTACAAGCAAATTGTGTGGGTTAATGCTTTGTACAAGATTTACACTATAAACTACCTATTGCCCACTACCCCCACCTGAACTGCTATTAATTTTCCCTATTATCGTATAAATTTGAAAGTTATCTTGAAAGAGTTTTCTGAAGCCTATCAAAGCTGAAACAAAGTGAGGGTATCTAAATTTACTGGATGTGATTTGTTTAGACTCCAGGGCTTATGCCTGAGGAACCTTTAAGGAATGAATTACACTAACAAGGCAAAAGGCTAAAGGATGTTAAAGCTCAAGAACTGCGTTCCAATCCATAGTCCAGCAAGCAAGTTTGCCTCCCTGAACTGTAATGACAATTTAACTCAGTCAATCCTTAAATGCCTTCAGATTTGATCCTTTAATGTTTCTGTGGCATTACCCTCAAGCTGTAAAGCACAATACAACGCTGCTTTTTATCCAAGTCAGTTGTTCACTAAGGGTTAAGGAGTGTTGTAAGGCTGAGATCATTGGGCAGTGCATTCAGTGCATTTCCTCTGCACATGCAAAGGATCAGCATTTCCCTCTCCAAGAGACTAGCAGCCGATCTTAAGGATAGTCTCCAAAAAACACATCAGCATTATATCAGCTGGACCTCCAAGGTAAAACAACATGAGTCAGCAGCATGTGTCCTGTAGCAATGAAGGCATATGGGGCTGTATTAGCAGAGAAGTACAGCCAATGGGCTCAGGGAGGCAATTATTCCCTGCTAGTCAGTGGTTAATAAGGTGGAATCTGGAATACTGCTTTCAGTTTTCTCTCCTCAGCCACCTCCTCCGCCCAGTATAAGAGAGATGCTGCAAAGACTCTTCCTGGGCTTATGCCCATGAAAGACAAGAAGCTAAGAGCACTAGAGTAGCCAAGGGTCCCCTACTAGCTGGATACCCCTACCCAAAGGATGCTTGTTGAGAGCCTTAAATCAAACTCTTCCTGGAGGTGTGTTGCAAAAGTACAAATGTTTGGGCAATGCTCTCAGACACAAGTTGTGACTCCTGGGGTGTCCTGGGCAGCGCCAGGAGTTGGACTCTGTGATCATGACAGGTGCCTTCCAACTTAGCATATTCTATGATTCTGTGATGGGCATGCACTGCACCACTGGAAATTCTGTCTGTCCACAAAGATAAAAAAATGGTATCTTGGCAATGAGAGTGGTGTAGCACTGGCATACACTGCCCTGAGAGGCTGCAAAATTCTTAATCCTGTAGATCAGTAGTCTCCAAAGAGGGGTAAACACACCCCAGCACAAGTCAAACTCTTGGCGTGTGAGAAGAAAATACTTTTAATCACTGAAAAAGATCCCTTTTAAATAGTGGTTTTCATCTCTATCTTATCCTTTCTTTTTTTTTTTTTAATTTTTGCATATGTTTTATAGTATACATAAATTAATAGAGTAGCATATGCATATAATTAAAAAAATCACATATATTGGAAGTGCACACTCAAAACACCTTTACTTATGGGGTGCATGACCAAAACATTTGGAGACCAGTGCTGTAAAAAATCAAAACCTGACCATGCAAGGTCCTGATAAAGGGCTGAAGAAGGCAATCTCCAAAGGCCCTGTCAAGCAGAATTCTCCCATGAATTCCGGAGTATTTGTCAAAAAAACCCCAACACCTAATGCCAAAGTTAAATGGTTTACAGTAGATCAGAACCCAGAGAGGGGACCATAGCTTGCCTCCAAGCTCTTAAAAGCTGTCAGATTCTCAATCAAAATTTCAAAGCAACAATGACAATGCTAACCAAAACTTGGACACTTAAGACTCAAACTTTGGAAGACATACCCATAACTCTGTCCACAACAGAACTGCTTTATAATCTGGCCTTTCTCCTAAGAAGAAGAGGAAGGCTGCATTAGAGGATAGATACAAATTTAAAAGTTACACTTCTGCATTAAACAACCTACACAAAAAGGCTTTCCAGTTCAGCTGGGATGTAGGCATTACTATGATAAATGTAGCAATAGCTAATAACAGTGCTGTGTACAAGAAAAACATATGGACCACTCCTTTCCTAGAGATTCACTGCTTCTGGTTACTGAGTTTGATACAAAATATAATTAATTGATTTTCCCACAACTAGAGGACTTATAAGGCCACACTCCACAGTGGTATTGCTGGTGCCTACTGAAGGAGAATTTTGCATTGTTTTTCTCCTCAGTTTTATAATTTACAGAGAGAGTACTGCTTCTCTACCTACCTACTTATCGTCACAATGCTTACAGCAACCTAATACTCTTTCACATCCTAATTCTGTCAAATCTAGTGAACAACAGACACAAACTTCTATTATTCCAGAGAGCTGTTCACAAGAGCCTTGATTCTATACAACACAAGGACAGAAGTTTAAGCAGGGATAAAACAAAAACATTTAACACAGAAGGGTGCAGTGTAAGAAACTGGCTTAATAAAATCAATACTAAATGTTTCCAAACTGCATATTGCTCTTACACAAGAAGTAAAAAAACCCAGGGCTTTTCTATGATTTCTTTGTCAGTACTGCAGTTTCATACAGGCTTCAACCAGTATCATATTACAGCTGTCAATTCAAGGTTGCCATAAGGTGTGTTTTCCCAGTGGGTTCAGCACAGCAGAACATGCATTCTTTATCCACCTGGGTCTTCATGCAGCTACACTCCCCCAGGAACCACAGGCAAGGCTCATCCCCCAGTCCAGATAACTTCCAGTAAGACAGGAAAGCTTCTCTGAACAGGAGACAACACTTCTTAGGTTTTGCCAAAGACCAAGGAATGAATTTACAGCACCTAGAAGACCATAAAACCATCACCCAATCCTGATGCATGAAATGCTTTGATTCTGTCTCCTCCAACATGAAGACAGCAGGTGAACTTGAAAAATAAACATCTTTCAAATGGCTGAAGCAAAAAAGCCCTATTTTATATAGATTAGAGCCTCACATCTGACTCTTCTTTTCAAGAAGATGCAAGCTACTATTTAAACGTTTCCTGTCATTGAGACATTTGTAAGTAAATACACACCATGTCCGTTCTTTAGAGCCTACTCTGAGATAAATTTATTCTTTATTATTTTCTACGGTCCTTAAAATGTCTGAAGTTATCAGGCAGGAGATACTTGCAAAAATTACTAATTCCTTCCAATCTGTCAAATCAGCCATCCAGTTCAGAACTTATGAGACAAGAGTGGACAAATAGAAGTGCCCAAGATGTATAAATATGCTAAAATGAGGAAAATTTTGTAATATTCCAATGCAGCCCTAGGGTGAAGATGAAAGAACAAAGAATATACAACAGATGTTAGTAACAACACTTAATGCACTACTGGAAAAAGCTCAGATAGAGTGATGCAGCTGGTGTAGAAATGTATTAGAATATAATTACCCAGAGATCCATAAGGTTGTAGCTGAGCCATTAAAGTCATGAAGCATGCTGAAGAGTTTTGTTTTTAAGAATCAGAACTGAGCAGAAGGATTTTAATTTCTCCCCCTCCCTGTACATTTACCACATTTTCCAGTCAAAGAGTTTCAGATGTGGCAATTACAGTACACTAGCTTTTCTTTTTCACTTCTGAACTAATTATTTCAATTAATATGAAATCTATTTAAAATACACACTTTGCTCCTGATAAAGTATTTTTCCTGTTTCAGAAATGTTTTCCTGGGACACTTGATAAAATATTTTCCAATAGAACAGAGAAGGGTTATTTTTTGTTAGAAGAAAGGTGTTCCGTGGAATATTTCTCTTTCACTAATTTGTCAATCTCCTTTGAAGTAGAGTGAAAATGAAATGGCTATTCCCTTCAGTGCTGGTCATAACACTAAAGTCACAGATAGGCAATACAGGAAAATTATAAAAATAGTATCGTTTCATGAAGTAAATCAACAAAGCCAAAGTCTGACAGTCACTTAAGAGTGAAGATATGCTAAAGGTTTTAATAAGCACTGGAAGTTCCTATCAAAAAAGAAGAATCTACAACATCTACCATGAATATGGAAATACTTCAAGTGTTGTCACAGACACTCAACATAACTCTCAAAGTCTGAGAAACACGATACACAACTCTGTTCATGCTATGTTACCACTGGAAGGTGAACACTAAAAGGTGGGAAATTAATGCAGTACCCTTATGAAGGAAACACTGACTGCTGAGCAAATGCAAGTTGCACATCAGCAGCCAAACAGTTCCCAGACCTAACTCACACCCAACTGTCACCACCTGATCTACTCAGAGCGAGAATGGCCAAGCCCCACAACAGCAAACCTTAGCATTGCAGGAGTTTAGTGTGCTACAGTAAATTAATACTTATTTCAGGTTACCTTCATACTCCAGACTATAAAGTGCAATGATTTAGGAGCAGTTTCAGATGCAGTTCATGCATTCATGCCACGGGTACTATAACCTATATGAGAATGCATAGTAGATAATTGGAAATACCCCAGCTGTTCACGTTTAATGCATTTGTATTTATGAGCCAGCAGGTTTTGAATCTGAGCCAAAGAGGTTAAGTTTTTAATAGTAGCTGATGTGGGAAACTAAACTTTTGAAGGTGAAGACTGCATAGAGGAAAAACTAGACAGTGATAAACCAGTCATCTGTAAAGGCACAATATGTTCATGGACACTTAGTACCTCAGCTTGCCCAGCACAAGTGCTGAACGCTTGACTGTACACAGCAAGACCAGTGCAACCGAGACTACTTCAAAACACCACATTCTGGTTTTAAATGCTGTTATTATTATATTATTAAAAACCATCCACCATCCTTAGCTGGATGAAGTACATATAACTCGAAGCTGTTACCTATGAAAAATTCAGTACTTCCCACCTATTTGCTCCTCCCTCTTATACCTCCAAAGAAGTCTAAACTGGTTCTGTAGCTTTTAGTAAGTGGTAAGTGCAAACCTAACACAGATTGGAATTAATCTGTTAATTTTATTTGGAACTAATTTGATAGTGTGCATTTTACAATCAATGAGAAAACTGTCAGCAGCTGGGTGCAAACCTATACCTAGTCTTTAGCAGGTACATTAATCCAATGCACTGACACACAGGGTGCAGTACTGTGACCTGCTTTGTCTTGGAAAACAACTCCCATTTAGATACTCACAGGAATCATCCTCAAAAAGTAATGAGGAGAATGAACTGCATAGTGTATTTTTTACACCACTTGTAAAAGATCTGCAACGCAATTCTTCATTTATGCTACACTGATCTAAACTATATTTTGTTTTACACTCTTGTAACTCTCAAGAATTTCTTTAAACCCTCCTAGTTTTCCTTTTATACCAGCTAAATTAGATTCTTCTAAGCTTCTGCCAGGACTGGATTTCCTTCAGTTTGTTTTCTGAAAATCACATGGCTTCAAAACCAACTTGGCCTTTCCCACTTAACTGTTACTCTTGCCTTCATTTCTGTTTAATAACATGCTTAGTTTTTGAGAAAACAAGTAAATTCAATGCCAAGAATCAAGCTACTTCCTCATTTGTTATTGACGCCCTATTCTCAGAGGCTATGACTAGTAAATACAAATTTCCAAAACAATTTTTTATATGATACCTTTAGGGCAAACTAACAACATGGATATATTTTTATTAATGCTTGCACCTGGCCAGTGAGATAAATTTATTGCAGAGACAGCTGCTGGTTTTGGAGCTACAAAGAGGGCATGACTCAAGCAGAATGAGCAGCTTTTAAAGAACTCTTATGAAACAGCTTTTTCCTGCCCATTTTGAAAAATGAAAACTGTGCTATCCAAATGTAAGGTGACGTAGGATCAATGAGGCTACAAATCTAAGACTTTAAAATTTCTCTCCACTGATTCTTTTGGAAAAGCTGTAGGTCTCTGCTTCCGTAAGGAACAGGACAACAGAACAGAACATGACAAATCAAGACAGACATATGAAAACTACTTCCCAAGAGTAAAAATTCACTAAAAAAGAAGGTCTTTTGAGGCCTAACAAACACATTTGAAGGGCATTCTATTATAAAGAATTTAAACTGCTGTAAGTCAGGTCTGCTAAATCGTTCTAGCAGATCCCACTTGCACCACTGCAAGCAACTGGTCAACAAACATGCAATTTAAAATTAGTCACATAAGAATTTGTCAGTTTTAACACAGAAGTTTCCTAATCAATTTCACTTTTGCAAATAAACAAACGAATGCTAAGTGTAGGAATAAACAGAGAGGAAGTGCTTCAAGAGGAACTGCTTCTGCCAGTGTCAATGCATAACATTCATGAAGTTACAGACCATGATAGTAAGAAAGGTCAAGAGGCATCCTGCTAGGTGCTTCACTTTCCTAACATTAAACTCAGCCACAATGGTACTGAAGCAGTTACTTGTACCCCATAGAAAAAATAAAAAAAAGCACAACAGTCAATCAGCATCTCAACCTGAATGCAACTCTTGAAGTCTGAATGAGCTCCTTGTGCAAGAGTTCTCCAATGGAGGAGCATCTGCAACTGAAGGGGAAGACCAGCAAAACAAGAGTGGGCTTCCCAGATGATACTGGCACTCCCTTCTCCCAAGTTCCACACCATCCTCCTAAAAAATTTTAGTTAATCAAAACACCATGGGACCAACTACTTTGATTGCCCAATCAAGTCAAGAGGACAAAGCTGCTCTCAGCTTCCTCTTTTCCGTATGAAGTTGCACCACTGAAAAGCTATCAATTTGTTAACAACAATACAGTCACAAAGTCAGAAACGGATTTGTTTTGAGCTGTATTTCCATGATGTACATACTTAAATGTACTGGGGTACTTTTAAGATCTATGGCTTGATTTATGGTAACTTATCCTCACCCTTGAAATGCCACCACTGAGTGGAATGTGCATATATACTAATATTCTTAAATGAGGGCAGTCAAGTTATTAGCAAGCCTGAACAAATTAAAACAATACAAATTTCAGCTGTGCCTAAGACTTAACATTGCCAACAGTCACTACTCACTTCCACAGCTTCTTTTAGTCCTAAGTTCTTAGTGCTTCATTTAAACATCTTCAATCCATTTTCATACAAGACTAAATGGGTAAATACTTGTCTTACAGTGTTGTCTTCCCTATTTACATTTTTAATAGACTCTACAAGATTTGCAGAGGCATGGTAACTCTTGTGTTTTATTACATTTATTCTTACTGTAGAAAGTCCCCTAACAGCCTGTCAATGTGTATTTTGAAGTATTAATGAATAGTTAGAGTCATGGCTCTCTCTCATTGCCAAGACATTGCAGGTCACCAAAGTTTGTGCTGAACCTTCTTATCCATTTAATTTTTTGCTTACAAATAAGTTTCCAGCTACATGCACACTTTTTTCAGATCATTACTACTTGATTTGCTATCCCTACCTAAAATGTGTTCCTCTGCCACAGAGTAAAATTAGTGCACTTGCTATTCTGTTGTCTCCATTTCCTTCTGCAAAGCCATCTAGTAGATACAGTTCTTCCAGTTAAAAGGACAACAAACTATGAAAAACAAAACCCTGCAGTTCAAAAACTGGAAGTTAGAAAAGAAGGATTTATTTTATAACCAAAGGAGTAAGATACAGTATGGAGTATACTATGTTAGCAAGGGCAAATGAGACAACAGCTGGGCAGCAGCTCGTGCTTGCAGGATCTTGTATACCACAGACATTGGGTCTATACACGGGGGAAACTCAATCCCATTTACAAGGGAGTATTTACACTTGTGAACCACAGTTTTTTTACTTTTTACTGCTGGTAACAGTAAAGTTCTAGGTTTGCTAAGTGCATTTTCACTTCAAGTTATTCAAAATCAAAAGCAAATAAGAGCTGAGCTTCACAGATTTAAATTCAACCAAGGTACAAAAAACCCAAAGCAAATTCAAAAAGAACTGTTATGCAGAAGGTAAAGTTAACATTCGTGCCCTGCGTGTTCCTTTTCACTCCCAATTACAGAATAAAGTTACTATCCATCCATACCTGTCAAAGTATAAATACTTTTGGACCTTGTTGAAGACATTTAATACATCTTAGAAAGTGCTGTGCTCCTCTTATTAAGGGCTAATAAAAATTACCTCTTCTGGTCAAACTGGGATTGCAAACTTGAAGCTAATTTAATTTTTGACAACTTGTTATGCCCCAAGTAATTAAATATATAATAAGGTACAATATTTTCCACTGTCTATAAAAGCAGAATTTTGCAGCATATCTTTTCATCTGTCCTAAACGCTTTGGAACAACTCTGGCAGCAAAGCTGGGGGGAGGTACAGTACAGGCGTATTTAGGGCTCCTGTTTAACTTCTGCAAACTGCTGTTGGGATGGTGTTTGACACCCAAGGTACTAAACTGAAAGAGAGGGTACCAGTGTTAACATAAGTGATGTTTTGACTGCAGAGAAGCATGAGAAGAAGGTCCACATATCCTGAAAAAGTAAAAACTTAAAGGGAGACAAAAATATAAATTCTGTTAAGCAAATTGGTAGATACATTGGTAGGTCTGGTCAAATACAAATGTGCTTGCCTAGACATGAACAAAGTTTACTTGGAGCCATGAACAGAGAGGGCTAAGCATATCCAGTCTAATTCAGTTTGAAATGTGCTGTGAAGTCATCACTAATGAGCATGATGTTAAAATTTTAATAAATAATTTAGAAAATAAAAGGATACTCTGTTCCTGAGGTACTGCAATTCTGACTACAAAAGACTTCTAAACCAATACATCCAAGAAGAGTAATAACAGTCCTCTACACAACTGTGCCATCAAAGTGAAAAGCAACAGTTTCTGCAGCACGTGTTGTAACCAAAACAGATCATCAATACAACCAAGAAAAGGTGCATAACCTAACAAGTGAGCACATCAAGAGCCCACCATGAAAGGAATAGTTTTAAATAGAAAAATTCCGTTTAACTATTTACAAAAGAGCATAGCAAATTCTATTTTAATTTACATTTCATTAAAGTCATCTATGACAGGTTAACAAAAAATCTGCAGATTTTTGGTGGTTATAGGCTCAAGAGTCTGACAGCAGCTGGAACGGGACCAGATTTCTCGGGGGCAAACAAAATGATTTCAAAAGTGTTTGCTCCATCTGAAACCAAATGTAAATTAATGGGAACAATTAAAGATGACAACCTGCAAGAAACATGTAATAGTATTAAGTGTTACAGACATTTCCTAAACATCCTGCTACCTCATCAACCCTACAAAATACAGACCTCAGGATGGCAATCCAAAATACTACTGGACACAAACACAACCATTAAACTTCATGAACAGACAAGATTAAGAAAAAGGTTGTTAGCATTTTTCTATTGACATCAAGTGAACATCAGCATAAAGGAAGCTCAAAGTTTACTGTATATGGCAAAGAACAAGCAAAAACCCAGTCCTTTCTGTAGCTCAGGAAACACAGGCCCCATGAGCAAAATAAACATTGTTCATGTTTACTGAAGAGAAAAAGCAGCAGTGTACTCATTCCAAACTATTATCGCTTTCCTGAGATACAGACAGTATCTTTTAGTTAAGCTAAAGACTTGACAGTTCAAGGCAAATCCATATTTACTGAGATCTGGTCCTACAGGGGAAAAAAAGGCTCTCAATTCAACTCATGCACTTTAAATTGCAGTGAAGTTGAATTTTACTACAAATTGCCTGGGAATTTCCCCAAGCCAGTCTTAAAGAAATCAATGATAAAATATAGAAGTGTTATTGACACTTATAACAGAGAGAATCCAATTCATATTCTAGATAACTGAAATGCACTGATGGAACATGACATTATCTGTAGACATTTTGGCATAGACTGAACTAGAAAACCCCACGACAATTAGATGCTGGAGGTCAAAAAAAGACACAAAGTTGCTAGAAGAAGATAAGAATTCCTGAGGTTTCAGAAGGCACTGCCAAGGAACATCAACGGATGCAGACAACACTGTCTAGGAAGTAGGTCTGCATCCTCACAGAAACTGTCTTCTCTAGTATCTGTCTGTCTGGGAATGAACAAGACTGCACATTTGCCACCTCCACCCAAAAAGGGGGACAGGGATGGGTTACAGGATTTGTCACTGACAGAGGCAACAACAGACAATCAGAACACCAGCACTTAACACCTTCCCAACATTCAGTATTTCTAGAGATCAACACAATACATGTACAATATGTACAATACCATACACTATTTCAGAAGTGACCTGCCAGCAGAGTAAATTGTGGCATCGTCTAACAGCATTTGGATGTTAAAACTATTTATGAGAAAGTACTGACAAGGATGAAAAAATTGAACCTCTCCTAAAGTCAGGCTTCAAGAGTTTTTCTTAAGTCCTAAGACAGAACACTGCAGAAATATGTTCAGTTAAGCAGTTAAAGCTGCAAGAAAAATTATAAAAGATCTCTTTGAGATCTTGAGCCAATATGATCATCAGCATAACACTGAGTTAGCCGATGGAGGTCCAAATTCAAGTAAAATTAAATGGCCAGAAGGCAAAGAATAACAAAGAAAAGCATCCCAAGATCCATAGGACTCACAGCCCAAAGCAAATCAGTTATTAATCCAAATCATAATTCAAGTTTCTGCAGCTCCATTACATCATTGCCTATAAAAATCTAAAGCTCTTAAGTTCACAAACTAGTAGAAACTCCAACTTGAAAAAGGCAGCAATGCCATTAATAGACTGACATCAGGTAACTTTAGTGCTGGGTGTAATGACCCAAGCCTCATGTAACTCATATACCCAGAGCTTGTCATAGAGCAAAAAGCCTCAGAAGAGTTCCGTTTGCCCTGAAAAGAACCCCGAGACACTCACCTAATTCTGTTTTAATATTATCATCATCTACAGTAGTCAGTCTGTGACTCTGCTCAAAGCAGATTGCTCACCTCCTGACCAAGTGACCTAAGCAACAGATCACTGAGTCCTGGCCTTTCTGAGGACAAGGATCTGCATCTCTCTTAACCAGGGCTTCATCTGCCAAAAATCAGTGTCCAGTGCCCCAATGGAATTGATACAGCACATCCATTTTCTACCCCAAAGTCACCAGAAAAATCATTCTGGTGTAGTTCACCAAAACAACTCCCAGATTCAATACACGTGTGTCAAGATGACTTACATACAGAGAGTGAATCTAGACTAGATGCTGTGTTTTCAAACTTGACCAGCACCCTTCCTGCTCCCTCATGCTTAGTAGAAACACAGGCTGTCAAGAACTCTATCCAATTTGCCAACACTGAGTGCTAGAGATACTCAGCTACTTCTGACTTTCACATGTGTGTACAGCTTTCTCCCTACCTGGCAGCTTGCTACTTCCCCATTCATCATGTGATTAAATTTCATAATTCTTTGAGACCATTTCCTTAAGAAATGAAAAAGAGGCAGAAAAAATGTAACCGATCATCCTCTCTGAATTTTAAGGACCACTGATTTGCTGTGACTCATGCTATTTCACCACACAGAAAATAAACACATCTATGGATGCAGATTCACATCAGTTAAATTTCTACGCTGTGTAAAGCATAAAGTTTCCCATTGCCATAACAACAAAATAGCTTCTTTTAAGCAGAAAGCTTAGCAGGACTGGGTCCTACAGCTTCTGAGACAGAAGCTGCCAAGTACTCAGCAGCAAAAAATTTAGAGATTGTAAGTCTCCTTGAAAATTTAAGGCATTTCTAATCAGGTATGTATTTGATCAAATGCAGACTTAAATTCCAAAGACAAATAACATTTCACAGAAATTACTTCATAACACAAAATGTTCTAGAGTAACACTTGACATCCGAGGTGGCTAAAAAATTGCCTTTGACAGGGTTAAACAAATGACTAACACGTCTTGAGGTGCCATTTATAACATTTGCTCCTACCAAATGTATTTTCCCTTGTTTCCATTGCTTATTTTCTTTACTTCGCACAATAAAAACCAGCTGAAGAGTTTCATTTTTGTTTTTAGTTGGTTTCACTTTCTAAGTTGCCTGTAAGCAACGAAAAGTTTCTGTTTAGGTTGGGCGATACTCTGGGAGGGGGGAACCGGGAGTAAATCTGGCTGAAAGAATAATACCTCTGCTAGCAAGATGATTACCGTGTTTTCGGGAAGATTATTTTACCTACATAGAGAAGCCCAATCCCTTTAGCTGGGCGTTACGAGGGAACCTTTACGGCTCAGGCGGAGAGCAACAACAACAATAACAACAACAACACCGAGAAAGAGGTGTCGAGCACCACCGCTGCCTTCTCCTCCCCGCCTGTCACAGCCGGCTCAGCTGCTCTGGTCGCGCTCCGCATCCGCTTCTTTCTCCGGCTCAACCACCGCCTCCTCCCGCGGCCGCCGCGCCGCAGCCCGGCGCTGACAGCGGGCGGATCCCCGCGCCCCGGCCGCCAGAGGCACCTCCGAGCGACCGAGGGGAGGGAGACACAAAGTTTCTTTCGTGGGGCTCCGCAGGAGGCGCCGGCTCCCGGTCCTTCCCGGCGGGGAGCGCCGTTCCTCAGGCACCGGGGGCAGGTAGCGGCGCTGCCCCGGTCCCCTCGCACCCCTCTGGCCGCCCCGCGGAGGGGAAGGCGGCGGCTCGCCATCAGCACCTACTCACCGCCATGGCCCCGCGGCTCTCCCGGCTAACGGTCCGCGCTCCGCCGCCAGCGGGCAGCGGCGCCGGGGCGGGGAGCGCCGGGGGGAGTTCCCGATGGCGCAGCTCGGGCAGGGGCGGCGCTTCCCCCACCCCTTTGCCCGCCCACTCGAGGTACCTGCGCTCCGGCTGCCGCCGCTCCGCCGCCTCTTCCTGCCCTCCCCGCACCTGTCACTGCCCCTCGCCGCTGCCGCCGCCCCCGCCCCGCCGCCTCAGCGCTGACCGCCGCCTCGCCCGGCGGCGCGCGGCCGCCATCTTTGGGGAGGGCTGCGGGGGCCGCGAGGGGGCAGTTGGCACCAGCGCGCAGTGCGCCTGCGCGGAGCCCGCCCGTGCGGGAGGGCGGGGGCCGGAGGGGGGCGGGGTCACGGTGTGTGGGCGTGGCTTCGGTGTATCGGGGGCGTGGTCTGCAGAGGGCGTGGTCGGGTCAGTGGGGTCAGTGGGGTCAGTGGGGTCAGTGGGGTCGGGGGGTCACTGGGGTCAGTGGGGTCAGTGGGGTCACTGGGGTCACTGGGGTCACTGGGGTCAGTGGGGTTGGGGCTCGGCCAGACCGGAGCCTTGGCCTTAGCCCTGTACTGGGGTCTGGGGCCAGGGCATGCTTGTGTAAGCCCTGCTTAGAAATAACAAAAAACATCTCTACGATATCAGCTCCGTTTTCAGCACAAACCCAAAACACAGCCCCATACCAGGCACTGTGAAGGAATTTAACTCTACCCTGGCCACACTCAGCACATGTTCCACTCCTTATTCCCCACTATTTACACCATGCCCAGCCTCCAGGTTATTCAATACAACTGCACTAACCACCATTCTTCCCCCCATAATTTGATGTAACACACAAATGTTACTCCATTAGTCAATGGACCACCCTTGCAAAATGTCCATAAAATGTCCTTTGAGTTCATGTAGTCCATGACTTTGGGTTCCATTGGTTATGATAGTCACTTGGGACAGGAGAGGTGTGTTGTGTGGAGACGCTGGGCACCAAAGCCACCTCACTGATGCATTTCCACTGCTTCTTGTAAGGCTTCTCCTCCAATGTTTCGGGTGGTTTCTGCAGTAGTAATTCCTGTAACATGCAACTCAAATCAAGTCAGCCTGCTTGCCCAGACTGGGCTCTTGCTGGGTAGAGTGACAGGTAGGAAGGGCTGCCTCTTCCCTATACAGCCATTATCACCGTGAAAGTCAAAGGACTGAGGCTGAGCAGAGCAAGACTGTGGACACTGCCTGCTGCTGAAGCACGTAGTGTCAAACATCTGAGAGGAAAGGGGAAGAAACGTGCTTTTCCAGGAACTTATGCAGGGAGGAACTATCTTCCCTCAACACCTGCAATGTTCAGCTGGTGTCCTGAATGCTAATTTGTGATTATCCTTTGCTTAATGTTTGTCCTTTCAGCCGTTATGGATCAAAATTATTTTACCACAGTGTTTGGCTTCATGACCTTCTGCAGCAGTGGACGAAACAGAATGAGATGTTTTATAAAGTGATTTTGTTAATTTGCCTTAAAGTTGTCTGTTAGTAACTTACTAAGTTCCTGTTTCTCTTACATTTCAGCAGTGTTCATATAATTTTTGCAGCTTCACAGCAGGCAGAAGGTAGCTCCTATCAACCAAGGATGCACCAACCAATGTTTGGTCATCTGGTTTCTCACTATAGGCCCCCTTTCCCAAATGCAGAATTTTGCTGGTGAGTAGCATACTAGACTATGGTATCTCAGATCTCAAAAGCTAGAGAGACTTGGGACTGATCAATATTTGGATGAGCTACCTCGTTAGATACTGCGGAAAATGCTGCTGGTGATTCATGCAGTGGCATTCTTCTGTCTATGAGTCAGGGCTGAACAAATGCCACTGCACAGCGTTAGTGGGTCGTACCATTCAGGGGCATAAAGTGGAGATTTTTGCCAGTTGCAGCTGTTGGGAGATCAGTGATTTTCCTACCTCATTTCAGTTTCAGCACGGCTTTCCGGAACTGGCCAGCAGTAGCGGTGGAATACAGCAAAGGTTTTCCACAGTTCCTTTTGTCAGGCACCACTCACTGGTGGCAGTGGGGCCAAGAGCAGCAGTTGCAGCAGTGGCCATGGCACCACTGTGGGCAGCCACAGATCCTGGCTTTGTGTCAGGCTGTACAGTTTTGAGCTGATGGTGCAGTGCTGATTGTACATGCCCCACTCCTGAGAGCCCTGGGAGGGACTGTCCTTCATTCCTCCTCCTGGCTTCCCAGGGTGCTTCCCCTGCACTTGCCTTGCTGGTGAAATCAAGAAATCTGTGCAGTGTTTTGGGTGTATGGGTGCAGATATAGAGTTGGGACAGGGGATAGATGAGAGTTTTTAGGGCTCTTCTCCCTGTCCAAACGCTGGTCCTGGTGTGTGTAGATTTGCACTGCATGACACAGTCCTTCACCTGCTTTTTACCTCATAGGTGTAAAAATAAGTGTATATGGAATTCCATTTTCTGCTGGAAACCCAGGTAAAGTCACCCAGATATCATTACGAATAATATTAAAAGTGGGTGGAAGGCTTTGGGGACCTCTGTGTCTCTCTTTAGGGGCTTGTGAGTAAATGGATTTTTCTAAACCAAAACTAAACTAGATTGGAATTGTTTACAAATCTAAGTTGCCTGTATGATTCTCGGGTACTTCTAGACAACTGACCAAATGCTGTTGCTTCCATCCACTGCAGAACTTCCCAGAAGGACTCATTCAAGACAGAATTTCTCTACAGTAATGTACCAGATACACATCCAAGTGCTAATGATGAACATTTATGAAATTGATATTGTAGCTACATCCTGCTGAGGAGAGGTGAGGAGACAAATACAAAAATGTATTGCAGAGTACCCCCTTAAGATACAGTCATGACTGTATATCAATACCCCCTTCTTTGGCTCTCATTTTTTCAGTCAAACCAAGTTGCCGTCTCCAGACAACTGTGAAGAATTGGTGTTAACACAGTCATTATTTCAGGTTTGCATTGAGTTCTATTTGTCCAGCAAAATACGTAGCAATCTGGTGCTGGGACCAGAACTGAGCAACTCATGCTAGTTTTAAAACCTGTATCACTTGATCCAATCCTCCAATTCTCTCCATCCTTGCAAGATACCCCATCCCTGGAAACATTTAAGGCTAGGTTGGATGGAGCTATAATAGGCCTGCTCTAGTTGAAGATGTCCCTGCTCATTGCAGGGGAGTGGACTAGAACTTTAAAAATCCCTTCAGAACCAAATTATTCTGTGAAGCATTCAATAGTTAAATGGGGAAAACCTCGAGTTCTAAAGTTCAAATAACGTGGCTTAAGTTGGAGAGTTCAGCAAGTTCCTCACACACAACATGAGCCTCCATAGTGAATGACCCATTTTCACACTTCAGCTGAATTTTTAATCACCTGTAGCCCCTCTGCCCCTCAGGAGGGAGAATGGTGACCTCTCTCAGTAGTGGCAACTCCGTTGCTGTCCCAGCTTCCCGAGCCTGTAAGGGCAGTGGTTGCCAAATGTAGATCAGCAGACCTGCAGTCAAAGTTTACAGTTTCTTTACAAACAGGTTTGTCTTCTAAACTTCACTTGAGAACACTGGTGGTGTTTTCCATGGTGTCACAGGCCACAAGGACAGCAGTTTGGATGGACTGTGGACCACAAAAGCCATGCGTTCAGGCTGCCTTCTACCAGACAAGTAGCATCAGTGTAATACACAACAATTAAAGAAATACAGCCGGTGCTTATTTTCTAAAACAAGTAACTAATGTATGAATATAACTCCCTTGAAGTAAACTTGCTGTAGATGATAGCAAGGTGAATTTTGATGGTTTAATTTTGATGTGTTGGCAAAAAAATTGCATAAAATTCTATTATCACAAAATTGAGTTACTGATTCCTCTGTGTCATCAGGCCTACTCTGTCTTCACCTGAGCTGCATAATACCCATTTTTTTGTCCAGATTGCTTTCAAAGAGGCTGCCAATCAATATAAACTATTTGCTGTTTTCTGATTTGTATGAAAGGTTTTGAACTGTAAAAATTCAACCTTATTATCAGAATGTTTTGTCGAAATAAAGCTTTTCTGACAGCAGTTTAATGCTAGGCATGATTCACTTCACTAGTAAAATATGTGTTTGTGGGGAAAAGGGAATCTGGGATTTAATTGATATGACCAGCTGTGGTTTTACACAATTTGGTGAATTAGTAGAACTCAAAACACGTTGAGCAATGGCATATAATAAAATGTTTATCATGTCTGTAATTGTTTTTTGACACTTGTTATAGAGGAAGTATTGTATGATATATTTTACCATGCTTTTTTCAAAATACTGATGGACACAAATCCACAACTCATTGTCTTCTTAACCTGCTTTTCAGGACATGGATGATGAAGTAAATAATTCTATGATAGGATTGAACCAGCTGAAACTTTAGAATGATGATACCAAAAAGAAAGGGAGGAGCAAATGGATAAAAATACTACTACCATCAGAGGCAACAAAATTCAACCAGTCAACTCCACATTACAGAAGCCATTCCAGCACAGAATCAGGAATTTGACAGAAATAGCAGTTTCGTAAATTCAGAGGTTAGTTGGAATTTGATATTTCCCTCCTACTGATTAATTTCGATTTCTGGAAAGAATTCCCTTGATTTCAATGGGATTACTTTTAGAACTGGTGTTGACTAACAAGAGCAATTATGGAAGTGTGCACTTAAGGTGTTCAAGCACTAAACCAAACCAAACTCTTTAAGAAAAATTAATGAGTCAAAAATTTTTAATCTTAGTGCCATGATTTAGGCTTCAGATACATTCACTAGAGCATATATTGCGTGCTATTTGTTTGTCTGATAGGTTCATTTGCCAACAGGAAAAGCAAAATATATACACACACACATGGAATACAGAGTTTAGAACTCAATTTATTTTACTTCATTAGAATGGAAAAAATATAAGGTACAAACATACTTGTTATAATACTACTTTTCAAGCTCAAATCAAAAAACTAAAATGTAGTCAGTGAAAAATGCCTTACAGTTACGTTCACCTTGGTATTCTTGCAACTGATCATTTTGTACCTTGCAAATCCTTATTTGTTGAAATCAGCCACTTAGTTGAACTGTGATTTTCCCATCATGAATTAAAGCTATGTTTTCATATTACTTTTTGCCTTGAAGTGATACTTAAAACAGTGGTTGTAGACACCAACAAAGCAATACTTATTGTCCTCATCACTTTTAGAAAACACTGATGTTTGTTTGGGCTTTGTGAATGGAGGTCTTTCTGAACTGTCTTTAGTGGTCTCCTGGTTAACAGTTGGTTTGTGATAGATAAAGCTGAATAATCAGCCAGCCCTGGTTGTAATCAAATTGTTTACCAGAAGCATACTTTGAGTTTGTGCTTCTGCTTGCTGTTGGATGGAAATAATTTTGTAGCCTTCCTTTCCAAACTATGGTGAAAAGTTAGACATTAAAAGCTCCATTGTATGGAAACAGAAAGACTTAGAAAATTCAGGTGCAGAATTTAAGTGGATAGGTTATGGAACCACATTTATTTAGGACCTTCTTCCTTCTTGAATATTCAGGAATTTCTTACCCAGGTTTGGATTTTTTCAGGAGATTTGCTCTTGGGATAAATGCTTGCTTTCATCTGCTGGACCACTGAGAGTCAAATGTGAATTTCTTTCTTTTGGTGAGGAGCTGTATCTGGCAGAGTTTAGGAGGGACTGATTGTACTTAGGACTTTTTGACCCACTTGAGTAGAGAGGAAGTTACCTGTCCTATTTAATCAGCTATGCCCCTCCATTGAGGAGTTCTAAGAAGCATAAGATTTCCATTATCTCATTCCGAAATGCTGGATTTGGGGGGTTGTGCTGTGACTCTTTGTTTTCCAGCCCTTTGAAATACCAGACTCATGTTGTGCTTGAAAACAAAGAAGTTTAAGAAAGTTTTCATCAACCTCTTCACGTAAGGGTGTATTTCAAGCTTGTTCAATACAAGACCTTGCAGTGCAAGTCCTTGTCTGGCAAGATAACAGCCTGAGTTCAATGTGCTCAGGGAATACTAATTAGTCTCTTCATTCAGATTTTCCTGGTTTGTTTTTTTTTGTTTGGTTGGTTTTTCACCAAGAAGTCTGAATATTTAGCACATCGCCAACATTCTTCGTGGTTTTCCAGAAGAATTTAACTGCTTCATGGTGGCTTGGAGGTTCCTCTCATATTTATTTCTAGTATTTTTCTTCTAAATGAAGGATCCAGATGATGTGAAAGCATAATCTGTGTGTTTAGACAAATGCTGTGCTCACCTAAAAACTCCATGACAGTGGAAATCAAGTATACTTCACTAGCTTCAGAATAATGAAGGCATTGAAAAATCTTCAAACCAGGATGGGCACAAAGAACAGTCTTGTCTTCTGAAGTTCTGTGCAGTAAAAAGTTCAAGTCATGGTTGGTGAGCTGTCTCAGAGATGTTAGCAGCATCAAGCAATTAGCAATTGGTCCCTGTGACATTGTAGTTTCCTCCTTTCTAATCACCATGTGTTGTAAGTGAATTTGTTTTAGCCCCCAGAAAAAAACATGTCTTGCTTTTATGTGGTCTCTGCCCCTTTGGTAAGAATGGTACTGGCTAATGCACACACAACTTCTCAGCAAACTGAAATATTTAGCTGGTCACTTGTGTAATGCAACTGCATTGGCTGCAGAAAATTTGCAACATGGCAGGATGAAAAAGGGGAACAACCTTGCCATGAAGGGCTATTAAAAAGAGACACCACCTCTGGCTTAGGAGTCATCAAGATACAAATTTCTAAAAGATGGGAAAATATTGGTAAGTATTTCTGTGCAGCTGCCTGTTGCATTGCTGCTGGCAATTGCTGGAGACAGGGCTGCAGCCAGGCTTTTACAAAGAACTGCTCTTTGGTCTGATCTACTCTGCCTTTTCAGCTACATCTGCTTTTATCTTCTTTATGTGTAAAATTATTGTAACAAAAAATAGGCTATCAAGAAATTAAATTGCGTTGTGTTCATCTGTAAGGAAAAACTACCCCTTGAAATAAAAAGCCCCAGCCAAGTTTTGTCTGTCTCTGTACATTGCTGCAGTTGGTGATGAACATTAGTGTATGTGAGGCATGAGCAGAAAACATAAGTACCTGCTATGATCTTAGATTCTTGCCAGGAAAAATTGCTTAACGAAGTGAAATCCTTCTGTTTACTTTGAAGCATCTCTTTGGTTCTAGCTGATTTTGTTTTAAATCTGTAAACTGTTTTATTCTGCTTTAATTTCCTCCCAAGCAGCCTGTAATCATTACATGCACTTCAAGAAGAGACCGTAGGTAGTTAAACCTTGTCTGTGTCTGATTTGGAAGACTACTGCAGACACTTCTGTGCAAACTAAAAGACTCCACTGAGTCTCCACTGTAGAAGTGAGCAGCTTCTGTTTATTTTTGCATGTTCTTACAAACAGACAACTGACAAGTGGTTCCTAATAAAGTATTAAGAATAATAAACAAAAAGGAATATAAACAAACAGTCTGAGCTTCTATTTGATACTTTTTCACTTCAGTGTTCTTTGAATCCAAGCAATGGATATGTTCAGGGAGGGTAACTCAAGCAGATTTCTTGTATGCTGACTTTCCAAATGGTATCAGCCCTGGAATTCTTGGACCTGTTTTTGGAAACAAGGGCCACACAGCTTGAAATTTTGCTGGTGGTGTAAAAAAGAGAAAACTATATTTCTTCTTCATTGTCTTTGATCTTGTAGGAATCACTCCTCATTTGTTCCAGGGTAGATGAGCACCACTCCAGAGGCCCCAGCAAGCAAGAAGAGTCCAGGGATACAATCTACATAGCATGACTCTCTTGCCTCAGTAGACAGCCCTTAAGTTCTGTGTTGTGCTGGGGAGTTCCACCACTGTCTCACCCTGTGTAGTGCAAAAAATACCTGTCCATGTTTGCAGATCAGATTGTCCCTTGGAAAGATGAAACCCAGGATGTAGTGGAGTTCTCTGTGGGCAAAGATGTGATTTGAAAGTTTTGCCTGAGAAAGAAGCATCAAGTCTGCAAGAAACAGCAGCCATCTTTTCTTCGTAAGTATTTTCTTTCTATGGTAAGTACTTCAGTATTCTCACTATTTATTAAAATATAGACAAAGGAATTTCAAAAATATAGGAGCTTCACCATTATTATAATGTCACTTAATTAATTCTCCCCCTCTCCTTCATCTTTCATGGACTTTTAAATTTAGGTGTAAGTCTGTTCCTCATACTAGCAACGGTAGTGGAAGAAGCATGAATGTCACATTTCAAAAGAAAAAAGTTTGCTTCAGACTTTTTTTCATGCAGGGTTTTGGGGTTTCATGTTGCTGAGGATATTCAAACATGGTCCTTACACAGTAACATTTATTCTGGAGTGAGTGAGCAATTTGTTCCATGCAAAATTTGAGATGTCTGGGGAAATGTTAATTTTGGGTTTCCTAGTAGAAGGCATGAAAATTATGTGATTTTTCCCCATTTTGGATTCTAGTCACAGTGTGGCCTGTCATCAAAGCCTTGGTTAACTCTTTCTCCTCTTTTCATCCAGGGTACTGGGTCTTCACTCTTAGATCAGTCACAGATCCTTTCAATTTGGTATAATTTTTCATACCTTTGATTTAGACACTAGTCTTCTATTTTATTTTCAGAGTGGTGCAGCCCACCTATTTTTTTTTCTTTTCCATTTTTTTGACTTGCCTCTGACTTTAGATGAAAATGAGTAGAGAACAAGTCTGCCCAAATTGTCTGGTGTCAGACATAAAAGTCTCTTACAATCTTTCTTTCCACTGGCACTTACTTACTGATGGAAGATATAGAGTGATGCAATGCATAGATCTTTTTTTCTTGCCTTCTGTGTATATCTGTTGGGATTCAGCTCCTCTGGCACTTTCACTAGTTCATCTCTTTAACTTGAGATTATTGACTTTATTTCTGCTGCTGGCACAATGGCATGTTCATTAACCACTGCAACCCAAAGTGCTTCAAAAAGAATTCTCTTTATCCAGTGACACAGTTCCAATAGTTTTTGCCCAACAGAACATGCACTTATACAGAGGTCCTCCTCTGGATATTTTTGTGTGCCTGGACAGAGAGCCCACTGAAAGGTATGACTGACTGCCGCAGGGAGAGCAGTTTAGCTGCAAGATGAGGAAATCAGTCTAGACAGATGTTCTCAGCACACAGGATAAGATTATTTTGCCTATCTAAAATTCTGTTCCAATCGTTTAGGGCTTATTTATATTTTCAGTGGTGGCATCTTATTTCTTCAAGGATTTTTATGAGAAGCAGTAGGACTCCTCTAGCCTCACAACCTCCTACAATTCATAGGATGTTTTGAGATTTTAGGTCCTGTGCTCAGGGCTGTGAACCTCACTAAGGTAATTTTCTTTCAGTGAAGGAAGAATTTCCATATTCCTGATAAAGAATTTTGATGTGCAATAGCTGAAGAATTTATGTTTATTCTAGCATTAAGTGTTTTAACATTTCATACTGTGGGGGCATTTGATGCAAGGTATGGCAAAAAGATGTGAGACTGTTTAGGAAATGCTAAAGGCTAATGTGGACCACATTAAGATAATATATTTTTGCAGAATCTGTCAGTGCCTTTCTTGGAATAGATTTGTGCATACCATGAGAGTAACCCCCAAATATCTTCAAGACTAAACTTGTGGGCTGTTAGGCAGAGAACCTGTCATACAGTCTTGCACACATTTCTTGGACCACTTTTTCACTTTTCCAGGAAATCTTTGTTGCCTGTAGACAGTCTGCCAAGGAATCTCATTTAATGGAAAGCGAGACTATGCCCAGCAGCATTTTAGAAAACCTTGTTGGAAAGTGGTATAGCTGGAGTCACTGTGTTGAACTCAGATCCTCTCTGAAATACGAATACAGCAGGAAAAGGTTTAAAGGAAGGAACAAAAATAGGCTGCTGTGTGAGGCAGAGAGAAAGGTCAGGCTATTAGATGTTGTGAAGGAACAAACAAGGGATGATAACAGTAGGTATAAGCAAAATTTTCCTTAGGTTCTGCAAAAGAATGAGCTCAAGGAAGTTTCTGGTGAGGTTAAAATGGCAATACCCCTCAAACTGATGAAATGTAGCTTTCCAAAAAGCACACAGACTTTCAGAACTCATTACTCAAGCATGTGTTTTAGCAGGAGCTGAATAAGAATTTCTGCTGCTGCCTTAAATAGAAAATAACATGCAAAAAGTTATAAAACTTCATGTTCCAGGATGAAAGTCAGACACTTCCTATTTAGGGTCAGGAAGACACTTCCTCTGGAGGTAGACTAATAAGAATTGCCCATTACACAACTTTTTAGCTGTCTATCTCAATCCAAGTATTGTCAGTGCCAGTGTTTCTCTAGATGAACCAGTCTGGCAACTGCTAGTCTGCTCTCTTCTAAATTTAAATATCCTTCTCAAATGTCTCAGACCCTACCGCCCTAAAACTCATATTTTTATTTTGTCATACACAAGCATAAGAAATGACAGGAAATAGTTTCCCTGCTGATCTGAACACATTTCTACTAACTTGTTTAATTAGAATTATTTGTGCGGAGATGTTTTTCTGATAGTTTCTTTTCCCTAAAATACTGTAGGCTAAATTCCACCCACCCTGGGTAACAAAAGTTAGATTGAAGCAATGGTCCCTAGTTTTGTACTGGTGTACACATGAGAGCAATAAAGCACTCTTACAGTTTTTTCTCTGGTACTTACCATGAGGGAGCAAACTACTTGTTAACCGTGTTACTGACTCACCTTAGTGTCTGTCCTGGCTTGAGGAGATAGAAAGTGGATGGGACATTGTCAGAATGGACAACAGCAAGGTAATGGGGCATCAAGCAGTCGTCAGTACAGAAAGCAGAAAAAGGCAGTTAATCCTTGGAGTATGAGAAAATCTGCTGTCATTTTCCACAAAATAACCTCAATCAACTGCAAATTGTTTCAGCCAGTTTTTTAAGTGGTAAAATATTAAACAAGTGTGGTCTTTCAGAGACACTGATTTCTGATCTGCTTTAAAAGGTAAATATGAAAGCTATGTTTGGTGTCTTCCCTGAAATACTTGTAAAGAAGAATCCCATTCACAAGATAACCACCCTCTTTTCCTTGATCCTCTACACAAGATGATATTTATGATCTCTCTGTGATCTCTCCATTGCTATATTGGCAATGGCACACATATTTTGGGCTGTATGGCAAAGCTTGAGTCATGAAAATTGAGGTGTGTAGAAAAAAGCTTTGGTACCCCAGTAAAGCTGTATCTCTGAGTGGTAAAACTGCATATCTCTTATTTTATTAGGTAGATTGATTACAGGATTGTAGCTGTCACCCAGCAGTTAAATCACAGGAGTATTTATTATTTTTTGCTCTTTTACTTAGTCTTCTCCATACTTACATTGCTCTCTCAAAAGAGAACTTATTTTGCACGTGGAACACTAAAATGAACTTCGCCAAACCATTATGTTACTTGAAGAAGTAGCATTTCTTTAAAAATACCTATATTCCTATAGGCTTATGCAGTGAGTAACTCAAAATAGCTTGTGTTTACTACAGCACAGCAATCATAGACATAGTCCTTCCCACAGAGGATCTTTCTTATGTTTGAAAAACACCAACTTTGATATCAAAGGATCTGGTTCTTGTTTACAAGGCTGTGCCAAGAGGCCTCATAGTGGTTGCAGAGGACATGGCACAGACCTCCTGGTCTTGAGTGCTGAAGCCTGAGATCTTCAGAGTGTATGACCTGTGTTCTGGCCTGGGTGCAGCAGAGCACCTTTCCTGGGAGTGTGCTGTGGAGCCCACCCCTGGTCTTTGGACCCTTTGATGGAATGTTTCAGCTAGTTTCTCCTGGCAGTACCATGTGGATTTCTTTACTTTCTTAATATTGTCTCACCTCCATGTTACTATCTAAGCGAATTATTTTTTCAGGATCTGTCATGATTTCCTATGTGTAGGTGCATTTGTATTACTTCATCACTCAAAATGCTGAATAAAGTTACTCTTTATCATGCTCAGAGAAGTGTGCTTACCTGGTTTGTGCACACTGGGGTTGCACACATTTCGAAGCAATGTCTCTTCAGTGTGGAGTAGAACTTCTGCAAAATGTTTTGAGCAAGGTCATTACTGTAAGAGCAATTTTCATTCCCTGTTGCGAGTGTTCAATGCTGCAGCAATAACTTATGAGTAGAGATGCTTCTAATTTGCAGCCCCCTGGAGCAGGAGTTTTCATCCTTTAACTCTGATACCTACTTAGGATTTACTAATGTGATTTACTTCAGATTAGTAAGTTTCATTTATTAGGTATCCTTATATATGCGTGTGTATATGTATATAAATATAAGAATTAATGGGCTAAGTTATTTAATCTGGGTTTTAGCTTAATTTCTGTTTGTATGGTTACAATTTCCATCTCCACTCTATCGTTGTTCAGCTGTAATATTTTCTTCACTTTCAGCCAACTTATTGAAGTAATTTTCCATGGAAGGTTTTGAAACATATTATTTATGAGTTCATTCTGTCACCCTCAGACAATATTCTGAGATGATGTAATACATCTGTACATAGCATTTCTATATTTTCTTATGCTTTGTTATTTTTTTCTACTTTTCCCTTTAAAACATATAAAGTACAATAATTATTTTATTTTGTGCTAGAATTCTGTGAGAAGACACATAAAAGCTCTGCTCCACTTTTGAAGTTTTTGGATTAATTTCTGTAGTGCAAAAAGTCTAGGTAATTTCTGATCAATTCAATTGAGTGTGTAAGGCAACTCCATACTTCTTATGTTTGTTATATCTGGATTTGTCATTTCAAAGTGTTTTTGAGACTATTTTCATTGTTAGGAAGAGAAGTGACTTTTTTTAGAATTCTTCAATGGCTGAGTTCACAGCATGACATATGAGACTCATTTCCTCATTTGTTACTATTTAAAACGTATACTTATCCTCCCACTCTTCCTGAAAAAGTTCTGTTTCTTGTAGATTCCCTGCCCAAAAACTCTATAGAAGCTAACGTAGCTCCTTAATCTGACAGACAGTGTGCAGTCTCTTTGAATAAAGAATAGGAACAGTTGATGCCTGTGAAGGTCATATCTCCATGGACATTTGACAGGGGTTCCTGTGGCAATGCTGTGCATGTTCTGTGCACCAGCCAGGCACTCTAAGTTCCCTTATAGTCATGGAGAAGAATGGGCACTTCTTGGGTGCATTTCATCTGCACTGAAAGCAGAAATGTTAAAGATGTGGATGGGTTGCTCTCTGTGAGTTTCCCTTGTTCCCTGGTCCTGAAGTCAATCCCTGCCTGGTGCCAGTCTTACAAAGCCTCTCAGAGCTGCAGTACCTGCCTACAACTTTGGTACAGCTTGCAAAAGTGACTGGGGTGCAATGCCCAGACTTCCTACTTGGTGGAAATAAGTATTATTCATTTTATGGGGCTGCATTTCCTGGGTTCATGGATTCCTCCTTCACCCCAAGCTTTGCACCATGGGTGTTCTCAATTGTAGAGCTCATTCTGCACTTGGAATATTTGTAAATTACTCTGCATTACACTGCAACACTGGTTGGAAGTGCAGTGTTTTTCATCCCAGCTGCCTCTTCTTTTTTTATATCAGTGCTATTGTGTGATCTGGACTTTTGAGATTTGCATGTGTAAAAACTCTTACCCTGGGTTTAGTCATTCTTACAAAACTGCAAGCAGACGCAGTGTATGAAGAATAAGGATACTGATTTGCAGAGTGCCATTTAATGAAAACTTGCCAAGGGTATCTTCTTCTAGAGATTTAATGAAATCCAAAGTTGTTTGTGATGACCCTATAATTAAAAGGAAAGTGTTCTCTTGTGGTCACTGATGTATTGATATGTTTAGTTGTGGCAAATTAAATTGCATCTGAAATTTTGTTTCCTTCATCATGTTTGCTGGAAGGTCCTCACAAAGTGTTTTCTTCCTCTTAGCTTTCATTGAGTTCCTTTGATTTCTATTACCTGAGGTTTGTAAAATCATTCTGACTTTTTTTGCTTGTTTAACTTTGAATTCCAACCTGAATTCCACAATATTTTATTATTCTTGCTTCACATGTAAATCATTGTTTTCTCCAATAGTCCTTTAAAGAAAGCATCAGGGAAAATAAAACTCAACCTTTGTAGAAAACTGTCTCCTAAATGCAGAACGATTTTCAGTCTTGCAGACAAAATAGCTACTCTCCAGTTGCTTTAGAGCAAAGGTAGTTACACTTTTTTTCTAGTTTGTTTGTTTGTTTGCTTGTTTGTAAGTTTTTCTGTTTTTTGGTTTTGTTTTGGTTTGGGTTTTTTTTTCTGACAGAATGATAGGTAAAAGAGTGGATTTGGTTCCTCAGAATTTTTAAATGTGTCAGTGACTTTTTTTCTCCTTCAGAGCTTTTATGAAGGAAAATTTCTCCCAACAGGGGAGAAAAAAAAAAGCCAAAATTTTGATGCTACTTTTATACTTTTGCAAGGAATGTTCCTGCTCATAGTCTCCCATATCGATTTTATAGTCCAGACTCTCTCTGTGATAAATCTACTTGATAGAGTTATTTGGCTAAAATATAGCAATTAACAGGCAAATGGTGTTCTTAAGATTTAGCAATTGGTTAATTAAATACAGTCATCCACTAAGTCATACATGATTTTAATATAACCTCGATTTTTTCTAATTTGTCTTCTCCTTGTTCTATTCGAATGCTTAATTAAAGCAATCAGTTTTGGGTATAAATTGACGGAAGTTATGAGGAATGCATGAGCCCAAATTAAGCTTGCTGGGCCATGTTGAGAGCATAGAACATGGTCAAGGCTCTCCAGTGACTCCCTTACTGCACAGAGAAAGATTTGGGGATTTTTCAGAATATGTGCTTTGCTTATCTGCAAGAGAGATATGAATGGAAGCATCAGTACTGACAATAGTTTTGATCTCAACTGTAAAATAGTATTTCCTCTTTAAAATAATTTTTCAGTGCTGGTGATTTACAGCAGACAGGTTGTCAGGTTATTGATGTTGCAGTGACTTCTTCAGAAAACAGACTAGGAGCAGGGGAAAGAAAAGTACAAAACCTGAGTGGGGACATCTAAAAAAGAGTTTCATCTTCCTACACAAGTAATGGATGAGAACACACCCGAGTGTTAGTGCCTACTCTGAGTTGCCCTTGGGAGTGACTTTCCCCTTTCCACTGACTGCCAAGAGAGGTGGGAAGGGTGGTTTTCTAATTTAGGTACCTAAGCCAGGGACAGACAATTGGTAAGACAGGAATGGTGACATAGTAATGGTTTGTCCTTATGAATTTGCCTGTGAGATGAGCTGGCCAGTCAGTACTCGCTGAGGGCCGTGTTGATGAGGCCTCATCAAGTTCAGAGCAGGAAATTGGCGCTGACGCCTTGGTGCCACCAAACTGCAGTACCGAGTCTGTTGGGTTTGGTATTTCATCCATCGCTATGCAATGCAGCAAGATTTACATTCATCCTGTCCTCGCCTTCCTGATTGGTGCTCTCTGTGAGCACTTTGGGATGTGTAGGGAAAAGATGCTCACATCCACAATTTCAGTTTACCCCACTTGCACAGGAAGAATTCAATTATCTCTATTATTGCAGGGAAATACAGAGGTGAATGGAAGATGTTACTAAGAAATGAATGTGGAAAGCAATTTGTCGTTTCCATGTCCAAATCTGTATGACAGTGATACTCTCTTAATTGAAAACTGTGTTTTTCTTCAAAAGAAAAAGAAAGCCTGTCTTTTCTACCTCACAAAGTTCATTTCGGTTGCTAAAGACAAAAGTTTTTGAAGAGACTTCAATGATTATTGAAGTGTGCTTTTACTGAGAGTTTCCCCTGGATCTCTCACAATAGAATTAAATGGTGGTCTGAGTAACTTACTGGACATATATTTCCTTTGAGATCAGAGATCACACAAATGGATTGTCCAGAATTCTCCACTCAGAGGGCGAGAGCTTGCCAAGGGGTGCATCTGAGGGCACATCTGGGCTGTGCATGGTGTTAAAAATCCTTGCCTTCCGTCTGGATATGTGCCTGCTCCTGGCTCTAGATCTGGTGTTTTCCGGGTTGGTCTGGAGATCCACCAGAATCCTTTGTGCCTGTGCCCCCATTGTGCTGATATAATACCTCCAGATTTTTATGTAAAGCTGTTGGGTAAGAGCTAATAGAAAGTGATGTCTTATCGGGTTCAAAGTGATGTCTTATTCCTGAAGAGAGTAAAAGAAATTTTAATGGAGTTATCCAGCAGCTTAAATATTAACACTTCTCACAGATCTTGCCAGAAAGAATAAGACAGGTATCATGAAACAGCACACAGCAGATGGTCTACAAGCTCCCCTGAACTTTTACTTGAGTCACCCTCTAATCCTCCTGCCACCACTGAACCCAGACTGCCATCTAAAAACAAATACAATTGCGGACGAGGGACCAGCTACTGACCAAGACTTTCTTTCCTGAATTTTGCATTTGTACCTGCAAGTGCTGTTCTGGCTGTCCTTGCAAGGTGAGACCAAAGAAGTAACTTCCCTATATCCAGGGGCGATTAGTTGCTGAGGGGGTATGCTTTTTAAAAGTAATTATTTTCCCTGAAGTTGACTTGTATGACTCAGCCAGACACAGAAAAGGGAGAGTATGTGGGTGAGAGGTTTGCACAGAATTATTGAGCTCTCTCGGTATTCTGTGTTTCTTGTCACCTGTCTCTAGTTCCAGAGAATCCAAAAATTAACCTTGTATGGAAAGCAAAGCATAGTTCTTAATTGCTTATTTTTCTTGTGTACTCTCATTTTCTGAGATGCATTTCTGGAAGTATACTTAACTGACTTCAAAAAACATTTGAGATGTGATTTACACAGAGAGGATGACATGAGTCCCTCCCTCAAAGCACTGTGTGCAGAAGTGCCATGTCCAGCTTGTCTTGCAGGAAAACAGGGAGATGCATGTTTGTGTCTTCTCTGTGGGCAAAACACTCCTGAAGATATTGGAACTGTATTTTTGGGAGGGGTTTACTGTGTGGTTTCCTCAGGAGTTTTTGGAAGACTTTATATAATATTAATCATTTTTTCATAGGTGGCCCCTCAGAACATGTGAGAGCAGCTTCTTAACAAAGGAGACAAATGCAGATACCATTTGGTTATCTGACAAGACCAGTGTCGGTGGAAAAGGAAAAATAAAGTTGGAGTGGAGACACAGGGGAGTTCCCTGCAGGGGAAAACCTTCTGGGGTGTTTTAGCAACTTCATTTATAATCTAGGAGTATTTGGTGGCAAAAGAATAACATCATATGGCCAACATCAACAGCAGGGGAAAAGGCCATTTACTTAGCAACAGAGTGAGTGCCATGGAAAAAAAACTGGGAAACAATAGTGGAAAAACAACCTGGAGTATAGAGTGGTGAGAACCCAGGTGAAATCAAAAAAAGGTTTATAGCACAAAAAAAGACAGAAGACAGAGGTGAGAAAATATGAGAGGATGGAGACGGTAGGAAAAGGGACTTAAGGGTTGGTTATTTATTTTCAGAAAGGAGGAAGACAAGAAAGAATAAGAGAGGTAATTGCAACCAGAAAGAGGTTTAAGCCAGAAATAGAAGAAAAGGGATTTTGTAAGAACAGTAGGGTTAAAGAAATGTTCTCAGAGATCAAACAGCAAGTAAGTTTAGTAAAGTGTTAGAAAGAAAAATGGAAGAGTGAAGAAGAAAGTTGCATAAGGCAGAATTAATAAGGAGAGTGAATGAGTAAAGGAGAACAAAGTCAAGGGAGAGAATTTCTGTGTTCTAGGAAGCTTGATTCTGACCTATTTTGATATAAAGGGTCTTTAATGTATTGAACTGACAACACCAAGGAAACTTTGGCAGTTTGGGAAGCCTATCTCGCTGAATCTAAAAGACAGTGATGCTACCTGAAGCTCTGCAATGGGGGGGCAAAGGGGGGCTCTGAACTGTCAGTCCCAGCAAGTAACCCTCAGTGACCTTTGCAAACTTCCATAGGGACTTTTACCAGGCCCTCTCTACCTGGTAACAGGGAGGCAGGGGGTCAGGTTTCAGTTTTTAAGGTACAAAAACAGTGTCTCAGAGCACAGCCAGAAACTGGTGAAGTCAAATCACTTCCTGGGCTATACATCCCTTATTCGCCAAAATGGGATGAAGTGAATTAGGCTTACCAGAACAGTACTGAACACAGGGAAGAAAAAGAAGGGGAAAAGAATAGAATAATAAAATAATTTAAATGAAATGGGGCCTCTGCACACCTCCAAAATTCAACATCCCGCCACCTTGGTGATGCCCTGCAGGACTCATTCCATTATTCCAGAGTCTGTCTTGGACTGAGGAGCCTGAAATCACACACAGTGTGATTCCACATGAGGTTTTGCATCAGAGCAGAGGCTTTGGGGCTTATGAGCAAATAAACCCTGAAGGTTATAAAGAGACGCAAATGTTGGAAAATATCTGTAGCTACTCTGTAATTAAATTTTCAAAATATAGGCATTTCCATTTTAGCATAACTGCATTCAGTGTTGTAACTCTGATCCAAGAAAAATAACCTTCTAATAGTCTAAAAGCATGCAGTTTAAAAACGATGCCCACTTATGAAGTAATTTCTTTAATTTGGTATTTAACTTCTTCCTTCTTTCACATTCCAGAGGGTTTTTTGTGGGGAAAGGAAGTTTTCCTGTATCACATGTCTGATATTACAGAGATTGAAAATAGCTAAAAGCACCAGCCAAATTTAGCATTACCTTGTGCTCAACCATGTTTCTGCTTATCTACTCTTTTACTATGAAATAATACAGTATAGTGTCATATATTTATGGTTCACCCACTTTTGATCAAACAAACCCCTCTTACTTGAGGCGAGAGAAAAGTCTATTAAACACAGACATAGACAAAAAATGACTCAGGATATTTGTCTTTTTCGGGGATAATGTTAGAGTGTGGAGCCAAAACTTCATTCAGAGGCTGCCCTGAGGCCCCTTGGGGTTACATTTTTTTAAAAAGCAGCCAATAACTCTCGCCTCCAGAATGGCAAAACTCATTTCACTGACTCATCTTTCCAATAACAGTCACATCATCCCTTTGAAAACAAGCAAACCCAACGACCAAATCCAAACAATTTCCTTGAATGGAGTGTCAGTGAGAGACTGAGCTTTTATTTTACCTACTAGCTCTACAGTGACAGTCAGAGGTGCCTGGGGGGCACTTCAGGGGGTGAGGGAATGCACATGAAATAAAATTGTGGTAGGTGCTACCTTGTGGCATTATAATCCCTATATCCTTAAGCAAACCCTGCTGTTATCACAGGGAACTTTTGCTCTGCGTTATCCAATGCATACCATTTGCATTCCAAATACCCATTACATAAATATTTGTCATCCTTGCTTGTTTTGCTATGAGCTGTGTAAGCTCTTCAGGGCTGTGCCTCATGATCCGGACACTGGGTTCATTTAGCCGTGTTTAGGTCCACTTCCCTATGATTTCTCCCGTGACTTTTGACTGCTAGTAAAGTTTCTCTGTTCTTCAGCTCATGACTTATAAAATAGGATCCAAGGCTCTTGCTGGCCAAAGAAAAAGCCATTAACCCTTACGGGGATCTTGCATACCCAGGTAAGAGGCTGTATCCAGAGGATTTAGGAAGACCAGTAGCTGTGTTAGAATAAAGGGTTGATACATTTTGTAAGGCCAGACATAGCCCTCTCTGACTGGGGATGTTCCTTTCACGCGGCAAATCCATACCCACCACACAGTGAGAAAAAGGATCTTCAGTTTTTCCCACAAACGCATGTACATGCATTAAAACTTACATACCTGGCTGATCTAGTGGAAGGTGCCCCTGCCCATGACAGGGGGTTTGGAACTATGTGACCATTAAGGTCCCTTCCAACCCAAACCACGATCCTATGGTGATATCAGATATCATCTGTCTTTCAAAAAATTGTAGATATAGCCACTATCTATGTCTCCAGTGGTCCAGTTAAGAAATTTCTGAACACTATAAAATGCCCATGACTATAAAATGTTCCTGATAGAGAAGTTACAAGCTAGATACAGGGTATGATAGGTATGAGGTTGCATGCAATTTTTTTGCATAGTCCAGTGTACCTGAAAGAGCATTTTTAACCAAAGAAAAAGTTCACATCTACCACAGGCAGATCAGCAGATGTGTGGCTGGCATGTATACATAAGAGACAAGCTGCTGCATCACAGGTGAGATTTAAGACCCTCTGTAATCTGGTCATGTTAGTATAATTTGCTCTTGGCCTTGTGGAACTGAATAATAACCTGCCTTACAGGAAGGATGCTGTGAAGATACACTGTTTTTTAACCACCTTCACTAATGCATATGAAAGATAAGATGGTATCTCACACTATCAGTGCAGCAGAAATCAATGAGCTTACATTTCTTCACTGTGGTATCTGCTAGCTAGCACCAAAACACAGGACACAATTGTTACCCTCTCCTGAGCTGACATCAGTGTGGCCATTTTCACAGTGATATTATTTGAGAAACAGAGAGATGATTTTCAGGTTATTGAGGCCTTTGTCATCATTCTTCTTTTCTTACAGATTTTTCTTTGAAGTTCACAAAGTGAGGGATGAGAAGCACTACTGACACATGGAGAGAGCAAAGGTATTACTTTTTCAATCTCAGGGTCTTTCTCAAGATATTTTAAAATCAAGGTATTTTAGTACATGGCAAAATAATTGGAGATGATGTTTATCCTTTTTAGAAATTTTCAATGGGCCCTGGCTATTTCCATAATGCTTACTTTAGAACTGAGCCAGTTCCACACAGAAGAAAAATTTAAAAGAAATGTTTATCTCTTCTCTCAGTGCCTATTCTTTTATAGACTTCAGGAGGGTTTGCTTGAAACATAACGATTTTGCAAACGACATGAATATTATGTCAGTGTTGGCAACAACGTATGATACCATTGTTCCTTGTAAGGTTTTATTTTGGGGGCTGTTTGTGTTGTCTTGTGGTGCTCCTTAGTCCCCACCCACACCTGCTGCTGTGTCTGCTCTGAGGGATGGAAATACAGATTTTGTCTAATTTTGCCACCCACTCTGAAGTTTTTGGTTCATAACCTCTGCTGAGACTCTCTACTTCATGCCAGATTTTGTGAATGGCAAAGAAGCCAAACAGCCAGCTTCTTAAAAGTTGAGCCCCTTCTCTACAGAAAATTCCTTATGGAAAATTAAACCAATCACCCTCTGAACTCACTCTATGTATGGCGGTGGCCTAGATGGTTTATTTAATTTTCCTTTTTTTCCTATCCCTGCTCACACATTTGTATATATGCACATGCACATGCACATAGACACACATTTTGAGGACTAGCAGAGCAATTCAATGTTCTCATTCTTATTCCCTCTCTAAGCTGTGAAATTGTTAACAACGCTGACAATTAAATCAATATCACCAGTGTCTGACTGGGAACTGATGAAACTAGAACTCAAAAACTGTAGTTCGGTGCTTTACAAGCTCCATCTATTTCTGCATCGGGCATCCACATCTCATACTTTGAGGCCATTCCAAAGGCACCACAAAGACAGGCTTTGCTTTTTAGAAAAGAAAATAATGCAAGAGGTTTTTGGAAAAACATGAAGTTTACTTGCTAATGAAATAAAAAGATAAGAGGCTGGAGAATCTCTGCAGGATTTATCTTCATCCAGGTCCTGTTCTGTTTCCCTTGGGAAATGGGGGTCGTGTTGTATTTCCTGCAAGCCATGCACCACGCTGAGTGCAGTAACATTTCAGCCTGGTAGGAGCTGCCTATGTGTGTCTGTGCAGCACAGAAAGACTCTGAACTACAGCAGCCCTGCTCCCTGTGCCCTGGCTTGTGGCACTCCAGTGTAGGCTGCCTCTGGCTCCCTGCTGCTACCCTGCTGACAGCACTGCAGGAATCCCCACTCTGCCAGTTTTTGGGAGTTGCCAGACCTAAGTAACCCTAGAACTGAATGAGAAGGGAAGAGAATAAATCCAAAGCTTTGTGATCTGGGTCCTATTCAGTCTTGCCTTTCCCCAGCTGAATTTGGTCAGTACCAAACAAGTTTGTTAGAAGTGTTACAGGATGTTTAAAGGGCAAGCATTAGTCATGCTGGTGCAGAGCAGTGTGGTGAGACTAATATGAGGCTTGATTCATAACCTGGATTAACTGAGATACTTTTCAATGAGAAGGTAAAAGGGGCAGCTCTAACATGAAAGAGTACACAACACTTAGCAACTGTTCCTCTCCCGCAAAGAAATCAATTTGCGGTATACGAAAGTGAATTAAGATGGCAGTGCCCGTCCTCATGTGAAATAACATGTGACTTGGTGTTGACAGTTATCTCCATCAAGGACAGAGTCTTCACACAGATGGTCTCTGCCTTATGGAAATCTCAAAGCACATGAAGTTGGGGAAGATGAATAAAAGTCTCTGCAACTCAATTTGCTTCGCAGAGGAAGCTTTCATGCTAGAGCCGCTGGCCTGAATGAGAGACAAAAAATAAAAATTGCTTGTTTCAAAGCTCTAGTGTGAAAAATGTAGCAACAGCTTTGCCCTGTGCTTTAACCAATTCTACAATGAATGGTGACATTTGACAGTCTTCTCACTGTGAAGGGAAATTTAACACAACTGTGCTGGCGTCTTAAAGGTCAGCTGTCCCTCTCTGACATTCCCTTCTTTAGTAAGAGAGCTGGCATCACTGTATGCGGGAACAGTCATGCTCATCTCAGGGTGTGCCCCTAAATAGCCCTCACTATTGTGCACAGTTGCGTGAGTTCATTACCACATCCCTCTCAAATGCCCATCATTTTAATTTCAAGTTAATTTAAAGATCAAGTATATTTTGGTCCCATACAAATCTTCATTCCCTTTCATTTTTAATGTGGAAAATTACTTGCACCAGAAATCTCAGTATACTGAGACTGCAGGAAGAGCTCACAGGATCATAGTAATGTTGGTTGCAAAGCGCTCTAGTCTGACCTCCCACTTAAAGCAGGAATATTATTGATGCTGGGTCTCATGAGAAGTAGTTTTGTGCAGTCAAGTCTTGAAAACCTTCCAGGCTGGAGATGCCACTGTATCTCTGGATCCTTGCTCCAATACTGCACTACCCCCCAAAGGAAGAAGCTCTTTATGCCAGAGGCAAGAAATTCCATAGCAATAGAAGTTTCCCTTGTTAATGGGTTTTTTGATTTGTCACATGGATAGAGTCCTCCACTTGGCACACACTCAGCTGACTGGTATGAGTTGATGTTGCCTTTCAACAGTGTGAATTACAAACCTGTTATGAACTTAGATGGCAAAATTTATGCCTGCAATGATTTGTAGCAAACAAATTAGCTGTGCAATGACGTCATTAAACCATACTGAACACTTCTGTTTGCTTTTCACTGCATAAATAGGTGGAAGTCCTTGGAAGAGAGCATGGAATGAGGTAACTTTGTACAGTGTGGAAAGCTTAGGCTGTTGCTGTTTCTGTTGCAGGGGGAAGAGAGAGACAACTGACTCCCTGTCTCTTTCTCAGACCTTTCACTGGGCCACTGTTTCCCTACAGAGCAAAAAGGTGGCTCTTCAGACAGGTACCTAACCAGGACCCTGCATCTAAGCTCTCTCAATGGCTTCGCTAGCCACCGTGTATCAGCAGGGCTGCCATCATCTATACACATGGCTGTATGCATGAGGTTGTCATCTTCAGCCATCAGCTGATGGGATCTAGTAGTAGCTAGTGCTGAGTGGCATTACTTGCCACGGGGGTGGGCTATGAGCTGTGGCATCACAGCTTTCCTGCTGCATTGTGGTGTGGGGAGGTGCTGGTAGCTCTGCTGGAGATGCTGGTAGGTCTGCTGCTGGATTTACAGAAGGGTGTTCGATTTCTTGTCTGTGGTTGTGCAGAAGTATGGCTTGCACTCTTAAGCAGCTGCAGTGCAAGAGGGCTGCGTGTCAGTGGTAAGTGAGAGGATCTCTGTGCAGCTCATCTTGCCAAGCGCTGTGGAGTTTGTCATGACGCTTAATCGCTACCTTACACACACCAGTTACTCAGCTTAGTCCATGGATGATTAAATCCAAAAGTTCCCTAAATACTTCACCTGGTCTGACTGGGGGAAAAAACCAAGACAGTGCATAAAGCAATCCAGTATCACTACATGTTATATAAATCTCCCCTGTCTGATGTACAAAAAATCTCAGCGATCTTTATTTATTGCTTACGTGCATCTACACAGATGCTTCTGCTTCTCTGTTAGGGGAGGAAGTACCAAGCTTCTTCCTCTGCCTAGCACTGCCTGTGGGTTGTCTCCTGCACCCCTCTACAGAGGAACTGGTGCAAAATTTCAGTTCTTCTGAGATGTCAGACTTGGGGCTTTGCACACATAAGATTTTCAAGTCTTACTGCTTGTAAAAAGCAGCAAGGGTTGCTGTGATTTAGCCATCATAGAGTTCAAACCTTTCAATTTTTCCCATAGCTTGTGCTTTAACGCTCTGTTGAAGGACTGTGCCTCCTCCTGGAGCCATGTGTGCAATTCCTGTTGACTTTAATAAAAACTGTACTGGGTATCTGAGACAGAAGTAATTTCATAACATTGTTTTCCTTTCTGCCCCATATTGCTGTATTCTGTAGCATCTGTTTAATAAACTTCTTTTTCCCACTGGAGATTCTCCTCAATCCACAGTGGACTGATGACTGCAAGCCAACTGACTTTTTTCATTTGAAATATTTTAGCTGAATATTTGGGTCACAAAGAGTGAGATCCCAGGTATGATTTTGCTTTACAGATATCCACCTGCCTTCACTGAATTCTTCACAAGATCCAGCTTGCAGTGGTCACCTGGAAAGTTCATGCTGTCCTTTTTGCTTTTGGTTTTTTAATGGCAGGAGAGATGGTTGCATGCCACTTAAAGCTGAGTTTTAGACACCCCTGGAGCAAAAGCTGCTGATCAGGTGAAATTCTCCTGTGGTCCACACTATGATTGCTAATGTGGGCTACAAACATTAGCCACATGGGCTGTGTGGAAACCATCAGTTTGCTTTTCCCAGAGGCACGAGCTGGGATCGCACTGCTGTGGGTGTCACTGTGATGTAGACGTGCTCAGAGATGAAAATGACAGTCCCTGTGCCATGCTCCACTTGCCAGGGAGCAATGGGGTGTTAAAATGGCAGGGAGACATGGCTGGGGTGGCCACACTTGCTGGAGATTAGAGCCTTGTCACACTGTGCAGCCCCTGCTCCACAGCCCCTGTTGGGTGGGATTTGTGCTCGAGGCATGCAAAGAGCAATTATTCCAGTACTGAGTTGGCAGCTGACAAATATTTCAGCCAAGATTTCAGTTGGAACTTCTTGGTTGTTTTTATTTTATTACCTCCATTTTTGAGCATAGTAATACAGATGTCCACTTTCAGTCATACATCAACCTAAACTTGAAGTTTTAAGGGTGTTTTCATGTTCAGGCTGGTTTGTTTCTGTTTCACTTCAGCCCTACCATTCCTCCAAAAAGTCTTCTGTCCTTCGGAAGACTGAGGGATTTTCCTGGTCTTCCTCTAGAGGAAATGTAAGTGTGAAATCATGGAGATATAACCACTCCCTGAGACTGCTCTCTGCTAACTCAGCTGTCACTTCCCTCAGATGGCAGCACTTTCTGGGTTCCTGGCAGGGAACCAAGCATTTCCTTCCCTTTCATCTCTCCCCTGCAGACCCATTGGAAGCAGATGATGACTACAGGGTAACAGGAACCTTTTCAAAGACAGGTACTTGCTGCCCTGGGCACGAAACAGGCTGGTTTTCAGTGAAGGCTTCACTGATGCTCACAATGAACAAAAGTTCAGTTAGGAGGAGACTTTCCTTCATATATAAGAAATCTGTTGCTTTTTAAATTGAATTTATTTTCTATGGAAATGTCATTTCTAAGGGTGAGTGGCTGATGAAGCCTTTTCATCCTCCATGACTAATCCTAACTCTGCCCACATCTGTTGTGACTGAACATTTTACCAAGTCATGGTTGCTCAGTGACTTATTTTAAAAGAGTGTAGGTGACTCAGTTCTAGCAACCTTATGGTGAAAGGTTATGCCATGGCTGGCCTCAGTTAAGTGAATTACAGCAGGGATGAATGTATCTTCTGGAGTAAGACCTCCAGTCATGGGCTTCAGGGGCCAGCCAGGGCAAGCCAAGGGAACTTCTGCTGAGAGTATTAATGCCAGATCACTCCGGTAGTCCAGGAGATGGTGGTAATCCAGTGCCTGCTGTGTGCGTTGCATCCAGGTGAAACAATGAGAAAAACAAGACACTTTGGAAGGACTTTTGCTGGGTAGCACAAGGCCAGGGATTCCACAGGGATGAGTCTATGCTCTCCTTCAGCCCTTTTGAAGCCTGAGGAAGCTGCTCACACAGGCTGTTTGCACTTTTCCATCAGAAATGTGGAGCTGGGGGAAACATAGACCTCTCAGCTTCTGTACCAACTGCATGCCAGATAGGATTAAAGAAGAATGGGAATACAGAAGATTTTTTTTGCTGTGTAAGTTTGAAGTTTGTCTTTGTTTAGAAATTAATCAACTTAAAAGTAATAGATTTAACCTGTGGGATAGCTGAGATTGTTATTGAATACTCCATGATTTACTCTACTTTGTCACGGATGCTTCTTCAGGGTATTTCACAGTTTAAACCTGTAGCAAATGGAGAAAAGGCCTTGAGAAGAATGTATGTAATCACTGAGGGGGTAGAACGACTTCTTAGCACCCTTTAATCCTAAAGAGAGGCTGAGTCAGAGACAATCCACCCAGTTTCACTGCTGCTAGCAGTGTAGACAAAAATAAAGGCTTGCAGGGTCCTACTGCAGAGGGTAGAAAGGAAAGGTGTGCTGCAGATACTTTCTTGTGGTATACTGGCAGTTGAAATCAAAGGGAGGAGGAGGAGGACAGGAAAACAAAGGATGGGAGTCCCTGAGCTGGGAAGCCCAGAATTACTGCATGTGCTGCTCCAGGTCAACATCCATGGGCAGGACTGAATAGCGCTTCAGTCTAAAAGCACTAAAAAATTATCAGCTCCCATATTCAACTCTGTAGATGACTGCAAGCATTTTGTAAGCTAATGTTATCATTCTATCAAGATCGTGTGGCCTGAAGATCTAGTCTAGTCATAGCTTCAGTCCTGTATTAGGGCGATTATGGCAAGGGTGCTTGGGGCTCCCCTATTGGGCAAGGCAAGTCCCTAATATGATTGTTCATAATATTTTAGTGATGGAATAATAGCTATAGGACTTTGCCTAAGATTTGATGTTGCTGAGAAACATGTTTATCTAATTGCTGTCAGGCACACTTTTGGTATGTAAGGGAAGTCAAATAAAACATCCCCCTGCTGGCATTCCAACTGTTTAGCTCTTGCTCTGTTATTTTCTAAATTTATTTTGTAACCAAAGCAAAGCCATTGATTTTCTTAAATCATTCTCCTGACTAAGCAAGGGGCTCTGTTATCTCTGAGCCAGGGAAGCATTCTGTCCGTATCCATTCTAGAGGGTGCAATGATTCATAGACATTATAAAAAAGAAAAAAGCTCGAAGTGAGGAAATTAAGTTAAATTCACAGGAATTAGGCTGAGCTAGCTGTTTCAGGTCACTGAGATGTTGATGTGTTGCTCTGTGTTACTGAAATGATGGATCCCAGCTTTAAAGCTTCCACACTCTCCTAATTTTGTCATTCCCCCAAATCAGAACCACAGGTGACTTCTTTGTAATTGTTTCTGGTAGAGTTGCTGCAGAGTAAGTGTTCAAAGTGCAGAACTAACCGTATGGCTCAATGCTGTGTTTAAGAGCTAGCTTTTTCAATCTGAAGAGAAAATGGAGCCTATTTATCTACAAACCCTAAAGGCTTGAAATCCACCTCAAAACAAATCTCAGCTCTGTGGCTCAAGCTACTTCCTGACGTGATCTCAAAAATTGCTATTTAGTAATTATATTGCATGAGTAGCATAATGGGGTTTCTTTATTATCATGAATGTCTACGACCAGATGTGTTTCTTTCGTTACTTGATTTTAATTGACTTCACATTAGGAACAGGACTCATGTGAATTTGCCCCAGGCACTTGTAATCTAACTTGGGTGTCACAGCTGTGACACTTACAGGATGTGGCAGGAGCACAAAATGACTTACATGAGACACTCCAGGGAAAAAACGCGGAGAAGGTGAAGGGAGACACTTTCACAGTGCCCAGCTGGAAAAGGCAGAGTCTTCACATTGTCTCATGCTCCATGGGCAGCACTGGGTCCTCTCCTCAAGTCATCTCCAACCAGGTGCTGGCAGGATGTCCTCCCTGGCTTTTTCAGCAGAAATTCCCATGTCGGTTCAGAAGAGCCGGTTACAAGTCCCCTTTCTGTCTTTAAGGTCACAAGGATGCTGAAAGCTGAGAAGTGAGTTGTAGCCTCTTGACTTTGAATGCCCACTTGTTCCCTGCATATCACTCGGCAGAGGCTTTATCCTGAGATCTGTATCCACTTAGGATGGCCACAGACTAGGTGTTAAAACCCTGCCTGCCTCTGCACCAGCTCTACAGCTGTAACATTACAGGACTCATAGACAGAAATCTGTGTTAGGTTACAGCAGCAACCAGAGATTTCTTCTGATTCTAACACAGAATGCTGCTTCATTTGAGGATGGGTAAAACAGGGATTTCAGCTTCCAGGGGAGCATATACTTGGACATTTCCTCCCATTTTTGAGGAGCAGCTTTAGCCACAGGTCCATTAAGTCAGGGCCGTTCTCAGGAGCCCATCCACAGACCAGTAAAAGAGGAGACCTTTGATCCAGCTGACCTCTTTTTTTGTCTTTTGTGATCGTGGGTCAGATGTGTCTCTGCTTGCTTGCCAGAGGGAGTCCTGCATTCCAGTTCCCCAGTAGCCTGCCTAGTAATGGCAGAGGGCAGCATTTTTGAGCACCCATACCCTCCATATGCAGCTTGCTCTGACTATGAACTGCAGCCAAAGCAATAGGTATATTAATTAGCATGGATTTGCTCCTGATGTTTTGCGCCTGGGACAGAAAACCCCATGTGAGGGCTGAAGGTGAGAGCTGACTGGCTGGACAGCAGCTCATCAGGAGTGGACCCCAAGGTGAACATGTCATCTGCATGCCCTTGCAGAGACTGGTGCATGCTGCAATTCACAGAAAGAGAAAGGCATGGCCAACAGACCAAGGGAAGAGACTTGTCCCCTCTACTTGTCACTAGTGAGGTTGCATATCGATTACAGTGTCCAGCTTGCGGACACCAGTGCAAGAAAGATGTTGAAAAGCTGGAGCAAGTCCAGCTGAGGACCACTAAAATACCCAGAGATTAGGCTGGAGAGGACAAAAGCTACAGGCTGTTTTTTTAACCTGAAAGGGAACTACGTGGAAGATGTGGCCAGACAGCTCTCTGGGTACACAGGGAAAGATGAAAACCAAGCTGCAGCAAAGGAAATTCTGACTAGACATAAGAAAAACTTCTTCAGTGAGGGTGGTCAAACACTAAAGCAGGTTTCTCAAAAACCCCACAAATTCTTTGTCTTTAGAGGCATTAAAAACTTCACTCAATGAGGCTGTAAGCCAGCTGATTTAACTTTGGAAATAGTCCTTGTGGTGTAAAGAGAGTAGAGGTCAGACTGGGTAACTTCCAGAGGCCACTCCAATCTCCATTCTTGCATGATTCTATGGGTTTTTTCTCCTTCCAGTGTCCTGGATGCACTTGTGTGCTGTGTTATGGAGCAGTGTATATTTAGGCAAGCTGAGTGCAAACTCCTTGGAAAGCAGCATTCCCACAGTGTAAGGGAGAAAAGGCCCCATTCATTTCTACAAGAAGCTCCCCACTGTGCTAAGGAAGAGGGAGCTTATGTCATTCTCTCCCTCGTCCTCTTCACTCTAGCTCTCCAGCACAGACTAACACTTATATGCTGAGTTTGAAGGCAATGGGCAAACTTTTTCTTATTTATTCTAGAAAGGTCACTTCAGACCTTGCATCTGGATTCTGGGAGGTCCAGCCATGACTCAATCATCCAGCCTAGCTGATTTAGGCAGCAAGGAGCCAACAGCATTGCTCATGTTCACACATCCAGCGTGAGTCAGAAGTTTGGCTTAAAGCTGTAACTGCAAACCCCTGGCTGCCAGAGCTTTAGTCTGTCACCTGAGGCCTCCTTTTTTGGTTTGACTTGACCCTAGTCCTAACTCAACCTAACCTGTCTCCTAACTCCTTTCTTTCAGAAACCAGCTGTAGCAGTGTGACCTCTCATACAGAAAGTTTGCACTATCCCAGTGGCTGAAGAAGCTAGGGATAGCTAGCAGACTTCCCAGGCAGGATGTCTGTCCAGTGCGCACTGACAGCCCATTCTTCATTGTTCTGTGAGCACCAGGCTAGCTTGCAGGGAATAAAGGTGAGCCAGTGCCCTCACTGGCAGCAAGTCCAGGCAGGACTGGCAAGCTCAGTCCCAACCACAAGGTCTGGCTTGAAGAGAGCAGTCACATCTGGGATAAGACTCCACTGAAATTTACAGATAGAATTTATTTGTTTGTCGCACACAGTCCTTCCACTGTGCTTTGTAATGCAGCAATTACAGCCTGGGCACAATCCTTCAAGACATGCTACTTGCCTGCACAGCCCTGATTTGGGCGTGTTGATTTGGGCTGTTATCTAAGGGCATTTGGTTTGTCTAGTCAGGAACAGTTTGAGGATGAATTAATGTTTATATCAGTGAAACACATCCTGAAACACTGTTTTCGTCAAGGCGGTCTGACTTCCCATGAAGTAGAAGATCACTGTGTCCAACCTTGGAGCGTTTAAAAACAGATTTTATGTATTTGTCCAGCCTTGGAACTTCTGAAAGCAGAATTTATATCTTTAACATTTTTTAAAGTGAGCATTTTGTGGCCAACTGTTCCTATGTCTTTTTTCCTGTTTCTGTTTGAGTGGTAGGGAGGGGGAGATTGCCCTGCAATGCCAACTAGGGATAGGTTCAGGTTTGGGCTTCTGGGGAAGCACAGCTGCTAAAAACCCATGCTGGATGAGGTTGAGAAGTCATTTGACTGGACCTATTCCTGTTCTTAGCCACTGGTGTTGCTCCATTTGCAATGGGCAAATAAAACAACATGTGGTTAGGAAAGCCTTATTTTGGATTTTATTTTGCAATCCAAACCCTCAACAACAGTCACATGCAGCTTCTGTTTCTTCTAGGTTAGCAAAATTTTGGAAAATAAAAAGTTTGCAGATTGGCACAATGAATGTGAACCAAGCAGCTGTATTCTTCCTTCACATTTTTTCTTTTAAAATACACTGCCAGAAGAGATGACCTTCCAACACAGATTCCAAATCTTCCATTTACTGAGTTTAGATGACTTTTAACCAGACCTTGTTCTGCAGCCCTCCCTTAAGTCATCCTCTATCTGCACAGGCTGCTGTCTCCTTCTCTTGTGAAAGGCTGGTCTCCCTGATGATTAAACAACAAATATCATTTTCTCATAGACTGTGTAATTGTTGTGCAGCAATGGAAAGAATAGAATAAAATGGAATTATGACTCAGTGCTTGGCAGGCTGTGGAGAAGAGGGGTGTACAAGAAGTGATTAATATTTTGAGGATTTCTGTACAGAAATTCAGTTTTTAAATACACAGCTGATACAATTAATTAGAAGATAAAGTGCTTAAGTACTCGACTAATCTATCTGGGACAAGGGAATAAAGCAGTCTATATTTCTTTAGAAGTGTGCAAGTCAAAATAGCAGTATCTACAACTACAGATAAATGCCTTGGCAGAATTCCTATGATAACCCAGATTCCTAAGGCTTTCTAAGTCAGCTCTTTTCCTTTCTACAGCACATAGTCAGCTGATTCCTCTGTTTTTAATATGAAATCCATTTTTAATTAATTCATCTCTTATTTCTAAGAACCAGCCATATGTTTCCTCAGGTATACAAGCATAATTCCTGTTGATTTTAATGGCAGGTGGCAATTATGGAACTGAGAAAAATTTGGTAGTATGTATTTGCAAAAAAAAGCACAACAAAAACCCCAGTACTTTGAGAAGACTGTGTCTAGACAAGGCTTCCAAAAAAGTGCTTTGTTCACAGAATTTCGTTCTCAAAGTTAAAAATCTTCTCTTCTGAAATAAGGAGACAGTTACTGGCAGAAGCACTTAACTTTCTGGCTGACTTCATTACTAAAGAAATGAATGCTTCTCTCAGAAATTTTTCCCACCCTGCATAAAACAAAAATGCCTCCAAGAAAGCAGCTGACAGTCATTTTCCTTTTCCATAGAGCCATGACTAGAGTTGGTGCCTTCGTATCCCTATAGGAGAGCTATACCAGTGGTGGAGTTCCAGGGCAACAGTAACTGAGAAGATGAAGACAAAGGGTTCAAATCAAGATGAAATGTACTGCTGAAAAAACTCATAAGGAATCTAGGTAAAGTAGAAAGGCTGTGTGAGTCTGTGGGGAGACAGATTAAATATTAAAATTTAAAAATTAAAGGCTCACCTAGAAAAAAAAAACCCTGGAGTTGTAGACTTCCTTTGTTGTCTTAAAGTCATCTACTCATGAAAAGCTACTTGCTGTTTGGGTAGCTAGAGCTGTGAGACGTGTCCTCCTCCTCTGTCATTTCCTGGGATGCTGTGGGTATGAGCTTGTAAGATTTGCTGGGAGTGTCTACCTGGCTCATCCAAATGCCTTGTATGTGCCCAAGAACAAGTCCTTGTGTACCAATCCAATGGCTTGCGGTGTGAAGCTGGACACATTGTTCTTCTGACTTCACCATGAGTCCTAGGCTAAGCCTCCTGCAGCCACAGAGAGGAAGAAGATAATCCATGAAGGGCCTGGATGAGAGATCATTTCAAACAGCTTTTCTCTTGGGACGAGAGATTTGTGTCTCCTGGTGACCTTGTGTGTTGTGTCTCCTCCTTGACCCTCGGGGCAGCAGGGTGTACTGGGTCACTGCTGTGATGGTCATTGCAGTCACATTAATTGGCATAATTTGTATGCACTGCTCCTGAAGTCCCCACACACTCATTGTTCTGCTCTCATATCTATTGTGCTATACTCCTGAGGTCATCCCTACATAACTGGGTGGTGTTCTTATACCCTTCCCATGGTACCTGCCCCTGCTTCCACTGGATGTGTATTTCCTTCTTGCCCTTACGTTTTACCAGTGGGTCAGACAGCCATGCCAGTCTCCTGCCTTCCTTTCCTGATTGCTTGTGCCTGAGAATCAATGATTCTTGTGCTCTACAGAAAGAGTTCTCAAAGACCTGCCATCTCTGTTCTGCTCCCTTGTTCCTGAGGGCAGCTTCCCAGGTGGCCCTATTGACCTACTCCTTGAACAGCTGGAATTTTTTTCTAAAGTTCAGGAGGGTCCTGACTTTACTCTTTGCCTGACCCATATTCCCCAGGACTGCCAAGTCCACCGGTGTGTGATGACTGCAGCCACACTCCCCTCGTGGGATTTGTCACACCAAGTTTCAGTAATGGCAACTGTGACCTAACTTTCTAGCAGCATAGTGGCTTTCAGCTTCTTCTGTTTGTTGTTTGTGCTGTGTACCTTGGGGTAGAGCCACTTCAGCTGGGCTCTTGAACGTGTCACCCTCTTAGAGGAACACCCCTTAATTCTTTTGAGGTATTTCACTGGTGTTTCCCTGCTGGCTCCTGTTACCAAAGGAGGCCCTGGCTTACGTCCATAAGATTTCAAGTGTGCTCCATTCTAGGAACAGGCTGAGGGCCCTCACTAGCACTCTGTTCATATAAACTTGCTGTGGATATCCCACAGCTTTTCAGGCAAGCCCAATATTATCCCACTCCCCCTTCAAGTCTAGTTTAAAGCTCTGCCAAGGAATACCTCAAGCTTGTGAGTAATAACACTCTTCCTCCATCAGAAAGGTCGATCCCATCTGACACCTGCAGGCCTGGTGCTATGTAGGCCAGCCCAAAATCGTGGTGGGGACATCAGCCACAGAGTCCTGTATTAGTAGACTGGGCCTGTCTGTTTCTTTCAATGTTGGTGCCCACAACTGGAAGGAGAGAGGAAAAAATAACCTGTGTTCCTGATTCCCTTGCCAACTGTCCCAACCCTCTGAAGACTCTTTTCATTGCCCTTGGACTTCTTTGCCACACAGATGAAGGAGTACTAACAGCTAATAGTCCGAGGGCTGTGCCCGTCTGGGAATTTTGTTAGTGACATCCTTAACCTGGGCCCCAGGGAGGTAGCAAGTGAATGTACCTAGGTCTTTTGGCTGGGATGGGATGTCCACTTCAAACCCCTTTGTATAGTAAAAGATAGTGTGAAAATGTGTTTTGCATTGTTTATACTGAAGTTTAGTGCTTGGAAAAGGCTTGGTACTGCCAAACTTTGCCAACCATGGAATCTGTTTGAAGGAGACAGCTTTTATTAACCTTGAGCTATGAGAACCCTTCTGTAATCTTTTGGCATTGGGTTGGCATTGCTGTCGCTGTAGTGTTTGCAAGCACTCTGAATTATATTGAAACACTGAGGGCTCGTGTGCCCCTTACAGCCTTAGTGACTTCAATAAGATGGTCTCCATGCTGTATTTGTACTTGTCATGTGTCCCTCTTATACTGAGAACCATGAGTGTGGCATGATGGAGCAAGGTATTTCTCTCTCTAATGTTGAGAATAACCTGCTTCATGCCTTTGTTGTATAAAACTAGTTAGAAGACAAGACCTCCGGTTTAGGGGAATTGTCTGATTTATAGTTGCAGCTGTTTACTTTTTCTTTGTGTAAGCTCTTGTGACATGCACTATAAAAAACAGGGAAGGTAAATTTTTTTTTTGCTGGAGAGTGCTTGGAACAGGACTGTGTGTGTGAAAGTAGCAATTACTAGCATCTATATGGCCATTGCCAAAGTTTTCTAAGGCGTTACGAATTTCCAGTCATTTCCATCTAGGATAAAGAAGTAGGAAGGGTGGATGAGACTGAAATAGTATTGTTACTCTTGAGTACCAAAATACTGCTTAAGGAAGTGGCCAAGGCTGCACAGACATCAAAGGGGCAGGAGTCCTTTCCTTCTCTGTAGTTTTCAACGTTTACATGCTGCCTCACAATAAATGTTGGCAGGACAGCAGTTTTTGACAGTGCTTCCAATGACATGTTTTATTTTTTCATTGCAAGTGTGAATATTACCAGCAAATGTACAGTGACTGGAGAGCTTCTTAATATGGAGAAAGGTTTATCTCTCTTCTTTCCGAATGACACACACTTACCTTTTAATTTCACTGTGGTGTATTATAAACTGTGTTTTAATGGTACAGGTGTGCTGATCAATCCAGATCAATCTGTGGCAAGCTTTGTCCTCCCCATTACTTGTTTTCCACATTACTTACCTGTTAGTCAGTGATTGGCTTAGTCATGACTTTTGCCAGCAGTGACTTTAGATATCCCCAAATCACTGACACAGATTCTGCAGTAAAACTGCCACTATTTTGCACAGATATGTGTATCTGTGCCCTCTCCAAGATACATATTTTCTGTCTTTCCAAAGGAAGACCCTAAGAAGCTTTAAAATGGGGAAAAAACCATCCCAATAATCCTGTCCCTAAAATAATTTTTCCAGGAGATGATTCTGAAAACATCAAAAGGAAACAGGAAAGCTTAATGCTGTAGCCTAGAATTTTTCCCAAGGGATGACACCTTTAAGTTGGTATATTAGGAAAAAGAGAAAACCAAAAGCACTCTTTTTCTTCTCTGTAAAAGAGTTTGATGTCTGAGCTAAAGTACAAGAAGGCCAATTCCAGTCCAGTCCTCAGGAGGCTCTCACAGAACATTTTCCAATCTCTGTGAGATAGAGAGAAAGAAAAAAAAAGTGAGAAACAAATACTAAAAAAATGGAAAGAAAATTATTTTCTAGGTTGATATCTTCTGAAATAATACTTAGCAAAATTATACTTAGCAATATTAACACCTACAATTTGGTAATTTCATTTGTTAATCTTGTTAACATTCTATTTTCTCTCAATTTCAGTTAATTAGGAAGACAGATATGACCTGACAATGGTCTCCATGGTGCTTGTTATCACACTTTCCTAAACCCTAAAACACTGATGTTTGTTATCACATTTTCTTAGGTTTCCCATGGTTTTTGAAGACATTTTTCTCAATTGAATAAGAACTGATAGGAGATAACATGCCAAACAAGATTGTGTGAGTTTTTGCTTTGGAAGCAGCAGTAGTGAGAAAGGCATCATTAGGTAAGATTGCTGGGCAAGGTTTTCAGATAAGTACTTAACTGACAAAATACAGGCTGATGAGAACTAAGCTGACTGCAAATGTATAGAAAAAGCCAGAGCTGTCATATCTTTCAAAAAGTGAACAAAATCATTGCACTGATCTTCTCTTCCTTTAATCCAACATTGTAAGAAGTGGCTTTCCAATTTGGGTCCTGATGTATTTGCTTGCGTCACTGTTTATAAAACAAATCAAGCAAAAAGTAAGGGAAAAGATCTCACTGTTAACCCTCACAGCCTTGACTGATTTTCCTTGACTGATTGCAAAGTGCTTTCCAAACACTAATTAATCACGTAATAAGGCCACCACATATATTCTGTCAGTTTTCAATGCCAAATATCTTTGCAGCCAACAGACATGCAGAAGTTAATGAATGGAGGAGATTATATACAGGAATAATTCAATTGGTAAAATGACGAGCAAGGAGAAAAATGAGATCCTCTAAGTAGAGCTAAAAAGAAAGAGAGAAATGAGTGATTTTAGTCTATGTCCAAAAGATTTCAGGTAGCATTATGGCTAAAGTATTTTTATTAAAAAATAAATAGGTCCCCACCTGAAACAAACTTCAGTGAACTAGTCAAAGGAGAGAAAAACTCACTATCAGTGGTGTGGAAATTACCAGTGTAAAATTTCTTAAGCTACATGTGAAAGGCAATTTAACAGGGTGGCTTTGACTCTCATTCCATATCTGAGATGTCCTGCAAACTCACAGAATTATTGAGCCATAGGAAAATCTGGGCTGGAAAGAGCCTCTGTAGGTCCTCTTGTCTAATCCCTCACTCAAAGCACATCCAGCTACAGCATGTTGTTCAGGGCTGTGTCTGGATGAGTTTTGAATAGCTCCAAAAATGGAGATGCCAATACCTGTATCAATTTTGCTATCCTCATAGTGAAAAATGTTTCCTAAAATCTGATTGGAATTCCTGTTGTTGCAGTTTGTGTCTGTTGCATCTCATCCAATTCCTCTACACCTCTGAGAAGAGTTTGTCTTCTCTGCATAATACCATAATGTAGTAGTGTTCTACAATGAGTTTACTCCAACCTTTCTGTTCCTCAGGCTGAACAAGCCCAACTCCATCTCCTGTTCCTCATATATCCATGTTCTTCTCCTGGATATCTGCTTTCTCAGATGACTATAGTATAACTTGGACTCCTGAATTAGGTGTCTAAACACCAACAGAATGAGCCTGGGTTAGCCAAAGAGAGGACAAATTTGTATGTCTTTGACCATAATTTGGGACTTGTGATCAATAACTGTTTCAGAAGCCCCAAGGTAAAGGAACAAATGACTGACCCAGAACAATTCTATGTTTCATGGTGAAAACAGAAGAAACTCTGGGCAAGCTGAAGAGACTCATCCAAATTAAGTTTGTCTGGCAGCGGAGGCTTTTACCTACTTAGCAGAATACTCCACTCTCGGATCATTTTGTTGGGTTTGGATGGTTAAGGCAGCCACTAGCGAAATGGTTAACTCTGAAACAGGAATTTTAGCAAAACTACTTTGTGTTAAGAGCATTAGGAGCTCATGACTTTGGACAGCTGTTGCTTTTGTCTGTATAAAGACGTTGTATCCAGAAGGCTGAAGAATCAAAGAGAATTAAACTCAAACAACTTCTGAAAAAGCTGAATTATAAATGTGTAATGAGAAACATGGCTTAGGGAAACAATTCACAGTCATTCCGTCTGAACTTGGTAACTTTCTTATAAATAGGAAACTGGCTGCAGAACTGAAACCAGCTTGTCTTATTGAGATCTGCTCTGACAAATGGCTGTGTACACTTCTTCCCACTACGTGACCAAAAGGTCAGACTGATCTTATGGAGGAAGGGTTTTGAGAAGAGGAAATTATCTCTGTCCAAAATACCCCATGGTCATTGCAACATAGATGTGATGAGAGAATAAAAAGCTGGTGATCAGCACAGGGGTGAGGTAATGGGGTTAGGCAATAGCCAGATTATGCAGCATATTTTTTTTTCAAGTGACAACTAATATACAGTCCAACATGATTATTCCCTCGCCACCTTTCTGCCCCTGGAAAATGACTCATGTGATGCATCAAGTGATGAGACAGTGGGAATATGACACCAAGAACAGATTTGCCTGTGACTCTGAAAAGCGCCTCGGAGCTCTGAAGAGGGAACTTAGGTTCAGGCTTGTAGCCAGCAATCAGTAAAAATGGGGTTGTGTGTGTTGTTCTGATGGAGATACCTAATAAGAATTAAAATGGGTCCTCTCAGCAACAATTTATCCCATTTAAACTAGAGGGGCATTATTAGTTTGTTAAACTGTACAGGTCTCTGGGGACTGAGGTGTTTTGAAATCCACAATGCTGAAATCCACTGAATTTAAAACTTTCTCTCAAACAAATGATTGACTAAAATTTTCAAGACCACAGACTGAGCTCTGCTATACAGAAAAATTCCATAGAGGACATTTGGGTCCAACATCATTAAAAGTGCAGTGTCCTTGCTCTTCCAAGAACTTCAGAGGAGCTCAGCAAAGCAACTAGCTTATGTACATTTTCACTTCTTAAAAAAGGGTAACTGAGTTCACTTTAACACATCATATCCTGTGCTTTTCAATCACAACGAGCACTGACCATCCTTGTGCACAACGCTTTATCTGGGCTTGCATGGGGACGGCAGAAGGAAGTAATAGGGAAAAAGATTCTCCTTTTTTTTTTTGAAGTGGGTGAGATACAGCAAGGGTGATTTGAAAGGAGAAAATCTGGCACAAAGAGAGAACTGCTTGTGCCTCTGTTCTCGATGGAGTTTTGAGTCATTCATGCAGTGCAGTAGCTAGGGAGCTTGAGTGACTCATACATTGCTAACTATGGAGAAAAAAAATAAATTTTCTGAAACATTCAAGCATTACTCACATTTTCACTTAGTATCAGCTGATTCTAGTAGCCTTATTCCACCTTTTGGGATTTAGTACAATGGGTTATATAAAAGACAGATTGGGCTCAAGCATCCTTTTAAATGATGTGCTAAATATGGCATCAGACACCTTGCCTCGATTAGTAAGTGTTTTGAATGCTCCTCAGTTCAGCATGGAACTTAATTATCTTTAACAGGGAGAAGCTGGAAAAATTGCAAAATTCACATTAGACTTAACTTCAAAAGCTCTTGATAACTATCTTAACTTACATGTTGTGATTTTCCCGAAGAACCCCAAAGGCTTCTCAAATGTTTGGCCACTGGTAAACAGAGCATATACAGGGATTTATTACCCACTGTTGAACTGGTACAATTTCTAGGGTCTTCAGAAGCCAAAATCATGGAAACATACGAAAAATTGGATTCTTTTACAAGATGAGCAAGCCAAACTCTCTCAGCCTCCCCTCATACACCATGGACTAGTCACTTGGCCACCTTGGCGGCCCTCCACTGGGATTGCTCTACTATGCCCAAGCCTTTCAGCAAGGGAGAGACCAAAATCAGACACATTTGGTCCAGATGTAGTCCCACAAGTGCTGAGTAAAGGGCAATGGTCTCTTCCCTTGACCTGTGGGTCATGCTTTTCTACCACAGCCCAGTGTTTGCTTGGTCTTTGCCATAAGGACCCACGCTGCTCAAGAGCGCTCAGCAGGGACATGGAGTGGGCAGGATGGCCAGGAGATGCACATATGTCAGGAGATCTACATATGGCCACACTGTCCATAATTCCATCTACTTTCTGGAAGACTCTGTAGACAATTTGGTAGATCCCTGGAGAAAGACCAGAAGTTGACATAATTAATCTCCTGATTTATTAGATAAAAATGAGTCATTTCAGTTTTAAAGAGAAGCAAAGTGATGTAGACACATTTTGCAAATAGTTTTGAGGTCTATGGAGAAGTGCTGTGTAAGAACCAGATATAATTTTGCATAGTCTTTTTGTGAATGTTTGTGGGAAGTAGGTGCCTGCTACAAAATTCAATCCCAAAGTAAATTTCCAAATTTGTTCTGCATTATTCTAGGAACTTTAATATAACACTCTCACCAGGAGTTTAGTATGAATCAAAAGAAAACTGGATGCTTTTCTGGACAATAGAAATACCCGGTTTGATCAGCAAACATTACAAAATAAATAAAACCTCTGTGAGTTCTGGAAAGGCTGAAGATCCCAAGTACAAGGCATGTTTGGGCTTTGAATGAACAGGAGAAAAAAATATTCTTTTAGAGTATTTGGTCTGAGTCAGTTTTGTGCTTCTTCCTCTGAAGTCCCTAATAGCCCTTCTCAGGGCCAAGACATTGACATCAGACTGGGAAGATCCAAGACTTCCAGCGCTGAGAGACTGAAATATTTCACCAGAGACCATTGACAGCCTTCACTTGTGGTTGAGACTGAGGCCTCATTCACCATGGGTTGCCCAGAAAAGAAACATGTGGGCACACTGATGTTGGTGCAGTGTTGTGCTCCCCTTGGCATGCCTTTCCCAGCCTTGTTGCCCCTGGAACTATCGCTTTCGTAGATATCTGAACTCTTACCTTATTCCTAATGGAGGCTTGGGATTGAGACTGAAGTCCCTGGTACCATGAGTCGCTAAGATCAGGAAGTTGTGGATGGAGCAATGTTGGTGCAGTCACATGCTCTCCTTGACATGCCTTTTTCAGCCCTGGTCTGTGGAGCTTGTAGGCATGGTGGTTCTCTGAATCCAAACCCTAATGGCAGCTGAGGCCGAGGTTCCTGCACCATGGGTGGCCCAGATAAGAAATATGTGGAAGGATCAAAACTGCTGCAATGCTGCGCTTGGCATGCATTTTCCCAGTGCCTCCCCATGACCTCCTCCTCCACTCAACAATACACCACAGCATTTTCCTGCAGTTGAATGAGGAAGAACCAGAGGTTTTGAGATGCTGAAAAACATGGATTTATCTCTTCTGATTGCCTAGCAGAACACACAAGGAAATATGGGCATGGATGTGGACACATCAAGCTCAGTATGGCTCTGTAGTGTACTGGGTTAAGTCAGAGGGCAATCACCAATGCTAACACTACAATTAAGCCCAAATCCAGCTCATGATGCATTTGCTTAGGTGCCATTCCTTTTCCTGTTAGATAGATAGATAGATAGATAGATAGATAGATAGATAGATAGATAGATAGATAGATAGATAGATAGATACATACATACATATATACATACATGTATTTTTAAAAATTTAATTAATAATTTCTAATGGATTGGACTCCTTTCAAAGTCTGGCTAACATTTGTTGAAGCCAACAGGTTTCTGTGGGGTAAAATAGTGCTTCATGCTCAGTGTGGTGATCTCTAGTGCTCAGGACCGTCACAGGGGAGGCATAGGCAATACCAGGGCTTAGTCAGGCATGTTCTGGAGTGTGCATATTTCAGCTAGAGACAGATGGTTTTTTGCTCACTGGAAATATGTAGGTTAATTCCGTAGAGGAATGCATGTATCTTTACCTGATTGCACTTCAGGGGAAATTTGAGTAGAACAATTTCAATGGGAATTGCGGGAAGTACTGAAAAGTCAGGTCACATTTCCTGTGGACCAAGGTGTAGTTTGAAACTGTCAGCTAAGAGGTAAGATAGTGCTATTGCAGAAAGGCTTAAAGGTTTCGTAAGGTAATTGTTAGGAAATGAATAATGAATAGGTCAAAAAATGTTATGTTACTAAGTAATGAATAGTCCAACTGTGAATGCAGGATGCAGTGTTTTTGCCCCATCTCAGAGACAGAAAATCTTGAGAGAAGGATATGAGTATAAAGTGCTTCCCTGACTAAAAAATAAAAGTGGATCAGGAGTCTCCACCTTCAGATACAGTCAGCTGAGGTTCTGTAGAGGTCTCTATGTCCCACTGAGGCCCACTGAACTTGGGATGCCATAAAGAAGGGTGAAAGATGTAAAGGTCATTTACTATTTCTCATGTTGTAAGAACTAGAGGGACTCCAGCCATCAGCAAGTTTTGTAAAAAAGTACAAAAGAAAGTACTTTTTTCACAGAGTACCTATAAAATGATGGAACTGATTGCTGTACTAATTGCGAAGGTGGAAACCATACAAATATTCATGACAGAGTGAACAAATTACCTCTGGCTGTGATTATTAAGAATGATATTGCAGATACCATCTCCTGCTCAGAAAGTCCCTAATCCCTTGCAGTGGGTTGACACTGGCTGGATGACAGGTGTCCACCAAAGCTGCTCCATCACTTCCCTCCTCAGCTGGGCAGGGGACAGAAAATATGATGAAAGGCTCCTGGTCAAGATAAGGACAGGGAGACATCATTCAACAATTACCATCATGGGCAAAACAAATTCAGCTTGGGGAAATCAATTTAATTTATTGCCAATCAGATCACAGTGGGGTAATAAGAAACAAAAACAAGTCTTAAAACAACTTACCCTCACCCATTCCTTGTTTCTGGGTTCAGCTTCACTGCCAATTTTCTCTAGTTCCTTCACCCCAGAGCTGAAGGGGGATGGGGAATGAGGACTGTGGTCAGTCATCACACGTTGTCTCTGCTGTTCGTTCTCAGGGGAGGATGCCTCACACCCTTCCCCTGCTCTGGAGGGATGTCTTTCCCACAGGAGACAGTCCTCCATGAACTTTTCCATCATAAGAACTTCTCATGGGCTGCAGTTCTTCACAAACTGCTCCATTGTGGGGAGTCCTGCTGGTGGTGGAACATAATAAAGGAAGGATCACAAGGAGTCTAGGTTCCTTAGGGCACTCTGGAGAGGGACAGCCTTGCAGGTGTTGTGGGACAGCCGAGCCACACACCCGTACTGGCCCTTGTCTCCCACTGCCTCTAAAGGGAGCTCATCTCTCTTTGCATGACACTGGGGAAAAAGCCATCTGCATCTGAGGACATCCAACACCCCATCCCACTCAAGGGACCCGTGTTGGTGCAGCCAGGAGTGTCTCACCATGCAAGTCCTTGGCAGTGGTGAGCAGTAACAGAGACCAGGAGCAGTGGTGCCAGGACCTGCACCATCCTTACAGCCTCACAGCTTCTGCAAACCCACTCAATGGCAACAGCACTGGGGACACCCTGCTCACGACTCACCCTTCGGGTGTGACCAGCCCCTGTGCCCCAGCCACCCCAGCCATGCCATGCTTCACCTCTTTATCCATAACGTCCATTTTCCTTTCCTTTCCATTGCCTCTGCCCTGCCTTTTCCCATGGCTAAGCAGGGATGGACACAGCCAGAAAAGGAGCTGTGCAATGGTCCCGGCTTTGCTTTGTCAAACGTCACCATGCACGTGTTGTGCAGGTCTGTGCAGTGGGGAAAGGAGGGCATCCTCTTGTTGCTCCCAGCCTCTCCGTCACATTAAGTTTCTGCCTTAGAGTGGAAATGCTGGAGAACACTCTGCCATTTCCTATTATTCTGTGCATGACTTGGCACAATAAAGCCCTCTGTGGCAGGGCTCCAGGAGCTACTGTAACTCTCTCTATGCACCCTATACATTCTGGAGGAATCACAGGGGAATTAACACTGCTGTTTTCACCCTGCTGCTGCACTGCATGAATAATCACGGAAAAAATTTGCATTCATTCAACAGTGTGTGGGAATGTTTAAATTATAAAACCCACTTTCATTTAATTAAGGGAAAAAAAACCAACAAAAAAATATCATTATTCACGTTAGGTAGTCTGAGATCCTTAATTTGTTTTAAATGAAAAGGTCGGTGTCAGTTTAGGTTCAGTCTAGAAAGATGAATAATTTGTTTGATCACTTGGGAAACAGGAGATCATGTTGCCCAGTAACTTGTTATTATATTCCAGTGATAGTGTCCTCACCCGAGGTTAACTAGAGTTGTAGAACTGACAAAGCACTGAGGTGCTGTATCTCTGGCTTCACGTCCTATGATAGCTACTGCTGTAGCAGATGTCCTCACAACAAGACACAAAAATATGCAGGATTAATAAAGAAAAAACTTTCCCGTGCACCTCTGTAAGTCCAATTTACATTTATGTGACTTAGCTGTATTTCTTATCAAAATAAAAACCAAATCAACAACTTAGGAATTCACAGTGGCCAATTAGTTCTTGGAATCACAACATTTTGACCAAAGAAAGAACTTTTAATTTTTCTGTGACAGAATCTCATTGATATGGAGACTATCTTCTCCCCTTGCCTCTACCGTGTGGGTCAGTCACATTGACATCCTTCAACTGGACAATGCCTTAGTTAGAAGAAGATCCCAGGCGCAGGGTTTCTGGTTTCCTCTGATGTAAGGGTCAGTGGCAAAGTGATGGACGTGCAGCTCTGTGCCAGCCCATCTGCTCATGTGTCAGAGCCGTGGGATCCCCGTGGGGAAGGTGCTGCAGGAGTGGGTGGTGGTGGTGGACATTAGTGGTGCTTACAGAGGACCTCTCCTTGCACTTTTCCTGAGCAGGATTTGCCCATCCACTCCCTTCTCATTAGGCATAAGTGCAATTGTAGGCGGCAGTTCCTCTCCTCCTAAGGAAACCCTTTAAATGCGTTCGGAGCTATTCCACTGTAAAAGCACTGCCTGACTCCCAGGGGAGCTGTGGGTGACCACCTCATGCCCTGTCTGCTAGCAAGGAATCCAGGGACTGTGTTCAGTCCTGCTTAGCATGTTGTGTGCCGCCAGCAGACACAACATGCCCTGATTATGGGCAGCCTTTTCCCTGCATATGGCCTGGCCAGCTTGGCATTTACAGCTGCAGAGGGGCAAGGACGCCAGTGCCCTACAGGCAAACCCAGACACTACTGTGCCCTTGCTGGCAAAGCATCTGGTTGGCCTCTCTGAGAGCCCTTCACACCCAGGTGATAATTATCCGACACGTCACTGCAGCCTCTCCCCATCTCCTCCATCCTGTCATGCAAACAAAAGCGATTCTGTGAAAGGTCATGGTTTTCTCCCTAGGATCTGTGCTTGACTGCTCCCTCCACCCCACTGCCTGCTGCCAGTGTTTCCACTGCTCCCTGTGCTTAGGCTGCTGGGACATTGAAACAAAGGAGTGCGTCTTTTGTTTCTAATGGGAACTGCTGGTTTCTGGGAAGCACAGAGTGCCCTTCTTGATCAGAAGCAGTCATCGTGGTGTGGGGAGGGACAGCTGCTTTAGTCCTGGGCATTTTATTAACTAGAAGAGAATTTGTATGAAGACCTCAGACTGTGAGCAAATCTGGATTTGTATCCACTGCGAGGTATCCACTGTATCCACTGTAGCAGGTCCAGACTGTGGCTGATGTGGTCATGGGCTCAAGAGGACTCTTCAGGCCCTCTCCTTCATGGCACATCCTTTTCAATATCCTCAGGTGACTGCTCCACCCTGAGAAGGTCCTCAACTAACACAGCACCTACTTGTCATACCTAAACACTGAGTCAGGAATCCTTAGTTCATACTTTTTCTTTTTAAATAACCCACCCCAAGTGCCACAGCCTAAGGATGTGAAGACTACTCTGGACTTTTCTATTTCTCCTTATCCAAATACTGCAATTAGAGTAAATTAATCCCTGTGTTCCTGCTCCTATGCTGTCTCTTTGCCATTTTCCTTTTCACAGTATTTCATCCATCTGCAGTGCCTGATGTGTGCCCAGTGAGCTTTTCACAACACAGACTATATCTGGTTTTTTGCATCCCTTGCTAGAAAAGCTCCTCCAACCTGACCCTTTCCTCCGCAGGCTGCTATGAAACAAACTGCTGTGAAGTGTAAGAGGAAAAGCAACGTCCAGCTGCTGTAGGTAGACCAAAGGTGCCTTACAAGATCCACACCCAAATAAATACAGGTTGGTGAAGCTTGTGCGCTCACTGCACAGCAAGCATCTGACATGCAGGAGTAGCTATGTTCTGACAGCCTGCAGTCCCATCCTGGGGCTGTCCCCTCTCGGCTGCAATGTCAGTACTGCTGCATGGTACTAACACATCAGCTCTGTTGTTGCTGTGGATTTCAGGTGAGGTGGTGGCTGTTGTATGAAAAACTGCCACTCAAGAAATCAAGCAGAGGCTGATAAGAAAAGTCATTGCACAAGCTAGTACTTCCTAGCATACAAAAAATATTTTCTGTTTGTCTTTTCACTGCTATTTCACCCTCAGCCTCACTTTTCGTTTAAGACCTTTTGCAACAATCAAGGATTTTTGAACAGTAAAGTGGTCCTTTTTCTACCCCAGCACAATTCAGAACAGTATCCCACTTTAGAGCAAAGGATTTGTGAACTCTAGAAATAGCATCAGTACCAGGGATAATGAATGGGTGCAAACCCCAAGCCGATGTTTGTGAGACTGGGCTTCAGAAATGTGGGTGGTAGTCCAGCTTTGGCTTCCTGAACACATTGTCTGAGAGGTGTTACAGAAACACAGAGAAACATCATTCAGATATATGCAAACCAACAGGCCTCTTGCAGGCTGTCTTTCCCAGACACTTGTCTCAGCTCTTCTATAGCTGACATTATTTTTCCTGATTTCATACTTTTCCTTTTAGCTTAAAATTCATTGGGTGCAGTCTAAGTTCTTGTTTTGATGAAGTCGTCCAAGAAAGCAAGACAAATTCAGCTGGAAGTTAGGAGGATGTGTTCAGTGACCAGATGAATAAAGGGTAACTCAAGCTTTCCACTGAGTAGGTGGAATGAAATAGCAAACCATCCTTGAGGATGGTGTGCGAAAGGAATAACACAATGCAGTTGCCTGAGATAGCCCAGGCATCCTTTTAGGCCCTGTGATTCACATGACATTTGTGCCTTACTCTCAGCTTCTCAGATATCTGTCTTTTGCTCGTATTATTTTTAGCTTGGTTTGCTAAAGAAACAGGGCTGATGAGGCTGCCCATCTGGCTGTCTATTCCTCCCACCTGTCCATTCTCCCCAAACCCCTGTGACCTTGTTTCATTCCAGTCTGATGGTGGGATGGACATCTCAGGGTGAATTATTCAACAGGTGCCATGAAAATTGGCTGCTCCTCAGGGAAGGACGAAGCTCTTGCTGGAGATAAGGGCAGGATGAATCCAGCTGTTGGTACCCTGTCTGTTATAGCATCTGGGTGGGTGCTTGGCACTTGCTTATTTGTCAGGGCACTGGAGCACAGAACACTTCAAGCCTGAAACACATTATGCCGTCTCTTGCCTGTGGGATGATGTTCTAAACGACACAGGGCAGCTGGGCTATTGACATGCACAGGCAAGGGGCTGAAGGACACATTTCTCCAGATAAACAAGACTTCCCCATGTCTGCAGCTCACTCAGCAACTCCTGTATCCGTAACCTGGGTAACTAACGGGTAAAGGATTCGGCTCTCGGGATGCAGCTGATTTTGAGTGTTTGCATGCTGTTTGCTGCTTTGTGTGAACTGCTTCAGACATATATTTGATGTGACTCTTGAAGCTGTGCATGCCTTGTTTACACCGCACACCTATTCAAGTGGGAGAGGAGTGCGAGGTGTCTTTGGGGAGCTTTGCCATCCGTTCAGGAGCACTGAGTGATCAGTCCCAGGTCTGGATTTCCAGAGATGATGTCTTGTCCACCTTTCACATTGTCAAGGTGGCATTTAAGCCCACAAACAGATGTTATAGTCTGGCAGAAATATAAATGTGTGCTCAGATTTGTCCGATGGGGCTGCTGTGCCTCTAACGTTAACTGCGTGTCTTTGCAGGAACGAGACTGTTCTGTGCAACAGTCTCATGCCACTGAAAGCTTTCAAGATTGTTTGTGTTTCCTCCCTTTACCAGCCTGTCTTACTCTTCATTCTTTCACAGCTACATTTCTTTTTCTGCAGGGCATTTCCTTCCTTCTCAAGTTTTGCCTCAGCTTTTTGTATTTATGAAGGATGTAGTCACACTCAGGTGCTCCCAGGATCCCCGTGTGACTGGCAGACAATGAAAGATCTTGTCTTTTCATTTTCATGCTTTTTTGCTTCAAAGTGACTCAACAGCCTCTGCAGATCCTCACCTTCCCTGCCAAAGGGAGCTCATCTCCTTTCCATGCCTTTTCAAACTTATTAAAATAAAGTCCACATGTTTAACAAGGAAACCAGTGCAGGGTTATGTCCTGGAAAGGACCCTAATGGCAAAGGCGGGATCTGGACAGGTAGCTGCCGGAGGGAGACAGGTCTTTTTTTGTGCCCTGCTCCTTTTTTGCCACTTCCATTAGGATCCTGCTCTGTAAATGTCACGCTTAGTGTTTTGATGCCTAAGTTTCAATAGCAACCACATGATCTCCTTGTCTATAAGCAAAAGACTTGCCTTGTTTTAAAATATGAATTACAGACATTAATTCACCCTTGGCTAAAATGTGTGTTTATTCCTATACTGTGAACTCTGATCCTGCAGAGAGGAAATCATTACACACGTCAATGCCCCCGAAAGGGGGGCAGGGCTGAAGAGGAAGTAGCACAAACATCAGAGAAAAAGCCTAATGTGGTTGTTATGAATAAAATATCCAGCCCAGCTTTAGTCATGGAACAGAATGGCTCCAAATGGCATTGGAGGCCTGGTTTATGAGGCATAGGACTGAACTTCCTCCTTCTGCCATGAGAGTTTTATTTTAGGTGATAAAAATGAGGAAAAAACACTGAAAAATCAGGGGAAAGTGGAAGGCTGCTTTGCAGCAGCCGTGTCAGCTTGCATCTGTGCGGTGTGCTGCAGAAAAGCAGCTTCACCGCAGTCTGACCTCGCTACATCTCCATTCCCCAACGTGGGCTGTGCTGGCAGTCAGAAAGGAGCTGCTTGGAGGGGGCAGGAGAGCCTGCTGTGCCGAGGCATGGGCAGGCAGAGGCTGGCTGGGGATTCTGCTGCTGCCTCCTCCTTGGGTGATCCCTGCGCAAGGAGGGGGCAGGTGTCGGAAGGCACCGCCCTGCAATGCAGCTGAGGATTCCCCGCTGCCGGGGATATCTTCAGCAGTTTCCTTCCTGGCACTGCTGGAGGATACATAGCGACCACATGAGGCATCCGTGGGTCACAGAAGTTTCCTCCTCTACACGAAAGGCTGACGAGGAGTGTGCAAGTTGTTAGGGAGCCGACTGAGACAGACAACTCCACTCACCTGCGGACTCTGCGCCCTCTCCCACCTTTGGTTCTTCCCAGTTTCCAGGCTCCCCTGGCTGCTGCGGTGCCTCAAGGCTTCCTTGGGTGGGCTGATGGCTTTGGTGGTGGGCTTGGGAGGAGCAGGGCAGGGTCTGACAGAAATTCCTGGGCTCTTGCAAGGAGTGTGTGTGCTACTGCAATGGCACTGGATATGAATTTGTTGTCCAGTGTAAGATTCCCAGGCTAATGAAAACTGTTTTGGACATTATAGCTGACATAAGGGATACTGAGCCCTCTCTTCCCATTCCAAGGGTCATTTTTATTTCACTGGGGATGGTTTTAAAAATACCTTAGAGGTATCTTTTCTGCATGCAAGCCTTGGTGCACCATTCCCAGCACTATGTAGCATTTATGCCCTACATCACAGCAGTGCTGTTTGGGGTGTCTCTTCCCAAAAGCAACCCCATCTGGGTGGTGGTAAAGGCTTGGGGCACCTCCAAACAGCTAATTCACCACTGCCATTCCTCAAAGGACAAGCAAGGGGGAACCATCCCTTGTTTTTCTTCCAAACTGGCATTTGTTCCAGGGTAATCTCCTTTATTGTATATGAAATATAACCAGCTTTGATAAATGACTTTAGTAATCCAGTTCTTGTTTCGTTTTATGGTTTAATGTAACAGCTATTAATTACCTAGTCTACAAAAAGAGTTTCCCCCCTAATTGTTTAATAGTGTGAAGGGCAAACACTTCTATGTTTCCAGTGCATTATTTGGTAGGTTTCTGGTGAGCAGGTTTTTCCTCAGAGTCACCACTGGGTTGTGGTGAGATATTGTAGAACTGGGGCAGAGCCTTGGGCCAGCAGCAGCCAAATAGCAATGTCCTTTAGTGTTCACTTGACCTCACGGGCTGGCCCTGAATCCTTTCTTATCAGCAGAGAGAGCTGTAGCAACACTGAACTGTGTCTGAAATCAAAACTCAGACGTGAAATAAGAGCCAGAACTGTTGACCTCTCTGTAGCACCATTAACTTGTGTGGTTTCCACCAGTAAAACTCTGCTACAGCTTTCACCACAGTCAGAGGAAATCTATTCCTGTTTTATTCTTTCTGCTGTCCTCAGGTCAAGAGGAGTCAAATACAGCTTTTGTATGGTGTTGAAAGCCCATAAGGACTTTTGCACCTGGGACACCTTTGCCTTGGCTATCTGATCCTATCCAGGTGCTGCCTTTGGGAGGACATCTCTGTCTTTCTCTTGGACAGCCTCTGGGTGCTCTTGTTGAGCTCTGGTTTCTGATACATGCAGGATTCTACATGCAGGTCATTTTGGGAGCAAGGGGAAAGGCAGGAAGGTTTTCCTTGGAGCATACCACACCATTCACTGGCCATGGCTGTGCACCAGCTCTGGCTGGAGCAGCATCCCCAGATACCATTTGTTCAGCAGCAATGCTTCCCCCTACAGATCTAGGAGCTGCCAAAGAACTTTAGCTCAATCTGTGCTTGCCTGGTCCCAGACCTTGCATCCAGCTGCTGGCTGGAAGGGCACAGTTTCAGCTGTTAGTTTAAACAGGCCCAGTTGTGCTAGCAATTTTCCTCATGAATTTCGCACATCCACAAATGCTATGGCCTATTTGGATGAACACATCACCCATGGCTGTTCCCTCACTGGTTTAATATCTGTCACTTTTGTTGGCAATAGCAATGATGGGACCTGGTCGAAATGCTTCTGAATTTCTTAATCAGATCTGGTAGACCTCAGATCAAGGGTGGAGGAACTCAGGGATCCACAGGCAGCTTTACCACTGATCATTTTCCTGGACCAGCAGTGCCACTAAATACCTTGAATCTGTGCAAAGGCTTGGATTTGTTGAAGGTACTTAATACTGAGAGGCCTGAAAAGTATTAATGAGTAGTGAGCATCTCTGGCAGCAAGAAAACATGTAATCACGTGCCTAAATCTGAATCTTGGCAACTGTGGAGATGAGGGCCCCTTTCACCATGCCTCCCCTGCCACAGGGAAAAGCAGAGAACCAGCAGGGCTCTCTGCCACCCTGCAGTGACCACAGGGATGGTGCTGCAGCACAGGCAGGGACCTCTGTCTCTCCCATAGGTGTTGCTGCAAAGAACTCATTGATACTCACCTCACTGTCAGTACTGTACCTTGTGAGACTTCTTACAGGTCTTCAGCCCTCTTGCATTCAGCTCTCTGCCTCCCCTGCTCAGTATTTTGCCTAGCTGTCAAGCTGGGGGTTCATACCTCTCAAATGAGTGGTAAAAATTCATATGGACATTAAGTTCTTAAAACATCCTGTTCTAGTATTTCCTTTGTTTACACTCAAATAAATTTCTGGCCTTATTTCACATATCAGTTGTTGCATGTATAGCATCCTTCTTCTTCAGCTTAATATGCAGGGAAATCCTGTCCCATACCATTAAGGTTTCTTGTATTTGCACTGTCTTTTTTCTGTGGCAAGTTCGTGCCTGGATTACTGAAATGATTTCTTACAATTTCCCACACAGGGAGATGAAATTGGTGCATAGGTTCAGGACCCTGTTTCCCAACCTCCTGCCCTTCTGTAAGGTGACTTTCTCACGTACACGTCCAAGTTGCCAAAGCAACTCCCAGGGATGACGATTCCTGCCACTTGACATTGAGTATTTGCTGAAGCCTTTCGTAACGACGTGGAGACAAATCTCGCTGCTGTCTGGTTTGGTGTGAAAAGAGAAGTGCTGCTGTGAGAGAGGGGCTGCATGTCCGAGTGAAGGGAGCCCGTACCCGCCACAGGCAGTGTGCTCTGCCAGACAGAGCAGGGATGTACCTACTGCTCTCCTGGCTCAGGGAGTACCTTTCCTTTTTCCTTGAGGAACTGCTTTTCGAGTAATTGTTCTGTAAAACAGGGATAAACCCACCTCTCATAGCCACTCCCAAAAGATCCAGTAATGTTTTCTTGAATATTTTCAGTATGTGGTAGTCCTTGGGGATACCTCAGGCCTCGCTTGTGGTATCAAAGCCCAGCTTTCCCAGCAACACCTTAGTCTCTGACTTGGTGTGACTCTCTGCGCCTCTGCTCTGAAATAGTGTTTTTTCATGGATGATTTTGGTAAGTATAACCTTAAACTGGGATACATTACAGATCAGAACCCAAGAACATTTTTAATCTCCTGTTATTTACTTGTAACATCATGAATCACAGCATTGCACAGCGTACTTCATATTCTCTGATGATACAATTACAGAGCTCTCTGTATGCTGTGCTTTCTCAATTCATTGTATTCAACATTCACCTTTTAGCAAGGCATGCTCTAATTCTCAAATGCATATTATTCAGTTCAAGACTAAACATGGGAATTGAAAACAAGACTCCAGATATCACAGCCACATCACACTGGCCATGTGTTTGCTATGTTTGCCAGCCTCACACTGTAGACTTTGCTCTCTTCCCACACTGAATGAGCAGCACTGGGTAGTTACAGGGTAGGTGCAGCTGTACTTTAGAATGTGTGGCTGGAGCTTGTTCTCAGCCTTATCACCTGGGGTGTGTTTACATGATGAAAAATACCTCTGTGGTTGTCATCAGTTGCTTGTTCTTGATGGGGGAGGTCCCAAAGTTATGTGCTGGCAGTGCTGGGCAATCTGGGGAGTCTGGGCACCTCACGGGTGCCCTTAGCTCCCTCCTTGAAGACAGATACATAAAAAATTGTGAGAGTACTAAAAGAAACATTTTCCCACACTGCCACCACACACTGTGTGCCCTAAGGTTAATCAGGGAAGTGAAGTTCAGAGCCTTCACAGACTCAGGAACTGTGAGTGTCCAGGGCAAGGAGAAGCCTGTTATCTGATCTCCAGGCATGGCACAGACTCCATCAGGATAAGCAGGGCTCATGCCCAGATGGACAAGCACCCATCCCTCCCCAAGAATTGCTGCTCTCAGACCATTACAATTGGCCTGGACACTGGTTCTGTGTTCATCCAGCACCTTCACCTTCTCCCCCACCATTATTTCCAGGTCAGTCCAAACTCATATTTCTACTGTGAAGCTTTCCAGAAAGGAGAAGGAGAGCAGCCTTTCCAGGTCCAGGCTGTACGGTTCCTCCTCTGCGGCTAGCTCAAGAAAAGCTGAAACTGCTTGTTGAGGCTCAGTGTCAGATTTGAAAGGCTGCTAGTTACTGAGCTGCAGTGTATCTGCCTGGACTAATGCCCTTGAAATTGCAAGCAGCAGCATCTCCAGAGTCTCCTCTGAGTGTGCAAGTCGGAGAGGCCATCTGAGTCCTGTTGAACAGGAGCTGATCTGGAAGACTTCCTGCAAAGTCCAGGTAAATGGCATTTGCTGTGGTAACCTTCGCTGAATCAAGCATTGATGATTAAGCAGCACTCCAACACCCAGGCCTTTTACCCCAAGCTTTCTTACAATTGTAAATTAATGGCTGGACTTTATGATATTAAAGGTCTTTTCTAACTTTAATGATTTCATGATTCATTATCTGCCGGGTTCCCTCTGTGGAGGGCAGGGTTCCCTCTGCCTTAGCTCTCCCTTGGAAGTTACAAATATAAAGATTTGCCTGTAATCTAATTCTCTCTGTGCCTCCAAACCTTGCAGAGAAGATGCCAGTAATTTTCCAGATTTGTCCCCTCCCTCCACAGTTTAGCCAACACCAGCTGCTGCCGTGTCACTAAGGGGCCACAGTCCCCACAAAGGTGAGTAAACAAAGCGCAGGCCATCAGCAAACTGCCTTATGGGTGCTTTCTCATCAACCACCACAGCCTACAAAGCCTTGGATTTTCTTTTGTTCCCTTTCCTTCTCCCACATCTGATTTTCATACTTATGAACATGCAAATGCAACAGGGAAATTTAGGATATCTGTTACTAAGGCAACTGATTAGGTGATGATGCAATTACCTTGTTATTTGAAAGTCAGGGTGCTGTGTCTTGCAATAAGCTCCTACCAAAGGGGAGAATAAAAGTTTTCATAATACTTTTCCACTCAGAGACAGCATGGCCCTAAAAATTACTTGCCTTGAGAATACACCAAGAATACCAAAGTCAGCAATATCTGGCTGCCTTTGTTGTAACAGGAGCCAAGGCCAAACCTCCTCCTTTCTTCAATGCCGACAAGATTGAGGAGGGGGTAACTCACTTTCAGGAGTTGTCAAGAAGTCCATGGGAAAAAGCACTGATGTGACATGAGCAATTAACAAGACATCCGCCTATAATTACATTTAATTATGAAGAAAAGAAATCATAGCAGCAAAGATTCAGATCTTTGAACACAAATGTTGTACCTAAATGCAATTACACAGATGACATTGGACTCCAGCACCTCAGTGCCTGGCTTGCAGTGAACAGCCCAGAACTGAACACAGGATCTGAGGTGTGGCCTCACCAGTGCCGAGTGCAGGGGTCAATCCCTGCCCTGGTCCTGCTGGCCACACTATTGCTGATCCAGGCCAGGCTGCCATTGGCCTTCTTGGTCACCTGGCCACAGCTGGCTCATGTTCAGCTGCTGTCAACCAGCACCCCCAGGTCCCTTTCTGCTGAGCAGCTTTTCAGCCACTCTGCCCCAACCTGTTGTGACCCAAGTGCCAGACCTGTTACTTTTCCTTGTTGACCCTCATGCAAGTGGCCTCGGCCTATGGATCCAGCGATGCAGTGGAGCCTGGCCTGGTTCTGCTCTTGCAGACCCTGCCTTGCCCTGGTTTGACCTCCTGTGGCTCTGCTACAGGCTTCTCTTCTGTATTTTCCTTCCCCCTCCCTGGTGTCACCACACATGATGCCTCCCACAATCCTGGGCCCGGGCAGCATACCTTTCACTTGGTATGATGCCCACAGGTTCTATCTCTGCATCAGACCCTTGCCTGGGGAAGGAAGGGCCAGGAGCCAGCACAGATGATGGGGACCTGTTCAGCCCACAGTTAGCATGATATCTCCTTCCTTTTCCTCCATGCCTATCCTCAGTATATTCACTCTCCTCATTGCCTGGCACACCAAGATTTTCAGTCCAGGTACCTGCTGCCTGTGCTTCATGCTGACATTCCTCACTGGACGAGTCACCTCAGGTCTGCTGCTTGCTTTGGGACCCTGCTCAACCCAGTGACGCATGCAACTTGGCTGCCTCTGCCAACTCCCACTGTGAGTTTCCATGTTTCTCTGCACAGATCTTGCTCCTTCCTACATGCCAGGAGTCACATTCTGGGATTTGTTTTTTACCTCTGTTTTCAATGTTTATCTTAATAAGTCCTCACACTGCTCATTTGCTCACAGACAAGCCACAATTGTTATTTCTGGGGACCAAGAAAAGGTGCTGGAAGAACCAATAAAAGTCAGCAGATATAGATCTGAAGTGGTAGGTGCTGTGAAGAGATGCCATGTCTGGCTGTTGGGACTTCCTGAGGGCTGCTGGAGTAGCCAGGGGCAGGGAACCTATGCCGTTGGAGAATGGAAAATAAGATGGAGGAGAAAGCAAGCCTGCTGCTTTTGGTCCGAGATATCAGGAGCCTTGTAAAGAAGCAGGACATGTTGACCTGCTGCTCTGGACTCCACATCACCTCTTTAGCCTACATTACTGCCCTTCTGCAGCTGCACAAGTGCATTTGAAATCACTGTTTTGAATAACTTCAAAAGCAAAATCCCACTTGAGTCAGGGCTTGCACAGTAAGTCTGGTTTCACACAGCACCATGTGGGTCCTGAGATGTGTGCAGGGCATCAGTCTGGCTAGAAAACCGAGGCACTGTGTGCTCTGCCAGAGTGATTGGAGGTGATGGTGGCGTCCAAAAACATTGTGGAGAAATACTTTCTGAGGGGCCAGGCTGGAAGAGGTGCAGAAGATCTTCTTGCACTGCTTTGCTGCCCAGCAGCTTCCCAGAGCCAGACCAGAGTTCAGAGGATGCCACAGCAGTGACTGCACCATAGATCTCCACAGATGTCAACTTGATCACTCAGTGCACTTCTCCCTGCTCCTCTTCCTTGACCACATTGTCCTGGTTACCTCTTGTCCTCCAGGTGTGGTGCTGAGAGGGTGCCAGAGCTGCCACCACCCATGGGCCACACAAAACTAGCCCATTGCTTCTGTAGGATGTTAATCTTGGAAGTGGTGTCATGATCCTGGATAAGCTGCTTTTCCCAAGGACAGTAGCTGACCTGAGAATACAAAACATACTGTTCCCCCTTCTCTATTGGGAAGGTGCCCCACAAAACTGCCCAAAAAGCATAGGACAGAACTCAAGAGGGCTGCATACAGCCTTCAGTCTTAGGCAAAGTGCCATGGCTTATGCCACCAGAGGAGAGCTACTGCATGATCTATTAACCATTTGAACCGGAGCCTGCATTTGGCTAAATCCACCATCTCCGGAATTTAATTTGCTGTTCAGTCTTCTTCTTGCAGTGGAAAGGCAAAGCCTCTGGTGGGAATCCCCTTGCATGCAGACTTCTTGCATGATGCAGCAGGCACCTGATTTGGGGATGCTCTCCTTCCCCATCCCTGGTTCAGGGCTGGCACTGGCCCCTGCCATGTGTGTGTGTAGGCAGCTCTGTGCTTGCTGCAGTGATTTCCCAGTGGGCCAGGGAGGAAAAATGAAAAGGAAAATGAAATTGCAAAACCACATCTGCTCTGTGGGAAGTGCTCAGGTAGTATGAATTGCAACTGAGATGAGGCAACCCCCTACCACTTTCTAAATAGAGCCAGCAAGCGTATGCAACGCTAGTAAAACTAAAATGATCATCACCTTCCCCTTGAAGAATTCATGCGCTTCTGAATTTATTTTCCTGATCGCTGTACACTCTGCTCTTCTGCTCTTCCTTCCTTTCCTTTTTTTCTTCTTTTTCCTTTTTTTTTTTTTTTTTCTTTTGTAAATACAGTATCTTATACCACTCTTCTACAGTTTTACAAGAGATGGCAGCTTGACCACAGCTAGTCAGCGTGTAGATGCTGAAGTCCAATACAGCAGGCAGGGCTACAGCAAGGTCCTGTGGAGAGAAGCAGAAGTGAAAAAGTCGGTGAAATGTGAAAAGGTAGTGAAAAGGTAGTGAAAAGGTAGTGAAAAAGGTTGGGGAAGGAGCAAGGGTGCCTGTGGGAAGTGGTCCCATGTAGGCAGCCTCCTGTGTGCTTTTTCTGTCTGGGCAGGCCCTGGGCTTCCATAGGAGGCATTCAGATATGATCCCCTTAACACCTTTGGTTCTCAAAATCTCCACACCGGTAACCCCCTCCTTGCCTAGGATTTACTTGAGCCATGTTTCTGAAATGGCTTTCCTCTGGTGACATCCTTGTTGAATAATATGGACTTTGCAATATGTGAGATTAGAGCAGCTGAGTCATGTCTTTCCTCTGTGCTCCCCAAAGTGGGAAGCTGGTCAGGCCTAGAGGCAAAAGCAAGGTTTGCTTTTAGCTACCTGAAACAAGCCTGTTGTCTTTACTCATTGCCCAGGGTGTTTTACTTAGTGCTCTATGCCAGGGCAAAGAGGGTGCAAGGCCATGGCCTTGCCAAAATGTTTCCCACCTCTGCTGTCCTGGGAGACAGAACAGCAGGGAGAGGGACTCACCAGAGTGCTCCAGATGTGCACATCTGCCGGGGGCCTTATGGGCAGTCGGAATGGCCATGAGACTCGCAGTCCCCAAGTGTTTCGGCCACCACATCTTGACAATGATGGGGAGCACCCCAACCCTTGAACCACAGGCCCCCAGCACAGCTTGGAGGGCCACTTCCACCTACAGACAGCAGGAAAACCCAGGCAGAAAACCAGTTTAATTCAAGTCTACAAAATGATGATATCAGCATGTCACGGTGTCAGTAATTTCCTCCCTTTCTCAGTCCAGCTCAGAGCTCCTGCCCTCAAATAACCCTCCTGAGCAAGTTGCTCCCTTAGCCTTTATCTACAGTGAAGAATTCACTCCTGAAGCCACTATTTTTCCTTCCTAGAGGCAAACATGGCTTGACCTTTTTGCATGCTTTCTGGGAAATACTGGCTTTAGTTTAGCTCAGAAGGGCTCTGTGATGCCTTGGCAGAGCGCCTCAAGGAGATGGAGATCCCCATAGTGTCCCATTAGGTTTTCTGCCTTTATGTATTTATTTTCCTGATTTTAATACACTTTTATGGCCAAAAGGAATTCAATACTTCAGATAGAAGTCACTCCTTATTTTTATTGTAATATTTTATATCCATGGCAATAATTAAGGGTTAATTATGATGGTCTGCCTGCTTTCAACTTTTTATGCTTCTGTAACAATTTCTGTAACAAATTCCTTACGTACGTGGAGCCATGTTGAAGCTCACTCTGAGTGGCTCTGCAAAACTGTACAGTTATAGGATTTTTGATGTGCATTTTTATACTGCTTGGGAGTTGAGGGTGATTAATAGAAATTCACAGTCACTGAAATACTTTCCAGTGCTGAGCCCCTTACAAACCCTGCATCCCACCTCTGTCTCTTCTATAATTTCATTTGTACCTCAGTTTTTTTAATCCGGGAGTTGATATTTTCACTGGTCTTTTGCAACAGAGTATTGTACAGTATCATGACTGCTTTCTGTGAGAATGCACTAAACAAATACAGTCACAGAATCACACATCTGTTAAGGTTGGAAAAGACCCCCAAGATCAGCTGTCAACCCAGCACTGCCTAAACCATGTCCCTGAGTGCCACATCTATACATCTTTGTGCCTCCACAGATGGTGACTCAACCACTCCCTCAGGCAGCCTGTTCCAGTACTTGATGACCCTTTCCATGAAGAAAATGTTCCTAATACCCAATCTAAACCTCCTTTGGTGCAACCCGAAGCCATTTCCTCGTCCTATTGCTTATTACTTGGGAGAAGAGACTGATCCTCACCTTGCTAAAACTTCCTTTCAGATAGTTCTAGAGACCCATAAAGTCTCCCCTCAGTCTCCTTTTCTCCAGGCTAAACAACCAAAACTCCCTCAGCCACCCCCCATATGACTTGTGCTTCAGAACCCTCACCTTCAGTCATGGAATCACAGAATAGTTGAGGCTAGAAGGGATGTCTGGAGGTCATCTTGTAGTGCATGAAGTCTGGCTGATAGACCAAAAGTGTGATCCTCTTCCTGCTTGTGGCAATGTAAATCAGAAGTTAACATTTTCTATCAGCTTTAGGTTGCAGACCCATGGTTAAGACTGAGTTGATTTGTTTTGGTGATGTGCTTGGATTGCTTTGGGAGGCAAATTCCAGAACTTCCCAGAGGATCTCAGAAGTGAAGCTTTGCCCATTCCCCTGTGATATGGACTTCCAATTAGGATAGGATTCATTTGCCCTGCAAAATAGGAACTCTTACTTTGCACAGCAAGTGCAATATTACTGACTTACAGAACCAGAGAAGTACTCAGGCTAGGTAGGACCAATGAACCTCATCCCTCCACCCACTTTCCACAAACTGGATATGGGTGCAGTCCATCCCCTTCACCAGGTGATTGAGAGGCATCTGACAGGGTTCTTATAGAAAATGGGAAAACGTCTCCTGAGTATGGAGGTCAGTCTGAAGTCAGGAGGTACAACAGCATAGGGAAGGAACAAACCTGAGCCAGGATCCGAGGTAGAGGCAGCCTGGCTGAGAGACCCACCATTACCTGCATGCAGCGGCAGCACACTCATCAATTGCTGCCAGCAGTGCCAAATCCTATTTTCCAGGTCATCAATCTTACCAGTCACTGCAAAACATTATATAACTCCACTCTACTTGATATTCAGCTTTCATCACATCTCTGTAAGGCTTAAGCCAAAGATCTGGGCAGATTTTGCAAAATCAGATCCAGCCTGTTAACGGGTGCCTCATGTTTTTGTTTTTGTGGCTTAGTGTGTGCTGCTCCCTGTCTTTGAGACACCATGCCTCATTCACATGGGCTGTGCAAGGACTGTCAGGCATCCCCCCAAAACCTTACTAAAGTGTGCTGCCAAGCTTAATGTAGTGGGCCACCCTGTTAAATGTCTGGGAGAAGCATGCATCCACATGATGAAATGAGTTACTCAGCTTTGCTGGAGTAGCCTTCTGTAGCACTGAGCCTGTGGCAGGACCAGCACAGCCTGGCAGTACCCCAGCCTTGCCCTCCATCCTTGCTGATGGGAGAAGTACACAGTCCAGAGGGAAGAGTAAGCAGGGAGGATATGCTCAAAGGAGGAGCTCGCAGCTTTGAAACCCCAATAAAAGTCTGTGTGCTGTGTCAGAGCATTTCCCAGGGCATCCCTTAGGGCTGCCACACAGCCCACAGGGTTGGGTTTTTTCTGCTCCCTGCATCAGCATTGCCTAAAATATCAACTCACCATTGTTTCTGGTCCTTCAACCCACAGTCCTCAGTCCAAAGTCACCCAACCACATAGAGCTCTACAGTTCCCTGTACCTCTTCTCCACCTTACCCTTTTTGGAAATTTTGCTAAAGGCAGAGGACAGTTTCAAGGTGGGACAGCCCAAGAGGTAAGAAAATCAGGACAACCTTAGCAGGCCAGACCAGAAGTTCATCTAAACGGGAATTCTGATGGTCTCTGGACAGAGGAGGAAGTTGATGCATAGGAAAGAGTGCAAAAACAGCATGGGAGAACCCATGCTTTCCAGCTGGATAGGAAGCCTACTGAGCCTACTGCAGCTAATAACCATCCAAGACCATAAAAGTAGGAACTATCACAAATCTTCACACCCCCTGTGTGCAAGATGCATTGCTGCGTTTTTTTCTCAGCATGCTGTGGGGGTGTGACAACAAAAACCAATGAAAATGCTAAAAGTAAACTCTCCACATAAATCACCATGGGGCCACAAATGCAGTTTGTTCCTGCAGGACCAGCTGGGGGTTCAGCCACACCTGACAGATGTGAGTTGCTTTGCCAGGGCACCATTAGACAGCACTCGAATTTGGCAGAGATGAGGGTCACGGCCAACCCTGCCTGGAATTCAGATGTGGCTCCTGTTCCCAAAATCTTTCCCGCCTGCTGTCTGCTAACATTTAATATCTGTGCAGTTCATGCTCACAAACACTTTAAAGCCCTAGCTAGTCACCACAGGCTAACTCTGCATTTAAATATTTGTGGAGAATAAATATCACATTATATGTTGAGGACAAGACAAATCGCTCTTTGCCTTGAGTTGGTTAGACGGATGACTGGTTGGTATGAATCACAAACGTTACAGTCCAACACATAATTCCAGACTGAGCACGGTCTTATGGCACACGGTTATGTTCCCTGATTTGATGGCTTATTTAACTAATCAGCACAGCAGGAGCAGTTCATTTCAACTATTCCAATAAATGAGAGCTCTGTAATTTGCACATGCAGCTGTAATAGTTGTAATGCTTCATTCCTGCTGTGCTGCTTAGTTACATAAACCATCTAGTTGGAATCAATACTTATTTACTGTACCTAATCAACACAGTTTGAATTATAAGCATGCAGAATTTGCATATAAGCTGAGCTGCTGAGATTTCCCCCAGGTACAAATATCTGAGAGTTTCTTAATCCTTTCAAAAGGTCAGGAGAAAAGGATGTAAAAAGCAGTGGAATAACTAACAGCCCATGTGAAGGCTTTGTTAGGTCTTTTCATGGGAAATGCAGGGGTTTGACATTCATAACAAGAGGCTGCTGGAAACCATGAAGGAAATACACAAGAGCAGCCTTTCCTGTGCTGCAGAAACTTTGACTGGTAATTTTCTGGCAGCTTTCAATTACCAGTGGATGGGCTGATGGGCTGGAGGCAGAAGGAGGAGATAAAGGTCTGGATCTCGTCACAAAGCTTGGTGACATTTGACAGCACCTGAGGCAGGCAGGGGCTGGTGAAACCCTCTCTGCACACCAGAGCTTCTGTATTGCAGCTGGTGAACAGCACTCCCAGAGGAAGCCTGATAATCATCGGTCTTGTCTTTTTCCTACCTGGTATCTAATAGATAGCAGAGATTCAGTGTCCCTGTCTAAGGCACACAGATCATCCTGTGTAACACTGCTTCTTTTCAGACCCCCTCAGGCCTGAGCTCTTGCCAAAACTGCTATCAGCAGTGAAAGATAGTTTAGGGGATGGCTGACCACCCAATCCATAGCCCATTCTGGAATCCTCCTTGAAATGCTGGCAACAGGTTACCCCAGGTGCCATTGGGGTGAGTTGTGCTGGAGGCAGAGAGGTCTCTGCTCTCATGGGCTGAGGGGCTGCTGGGCCAGGTGGGGGCCAGGGCTCTGCTGGAGAAGTCAAGGTGGCAGCCAGGATCTGCCTGACTTCCCCTCACAGTGCACACCTTGAAAGCTTAAAAGAGCACTGTACCCTATGTCCAGTTGAAAAGGAATGGGACAATTTTGATTCCTAAGATAATTTCCTCCTTGGATAAAAATAATAGAGGGAAGAGGGGGGAAGTTGAAAAGGACTTCATCCTCAAAAAGACACAGTTTAGAACTCCCAGTTCTCAAACAGGTTTGCCTTGTCAGTTTTGTTTTGATTTCAATTTAAGATCCTTGTTTTAATAGAATATTCTCCTGGAGGAATGCACAGCCAGTTTGTCACAAACATGTTTAATCAGAGCAGATGGAAGGCAAAAGCTGGTGACTGCAGTGAGCTCATGTGCCTTCACACGGTACATCTGGGGTTGTCTTTCAGAACTGGCTCCAGGCTTCACAGCAGTCTATCCAAAACTGAGTTTTTCAGCCCAAAGTAGGAAGATGAAATGAGCTTGCCTGGGGATTTGCTGCCCTGGCTGCGCTGAGCTGGGAGATGTTCTCTCTGCTGGTGGCCCAGCATAGCCCCTGGCCCCTCTGGGAACAGCAAGCTGGGGAGCTCTGCTTCTCAGAGTGTCAGTGCTTGGTGCCTCAGCCCTCAAGCTGAATACCTCTCTCAGCTCACCTGCACAGGCACCTGAATCTGTTTTCAGTGCTTCAGCATGTCTGAGATGTCTGTTCGGAATAGCAGCAGTGGCACAGGTCATGGGGCAGCAGCTAGGGGCAAGTCTGGTTCACTGGAGTATCATCAATGCTCATCTATTGAGCATCATGTTTTGAAACAGAGGTAAAAAGAAGACCTTTCCTGGCAGAGAAACTGCTGGGTGTTGTATTCCTGTATTTGGAAAGCACTAAGATACATGGGAGAAGCATGTGGACTCAAAATGTCTCCCTGAAGTAGAGTGCCTGCTCCCTGCTCTTGCTGTGCCATGGAAAAAATATCCCAGTACCACAGCACCAAAATACCTTGCAAACCACAGCCCTCTGGGCATTAGCTTGCTTTGTGACTGTCCCTCTGGCTTTTCCAGCAGTGCTAAAGGAAATTACACCAAACATGACAGCTTGCTTCCCTGGGCTTACCAGGGTATTACATGGCAGGTCCCTGTAAAGGGATAAAGGCTTTAAATGGGGGCTATCCCAGCAGATGAAGGCCAATGCCCCTGATATGAGGGTGGGTTTTGTTCCCATCCTACTGAAAGACTTCCTGAGGCAAAGACGTGGCCTCTGCATGTGCTTTCCCCAGTAAACCATGACGAGACCTTTTTTGTAGCACAAAGTGAAGTATGTGAGCCTCTGAGATCAGAAATCGGTGCTTCTAAGGCAAATGCAGCACACCAGTGAGCACACATGGGTATCTTCTAGAAGCAATTTTAAGATCAGCATGTAGAATACCATATCCTGGGGTTAATTTTTTCTATTATTTGAATTCTTTTACTGATAGGCATCCTGTGATGTACCTGGAATGAGCCTTGAACCCCTTCACCCCCACTACCTGTGACTGCAGGTTTGGACATCTGCCCCAAAATTCAACAGAAACCCCTTCAAAGCCCACAGTGTTGTTAGCAATAATTGCGTTGTGGCACTTGGTTGCAGCATGCTTTCCACAGCATCCCATAACCTTAATGCATTTCCTAGCTGAGCTTCATGGGATGCTGGACAAAAAAATAAATAATTTGAGCACTTCTCAGATCTCAGCTTGCCCTTGTACCCTCAGTGTGTAAATCTTGTGACCAAAAGAAAAAGATTTAACACAAACCTGTACAGATTTTTCACCTACAAGTCCATACACTCTAATGGTCTCTGCCTGAGTCTGAGGAGAATCTAGTTAGGTTAAGGAAATTGAATCTCAATATCAATTTGGGCATCACAGGATCCCCTAAGTTAGGATATAGGTACAAACCAAGGCAGGCAATTATCCCTCTGAGCATCCCTATGAGCACATAGTACAGCAGGACAGAGAAGACCTGCACTGAGCTGCCTGGTTGTGCAGGTGCAAAGCCTTGAACTCAGCCCAGAAGGTGCCTGCCCCTCTGTTCCTCCCCACTTCCCTTATTTGCCAGCAATCTTCTCCACTTGCCAGTTTCACAGCATCACAGGTTCCTGCAGGCTGGTAAGACTTCTTTGAAACACAGCACAGCTGCCATTGCATTTGCATCCTGAGTTTGTCCTGGTGCACTCAGGTTTTGGCTTTGCTGCGTTGTCAGGGGGGTTCTGTTCACAAAATCTGTGCATTGGGGCGCTTGTTGCCATGTTCAGGTTGTGTGTGGAAGCTGGCAGAAAAATGCAGGGGTTTCCCCCTTCACTTTTTATTTCACTCAAATGTGTTTTCAGTCATTAGTTATTCTGTGTCCATGAGCATTTCAAATAACTGAGTGGAGATGGATGCTCAGATATATTAGCTCTGGCCTTGTTAACCACCTCAGACTGTGCTGGTTCAGCAGAGACAGTGCTCTCAGAACACTTCCTCCAAGACATAATAAAAAATATAAAATAGTAGTACACAACTATTGTGATAGTAATATAAAAACTGTAAATATAAGCAATATAAATTATATTGGTAATAAAAAGGAATAGCATAATTATAACTCTAAATAACACAACATAAATATAAAATAACATGGTACAAAAAAGAACTGGGTTTGACCATTACTCTGATATTTCTGATACGTCTATACATGTTTTATAAGAACAGGGCTGGATAAGTTGCAGTTTAAACTGATGTTCATTTGATTAAATCTCAGTTTTCTAAATCTCCTTGATCTTGCTCTTTTTCTTCCTAGTGGGAGAGTCATCTCTCTCTCTCTGCCCGTCCTCTAGCCATTTTCCTGATGAGCAGGGTTGCGCCCATCACAACAGAAATTAGGAGTCTTTATTGACACAGCCCAGATTCTCCACAGGGCACCAAGTCTGAGGAGCCATCCCAAATGGATTAAGAGAATGTGAGCCACGAATAAATTAAAAAGGATGGTGTTTTTTAATAACTAAGAAAATATATTTATTAAAAAATGACTACATTAATAAAATGCAGAGGAAAATACTCTACACAGAGCTCCTGGTTTCTTCCATGGTGGCTGCCCATACCTGCCCAGGGACTGAGGCAGGGGCTGGGAGCAATGGGCACTTTGTGCATCATGGGGTGTTCATTAGAGCAAAGCCCCCCCCTCAGTGGGGCCAGCACTAGTCAGCAGAGGGCAATGCCAATATGTATTTCACACAAAAGGGTGGAGCATTTCTTCTTCAGCACAGTTGGTGGATGATGAAGAGGGGATGGCTGCTGGGACATGACTTGACCAGCACTAGCAGAGCAATCTTCTCAGCCCAGGCTCAGGTTTCCCCTCTCTCCATGGCCATGGCCATGCAATGAAGCTCAGCTCTCAGCAAAGACAGCTGCCCCCATCCCTTGCCCCTTTCCCCCAGCATGGTGCATTTATTAAAGTGTGTATATGTTGGCTTCTTTGTACAGCTGCCTGTCAGGCAGGTTGGCTGGTTTGTTATAATCCTAGCATGAAACGCAGTCAGACTCTAAGAAGTATCATTTAAAATACTATTTATTAAGCCTCATAATATAAAGGAAGAGAGAGTAACATAGGTAAGCTAACATCCCTTTAGGTGCTGGGAGCCTCACATTTTACAGCATCCAACTGCCCTCCCATTGGCTGTAGCACAGTGTGGAGACCACCCGTAGAAAGAGTTACCTTATTTTGGTCACTCAAGATATTACAGGGGTTTCTTACAGGAAAACACCTCTCTTCATGATTCTCCCACCCAACAGGCAGACTGTTCACATGAGAACTTGTTGCTGCACTGTGAGATAAAGGCAAGGCCACACTGGTGGTGCTGTTGTGGGGCAGAGTGAGAGCTGCCTGTGGGATCCTCCTCTGCAATGGCCTGGCTCAGTCTGTCTTGTATCAAGGGAGATGTGTCACAGCCCTGGGGTCAGCTGTGGGGATCACCAACCTTTCCCATCAGGATCACTGCAGGCAGGAACACCATTCTTCCCTCTCCGCTTTCCTTGGAGAACTAGTCATTGTGCTGGGGCTTGGGTTTTCTCCACTGCTTCGGATACAGACAGCTGAAATATAAGACTAGGAAAAATCAAAGCATTTAACAACGTTTTCATCGGGTTGGTTTTTTTTGTTCAACACAGGGTGTTATGTTTTCCTGATAAGTTGGTCCCAGATTTTAAATAGCTGTCTTCTCTCCTGACACAGCAGAAATTCTATCGTGTGAAAGACACTCCTTTCATTTTTGTCTCACATTTCTGCCAGTAACCATATATATACCTATATTTAGTCATATGTCTATATCCATGACAGGCAAGAAAGCAATTCTGGCATGAATATACTTGTTCACATGCTGAATTTTCATTTGCTTGAATAAAATTCCCTCTCCAGACATCTGCTTACCCATCCATCCAACTACTCATCCATCCACACAAGCAGAAAAACCCATAAAAATATTTGAAGAAAAAACAACCCAAAAAGGGTACAGTTACAGCTGTAACAAACTGTAGGTAATGGAGAATCCTATTTTTAGATTTTTGTGACAACCCATCCCCCCGATTTATGCTGTGCTGCCAGTATAGTTATGATAGGAAAACTAGTTGAAGAAAATAACTAGTTGTTGGCTGAGCAGTTTTTAAAACTCTGCTGTAGTGCTGCTGTTTACCTTTTGAAATATTAGGAAACACTCAGAAAAGATAACTTGGAGAGAAATTCTGCTGAAATCGTTCCTCTGGTGTGTTTTTTCAGGCAGGTGTATTAAGTAATAGGAAGAGAGCTCTGCTTTCTGACAGAAGGCACTTAGGTAAGAAATGGAAATGTTTTAAGAATTAAGTTTGTTTAACCTCAAAAAGGGGAGGCTCAGGGAGGCCTCATCGCTCTCTACGACTCTCTGAAAGGAGGGTGTAGCAAGGCTGATCTCTTCTACCGTGCCTGAAGTGATAAGACCAGAGGAAACGGCCTTAAGATGAGACAGGGGAGATTCAGATTAGATATTAGGAAAAATTTCCCACTGTGACAGTGGTCAGGCCTTGGAAAAAGTTGCCCATGGGGGTGGTGGAGTCACCTCCCCAGAGGTGTTTAGGAGGAGTCTGGATCTGGCGCTGGGTGATGTGGTTTAGTGGTCACAGTGGTAGTGCTGGGTTGATGGCTGGACTTGATGATCTTACAGGTCTCTTCCAACCCTGATGCTTCTATGATTCCATGTGTGTCACTATTATATGGGGCACCCCAAGAACATTTAAAAAGCACTGAATAAATGATCTTGGTATAAAATTGTCAATTTTTTTCAGCATCTTTCACTTTCTCCCCTGCCTTCCTGTGTGCCTCATGATTTCTTAGCCTCAACTTCCACAAAAGCATGACCAAAAATTAGTGGCCTTGCACTCCCTGTCCTTCACCAGGTCTTTGTTGCTTTAGCTCCTCCTTGGGCTTGATGGATTTTGCCCAGACACCCTCCCTGGAAAACCGCATCTCTCTAGCTCCTTCATGCAAGGCTGTTTTCCCTTTGGGTGGAAGCAGGGATGCTTCTCCCTTGGAATCCAACAGGAAGGGTGCAATGAACAGCAGGTGAGGGAGGTTCCTCATGGGAATTCCCCCCTTGATCAGCTCCACTGAAGCCTCTGCTGGGAAGAGTCTTGGACAGGTCAAGCACAGAAGCGTTTGCAAGCACATGCTTCCATGGAGATGATCTTGCACCTTCTTTAGGCAGACCTGACATCATAGTGACCATCCTTACCAAAGTCAGCATGGGACATGCCAGAATACAATCCTGAGCTTGTGCTACTCTCTCGCCCTAACAGTGTCTCAGGATGTCTTCCATGACTTATTCCTTACACACCAAAGCCATTGATTTATTGATCTCTCCATTGTAAGGAAGTGTTTAGATTCCTTGAGGCTTTGATACCATCAATAATTTAGATGTTGCTTCAGCTGTGAGCATTGATTCTGCTGGTCCCCAAGGATTGTGCCCTGCCCTGGGCTGCTCTGGCTTGGGTATCCTCATTATTTTACAGAGGATAGTTCATCTAGAAAAGCTATTGACAAATCTACATCATTAGGAAAGCAGAAAAATCTGTAAGTGATCAGACTTCGACATCTTTGGTTTTAACATGATGACTGTAGCATATTTCAATACCATGTACTTTATGTTACCACTAGAAAGGTGTCTTGAAGCCTGTGGACTAAATAATCTTAGAGGGTACTGGAACTTAGTCTCTAAATAAGGGAAATGGTGTAGTTCAGATGTAAAAGTGGAATGTGGTGAGCTAACACAAGGAAAGTCAATTCCCTGTTAGCTCCCAGCATTTCCAGGTCAGTTTAGGGCATGCACATCACGGAACCTGACAGTGAGGAGAACACAGGTGTATTTCATTCCCTGCCTCTCAGATTCCAATAGCAATGATGAACTCTGGACAAAGCAGTTTGGGAATTTATGATCAATTGAGGTTATTGGGCCTTGGTCTTTGGTCAAACAGGTCTCTAGGGGGTCATTAATACCTATTAAATGCTCTGCATCTCTTTTATTGCTGTTTAAATGATGAGTAACTGTGAATTATAAAAGTGTCTGCCATATATCAAGGGTTCAAGGTTGGTAAATCTGAAATACATTAACAGAGGAGAACTGAGCTCTAATTAGAAGTTTGTTACCATTCACTTGTAATTTCTGTCACAGACTTGGTGGTTGAGCTGTACTGAAAGCTGATGTTAAGTAAAACTTGCAATACTTCACAGAAAGAAGAGAAAAGAGATACTGGAAAATACAATACAAAATTATCTTCTGCAATGCCATTTATTAAACAAGGTCTCTAGCCTCTTCTATCTGAGATACACTTTATATTGGCAGCATGAGTCTTGGAGAAGGCATAAAGGTGAGGGAAACAGTGAAAAAGGGAGTGCATTTTACATACCTCTCTTTTTCAGCAAAAGAGAAAACATGAAATGAAACAGTTTATTAGTAGGTAATGCATTTTCAATAGCAAAAAAAAAAAAAACAAACAACAACCCATGTTCTGAAGAGCCTTAACTTTATGTTAAATTAATGGGCAAAGTAATATTGGCAACAGGATTTGAAGGGAAAAAAAGAACCAGTGTGAAAGAGAAGATGCTGTGAGCCACAGGGGTTATTTGCTAAAATGAAAAGTCCAATACACCTCTCAGAAAAAAGCTGAATGGTATTGCGTATGGGAAGTGCTTCTGGCCCTAAACTGAGAAATCCATATGAAATTTCCCAGTCTTGGGTATAAACCTTTGCCTGAGGCATCCCTCTCCCGGGTGACTTTTTCTGGTGCAGGGTTGTGTGTGCACTCTGGACTGGACACAGGGATCAATTTTGGCAGCTATGATACCACTGACCTCTGCTGGGAGTAATCAGACACATTTAGCTTCTGTCATGGGTCCTGTGCTGCTCAGATGTGGTGGAGATTCCTCTGGCAGAGGCTGACGTGTGTTGTGTGTATAAATATATATATAAATGTAAGATATGCACGCCTTTGTGCAGCTGCATACACCTTCCATCCTTGCTGATACTGCAATTTCCCAGGTGGCTAAGGGGTGCAAAGAAGTAAAATGCATCCTGGACTTACAGAAAGAAATCTACTTTGCAGTGAGGAAGATTTAGACCTCCTAAAGAGAAGAATCCCTACCAGTTTTCTCTAGAATATAACATCATACACATGTAAGTGTACAAGGTTCATGGATCTTTATGTTCCTACAAGTTTAAGGGCGATGACAGGATTCTAAAGGCTGGGCCTGTAACTGATGTGGCTGAAAAGCAGAGGTGTTTGTGATGATTGCCACAACTTCCAGTTTCCTGAGGGACACACTGCAAATGTACTGAGCATGAGCAATACAGTTCCAGTTAAGCAAAGGCTTAAACAGGTAATGCACAAAATAAAGACAGATTGTGCAAATAAAAGAGCTCAGATAAAGAGGTGTTGTAGAGGAATCATCACCTTTCCCATCAAAGCACAGCTAGTACTGAACCATTTTTTAAACAAAGAGAAAAGATATTTCTCTCCATGGCATCCCGTGTAGACATGTTCAGTTGGTGGCTTGGAGAAGAACATAAGCTGGAAGAAGCCCATTGGAGAAAGTGTTTTGACAGGAAGAGTCAGAGATTATAAATGGAATTAATTTGTTCCCTTATAATCAGTGGCATGAAGTAATTACTGTAGAGCAGAAAACAGATCAGATGACCCTACAATGGAGTAGTTAAGGAAATTCAAAATACCATATGAAATTTTGTTCAATAATGTTGAAAAGTGGTACTGGCTATATAATTAACAGCACAGAGAACAGGACTACATCTAAGGTCTCCTTTGTCCATGAAGCAAAGTCAGGTTATGATGGAGCAACAAATCATTCAGATTGAACAAAAAAATGTAGACAAGCAGGATTTATTCCTGTACTGAAACATTCTAGCAGCATTCCAGTTATCTATGTATTACAAGAATTTACTGTCATAAGGATGGAAGATGAATCAGGTGTTAAGACTGGAGATAGCAATGAAAAAAGACTGATCTTGATTACATTAAAAAAAGAAATGACAAGATTTAATGAGACAAGATTTAGTGTGGTTGAAGAAGAGAAGAGAGGCCAGATTACAGGACAGAGACAAGAAAATTGAGTTGTCCACAGTGACAGATAACACAGAAAAGGCCAAAGGGAAGAGATCTGGGTTTCACCGTAAGGAACTTACATTGAGATGGTGGATAGACATGCACTAATGTTGAAGGAATTAAATGCAAAGCTGAAAAAGAGAAGTTGAGCTGGGCTTGAAGCTTGGCCAGAAAAACAGTGTCTGAAACTCTGGGAGAGGTTACAGTTGCCATTAGAGAATATACAAAAGCAGAAAACAGAGAAATGGGAGGAGGAATCATATTTTTAAATATATAAGGAGAAGTGTGTTTTCTTTTATAGACATTTGGATGATCTTGCAATATTTTCACTTAAGTTGTCTCTTAAATATGGAGGGAATCTGTTAGAAACAGAGGACACCAGTTAGAAAGGACTGGAATTGAAAAGAGCTGGTTGGACTGTACCTCAAACTGCAGCAGGATGTAGTTCCATTTTCAGGCAGAAAATAATGAAGGTACCAGCTGCTAAGCATGGCTAATCAGCCATGGAGATCCATCCTGTGCTAACAAAAATTTCCATGTGACCTTCAAATAGCCACACAAGGCTGTTCAGCATTCTCCAGCTGGGAGGTGGCAGAAAAGACAACTGTGGCAAGTCCCACATGAAAAAGGAAAACCACATCCTTAGTGCTGTGCAGTCAGAAAAACAGACGGCTATTTTGCCTTCCTTCAGGCTCCATGGGTTGGTTTTTCTTAAAGCAGCTCAGCCTTTGACAAACCAGAGCCATCTGTGGGCTGTCATCCTGTCCCTCCCAGTTGCAGTGGCCATAGAGATGCTGTCAAACTCCCACTTCCACCTCCTGGTGGGTAACACGGGTCTGTGCTCAGGTGACACAATATGGTCTTTCACCCACCTGTCTCTTCTAAATACAAACTACAGTTCAACATCTTTACATATTTTTAGGGGTTTTTTTGCTTATCTGAGGGGAAAGGACACTCACTTTAATCCTCTCACTTCTTAAAATGCCTAAATATTTCCAAATAAATACTTTGGCCTATCCTTTCTGACCTTGAAGGACTTTTAGGCATGTCACAGAGGCAGCTAGAACCAAGACTGTCTGTCCTTATGCAGGCCAGATGGTAGTGGTTTTTTCCCATGTACATTTCTGTCATATTCCATATTAAAGACATTGTTAGAGAGCTCTGCATTAGCACTGTGGCCTGTCCCTGTGCATGTTTCTGGCATCTCCTAAGTCCTTATGAAAACCCCAAATGAGACAGGAACGGATTTGCTTTGTGAGATTGTCACAGTCATAACTTAGCCATTCAGGAAGTCACTGGAGGGAAGAGATTTTGCCAAAACCAGGTACACATAAATATCTCCCACTGGGTTTTGACCGTGCTGAAATACTGAACTAACCCCAGCTGCTGGGCAGTAATTTTGCAGCAAGGCAAGTAGCACAAAGTACTGGAACCAAAATTTCAGCAAAACACCTACAGATTTTAAGAGCATAAAACCTGATATTAATGTGCAGCCAATATCACACTTATTAATAAGAGATACTGCAGAGTTAGCAGGGAAGGAACACCGGACTAGTGTGGCAAAAGTTATTTTAGATTTGTTTATTTGGTTACCTGGAACACAGTATGGGTAGAAGCAGTAGGTGCCTCGTACAGGCAGAGCAGCATAGGCTGTACTCATCAATATTAAAGCAATTACCTGTACAGATGTAATACCAGTGATTTGTTACAGCGCTGAGATATAAAGTGTTACTATATTGCTATTACATGCTCATCTTGTCAAATGAATAGGGAAGGATGCTGGATGGGCAAATGCCAAAACCCTCTGTTCAGTCTTTGTGGAGGTAATAGCTCAATTTACCAGTCTGATTTGGTGGATTTCAATTTGGGAAAGAGGCAAATAAAAGGGCTTGAGTGAGTGTTTTGTGGGTTGATTTGAGGCTTTGCTGATATTGATCAAACAGTACTGAAAACCCAGGGAAAAAGTTGCAGTTGCAAATTTCTTTGTGATTTAGATATTTGGGGTGGGATCCAGGTCCAGCTTAGGTTCCTTCCCCTGGGTGTCTATGCTGCCAGCTCGAGCCATGTGCATCTCATCACCTGATGCCCTCTGAGATGCCCTGTGGTCCCATGACACCTGCCAGATAGGACGCAGTGATTACAGCAGGTCCATGCCCTGATACTCCAGACAGGAAGGATATCCTGCACCATTTAAATCAATGTCAGGTTGGCACCACAAATGGCTCCATGTTTGTAGAGATGTTTTGACAACTGAAACCCAGGTCTGTAGTGCTGTATTTCCCCACTCCTTTTCTTGTTAAATTGTTTGCCTTTCTCACATTGTCCTCCCTTCCCTGCCCCTAGTCCTGGCCACACCCTCGGATTCTCCCTGTTGGTTCCAGTGCTCCAACTCTGCCCATGTACCAGCCCTGCACCCTGAGAAAACCCCCGGCTCCATGACCATGTGGTCTCTCTGCCTCTGGGAACCAGCTTGTCACAACGTAAAATAAAAGTTCCTCTGAGGTTGCAATGCAGGGGCCCTTCTGCCTCCTTTATGGTCACTGTGTTGTGGAGCCCAGCTGTCCGGAGCAGGAGCGCAGGGCTGCCCCAAAGGGCTGTGGGAGAGCAAAACAGCCCTTCTCCCCCAGGCAGCCCCAAAGCTGCACTCTGGGAAGGCTGCGGCTTGAGGAACCAACACGGGAAACAGAGCCACCACAACTCAGGTCCATGTTGGTACAGCCAAAGGAGCCTAATGGGCCTCTGAGCTGAGCAGCTTGGAGAGGGGAGTCTCTGTTAGCATCCCTCATACCCTGGGATACCCTTGGGTACCCCAGGGCTCACTGTCAGGTCTCTTGGCCCCGTGATGATGTTGAAGGATCGCTCAGTGGCACTGCATGGGAGTGGCTAAACTGAGCCTCGATCACCGCTGTTGAAACTTTAGACTTCTCACTGACATGGAGACTGATCTGCATCCTACCCCAGCTGTGTGTGGCAGTAGGAGAGCACTGAATATGTGTGAACCTGCTGAGAAAGGAGTTTCCCTGCACCCTGAGATCTGACAGCCCCAAACAACAGCTCCAAGACCAGAAGGTGAGCACCATCAGGCTTGTTTGGGAATGGACTCATTCTGAGGAGACTTCCCTCCTGCCAGTGAAAAGTCTTTGACAGACCAGATTTGTCTCATGTCTCTCCTAGGTGTGGTAGTTTGGAGATGGCTATGCAATAAGAAGTTAAACAAATACTTGTGAGAAAACTTTTGCCCGACAGCTTTTTCCAGGCTTCTCAGGCTTTGCTTATCTCAGTCAATGTGAATGGTAGGTGCTCAGGGAAATGGCTGTCTGCTGCCACAGTGCTCAACCATGCCCATGGTGTGGCTTGCTGTGCTCTGCTCTTGCCATCTCTTGTGACTGGCAAAGCACTTTCCTTGTATAAGGAGGTGGTCTGCACTTGTGTGTGGACATTTATAAGAGTTTACTCCATATCCAGGAAATCCCAATATAAAAGCAAGGCTTGCAATCCCAATATAAAAGCAAGGCTTGCAGCAACTTTTCAATTCTGGTGCCACTTCATCTGTCAGGTGTGGTATGATCTGGAGCTGCAAGTTCCTAAACATAAAGCAATTTTTCAAGTTAATGATCAAGTAAATTATCAAGTATCCTGTTCATAATATGTGGATAACTTAGGTGGGTATATGGATGACCCCCTTTGTTTAGCTCACAGACAAATTTTTCTCTTGAATTTTTGAGTTTCGGTCCTTGGTAGGAGGGCAGGTGCCTGTAAGCTGGAACATGCAGAGGCATGCTGAATGGGCGAGACATACAGAGATGTGTCTGACTCCAACCAGACATCACAGATGAGAAAAACATTTGGAACTGCCACTCATGAGACCTTAGTTCTGTGCATGTGCATGTATGAATGTGTACATGTGTGAGTGAGGGAGTGATTTGAGACCTTACTGCACCATCCCTATGGAGAAACCCTTCCAGGCTCCCTCCACCTAACAAATCCAGTGGCAGCCCCAAATAAGCAGAAAAACATCCTGATTTTCCACCTATTAGTCCTTTACCAGAAATTCACTTTTCCTTGTACTGTGGGAAAACAAGATGTTTTATAATAGGAAGAAACACTGAATCTCTGTGTTTTTACCATGGCAGCTACAGATTCCTGTACCCTGCTCCTATTCCCAGTGCACAAATCCCACACCCTTTTGTGTCCCTTACTATAAGAGAATGCTGATGGTCTAGCTGGAAGGACAAGTAATGGCAGCCTTTAGTGCTGTGGGGCAGTGAATTTGGGTGTCTCTCATCTCCCCAGTATCATTATAAAACGTACATGCCTTTAATGTAAAGACCCATTTCTCAAAACGTTCACCCCTCCATTGTCAAATAGGGTCACAACTGGCTTGCACATTCAAGAGTTAGTGCAGAGAAATGACAGGCTGATGACATGGTTGTTTAACTTTGTTTTTATAGTGAAGCGGGGTAAAAATACAGATGACAGCAAGGACTTTCTGAGCTGAGCTCCTGGGGAGAAGCAGAGGTGATGACGGTAACAGACAGGGCAGAAAAAACTATCCCCTAAGGGGCTGCTGGGAAACACCATCAGTTAATCTCCTGGGTCCTCTGCTCTCAGCAGCTCTGGAAGTTTCTGGGATGTAGTTACCAGCTGTAGTGGGTGCTCAGATAGCTCCTTCATCCATCTGCATCCTCCATTAGATAGGCTCAGACATGGATCATCTGTTACAAGAGGTTCCAGCTGAGGAGCACCCATGAGTATCTTCAAAATCTGTAACTGTGAGCAGGTAACAGGAGTGACCTATGACCAGTTGAGGATATTTCCTTCAACTCTATTTCCTAACATGCTCCTTCTGCTCCTCCTCCCTCCAGGTTGTAGTCTGTGGGTAATGGGACTTGTCTGTGGTAATCAATAATTCATTGCCTTATACATTTAAGCTGTGTATTTTCCTTGCAGAGTTTCTTTGCATATGGCTGAAAGCACCAGAACAAAATGACCCTAGAAGTGACTGTAACAATGTACTTCTCCCCCCGATCACTTCATTTTCTAATGAAGAGTCTTTACTCACCTGGGTGCTTTCCCAGCTAATGGGCTATTAAAAAATCCATCACTAATATAGTGAAAAATATGTTTTCTCCCTCCGGAGCAATGTCAGCAGCTCTCACGTTAGCTGCACCTGGCAATGGCTGATGCAGTGAACCCTAGTTTTCCCCACAGGCAAGGTCACAGGTAATAAAGCCACAACCCTTACAACTGCTTATTATCAACTGCAGCAACCTTCAGAATTGGGTCTGCCTGCCTGCGCAGCTCCTTTTTCTGGTACCTGACCCTCACATCCAGTCCAGTTCTGCTGCTGTTGTTTCAGGAGCTTGAGATAAAACTGAATAGCCCCAAAAGAGCAGCTGAGGGAGCTCAGCCATGGACACATCCCAGCTTGTTGGGGATTTCCAAGTAGTCAGTCAGGTTCTTGTTTCTGCTGTCAGTGGGGAGCTCTGGAGATTTGTGCTGCTCTTTGTGGACAGATTCCTGTGGACCTTGCCTCTGCTGCAAACCCTGGAAGTCTAGGGACAGGGCACAAAGAATCAATTTCTTTATCTAGGTATGTATGTACATGTATGAAGTAAAAGAAAACCATGTCAAGCTAGGGGCTTGTCATGTAAGTAGGTCACATTATTCGCGCCTCTGGCAGCCACTTCACTGAAGGACTGATTTTGTTCCATTTCCACATAAAGCAAGGCTAAGGCCATACACAGCTGGACAGAGATCCTCAGAAATGAAACCTGAACATAAAAATCTCCCATCTCTCAGACAGTGGTTGCTGGGAAGGCTTCTTGCCCAGCAAGGTCTCTGGTCTCAAGCAGTCTTCAAGGAGTGAATCTCTTTGGAAATGCAAGCAGGAAAAAAGGAAATCTGGGATTTTCAGGGTCCCCACAGCACCTTCACCCAGCTATTTTGGGTCCAAAATCCATGGTAGCCATGGATTAGACTGCCAAGGTCAGGTCTGGATGTTTTTGCTGGATAATATCATACCATCTCACCTTCCTGCTCCTGTGCAGGACCATTTTTACAAGGTATGCTTGGATACAGTCCCTGTTCACTGAGAACATATATGGGATAATTTTATGAAAGAAGGAGCTTATAAATCCAAGCCAAGACATGTTGATTCTCTGTCCCAGGAGAACACAGTGCTCATCCTCAATAGTCATCCCGAAAGATCTATGTTCTCAAAGTGTGTTGTGAGCTTTGAGTGTTTGCTGTGAATTTCAGTTCTTTTTATCTTTCTGGATGCATTGACATTTCCAAGCTTTGTGCTGTTCAAGGAGTCTGATTGCTGGCAAGCACCTCTTTTCTTGTCCTTTATTTGGAGTACTGGTGACTGGAAACGTAAGAACTCGGCCCTCCACTCTCACATGTCACTGTGCATCACCATTATCCCATCACTGTGGAACTGCTCTAGCATAGCAGGAGATGGAAAAGCCCGGCAGAACATCTTGACAGGACTGGAAGATATTTTTAATTGTTTAAGAGCACCACTTTAACAGCCTTAAATCAGTCAGCACTGACACAGGACTATATTTGTCCTCAAATCCCAGAGAGCTCCCTCTGCATTTTAATGTGCAGCTTGAGTGTATGCAGTTTGCTGGTACAGTGTAATTTTAGCAAGAAAATAGGCTTTTGTATGGCTCAGATAGGTGAAAGTTTATCACTTAAAGAGCTTGGTGGTGTCATCTGTACCTAGGGATTTACTTGTATGAGCTTGCTCTCTCTGTTGCTATGTGATGGCTGCATTTTAAAAACTTGCATTGTTTTATTGAAAAATCATGTTTAGGAACGCCAGGCTGCATGCAGTAATTATTAGCATGAAGTTGATCTAAAAGTCTATGTGTTGGAACAGGATTTGCTTCATTTTTATTCACAGCCCTGCAAGGCTGCTCACATTTCATATTCAGTTTCACCTGTAGGAATCTGAAGCATCCTTGACCTCTGTGGCATTACACTGAATTTGTACATTGGCGCAACAAGGCAAAATTATTCATACTCTCAGGGCTCTACTTCCAGCTGAAATCCTTCAAACACTGAAAAAACCTCCTCACTTGCAGTTTTAGAATGGGGATATTAGAGTTACAGCTGCTGTTTTAAATAATACAGTTTTTCGTAGTAACTTGTTGCATTTTATTAATAGGAGAATTAAAAGGCTCCACACTGGAGTGAGTGGCACCAAGTCACATGATGGAGAAGTAAGAGAGTTTGCTTGCAGCAAAAGAGCAAAGGGGACAGTACAAAGCAGGCTGCCACTACACCAGGGCAGCTTCATCTCTCCTTAATTTAGACATCTTCACTGTAATCAGTACCTCAACCGAAACCTTCCCCTGATGTCACTGGCAGTACTACTAAAGAGAACAGTCCAGGGTCTCTTATTTCACTCTGAGTGGTGCAACGTGGCTTGTGTCCACAGGCCTAAATTCTCTTCCTCTTTGCTCCCATGTGAGCAAACCCTTTTAGACTGGTGTCTCAGGCCCTTTTTCCCTCTCTACCTCTCTAACATGCAGCCTGTAAGTGCTGAGTTGTATTGGGTTTATGTGGAGGTCATAGTGTGGCTGATGTATATTAAGCTTTTCCGTACTACTCCAATTGCAGCATGTATCTTCCTCTCTGTCACCGAATGGCTTTCGTTCTTTGGACTTCAGCAATAAGATTTTCTTTCTATCTGCTTTTCCCTCTCTCTTCTGTCCCTTTTCTTTTGCTCATACATTTCTGTATCACCCACTGTTTTTCCTTTTTCTCCTAGTACTCATTTCCACACCAATGTGTGCTTTCCTTCCCTTTGCTTCCCTCTTCCCTTCCTTGGATCTGTGCCCCACTCCAATTTTCTGTGGCTGCAGAAGTGATACGTTTGAATGATGCCAGAAGTTAGCACCAAAACACAATTATAGCCATACTCTTAGAACCAAGGAGCTTCTTTCAGCATCCATTCTGGTACAAAGATCTTATTCCCCAAGGTATTAATTTTATCAACATCATCTTTGCCTGATCCTCTTCATTAAGGCCAGGGCCTGGCCCTCTCCCAGCAGTAGCTGCAAGGAACCTGGGTCTCCCTGGCTGACTCCTCACACTTCCTCTCCTGGCACGAGCCATTCATTCAGACACTGACACCCATTTCTCATCTGACAGAAATAAGGAAAGGCAAAGAGAACTGTCCTGTGACAAAAGTCCAGGTCTGGCGCCTTAAGCTGACTCATGCTATGATGAGTTATCCCTCTAAGACATTTCTATTTCTGTTTTCTTTCCCATTTCCCTTTCTCCTTTCTCCTTTCCCTTTCTCCTTTCCCTTTCTCCTCACCACTGTTTTTTTCCCACCTTCTGTTGTCCCCTGCTTCCATCTCTTCACATTACTTGTTTTTGTATGCATCCTGATATAGCAGATGGGAAAGTCCCCACTTGACCATGTTGATCATTGTGGTCTTCCCAGAAGGCTGTTCTTTGCCAAATATTTTACAGACCTATCCCTTTCTGGAACCATTTCAGGCTCCTTAAGTTGGTGTGACAACAGCCACATGTTCTGATGTCACCTGCAAGCAAAGCATTTCCATTTCAGTACCTCCCTCAAGTGGGGGAGCACTTAATGACCAGCAGTCAGTACTGCTACTTAAGAAGAAGCAAAAGACATATAGGTAGACGAGTCCAATAGAAAACTAACAGACATTTATCCTTCTCTAAAGAAAGGTCACTGCAAGTAGTGCTGGGGAAAGGAGATTAAAGCTTGAGGGACCTTTGGACTGCAGACACTCCAGAATCAGACATGAAACTCACCCTTTTTTACGTTATTATTGACAATCCTAGCACCAAGCTGTGGCATATGATAGAGAATTTAAGGCAAAGAACTCTTGCATCATCTTAAAAAGCCTGTGGGAAATGGAAATCAGGAGCAACTTTAGTAGTGCAAAACATGAAACCACATACTCTTTGAGTGTCTCCACATCACTAGACAGAAGAGAACCAGACCAAGCCCAGAGGCTGATTATCTGCTTCTCTGCACCCTGTTATTTCACTCCCAACTCCATTTTGGAGGACTTCAGCTGGTTCTATCCAATGCACTTCTACATGACAGTGGGGGTGAGCTTGTCTGGGCTTCTTGGCCTCACCTTTATCCAGAAGTGTAGGAATTGCCATAAAGACTAATGACAAAAAGGAGACAAATGACCTTCCTCCAATGGAGAATAAACCTGTGGGGTGTATAGAAGTATGCTAGGTAGCCACAGGGCAAATATGAGCCCCAAGAACATGATGTAACCATGAGGAAATCCATTGTGGTTTGGAGATTTACCAGTCAAGTAATTTCTTGACAAGGCAAGAAAATGGGCCATTGATGATTTTTCTTTCACTTGAGCTGAAACATTGTGTACGGTTCTAAATATGCACATTCAGGAAGATGCACTCAGCCTCAGGTGGAGATGATCAGGATGGTGAAGGCTAATGGAAACACTGTGCCAAGAGTATGTGACATGTTTAACCTAGCAAAAACTGAACCAAAAATGTATCCCCTCAACACTGCCTCTAGATGGAGAAGAACGGCTGGGCAAAGCACAGGAGCGAGTCAAACAGGAGAGTGGGAACTGGAAAATTATTTCTTGTCATCAAAGCATTGTCACCTGGAAAAGCTGTGTCAAAGAAATATTTTCTTAAGTAGTGTAACTGCTTTTCAGGCAGCTCTGATCAGTTTGTGTAGATGGACATATGGTGATGTTGCTGGCAACAGGCACCATTTTCCAGAAGATCTCTTCCAGTGCTGTGTCCCTGCAGTACTCATGAGTGAGAACTGTAAGGTTTAAGATGGGATGTGTCTTGCCCAAGTGTAGTTATTTGCAAGATACAAAAAAAGATGGAGCTAATCCCCCTGAGCTGCCATTAAGGCCAACGGGAGCAACTCCTGTCAGGATGACTGACAGAGCAAGTGGGGACACCTTGGCTGACATTAGCACTGCCCCAGTGCTTGGCTGACATTAGCACTGCCAGGGATGCTTGGCTGGTGGAGTGGCTGCTGCTGTGCTGCAGGCAGCCAGCCTGGGCAGAGATCAAGGAAAAAGGAGTCAACCTTTGCAAGGACAGAGCAAAATCCATCTGGAGTGGGAGAGCTGACCTGAAGCAGTTCTTGCAATGAGGTGGATTGGGGAAATGCCGAGGAACTGGAGCTGGTTTCCTACACCAAGGATCTGGGGGAAATGATGCCTTATTTTGCACTGAATTCTATGTTAAGAAATGACACCATGTTTAATGTGCTGGAGTGTTTTCTTAAAACGTACTGGGGCTTCCTTCACAGCCCTCCACCTTGGGTCACACATCTCCAGCCAAGGTTATTCAGGGTGCATCTCCTGCACTGGAGTTTTATAGCTGACCATGGACAGAGGTACTTGGGATGCTTTAAGTGCACATCCTCACTATGTGACCTCTTCACATTTCTCTGAACCTTGCACTAGTATGATTTCTATCCTAATATGGTTTATGAAATGGAAATCCTTGCTTTTTACGGCAGTGCCTTGCGGATTTCCACACAGTCATGGTTCAAACTTTGACCTGGTCTTGACACTCATCCCATATAGGTTTATTGTATACCACAGTACGGTACAGAAATATTGAGGTCTAAATAAACTGACTGATTTTAATTAATCTTGCTTAATTCAGGTCAGGAAAGCATCTGACCACACAAAGACACAAATTCATGCACATGAATTTGAATTTCTTAAGAGTTATGCTCTTCATACTCACTTCTCTTCCTACTCAGACTTACTTTTTTACCTGTCTCCTCCCATAGAAATTAGGATAATTATCAACAACCTTTTCTATGTTTCTTGGGTTTGGACACTTACTTACTAAATACTCTGCTTGGATTTTGAAAATCTAGCATCAGTGTAGTTTGTATCTTGTTTTATATTTTTCCAGAGTTGCTACAGGCAGCTCGTCAATCCCACAGTGAATGAGCAGAAGTCCCCAGAGCAGCAGAACACTCTGACTCTGTTCTGTTACCACCACTACTTATGGCACATCTTTTCTGAAACAATAAAATTTGATCGCTTCTTATACATTTGTGTATGAGAAGAAGATGTAATATCGTCTTCTATTGGAAGAAGATTAGATTGGCCTTCAAATCAATTTCAATTTCTCATGAGTCTCCAATATAATTTTATTTCATCTTTATTTTTGGGTATTACATTTTCATCACTTCATTCTACTTTTAAGATTGGAATTCTCCTGATGCCCTCCGCAATGATAAATTAGTTGTAATTGGGAACATTGTCTTTGATGGGAGAGAGTGGGTTTAGTCCTAAACATTTTAATAGCTTTCTGCTTTCCTCTGAAGGTGTGAACCTTCCAATAGTGCATTTGATCTGACTAACAACAGATTTGATGTTTTTCTTACATACTGTGGTCTCTTAGAAGAATCTGTGAAGCCCATCAGCCTGCAGACCATAGGGTAAGAAACATTATTTTATTATACCAGCATCAGACCAAAAACCTGTTCTTAATTTCACAGCTGTCAGTAGAGATTTTTGAAATCTTTTCCACATGGTTTTCCCGTGTGTGAAAAATAGACAGCTTGTCAACTTCTTAAAAAAGACAGCATGTCAAAGGTTTTACCTGTCACCTCAGGCCAAAGGAGGAGTCACCATGAAACTGGAAGTAGAAATTTTCTCATAATACGAATGTCAAGCAAAATTTAGGAAGATGTAGGGCAAGAGGTATTTGGGTTGGGGTTTGAATTTTCCCCTATTGAAGAATGCTCATCAGAGCAGGTATAAATTTTGATACATCACTTAGGGAACAAGTTTCACTTTCTTATACTTCAGATCTACATTACAATTTCATGATGGAGCAGAGTTAGTCTTGAATATGTTCTTTTTTTAAATCCATTACTGAGATATTAATGGAATAGGGTTATACAAGACATCAGTTTTGGGAGGTTTGACACTTATTGCTAAATATGTATTCCTTGACTTTGCAAATTAAGATCTGTGGTCATGTACATAAATAAATAAACACATAAAAATGTAAAAAAAAATTTAAATAAATAAATATGAGTGTGTATGTGCCTTCATATGTGTGTATATCTATCTAATCTATCTATATGTATGTCCATGTTTTTTCATATTGCTATACAATACTGAAAATACTTAATTCTGTTACTTATTAAGGTTAAATTATTTTATTTTTCTGCTGTTGTCTTTAATTACTGGATGTGAAGTATAAAATCCAACATTAATAAGTCACAGAATCACAGAATGGATGGGGTTGGAAGAGACCTCTGGAGATCATCCCATCCAACCCCCCTGCTAAAGCAGGCTCACCTGGAGCATGTTACTCAGGATTGTATCCAGATGGCTCTTGAATGTCTCCAATGAGAGATTTCTCTGGACAATCTGTTCCAGTGCATGGTCACTTGCACAGTAAAGAAGCTCTTCCTCATGTTCAGGTGGAGCTTCCTATGCATCAGTTTCTGCCCATTGCCTCTTGTCCCATTGCCTGGCACCACTGAGCAGAGCCTGGCTCCATCCTCTTGGCACACAGGTATACATTGTTGAAGTCCCCTTTCAGTCATCTCCTCTCAAGACTGAACAGGCCCAACTCTCTCGGTCCATCCTCATAAGAGAGATGCTCCAGCCCCTCAACCTCTTCATATCTCTCCACTGGACCCACTCCAGTATTTCCTTTTCTTTCTTGAACTGGGAAACCCAGAACCGTACACAGTACTCCCAATGCAGTCTCACCAGAGATGAACAGAAAGGCAGGATCCCCCCCTCAACCTGCTGCAATGCCCTTCCTAATGCCCCCCAGGATACCAGTGGCCTTCTTGGCCAAAAGGGCACTGTTGGCTCATGGACAGCTTGTTGTCCACCAGAACCTCCAGGTCCTTCCCCACAGAACTGCTTTGCAGCAGGTCAGCTTTACCAAGTGAATTCCATAAGCTTCAATGTCTTCAGTGGTTAGGTGCGTGAGATTCAAATTTAAGAAAAGAAAAAAAGGAGAAGAAGCCTATCTGAGAGCACTGGTTTTTAGAGCATATTCTCATTCATCATCTGTGTTTATATTTTCTTTTTTAATGGTGAGGGACCGCCAAAAGAGATTGCTCCAGCTGCAGTAATAAAGATCAGAAGATGTAGTATGATGGCTGGTTCTTGAACTGGATTATTTTTCTCATTCCTTTGGGACTGTTTGTCCTTGTAGTTACCAAAAAGAAAAAGCTAATTTACAGCATGTAAGGAGTCTCTTACCAATGAGCAAAGCATCCTTAAACATCCTGAAACTCTTTTGAGAGGCTATTTGCAAGAAGAAACTAAACACAAGAAGGGATTTATCTATTATGGAGGGCTTTTTGGGCTGGACATCAGAAGGGTCCTGGACCTGGCCTGCCAGAGACACTCAGCCTCCGTGCCTCCAGAACTGAAAGCTGGCGATAATGTAAGAAAAATCTGCAGAGAACAAAGATCCCCTCTTCAGGGGTTCCTTTGCCAAAATTATCATGTTACAAAACACAGCTCCATGCTGAGTGAATCATCCCCAGGTGCATCTACCACGGCTGCTCAGAAGACATAATATCATCCAACAGTTAACATGCTCAGCATCCCAGCATCTGGAAATGCAGACTGAAAATATGACAAGCAAACTGCCAGACACCACTCTGAGCATTCAAGCCTTGAGTGATGCAATGTGAGAGGTGGACCAAGGTCCAGAGCTTTATTTCTCAGCTTCCGAAGTAAAGGATCACATTTTGCTCCTGTGAACGAGAATGTGATTTGTATGACCCGGAACCTGTGTTAGGCAGCTTTATCCTTTGAGCTGTAAAATCAAAAGGAGAAGCAGTTGTGGAATTCTTGACAGTTTTTCTGAAAGATGGAAAGGGAAAATGGGACAAAGAAAGTTAATGAACTTCTTTGGCCTCCTTAAGCTGTTGACTGGTGGACGAAGAGATGTAGCTACATAACATCAGCTGAATGCAACTAAATATATTGCTTGTCTTTGCAGATGTCCAGGGAGATTCCTGTATATACCCAACACAGCATGTGAGGGGGCCGGGACTGCACTGCATGTTGGAACAGGTCATGCAGGTGCTGGCCAGGAAGCTGAAGTACCTCAAACAATACCAGACTCTCTCAGGAGATCTGTTCTTGCACTTTCTTTTAAATAGGCCATCATTTAAACTTCCTCAGATACGATGCAGGAAATCAAAACACTAACCCAGGGATGGTATCACTATTGAAACAGCACCTGACTCCTCCTGACTGCAATTACACTTGATTGTTTTGGATAGATCTTATTTCCACTCCTATCAGCAGCAGGTCATTTCTATCCTGACCATCCCAAAGGACCAAGAGAAGAGTCAACACCTCTAAAATGGAGAAAAAGTCTGATGCCTGCTCTGCTGCCAGCACAGCGTGCTGTTGTAGCATAAAGGAATGTGCACCTCAGAAGGAGATGCTGAGCAGCAAAATCTGCACCCATTTCTCCCAACACACTTAGGAGCCAAAGCAAAATGTAAGCTATGGTGACAGGATGTATGTTGAGGAAGGCAGAGGATATATCATGAAAATTAGTGGGATAATGCATTGATTAAAATAAAAATAACAAAATCATAGAATGATAGAATGGTTCGGGACCTTAGAGATCACTTAGTTTTAATCGCCCTACTATGGTCAGGGACACATTTCATTAGACCAGTTTGCTCAAAGCCCCATCCCACCTGGCCTTGAACACTTTCAACGGTGAAGCATCCACAACTTCTTTGGGCAACCTGTTCCAGTGACTCACTACCCTCACAGTAAAGAATTTCTCTGAATTTCTAATCTAAACCTACCCTCTTTCAGTTTCAAGCCTTTTCCCCTTGTCTTACCTCTACATTGTCTAAAGTCCTTTTCCAGCTCTCCTGTAGCCCCGTTTAGGTACTGGAAAGTGCTAGGTCTCCCTGGAAACTTCTCCAGACTGAAATACCCCCAGCTCTCCCAGCCTGTCTTCATGGGTGGGGTGCTCCAGCTCTCTGACCATCTTTGTGGCCCTTTTCTGGTCTCGCTCCAACAGGTCCAAGTCCTTCTCATGTTGGAGGCCCCAGAGCTGGACAGGGCTCTCTTGGTGGGATCTCATGAGAGCAGAGTGGAGGGGGAAGATCACAGTCATGCGATGCTGCTCTGCTCGCTGCGACACCACTCCATCGGACAGTCACAGCCACACGTGGTCTCAAACTGGGGTAAAAAGCTAATGTGAAGAGTGGCATTTCCTTCTTCTGTCTCTCTATGACTCTAGCATAGCTTTGGACTGAAAAATTAACTTTGTCTAGAAGTACCAGAGGTTCCCTGAATGACAGGGAAATGTGCATATGAAGGTAGATAATTTGCTGCTGCTTAAGGGTCCCAGTCACTTAAAGGCTTCATTTCCTCTTCTTATGTCACCTTCAAGCTCAAAAGTTTACTGTTGCTTTCATTTTCTATACACATAGCCATTCTTAGATTTTTGCCTCCTGGGAATTTGAGGAAACGTACCAAAATACTTTTTAAGGGGTATGTGATCCCTTGAGGGACTTAGAGGCATTGCTAGCAATTTAGCTGTCAGGAGCTTTATTTTTTAGAATAGATATGATAGTACTTTTTAAACTACATTTTTTACTATGATACTTCCACAGTGAAGAGCCCTGATCTTCAGCTCTGTGAGTAGAGACATGCAAGAACAGTAAATGGAGAAATGGCAGAAAATGGGAACATGGCATGTTATACAAGTGTTGTTAAAGCTTCATGAGAAGATCCCTAACAAGGATGGTCTTGGATCCTTTTGTAAGTAAATCATAATTTAAAAAATCTATTACTTTATCAGCACCTCAGATTTTGACTCATGTTCCCCACTATTTTACTAGTAAAGTGAATAAGGCAGCAGGATGTTCTCACACTTCCAAGGACATTTCACTCTTGTGAAATGATGGCCCACTTACAGAAACTCAGTATCTGTTTCTTGTTCTTCCTCCCCCTGCACTCAGAGGAGATCCCTTGTTAGCTGTGCGATCAATAAGAAACGTATCTTCAGCCACAAGTAAATCTAGTTTATTAAAACACAGGTCTGCCAGTTAATTCAATTGCCAACAAAGTTGTAGCGTGGTCAATACAAAGAAAAGTGACCTCATAAGTGAGATACATACATCCTCTCGATGCAAAATTATCTGGTAATCGGAGGCATTGGACAGATACAGACAGAAGTATGTTGGTGAGAATAGACTGTGGCTAATTTTTTGCATTCTCTTGCAGTATTTGAAGTGTATGGTATCTCATGAGAGGCTTCAAGCTTGTCACTTGATGCTCAGGTCTGCTCCTGACAGGTGAAAACCACAGAAAAAGAGTTTGCCGCTTCCTTCCAATTATGTGCCTGCTATATCTGCACAGGTTACCATCTCAATCATATTCCCATTGCAAACCACTGCTAATATTCCCTTTTTCATCAATAGCATGGGATCAAGGAGTTCACGTGGCATCTTTAGGTCAGCTCTCAGGTATGCTGCTGCATTATTGAAATAAGGATTTGGAGCATGAACTTTAGTGAAGACTTCTGATAAAACTGTGCTTACATCAAAGGCAGCATCAAGTGACTGAAATAGATTGAACATAACTCTTAGACAGCCAAGAAAAAATGTGCCTTTCCCAGTGATTTGCCAAGCACTTTTCCACCTGACCAGCAATTACTTGTTTTCTGCATATTTCAGACAGAGCTAAAAATAGCTTGCTGCTGTTATTTTTGTTTGGAAGCAATAACATTCAGTTTGTGAAGTTCTTTCTCCATAAAAAGTTCAGAGCATTGAGAAGTATCTTCACAGGCAGAAACCTTCCTTTGGTCGAATTTCACAGTGAGGGAAGGCTCTCAGCATTTTTGTTAGTTTTCATATAAGACTGGCTGCTTTCTTGGAAAATATGACTAAACTTCTTGTCTGTTTTTAGTAAAAGATGAGGTAATTAAAACCAAAATCTAAATATGGTCAAAATGAGTTTGGAGCCTGTTTTCACTTAGGTCTGATTTTTAGAGAACATATTTTAGAAAATATTCAGAGACTTAAAAACACAGCCATTTGATGAAATTGTCTGAAGTACATATAGGAGTAGCTTCCCATTGCTTTCTAAAAAAGCTCTCCTCCACCTTCTCTGTTGCCCATCTTTCTTTCTGTACCTGGGTTAGTGCTTCCCTGTTGCATTTGTTCATGTTTGGTGTAACGAAATTCAAACCAACTGGAAGTTAATCCTATGAAAAAAGGGATCAGTTTCCACCTCAGAGGAGACAGAAGATGGGGGATTGGAGATGGCTTTGGCAGCAATTTACTGTTAGACTGATTTACCTGTGCAGAGGAAGCCACTCCCTAGCTACCTGCTTGGACTAAATTTTTAAACTTTGTCTTTGGATCCCTGCATGGGAAAGGAACTGCTTAGCCTCAGCTTTCAGAAAAGCACTGGCAACACTGGGCATAAAAACAAAGTGTTGCAATGACCTTGAAGGAATTGACACTACATGAAGAGCTGCAGGATGCAGCCCAGTGCTCTGGGCGCCAGCATCCTGCCCTCACTGCCAGCAGTCATCTTACTCACAACACTCCATGATGATGCCACTTGCTTGAAATCATTCTCTCACTTGACAACCCGTGAAAATGTTAAGCAGAATACCTTTGTGGCTGGCTCAGAGTGGAAAATTTAGACATGTTAGTGACTTCTGAGCAGCCTGAGCCAGTGCTAGGTCCTGCTTGCCCCTCTTCGTGCTTTTTAAGTCAGCCTCAGCAGAAAGCATCAGTGACAGTTTCTTTAATGTGTAACCCTTTTGCCAGTGTTTGCAAGGGGAACTGGCAGCGTACTGTGAATCTCTAGGGAATGACACTGTCTGAATGAACCTCTGCACCTGCAGGAAAATGGAGAACTGAGAGGTTCAGGCACAGACAATGAAGTGGTCAGGCGAGCAGTTTCCCTTTCCAATCACTTAGAATTGTGAAATGAAATAAAGGGACTCCAGTTGCAAGGTAAATTCCTTTTAATCCCTTGTCCTGGGGGGGGGTGGGGGGTGTGAAAAACAGAGGTATTTCTACACTGCTAAACAGAAGACAACCAGGGATCATACCCAGCCACCTGACCTCTGATCATCCTGACTCAGATTTGGTCACCCACAAAGACCTCTCTCCCAGAGACTTTTGCTCCAGACATGCCTGGCAGAGAGCATCAGAGCTGCAGGCTGGCCAGCAGCACAGCACACAGCCTACCATCGGATAGTGTGAGCCCAGTCTAGATATCCCATCCGGACTACACATATATTGCTGTGCAATTCTGCACCAGCTACCTGCAGCACAAACTTCTGATTTTTGCTTTGAAATTCTCAGCAGCAAAATAATAGAGGATGGGATCAAGGCTGCTGTTCATGGCAGCGAGGCAGAGATTGGCCACCAGCGCTTGGTGCAGGCTGGCCTGGCTGCAGCTGCTGTACATCAGGTGGACAGTTCTGAGGATGTGATAGGGCAGGAAACAGATGAGGGAGAGGATGAGACTGATGATGATGGTTAACATTGCCTTCTTGCTCTGCAGAGCCCTGGCCTTGAGCAGCGCTCTGATGGCAAAGACATAGCAGAACACAATTGTGCAGAATGGCAGAATGAAGCCCACGATGAGGACAAAGCAGTTCATCATGAGGTGCTTATGCATGCTGGAGGGGTGGAGGTCCAAGCATTTGACTGGGTTGCTGTAGCCAGCAACTCCCTTGTGTAAGAGAGGGCTGGCAGCTTCCAGCACGAAGATCCGTATGTCCATGTGGGTTGTCCTGGCACACTTCATATTGGTCGCTTTTCCATGTTTGAACGGGTACACGATGGCTACGAAATGAACCACACTCAGCACAGTGAGGAAATAAATGCTGCAGTACATATTCATGTACAAGGTGTAAGTCATGATCCTGCAGACGATATCACCACATATCCAACATGATCCCAAGATGAAATATGTGGACCAAAAGGGCAAAGTGGTCACAAACATGAGGTCTGAAATAGCCACGTTCTGCATGTAAATGTTTACTGAGGTCCTTTGTGAAGTCTGGAAGAAAAGAGGCCATTTCCAACAGCACACAGGAAGGAGATAAAGAGATACATGATGGGATAAATTACTTGTTTGAAGCCGTCAATTGTACAGTTGGAGGAGCTGTTAGTGAAGCTGCCATCTAGCGCCACCTTGGAAATGTTCGTAGTCTGAGCCAGCGTCTCCATTTTTCTGCCAAAGTGAAAAGAAGTGGTGTGAGTGCTGGGTTATGGGCTGGGCAGGGAGTTTGGCTATGTGGGACTATTTCACTGAGGGCAGAAATTGCAAGATGCAGAGGACAGTGGGAAGAAAGGGTTTGTTCATGAGTAATTACTTGTGATGTCCCAGTAAATACACATCTCAAGACACAAAGCCTCAAGTAAGCTCTAATGAGTTTCAGTATTACAGCAGCTGGTTGTTGTCTCAGCCTGTAGAAGTGCTGCCTTTTAGAGGTGCTATGTGTGTGCTTTAATGACAAGTCTCTGATCTTCGCTGCGCAAAACAAGCCAACTTGCTGTCGGCCATTTTGTGGCAGGGAGGTTTTGAGTCCCCAGTCACCTACCATGGAAACATCAAAACCTGATCAGAAAAGAAATCACTGCCCACTGCTAAGTCTGCATTTCAAATTAGGATGGAAAGCCAAAAGAACTGAATTTGCTTTTAGAACCAGGGAAATTTTTCTGGTATGTTTTTGGCAATATTTCCTGAGCAATACCAGACGTATTTTGATACATGTATAAATTAAGGACATTTTGACCTTAAACACTGTGCAAACACTGTGCTAATTATGCACTGGTCCTTTTTTAACTCCCTCCTCCTTGCACTGTATTTGTTTTTTCTTGTTAGCTTTTGGTGGCTTTCTGTCTCTTTTTGTGGGGCCTTTGCTTCATGTACCACTCTCTTAACCTCTTTTATGCTCAGCTGCTCTGCACCAATCAGTCATCTACACACACTGCAGCTTCCAGGGCAGCCCACATTTGCAGCCCTAATGAAAATGGCCTCTGAGAAAATGGGCTGTGTTCACAGAGAGTGGCATTTTTCCTCCTGTGAGGCTATAATTCAATCAAATCAAAACCACTCACCACTAAAACCTTCTAAATAATAAATTAATTTTTTTCTCATTAGTGTCTATTTCTTTTCTGAACTCTTGATTTCTTTTCTTGGCTCTCCTGCAGCTAGTAGTATTTTCAAAGGAAGGTGTCAGTATTGCTTCTTGTTTGACAGGGGAAGCAATTCCTTCTTTGTATCTGCCAACATATTCTAAAGATGGGGCATGGAAAGGTTTTAGCCTGAAAACCACAACTATGTGGCATTTCCAGATGCATGGAAAAGAAGCTTTTAATTTGCTCCAGCGAGAGTGATAATGTGCCCATGGTACATGACTGCATCCTATCTCTTATTCTGAACCTCACTGGCTTCACAATTTGAAACTAATTTGTTTGTACACATGGAACTTCCCTGGGGGTAAATTTGGCTTTACATTTGGGTGCTCCGAACGCCCAGCTACCCCGTGTGGTTATTCCCAGTGTGCTGTAAATGGGAGCTAATTTGCAAAGTGAAGCCATGGTGTGGGAGCCTGAGCTATGTTCAGAGCAGCCCATGGTATCTCCAGGGTGGCATCTCAGAGTCCATCTGAGTCCCTTAATATAGCAACCAGATGTGCCCCAGCAGGCGCCTTTCATCCGGCCCCACTGAGATGGGAAGCGTGGGAAGCACTACCCCAGGCTGGGCTCCCAAGGAACACTTCATGGATATTGGGTCTCAGCAAAGCCCTGGACTGAGTAAACATATGCTCCTAAAGTTAATCTCCTCTTTGTTTGAGATCCTTTTTCCTCACAGAGGAGAGAGAAAATATATTCTTCTTAAAAACAAATCTTTTGCAGTCAAAGGTCTTTTCATGGTTTTGGTTTTCTTTACAGAACAACTGTCTGATATACACGTTTTCTGTATGGGATTAAAGATCAGCTTTTCTCCAGGTTGAATGTGATCCCCCCATTTTGCAGGGGGATATTGCACCCTGAGGTACAGCAAAGAGAAGAGCCCTTCTGGAGGTGTTTTTCTGTGGTCCAAGCATCCTTGACTTCAGAAACCCTGAAACAGAAGAAAATATTAGGGAAGGGATCTGCCACCTCTTGAAGCATTCCAGTTGTGTGTGAAAGCTGTGAGGTAGAGGAGTGAAACGAGTTTGAAGCTGTAGATAAATTCCAAGCCCTGCTCAGCACTACAAGTGATGGCTTGTGCCCAATGCTCTCTGGTGAAGGATGGGATTGGGGCAATGAAAATTCAGTTGATGAAAGGCCCTTGGGTCCCTGCACCCTGGGGAGAGCACTACAAGCACAAGGGCTGAGGCACTTTGCTCAGGTTCCTCATATGAGGGTATCTAGGTAACAGCTACCATTAAAGCTACTCTGTCCTCTAACTGCACAAATGCTCCTCAATTCTCTTTCCAGCTAAAGACTGAGACTAAAAGTAGAATAGTGCATGTGCAATTGAGAAAATTCAGTATCCTTGAACCTGGCAAGAAAATCAGTTCTCAGACTCCTCTCCAAGTAATTCAAACACAAGTTTCAAGCTGTTATGGGATTTCGAAGAGAAAGAAGCTGGAGACCAGTCATCTGAAAGCTCTTAAAGCGCCATGGTGCCTGCCCTCGGCAAAGGGCCAACAATGACCCATGCAATTTTCATATGTAGATGCTCCTATTAGCTGTGTTTTAGCACACAGATCAAAGTAGAAAGGAAGGTGAAATGAAAGATTTCAAATGGGACTAGTTCAACCAGGCACAGAGGATAAGGGGAGAATTTTAGCCCTCCTTGAATCCAAGAACTATTATTAGCCAGCTAAGGTTAGGAAATGGCTCCTAGATACGCAGAAAGAATGACCTGAGGATAGGCAATAAACTTTGTTTTCAGCAAAATTGTCCAGCTGGTCTCCTGGGTCAGGAATGAGCAGGATGGATTAAGGGTGAGAGACTGGACCTATAGGACTTTTTTGGGACCCCCAAAAGAAGGAAGATTTTCAGTAAGATCTAACAGCCCTCTGAGAAATAAAGGAGAGAAAGGACAAACTGAAATGGGATTCTCTCTTCAGTGGTACTGCAAGATTTCTGTGATAGGAATTCTCTAACAGGAGATTTTTTCTATATATGAGTTTCACTGACGGAAGCTATCAAATGGAAGCAGCTGACACATGTCCTGAGGCTCTACAATCTCCCTGGCAGGAGAAAGAGAAGATCAGCTGAGCAAGAAAAAGGGAGCCTTTTCTGAAATAATTGCTGCATAAGTAGATTAGATGTAGAGTTTGGGTGGGTTTTTGTCTTTTCTTCCTCTCTGTGAAATCTTTAAAAAATATTTACAGCTTGATTAGTATGGATTTTATAAATAAATATTTACCTTTCATTACAAATTACACATATATTATAAATTATATATATTTATTACAAATATATATTTTGCCTTTTATCTTAGCCTGGCTTGAGTTCAATCTAAGGTAAGATGATAACAGAAAGACATTCCTTGCCTAAGGTGAATTTTACGCCCTTACCAAATGGATGGGTGTGCAAGAGAGGTGGGAGGCCGATAGAGCAAAAATAAGAGGAGATTTGTTTAATTGAAGGAGATACTAAACTAATAAAAACGCCCCAAACCCATCATATTTTAAGCTCAGGATGCAGGTGGCAGTCTAGCAGCAGAGGTGCTGAACTGCCCAGGGTGTGATGTGTATGTCCACCTCACCAGGGTGTGTGTGTGGAGTGCCAGGGTCTGGGGGCACAGCAGGATGGGGCTGGCTGTCTTGAGGCAAGGATGGCTCAGCAGGAGCAGGGGAGGAGCAGGTCTGCCCGAGGAACAGACCTTCTGAGGTTTCTATGCAGATAATTTGGGGCTGTGAGGGAGGAGCTGGTGGTGGCTGTGGTCATTGTGGGTACCAGGGATGAAGAGTGTGATGTTTGGGGCTCTGCTATGAGGCAAGAGAAGAAGCTCAGTCAGACCCAGCACTGCAATAGATGGATGAGGCAGTAGAGAGTAGAAATTTAGGTGTGTGAGGAGCTTAGGGAACAAAGGCAAGCAATACAGGAAGGAGAGACTACACTGTACCCGATGCAGATTCAGGCTGCTGGTGCTGCAGACTGAGAGGTTTGCAGAGGTGTATTTAATTAGAAGCAACAGGGCAGCTGAGGGGCATAGGAGAGCAGAGGGCTGGGCTGACAACACTTGCGAGGGCAGTGAACACACATCCAGTGCACCTCTGAAAAGGCCAGGAGGGAAAAAAAGCCCAGCTGCAATAACTAGGGAAGGGAAATCCAACTGCCCACAAATCCAATAGACTGGCACATGCCATCTTGAATGCCTGATGAAAACCAAATCTTATGCATAATTCTGCACTGGTGCTCAAACCTGAAGAAGAGAGAGGGCACCCATCAGGCTTGGCCTGAAACCAAAACCCTGATGCAAGGGAAACCTCAGAGACCTGCAGGAGAGAGGATAATCAATAGAAGCCTGTGTTGCCATGCTACCAGCTTTATGGTAATGATAGTGTAGGATGCTCGGGTGGAGGAGTGGCACTGTGCATGAGGGACTACATTGCTTGCAACAGTGTAAAAATATTGTGGCTAAAGAGAAGCACAACAGGGTTCTTGTAGGCAGACATCACATAGTCTAATAATAAAAATATAGTACTAGGAGTGTACTACCAAACTCCTTATCATGATTGTGACAGTTGCCAGAAAATATTAAGTGAGGGTAGGAAGACGAAAGCAGGTGGCAACAGGAGGAGGTTTTGGGTGTCTTTATAAAGATGCATGGCTGCAGCAGAATGGGATGTGATGTCCATATGCAACAACTTCTGGTTCCTAGAATAATTAGTCCTGCAAACAAATGCCATTCTACCTTGGCATTCTACCTCTACAAGATGCCATTTGATCCTTAGTGCTGTACAGGCCCTAGTTCAAGCAGGTTTTGGTGAAGGGAGTTTTGTACTGCTAATCACAGTAGAGCTGGGCTCAGCAGCATTGTGGAACAAAGAAGAAGTCACAAAAGGAAGAAGCCTACATTAATTTGGGGGCTGTTTAGGAAAACAAACAGAAAATTCAACAAGCCTATATTCCAAAAGAAATCAGCAATTTAAGAAGTACTGAGCTCAATGTCTATCAGTGAAATAGTTACCAAGACTATTATAAGGAAAAGATCTCCATTTGGAAAGCAGAAGGCTTGTCAAAATGGGGAGAACGGGGAAGTCTGTATTATGACAGATCAAATGTGGAGGGGAGACTAGGAGCATTTAAGAAAAAAAAAGTGGAAGAGCTTCTGGTAAAGGATGTTCTGATTGACAGTAAGTTTTATAAACCCACTGAAAGATGAAAACCACTTGGGAGCTGGCAGGGTTGCTTGGTGGCAAAAGATCTCTTCGGGACAAGGTCATAGCAGGAAAACGCAGGGAATTGACTCTTCCCGACCAAAGATGTTGGGATATTTTCATGTCTGGTGCAGCAAAAAGGTCACAGGAGCCAGCTCCACTTGACAGATGTGGGCAGGAAGTATTAAACCAACCAGATAAGTGGGAGGCCAATAAGTAATTGAGACCAGATGGCACTCATATCAGTATCCCAAAGGATCTCAACTGTGAGACTGATGGCCAAGGCACGTAACCCACCATTGTAATCAGGCACGGTGCCAGGGGACTGATGTGTCATCAGTGCAGCTCTCATTTACAAGAAAGGCTTGATAAGGCAGCTCAAGGCCACGAGCTGGTCGTCAGTCCTGGGAGCTAGTGACCACTGGGAATGATTTTCTCCTCTGGGACATTTTGGGGGCATCTGTAATGAAGAATGAAGGCACTGAGTTAATTGAAATGCCAGTCTGCTGAGAAAGAGTCATGTCTTCTGAAAAGGGAGATCCTGTTTCACTCACCCACTGAAGGGCTGTGATGACAATGGATGAAGGGAACCCAGTGGCTATTTTGTACATATGTTTGGATATACATATATGACCGAGGGAGATTTTCCCCTCTACTTCACTCTTGTGATACCCCACCTGAGCACTGTGTTCAGCTCTGAAACCCCGACATAAGAACTTCATGGACCTGCTGGAGTGGGCCCAGAGCAGGGCCGTGAAGATGATCAGAGGGCTGGAGCACATCTTCTGTGAGGACAGGTTGAGAGAGTTGGGGCTGTTCATCCTGGAGAAGAGAAGACCCCAGAGAGACCTTACAGCAGCCTTCCAGTATCTAAAGGGCCCCTACAAAAAAGCTTGGGAGGGACTTTTCACATGGGTATCTAGCGATAGGACAAGGGGGAATAGAATTCCTGGAAGTGTTCAAGGCCAAGTTGAATGGGGCTTTAAGCAGCATGGTGTAGTGGAAGGTGTCCCTGCCCCTGGCAGGGGGTTTGGAAGGAGATGATCTCTAAGATCCCTTCCCACCCAAACCATTCTATGGTTCTATTATATGTGTGCATTTATAGAGTTGCATTTGTCAAAGCCTTCAACATAGCGCTGCAACAAAGGTTTCTTAAGTACCCAAGTTGCCAGAGAGCTGGAATTCACATTCTTTCGTGGGCTGAAAGCTGGCTGAAGTGTAGGAAGTGAAGTGGGGGCTCAATAAATCACTAATGGGGTCCTCTAGGGTTTGCTACTCAGACTAGGTTTATTCAATGTGTCTATCAACAGCCTGGAGATGACAATTCTCCAGGTGGGCAGATGCTGTGCTGGAAGGGTGGCAGATAAGAATTAGTATATTTTAATGTAATGTGATGCATGCTGGTGAAAAATAATCTAAATTGTGCCTAATTATATGAACTTTAAACTGGCTGTTGCATTCAGGAAAGGGCACTTGGCACTGGCATCATTGACCATTTGCTGAAGTCAGTTCTGCGTTGGTTACAGCAGCAGAAGCAACCAAAATTGTCAGCAAAGTGAGGGGCATTATCAAGAAGGCTGTGGAGAACAGAGTAGGGTGTCACCTTGTATAAAACCTTGATGCATTCCCACAGTGAGCAGCTCTTGCCTCTACACTGAAAACAGAGATTATGGAGTTAGAGAACGAGCAGAGAGAGGCGAGGGAAGTAGTCAGCAGCCCTGGGCTACCCCAGTTCTTACAGAGGGCAGTCAATCAAGTCATATGGCATCTCAGCAGAGAATGGGATGGGTTTCTGTGCCATGCCTGGACAGAAGGAGACCGTCCTTTTGAAGATGTGTGGTGGAAGGGTGCTGCTGCTAAAGGTCTAAATACAAAACCTTCACTGTCTCTGGATGTGTAAATAAACTCTCAATTTCTAAACTGCTGATTTGAGATCTGCTGCTCTGAATCACTGGATTCACTATAACATGAGGAATGACGAAACAACTTCATTTTAATAAGATGTTCTTCATATGCAAAGTTAAATGGGGAAATCAGGCTGTTCCATAAAAATATACTACTTTGCTATGTAAAGTGATAAGTATATGGAATCTCTTCTATGCCAGGAAAAATGATGATCTTTGCATCTATCACTGTAACTCTCTGTCTGAAGAGAACCCCAGACACCTGAGTCTGTTGTTTATTACCCAAATAGAAAGGCAATCATAATATCTCTGCATTTGCCTCTGCACTTCCAAGAAAAACAGAAGTTCTCATGTTTTTTTAAAGTACCCACTGGCTTTCTTGCTAATATTCACTTTGTTTCAGGAGCAGCAGTACCAAGAATAAATGAAAAAAATACAATATTTAGAATTAACACTAAATTCATCAAAGCATGACATATTTTTAACCTTTCTAAATGTACAATAACAAAAAAAAATCTAGAGTCTGACATTTAACACCTTTTATTTTTGAAGTTTGCCATAAGCCAAATGCATATTTTTCATCTAGTTAAAAAACAAGGCTCACTTAATCAGATCCACAACTTCATTGTTATCTTCCATCTGGCAAACAATCCTAGTTACATAAATCTACCCCTTTTTTCTGCCAAAAAAGTTTCTCAACACCAGCTTTGTCTTAGAGAAGTTTGGTCAACTATCACTGCTTCTGGCAAATAATACACTAACTCCAAATAATAAGAAAGAAAAGTAGGTTGTATTTTAATCATTGCAACCATTTTATCAACAGCAGAGAAAGTAGACAAATCTTGTCCTACCTCAGCTTGTGTGCCTTCTGGTGTGTTCAGTATTTCTTTCTTCTGCTTGCTGCTGCTCAGAGACTTCAGGATTTTTAATGGAAAGGAAACCCGCAAAAACTTGATGCAAAAACCAAGTGCTACTAATGCAGAAGCCAAAGAAAAACCATTAACAGGGTAAAGGGAAGTAAATCCTGGTTAAAAGTTCTTACATATTCTTAAAAGATAAATTTGCTCAGCTCAGGGACTGGTTCTTGCAATCACAAGGCAATCTTTCATTACTTTCACCTGATAAAAGAGTCTCTACAGCTACATGGCATGTTGAGAAGCATTCTGAATTTCTGTGTTCTGGCCCACACTTCTATATATGTGCTTTCATTCATCAGAATTGCTCAAAATATTAAGAGGAGATGCCCATATAATCTTTGCATGAATCATTAAAGATGTTCTTGGAATTAGGGAGAGGATATTTGTTTTGATTACTTCCCACAAAACACATAAATAACAAAATTGTAAACAGGCTGCTGGGATTTGGTGCATAATCTCATTCAACTCGTAATTCAAGGCTGAGTTAACAAGCTGAGGGACTAATTTTCCTTGAATTTTTACAGGAACAGATATAGCTCTGTTAAGCCATGAGCAAATGGCTGCAGTGAATGCCTTACTCCCTTAAGTTTCACCACTTCTTAGTGGAGCAATGCTGACTGCACAGATGGGTGTTTAGAGCCCACTGCTGTTGTGAAATAGGTTTCTTTACATACTGTAGGTGTAAAAGCTGGATTATTTCTGTCCTCTGCTGTCAGCACGTGCAGGTGGACCAGCCACATTCAAGTGTTTTCCGGTTGCTGTGCTGCATTTCATATTGGCAGCAGGTCAGGAGTCCACACATGGCTGCTTAGCACAGCAGATGGAGAGTCTCCAAACAACCCAGCCTTCTTGCCACCCACACTTGTAGTTACCTACACCCCAAAGTGCTTTGGACAAAGATTGTAATCTCTCCTCTATTTACCACTCGTACATGTAAACTTGAGAACAGCCAAAATAGTGCTTTGGGTGTGCTCCCATGTGGGGTCATGGTGGCAACGAGCAGTGGCTGCAAAGACTTGTGTCACCAGAGCCCACAAGTCCCTAGACCCACAAGCAGCTCTGTGGGTCCTCTTTTTTAGCATGGAGCTGAAAAAGGACATAGGAGACCAGCTTAGCTAAGAACTAGTCTAACTCTTTTGGTCTCCAAGGTGAGCACAAAAAGTGGTTTTTGACACTTGCCTGTGTTTGAATTGACAGAGCAAAGTCAACTTAAAAAGCATCGCAGCAGAGATCCGCATCAAGTGAATTTTCAAGGCAGGTACTGTAGACTCCTGACACAGGACGTATCTTCTCACCCAGCTCACGTGGACTAAAGCAGGGCGGAAATGGTCCTGTGAGCAGCTCTGTGGGCAGAGTCCTTTGGGAAAGAGCCATGACATGCATCAGGGACTGCAGCCGCTTCAGCCAGTGAGGCCACTGCCAAAAGGCAGCTCTGGCCTCAGTCTTCACTTGGGCAATGCCCCAATAACAGACTGCATCTTATCTGCAACTGGCAGAGACTAATTTAGGCATTGCAGTAGCAGTCTGATGACATCCCCATCACAAGGCATGTGGCGATAATCAGTTTGGGACTGATAGGCAGCCTGTTCTCAGATACAGGCTCAGGGGCTGAAACACGCAGAAAAGTTAAGACATTGATCACATTTTGTTTTCCTGAGATATTTTGAGAACAACTTTTTCACCATGTGATATGAATATCTTCATTGCCTGGGTAATTTCCCACATTCACCTTCTTAAATGCCCTGCTTTCTGGAGAGTACTGCTTCCTCCCTTTTATAAAGTAATTCTATGTTTTGCTTTTAGCCTGGCTTTGAATAAATGAGGTTGGCTGCCAACTCACCCTGCACCTGATGAGCTAGATCCGGAGTGACTGCTTGGAATTTTTTAGAAACATTCGCTGTATGACTCAGCTTCCGAGGGGAGTTTATTACATTTCTTACTAATAAAAACTTCAGTAATTCTGAAGAAGACATCTCAGAATATCATGAAGAATCAAAGACTTTCATCACAAGATGCTGCGTGCATATCACATATTCAACAGCAGTTAAGAGCCAAGACTGTTTCTGAGTATATAGATGCATAGATGTTTGAGGACACAGCAGAGTGCAAATGACCCCTCTGGGCTGCAGCTAGTCTCCATCCTGCCTCTGTTTCTGTTCCCTTTTGCATTTCTGGCTCCACAAGAGCCCAATTTCAAGACAGAAATGCAGGAGGGGGTTGCTCATACTATTCCTTCACCTTTCTCATAAAACAACATGCCCTCCAGCCGTGCACAGGGGTACTGCCCAAAGAGAAGGGCTACAAATACGTAAAGAAGAAAGATTTTGGGTCTGAAATAAGTAATCCAGGCTAAGTAGAAGCAAAAATTTAGGCTCTCCTTCTCCTTCTCCATGTTTACTATAGGCTAGTTCAAGTGTCTTTTTGGGCTGAGCACTACCTGCTAGGGGTGCCAGTCAAGGGGCCTGTGTACCACACTGCCTGTGTGGGACACCTTGGACATCCCAAATATACATCATGCCATCATGTGCCCCACAGGCCAGGCCTCCTCCTCCAGCAGTACTGTGCCACCCTAAAGTCAGGTGATGTGCTGTCTCAGAGTGGTCCATCCCTACCCCCTTTTCTGGTGCATCCCTCCAGCACTGCCATCTCACTGGGCAGTTTCATCTGCTCCACACCTCAGCAGAGGGGCCGAGAGCACCTGAAACCCACATGGGTCTTGCTGGATGCACACAGCTCAACAGAGTCCTGGAAGTTCATCAGCTCACAGAGCATGGACACTCTTGCACAGCAGCTCCAGCGTCTCGGCTTCCCACAGACACAACGACTCTACATGGGAGACATGGAAATCCCCAGCACCAGGAGAGCTGGGGTGAGATACCAGGTCTCCCAGGCAACCCAGGTGAAGCAGCCTGCATATTTTTCCAGTTGCTCAGTCAATGTTTTGCTGTCTGGAGGCACAAACTTCTAGTGGCAGAGTTTCACTTTTTTCCATGCCAAAAGATTTTTGTTAAAAATGGATCTGTCAAACAGACAGAAGGGATTACCTCCACTGAAGATTTTAGCACTGCATGACTTCAACATGGCAGCTTAGCCTACTAACACACATCTATTTCCAGAGACCAAAATTATAAGCCTACATTCATTTTCTGTGCAATCCAGAAAAAAACAGCATCCAATGTTAGTAGCTCATCTGCTGTCAGCCATAAGGCTGGATGGATGGGAAGACAAAAGTGACAGCTGCATGAAGAAGGGGGAAGAAGCCAGGGCAATTTTAAAAGGAATTATACAGGAAGGAAAAGCACAGATGGATTTCAAGCTGTTTCTTTTGCAACATTAGTAATGGCATTTTTTTAATTGCCTGTAGTCCTTTCTTACTTGTTTACAGTTCCTCGTTAAAATACTGTTGAGAGTGGAGGAGCGTTAATATATAGCTGGAATGGAAAAAGACATCTAATGCTGTCTTTAAGTAAAATAAACTGTTCTTTTTTAACTATGAAACACTAAAACTGGTAATGTTTTTGTCAGCTTCTTCAAAGGTGGCTGTGGGCCTTGGGAAAAATTGATTGTCTCCAAAAGTTGTGGAGATGATGGCAGCTGGGATCATTAATGCTCTTCCCAGAGAATAATCGATCCAATCCTTGATTCTGAAAAGACTGAACTGGAGAAGGACAAAACACCAAACGCCTTCAAAGGTCTTTATCTAAAACCCATTGAAATCACTGGAAAGAATAGTGTCTTTTTGGATTAAAACCTAAACAAGACAGACTCAGAAACCATGGCTGGAAAAAAAAAAACAACTCCTTTTCTCTTTCTCCTTCAGCTAGCTAAAAGCATTTCAGATCTAACATGTGCAAGCTTGTCAGCATGTCAGGTATATTCTGTCTTCTCCATGTAATGTACCTTTCAAAACCTTTCCGCAGCCATTTCTCTACCTACCCATCACCATGGTGCCAAAGTTGCTTTCTGCTTGTGTTACTATTTCTGGTTTGTGTGTTAGACATTACAGGATTGCACACGGGCAGGATAATGCAAGTGCGGAATTTGAAGGATTTGGCAATGAATCTAGTTACCTCTATCTTAAGATTTGGTCTTCCAAAGACTTGTTAATTATATTTGGCACATGTATGCATGCATGCACACAGTGCTGTGTTTTGGTCTGTGTTTACCACACAATAAATGTTCTTCTGAAACCTGAGAATTCTCCTGAGCTCTCCTTCCCCACAAATATAGAAACTCAAAGCAAAACAAGCTTCCTTTTTTCTCTCTTTAATGACTCTTTCACGATATCCCTGACCCAAGAGCTGGAAAAAATCCAAAGACAACCTTCTAATATCAGAATGCCCAGATGGAGATGCTCAGCTTCTTATATCCAGTGGCCAAACACCACTGTAAGATACAGCCTGCAAGTCCTTCCACATAGCCCACTACCTCCAAGCCCACTTTGATGTCAACGTACTCATCAATGATAGTTAGCAAAAACTTTAGGAGAGACCACCATGTGCCTTGCTGCACAATGTGGGACATAAGTCCCCTGCTCTTGTCATCTGAGGCTGATGGGTTCCACTTGCCAGTGGTCCTTCTCCCTGGAGCATGTGGGAAGTTCTTCCTCCAGGCACTGGCTGCTGCCGACATGAAAAGTAAGTTTAAATTTTTGTCCTTGGTCTGGATTTTAATGATGTTTCTTCAGATAAAACTCAGATGGGATTAGATCTCAGTACACACATTTTCTATTCTAGTGACTTTGGAAAATGGTTTATTGTGTGCTGTTTGATGTTTTTTAAGCTGTATTTTATAATGGCATATAAAATTATCTATAGATGTGATTTTGAAAGAGATCACAACATGACCTTTTGTCCCTTTTTTTTCTCGGAATTTCAGGAAAATATCCATGTGTCTGTGATGGGCCATAAATGCATTGAAAAAGAAAAGATCTTTTTATAAATGAAATTTCTACCCTTGAAAATTGCTAGCATGACATACTTCTTTTGTAATTAGTTTGCAACTATTGTCCCCCCAGATAAAAGTGAGAATTCATTTGAGTTCATCTTTGTCACAGGCTACATGTTTTTGTGACCTGATTTCATGAAATCCTCTTGACAGTCATATACTGAAAACAAAACTGTCTAAGCAAGGCTGGCTGTGGTGGTGACACGAGTGGGAGAGGGAAGGGTAAGTTCTGAGGTGGCAGGGTCCTCCACCATTACAGGATGGCGATTGTTCAGTGCTAAGGGAAATCCATCACACACACATCCCTCCCTGCTGCTCTCTGGGAAGTTGCCGTGCTGAGCTGATTAATGCAATCATTTCCCTTTACCTTAGACATTTAAATCATGGTGGACAACAAGCTGCCCATGAGCCAGAAGTGTGCTGGAGGCCAAGAGGGCCTATGGAATCCTGGGATGCATTAGGAAGAGCATTGCCAGCAGGTCGAAGGAGGTGATCCTGCCCCTCTGCTCAGCCCTGCTGAGGCCACATCAGAGTGCTGTGTCCAGTTCTGGGCTCCTCAGCAGAAGAGAGGCAGGGAGCTCCTGGAGCAGGCCCAGCATTGGGCGACAGAGATGACGAAGGCACTGGAGCATCTCTCCTTTGAGGAAAGGCTGAGGGAGCTGGGCCTGTTCAGCCTTGAGCAGAGACAGCTGAGAGGGGACTTCATCAATGTATACCTGTATCTGAAGGGATGATGTCCAGAGGATGGAGCCAGGCTCTTCTCAGTGGTGCCAAGCAATGGGTCAGGAGGCAACAGGCAGAAACTGATGCACAAGAAGCTCCACCCTGTGGTGAAAGAACACCAGGAAGTTCCACCCTATGAGGAAGAACTTCTTTACTTTGCAAGTGACCATGCACTGGAACAGATTGTCCAGAGAGGTTGTGGAGTCTCCTTTATTGGAGATAACCAAGAACCATCTGGATGCAATCTTGTGCAGTGTGCTCTAGGATAACCCTGCTTGAGCAGTGAGGTTGGACCAGATGTCCCACTGTGGACCCTTCCAACCTGAGCCATTCTGTGTTTCTGTGAACTCTGAGAAGAGTCTCTGAGAAGAGAAGCCCAGGGTGAACTCTCCTGCTCCATGTGCTCAGACACCAAGCGCAGGGGCACTTCAGTGTCACTGAAATTGTCTGGATAGATTAAACCCACCAACACTATCTTATAAGAGCTAGACATTACTTTATTTGGGTCACGATGTGTAAAAAATCATTCCTGCCACATGTACCCCCTTCAAGATTTTTCACTTACTTATTTATATATTTATATACTTTCAGCAAAGACATTAATGCTCATTGGTTCTAAGTTACATAGTTTTCCTTATTAATTAGTATTCTATCCTCTATTGATTATTGATCTATCACTCCTCATGGTAATGAGCCCACATTTTTTTCATCCCTCTTATCACCTTTTTTTCATCCCTCTTATCACCTTTTTTCAGGCAGAGAATCTCCAACTCTCCAGGCTGTAATTTCCTCTGTATCTTCTGGTGACTCCAACATGTACTTGAAGGGCCATAAATTTAAGATCCCAGATATCCAATCTTCAACTCCCTCAGGCTTTGTTTATTGAAGCTTACCAGGGTAAGTTTAGCAAACTTCAGTTTTGGTGATTTAATGATCAAAGTAACAGTAAGAGTCTGTGAAAAAGAAACTTGACTTGGGCTGGCTACAAGTGGGCACTGCTTATGAATAATTAGAAAAACTAATTTAAAATTCGTCAGATCATTTCCAATATCAGCACCACTCTTTGTGGTTGGTTGTCATCAGCTGACCTTGTTCACCAGCTCAAGCAGTGTTTGGGACCAATCTGGGCAGCTCTGAGCAGCCTGACATGGGCTGGCTACACAACTGGGTGATAGTCAGTCCATCTTGCATAGGATTTTACAGTGATGATTAAAGTACCTCGTGTTTTGCTTTCAGAGTCATCAGTGCAATGTGGAGAAGCTGGGCAGAGGCTGATTGGTCTTCTGCTGGAAGTAGAAATAAAGATATTCATTCAGTTTTGTTTGGCAGAGATGTTTCTTCTACTTTGTTGCTGTTGCTACAGGACCAAAGCTGTAATTCTCTGGAAATGCAGAGCATGCCACCAGGGAAGAATTAGCACAATGGTTTTAGTTTTATGCAACTTTCTCAACACCCAGTGACTGATCATTTAGAAGAGAATAAACAAAATGAAGTAAGCTGTTTGTTCAGCATGTTCCAACACCCGTCCATCTGCTTCCTTTTGTACTCACAGTCCCTCAGCCACAACTTTTCTTATCAGCCACTTTCAAAAATATGACTCATTTTTCACATAATAGACTGGGTGGAAAGTAGAGAAGTTTTTGTATGTAATAAAGCTTTCTCTTTCCCAGGATCTCCTGCATTAGCTCATATTTTATTTCTCATTAAAGAGAATGACACAATGAAAATGTACTCCTTCTAGCTCTAGTTAGCTGCAGCAGGACTCACTGTCTGTGCCACAATTAGCTCATCTTGGCTCTTCACAGAACCAGGTACATGAAGCTTTGGTATGGCTAATTCTAGGACAAGGAGGAGCCACAAGGGGACCGAGTGTTAGTACAGTTTATGCACAGTCTCCTCCTTTCTACTCAGACTTCTTGTTAGCTCAGCTAACACACTTCCATGGCTACAAAGCAGAAGCCACTCTAAAGTGGGGACATTGGCCAAAACATCTGCCCGCTCAGATCCCTCAGGTTTTGAATCTGTTGCAACACCATAAAAGCCATATCCCCACACAGATGAAATGGCTCCATGGGAAAAGTCTGTGTAGTCTGCTCTGCTGGTGACATCTTCTGTTACCATCCCTTTTCCATGGCACCATGCTGTACCCTGCTGGCAACAAGGCTGATCCTGGATTCCCAGGTGAAAGCTGTGTTTGCCTAGAACATTTATCCTCAGTCTTGCTTGTGCTAGTCTGGTTTTAACATCATCTTGCCTGGCTGAGAGACAAGAAGCAAAACACACAGCACGCTGTCAGTAGATTTCCAGTTCTGATGAAATCTCACAGGGTTTGTCACACAGATCTTGTGCTTTCTCCCAGTGAGACCCTCATATGCATCAGACAACCACTGCTGCCACAGGAACCTCTCATGAGCTCAACCAATTTCCCTGTGATCAGAACATCACTTGCCAAGCAGAAAGGGGACATATCCAGTAAACCCAGAGGTCCCCTCCTAAATCTGCTGGGACCTCTGACCCACTTGTGGGATGTCTGTGGCACCCTGCTGGGCTAAGGAAAGCTCTTACCAGTGTAAATTATGTCTCTGACTGATAAACTGTTGTTTTGCATTCCTCACTGCTGAGCAATGCAATTTTTCTTTTTTGCTCCAGTCACTAGTACCCATGCACAGGACAAGAGTGGGACTGAGGCCCATCACATCTGCTTGAGATGCTCAAACTTTGCTGTGCTTTTTTATTGTGCTTTTTTATTCTGTGACACTAAAGTTACTACAGAAAGTCAAAGGCTTATGTAAAGAGGAAACAAGATGGAAGTTAATATGCTTTAAAATCAAGGCAGCAAGTTACCTTCTGTATCTGATAATGACTTGATAGAACTACATGATGCAGACTCTAAAAAACACCACTGAAGAAAGCTCCAAAGAACGAGACCTTTAATATGTCTTTTGCACTTCATTTGCTCCATTCTGCATTTTAATTTCCTAAGTATCTCCTAAGTGCATTCAGTAGAATAGTAAGTATAATTCCTATGAGCTAGCTAAATTACTTCTAGCAAATTTATATCAGCACTTATATTGTATTAGCATCATTACATTATAATTTAAACCTTTCATTTCACCACTAATCAAAGACAATTTTTGCAAATAAACCAAATCTTCTAATTTGCCTACAGTATCATGTCTTACTTTCTTTTTTAATAATTAAGCATGGTCACTATAGCCTCTGTAGGTAATAGAGTAGTTTCTATGTGTCAGAAACATTGCCTTTTGTCAAGCAAAATTCCTAAGTCTAATATCCTCTGCTTGCATCTCTGCAAAGCAGCATTATGTACAATATCCACCCAATATAACACTGGAAAATTCTGCTTCCCTTTGACAGGCAATACTGAAAACATCTGCTGGTGTAAGCAAATTGGCTGAGGAAACTGCATGCTCCCACTTTAGGGATGTTTTCTGTTCATTTTTCATCTCTCTTGTGTATAGATGCATCACTTGTATTGCTGACACGTATTAGAATGGGAATGGTAAGACTAAAGTGCTGGAATTATCCAAAAGATGAAAGCACGATTTTGCTATGCCAAGAGTTTGCAAATGGGCGATAGAGGCTCTTTTCTATTTGAGATGGTGAACTGTAGTAAACCTAACACAATTTTAAATATTGTGCTTCAACACAAGAAATCTTAGCCACGGTTAGGATTCACATTCATAAAGATACCATCCAAATTATGTTTGGCTCTTCCTTGAGGTACAACATACAATGTCTGCAGGCCATAGCCATAGAAACATAAATATATTGCTTCTCTTTATGCAACTATTCAATGGAAGGAAAAAAGAAATCAAACTAGTGATGAAGAGCTGGTCCATATATATTAAGTCACTGCTGGGTGACCATCAGGCCATGCTCGTGTTCACCAGCAAGAGTGGAGACTGCAGCTAGAAAGCAGGGACTGCCTTTGACAGTGCACACTAGTAGCCTTATTTAAACCATGCAGAATGATAAGCTAAACAATAAGAATTAGCCTTGTATCTCAGCCATTTCTATGTGCTGCCAGCCGACTGTTAAAAAAAAAAAAAAAAGAAAGCTTTATCCTGAAGACCAGGTTTTGGAAGACCAAACCTATAGATGTACACATACATTCTTCACAGCACTGCAAAAGAAAGTCAGATGTCAAGAAAGGCCACTCAAAATCAGTCAAGATGCTCACTTTACCTGGCACCCTGATTGCGACAGGGACAAATCAAGGATGCCCGTGGAGCAGTTCAATAAAAAACAAGTATGTAGCGATGTTTCCCTAGAACAGTCTTTCAGCTGTCTACAATTCTTGCTTAAAGATTTGCTGCAGGAGGACAGTCTAGAGATTTAATAACCCTTGATGGGTTTTCCTCCAATGAATGTCAGCCTTTGGGAACCCAACACCTTGCAGAGAAGAATTCCTTTGAAGAAGTACATACCATGGAAATAAGTGCTGCAGAATTAGATCACGTACGTTAGACAAATATATATACATTAGAATTACCTGCATGAAATCACATTCTTTCATGTTTATTGAACCTGCTGGCTGTCACCTTTCTTTGAGACTCCTTGCATCCTCCACCAAAAAAGGACAGGAAAAATTGTTCCTTCCTACGTACGAAGAAAACATTGGCTGGTTGAGAATGAGGATATACCTAGAGCAGCATCCAGTCTTCTGTGTGCGTGACAGAGAAGGACAGGAACAAGGCAAACTTAGATACTTCTTCCCCTTAGTATTCTCCCACCTTGCCATTATTTTTAGCATGGACAATTTTGTTTGTTTATTCTGAATTATTTTTGAGCCCCTTGAGCCAGTACAGAAAATCATGGTGCATTTGAAAGACAGCATGCATCTTTCAGTCATTAACAGAGGTGAAAGATTTTCTTTTATTTTCAAACTTGATGTCAGTACAGTCAATTTGTAATCACCCCTTCCAGGCTGTAGACCTTTGACACAACTCCATGTCATGTCTGGCAGGCTGGAGGGTCCCAGCCTACACATCCATGCCATGTATAGAAACCATGTTGCTCACCTTGGCCATTTTTAACTGTAAATCTTTCTGGAGTTAATAACCACTGAACAGGGGCACTCGATGCTGCACAGGACATTAAAAACTCTAGATTTACCCAGTGGTGCAGTAACTTGGGGTTTTTGTCTGCTCCTGAACTCCGAGGTCTTCTTACAATGAACTTTTGTGTTCGTGAGGCCGCCATGAGCTCAGAGCCCCCCATCTTAGGGAAAAAAGTAAAACTGCCAAACATGGATGCTTCTGATGTGCATCACTTTGCATCTGTCTTTACTAAATCTCATGTGTCATTTAATTGCTCCGTTATTCATACTCACATGGTGAGTCAAAGTCAATCCTCATCTTTGCTATTCTGCAGAACAGCGAAGTGTTCTGCATATCATCGTCAAATTTATTCTCCTCACCTTTTGCCTTCTTTTCTAGATTATTTTATTATGTGGAACAGCTGAGTCCCAGCAAAGACTTCTGGAACACACCAGTAGCAACCCCCTTTTTGCCCTAAAAATTGCTATTTTCTTCTACCCTTCCTCCTGATTATTAACACAATGACCTTCCCTTCTATGCACTAGCTGCTAAGTTGCTTGAAAGGCTTGCATTTAGATTCTTCAGTAGTCATTAGACATCATCAGATGTGCTGAATCCAGACCTCCTTTTGTCTCATAACTTTTTCAGTCAGAGGAACTCAATATATTTATTTTGCGACACAATTTACCACTCTAAAATTTCTCCCTCACTAGAAAGAAATTCTTCCTCACGCTGCCTGGTTTATGAATCTATTCACTAATTATCTATGTTTTTTCAAGAGCATCACTAGTAATTTGCCCAGTACACATGCCAGGTTTCCAAATTAGTAGCTTAATTTTTCACATTAGCTCTCTTCCATTCCTTTGGTAGTAAGACAGCTCTAAGTGCAGTGTTATACATTACAGTGAGAAATGCAGCACTTTCTGCCTGGAGCTTCTTGGGTGCACTTTGGATAAAAACATCAAGTAATGGGCACTCATTAATGTTAATACTGTCTGCTTCTTCCAAGACACTTTTAGTGAAAATTGAGATGTGTCCACTGATACATTCTCTGCAAGAAGTGCTACACAGACTCTTCTTCAGTGGATAGATCCAAAAATTATGAATGCTTTTTTTCCCTGTCTGTGGCTTTTTCTTCCCTGCGTGTTTCACACTCCAATCATTGAGCTACTGAAACAAACTCCTGACAGGCTTTCTGCTCCTGATGTGGTTTTAGGATTTATTAATTGATTTTAGTAAATAATTCCCTGGATTATTCGAATTTGGAAGGGGGGATGTTTAGGAGGAAGTTTCTTGGCCTGCCTTGCTACACTTTTGCACTTAATTACAGCAAACAGATCTTCCCATTCACCCTATTTGGGCACAACTTCAGCTGCTCAGAGGAAGTCTTCTTGTCTGTACCAGGATTCCTTTCAATGGTGTCTATGTATGCTGCCTTCCTTCTGTGCTTTCTCAAATCTTTTTTGATTAGCAGAAAGCATTTGCTTTTTTCCTCCACTATGGTACTCTTACCTGGTACTGAAGTTGTGTGCAGACGTTCAATGCCCTTGTAAACACTTTCTTAATAGGCACCCTCTCCTTTGTATAGCTCCCCTTTGCAAAATTTAAAAGCTGTGAGGCAGTTGTTGCTTCTATTAGCGTTCTTGTTTCTTCTGATCCTGGAAATGTAAATTCATGTACATCAGGGTCATGACTACCAAATGGCTCTTCCACAGCAAGTCACTACATGCTAATATTGTTCCTTCATGAAGTCTCAGGTAATCCACTCCAGCTGAGGCTGAGCGATTGGACTAGACCATATTCAGAGGTGCCTGCAACTGTTCTGTAGTATTATTAAGTAATTTTATTTAATACCAATAATATACCATAAAAAAATGTAATATGGTGTTGTGATTTAACCACAATGTTGTTGGCTGAGATAAGAACAGTATAATAATTGAAATAAAGTTAAATATAGTACTACTAGTAATAGCAATTGTAATGAAAAGGGAGATAACAAAAAATGAGAAATTTATAAAACTACACGTAATACGTTTACTTAACCACCCATTGACCAATGCCCAGCCAGTCCCTGTGTAGCCATCAGCCCCTGTTGACTATCTCCCCCAGCAGGAATTGCATCTCTGCCTCCTCTTAACCTAGCACAGTGTGCCAGGAGCCTTTTGGACAGTACAGCCAGGCATGTCCTGATATCCAGCATCCTGCTGAACATAGGTCACAAGCACCAACACCTCTCCAGTATTTCCTAGAAGCTGGTTCAGATGCACTTTGAGGTTCCCTTGGCAAGCAAGCCACTGCTATGAGCTCAGTTATTTACAAGGGTGAGGATCAAACTGGCCACTGCTACAGCTTTTCCTCCCTTCCGTGGGTATCTCTGCCTCCAGAGGGTTAACCTTACACAAGCAGTTTAATTCTGATATATAAGACTTGGGGGAGGGAAGGGAGTGATGGCAGCTACTTCATTCTGATTAGTAAGGGAAATACAGCAGTATCAGGGCACCCCTGGGAAAAGATTCATCTTCTTGCGGTTTCCACTGTAAGGTAGAAATATTTCAGTATGAAGTTACTCCTGAATGAGTTATTTAGGGACTTAATAAAGGACTTAATTCCTCAAATTAAAGACCAGGGGATTAATTCTAACCTGAAAGGTACATGTCTGATGCAGGAGAATCTGCTTTTATAGAAGCCAGTAGGCCAGCTAGTAGGCCACAGCTGGGCCATACTAGAAATGAAATGCCTTCCTAAGTGACATTAAAAATCCATGGCAAAAAAAAGAAAGGTTTTAAGACTGAAGATTTAACAAAGGCTGCAAGGGGGCTTCTTGAAGCACAGGAAGAGATAAAAGGAATCAAGGGATTTTTTGTTTTCATTTTAATAGCACAAGATGACTAACGCAGACATGTGTAGTACTTGTCAGACCGTGACTGGAAGGGCTCAGAAGGTGGGCAGAGATCTCTTCCAGTGGCATCACTAATCAATAGATAAAGACAGGCTGAAGAGCAAAGCACACAGATCAACACTAAGACCTGAACTGACAGAGACAAGGAATTGTCTTGTAGGAATTATGGTTTGTTCATAGCAAAGATGCCTGCTTGTACTTGGAAAAGCATTAATAAAACTCGGACAGCAATAGAATGAGGTGGATTGTTGCTAACACAGCTATGGAAGAATATTGAGATTGCAAATGCTTGTTTCTCTCCCAGGAACTGGGCTGGTAAAGCTGGGTTTGGTGGAACCTTGAATACTATCATTCGAAATAGTGCTGGGAGAGAATGAGGCCTTTGGGGCCCAGATTAATTCATTAGGAGCACGAGTCAGGTCCTTTGAAGGTTGTCTTGGGTTTGAGCATCCAATTGCTGCATGGGTAAAATTCAGCCCCACAGGAGGACAAGACCCAAGGGTGACCTCTTAAATCAAGAAACAAAGGAAAGAATAGATTTGTTAAGAGATTTCATCCAGTTGTAGGAAGGGTATCAAAGAAAGTCTGCAACAGATAGGACTGGGTACACCAGGGGAATACAGTGAGCAAAGAAATACCCTCAGCTTCTGAGGCAAGGGAAGACTGTCAGCAGGGTCATCAGTGTACTGTGTGCACTGAAAACTGTCTCTGGGATCTCCTCAAACAGAGGTGAGGAGGTTCTGGCAGCAATTACCAATAAGTCCGTGTATTTAAGATTTGAGATGAACAGTAAACCTAGTAGCATTTGCAGTAGAAAAAATGCTAACCTTAGATGTTATTTCTGGAAAACCCCCCACTGGGAAATCTCATAAATGGATATTTCTAGGAAGAGCGAGAGTCTATGAAACAGCTATTTTAAGATATGCAAGCTACAATTAGAAGAATGAAACGTTACATGCCCAGAGATATTCTCAGATGTCAGAAATATTCCCAGATGGTCTACGGTGCTAAATGGTTAAAACAATCTGCTACTGGATGTGCCAGCCTGGGGTCTTCCGATTTCCATGTATGTTTTGGAAATTACCGGGGTCATTACAATAGCTCATTTTGAAAACAGAGGGTCATAAAGACTGAAGCAGTCAAAGTTTCGCAATGTGCATGTGGGCAGTTCTGCTCAGCATGAGAGGATGGTTCAGCACACTTATTAGTATAGCCAGAACCATGGCAATTGCGATAGGTCTGGGAAGTGAGCTGAAAAATAGGAATGACTGAAACCTATCAGAGCAGACTCATCTTCTCTGGTAACTCAAAGATTCAGGACAAGAGCTGAGGCACGATCTGGTTGGGAAACAGCAGATTTCTGAGTAAATAAAAAATGAGTTTATAAGCAAACAGACAGATCTGAATTGAGGGAGAGACTCCTTGGCTGCAAAAACAATTTAGGCTGGCTCCCAAAGCAGGGAAAAGACATTGAAAAATACACTAATAATTGTCTGCTATGCAAAGGCACTAACGCTAATTGCAATGAACTGAGCATTCCTACTTTTAATATAAATATCTTGTCCATGGAGTAGATTACAAGGAGATTTTACAAAACCACTGCCACTTGGCAGGCATGCATACTGATTCAGCAGTTATGGGACTTGAAACATTTCCCACTAAAGACAAAAGAGAGAAAAACCTAAGTGGAGATGTCCAGGAGAAGACTTTGCCAAAGGAGTTGCTTTTTTGGGAGACATAACTAAATTGTACCTCAAATCCATGATGATGAATGAATTAGCCAGTGAGCCCCTATTCCCCTTTCTCTCAGTGCAACAAACATGCAGAGAACACTGTTGGGGCTATGAACATTTTTTGATTTGACTGCAGCAGAGAAAACAGCAATATCAGAATACTGATGGCTAATACTCCAGTTAATATGAAAGATGCCTGTTGGTACTTTGATTCAGGTGATGCACCAGCACTTCTCTATTGGCACAGGGTGCTGCTTGCAGTCTAGTTAAAGAATTGTTTGCCTGAGCCAAGGCAACCTATGGAACTGGGGCGAGCAAAGCCTTGCAGAAGTACGAGCAAAATGTGCACAAATGAAAATGATGACTAGTCTCACAACCCACCCATCTGTGGCACTTCTGTCCAAAGGACTGGGTATTCCATTAATGTAAGCTTCATTTTGACTCCAGAGCAAGTCTTGAAGTGACACTTCGATGTCTCATCGTTGTGACTGTACCTCTGACAGGTGGTGCAGTGATATTTCACTAAGCAGGGTATGTGCACAAACTCAAGTTTACTAGATGCAGATGGCTTCTTATATAAACTATTGTAAAACTCCCAAAATAAGCTCAAGGAACAGCCTGAGTTATTTTACAGTGCATCTGACTGAGGAGCTGGACTACCTATACAAAACCAAATCTCTCTACTGAAATTCACTTGGATTTTTTTTTGGTTTAAGACTGGTTGTTCTTGGCAACTTATTAGCAAAAGCAACAAAAAGCCTTCAGAAAATGGCTTAAGGACTCTGATCTAAGCAGTTAGCAAGATAAAACTACAGATGTCTAGTGCATGCATGGAGAAATAGGAAAGGGTCTTTTTCCAGGCAAAATTACTTTCCTATGCAGTAAGAAAGGTTCTTTGAAGTGAATCAGTATGCATTCATTTCTGATACACATTAAAATCATGGCTTCATCAGTGAGAAAATCATGACAGTGAATAAAAGGCAAGATTATTAATTTCGAAATAAGTTTGGGGTGTTGTCTCATTATGATTGTATGCCAGAAGAAAGTAATGTTCAAGGGACTTTGTAGATCTTGCCTTTCCAGCCTACCTGTGGAAGGAACATCTACTAAGCAGCTGTCTTCATGAAGGTATAGAAAATAAGTCTGGAAAATACCAAGGAACAGCTAAAAATATATCTATTTAGGAAAATATCTAGAACAGACTTCACTTAGAGTGCTTCCTTCCCACACTCTGGTACATTGGTAACTTCACTGCCTACCTGAAGTGTCCAGGAAAATGCAGATTGCAAAATATTGAAGTGTTCATTAAGGCACAGACACTCTGATTCTCAAACGCAGTATTTTCTTTTCAATTGCATGTGTTTCTTGTTACTAACTATGGGTAAATTATACAGCGCCTGAAATAGACCCTCTGGTACTCTTCTATTGCAAGTAATGGTTGCACTGTGCCCAGCACATCAGCTCCCAAGCCAAGGCTTGAGGACAGTGTCACAAAGTGCACCAAGTTCATTTTGTGCTTGCTGTCTTTCCTTGCCAGGTGCTAAGGAAGAGTGATGGGCTTTGCTGGGTTTACTGTGGGTGAGAGACGATACGCCAAGAATTATCTGAGATGTGACAAATCCCTGACTGTCAGAAGGGACAGAGTCTTCAAGGATCCCAGGGGTGCTACAGCCCCTGAACTGAACAGCCCAGCAGAGCTGGAGTGCTCCAAAGGAATTAGACTGTTGCAGTTCAATTTTAAAGGGCCAAAATGTAGATGGTGGCCTCCTTGTATTTCAGGTCTCTAGTTCAATAATATCTCTGTGTAGACAGAGGAAAAAATCTGAAAAACAAGCCTGAGCAAAGAACTGAAAGCAGAGTTGTGTTTTCAGAAGACACATTTTAATGTATTTGCAGTTTTATGAACCACCAAAACAAGCATATGCAGACATTGCATTCAGAAGTACTTCAACACCCTCTACAGGAACCAGAAATGAAAAAGAAAATAGTTTATACTTGCAGTTAATTCTGACAAAATTTAACAAAAAGACTAAAATTATTTTAGATTACTCAGCTAATCTTGGAATTCTCATTTTCCTGACCAGGTCAATAAGTGTGTTATATCCTAGAATCTATTACATGTCTTGTTTATGTCTCAAAAAAGATGTTGGCTTGAAGGATACAAACCTTCCTCACCTTGTCACTTGCCACTTTCTTCTTTCTTGGTTTTAGGAATGGGTTGTTACCATCATGAACTTTCTGAAGAACTTTTTAATGTTAATGTTTGAGAGTAAATTTAGTCCAAGCTGTCCATGCTATATCTAGAAGCCAATTGTACCTCTTGGCCAGCATCTACTAACAACATTGTAGATAGCTTCTGTGTAAAATTCTAGACCCTAACTTATTTTGGAAGTGCTGGGAAGGATTTACTCCATTCCTATTAGTTCCTATTGTGCCTCAGCATATGAAAACATTGTTTTCACCAAGGTGGCTTCCTTCTGTCACTCAACAAGGGAGAACAAGAGCAGGTGGCCATGCGATAATGCAGACAAACAGACAAACTACCAGCACACTGAGGGCTTCTTCTGGCATGGGGTAAAGGCCTGAAGGCCTTCTTCCACAGAAGGAGCTCACAAGCCCCAGACAAAAGCAGCACAACTCAGGAGCACCCATGGACATGACAGACCACATGCCTAGGCCATGGCAGAGGGGGAACAACTGTCATTGGGGATTTATACTTGGGTGTGGAAGGAGTGGTGTGGGATTTGGGAGCTCTAATGCAACCAGTCAGGATGCAAGGCACACACAGTCAAGGAATACACATTTTATTTCTACCTTCCCTGCCAGGCTTAACACATTTGTTCTTCCTCACTCACAGATGCTGCAGGCAAGGCCAGGGCTCTCATGGGCAGTCTCCTGAGAAAGCCCTGCAGCAGCCACACAAGCCTGGGCCTGCAGCCTGGTACACTGAGTGCCCAAGGGGAGCCTGCCCAGGGCACTTCAGCAGGAGACAGGCAGCATCAAGAGAACCTTTGATGTCCACAACTCAACAGATCTCACCGTACCCCAGTCTGTGGCACAGTGAGGCTCCCCAAAGAAGGACGTACGCTTCCCTGTGTGCCCATGTGGAACTCGTGGGAGAAGTCAGGCACATGTACACTCAACCCACATTCCAGGGCAAATCACCAAGGCAAAATCAGGGTTTCAATTCTCTTGTTGGGGTTTTCTATCTCCATCTGTTCTTTAAATCTGGCCATGTGCTGCAATGCTCTGTGCCCTAAAGGCCTGTCTATCTGTGCTGTCTCTGTCAAAATATTGGGTGGGTGACGACACACGTTGAAGCTAGAACAGGCTGTGGCTGCAAACAGCAGCTACTCAAGCATAAAATCTCTTCAGGCACATACCTGTTGTGAGGTAAATTTGAGTCCCTTGGCAGTGGGGCAGCACTGAGGCAGGAGATGCCATTGAGGGGTGGTGCAAGGTCTGAGCAAGGCCAAATGTGCCAGATGTGTTCTATGGGGAAAGTCTGTCCCTGACAGCGGAAGACAGGAGTTCAGCTATTCTGGTGTGTGACAGCACGTGGACAGCATGGAATGATGCAGGAATGATGCAGGATTTGGTCTGGGGTACTGCTGACAGGGTAGTACCTGTGTAAATATAGGCAGAATGCCAGCACAAGCAGACACAGTGCCCACAAGCTTAAATATCTCACATAAAATTGGATAATTTGTTAGCCACAAGCCTCTTGCCCCTTCTTGTAGCTGACTTTATTAGCTTCTCCTAACAGATTTGATGTAATTCAAGACATGGGATGGCAAAGCCTCTATTAGCCAGAGCTGTTCACAGTGAAGCTTCAGTTCATCTTTGAAAAGGTCAGACTTCTCACTTGTGTGTTTGGGAAAAGGAGCAATTGTGTTACAGAAATACTAAAAATACCTAAAAACTGACTTGGAATTACTTCTCAAAGAGGTGTCAATCTGCTTGCTAAGTGAATTGGTCTGAATAGGGAGAATTGGTGTGAATAGGAAGAGCAGAATTTCAGGCATGCTGGTTCTTGCAGTCTCTTAATGGATGCTTATTTGTCATATAATTTTGCCATTTGCTATTTGATTAAGGGGTTTTTAACTTTTCCAGTAATCTGCTGAATTATGTGTGATCTGTGGGTGTGAGCATTCTTTGATCTCCATTTATATCTACAGAGTTAGCAAAGTCCCTGCCAGTTCTTGTTAAAGGAAGAAAGCAAGTTCTTACGTGTAGAGTGGTTCATATGACACTTTGCAATCGTCTGGATTAAAACAGTGCTTTTTTTTACTGAAGTGGCTTTAGGATTAAAATTCCTCAATGAAGCCTTTTTCAGTCTGAACTCAAAACTTGCTTTTATATACACTTGCATTCTCTCTCTCTCTCTTTAATGTATGTTGAAAGAGAGACCAGGGAGTCTTGTTCTTTCATGTGGTTGAAGCACTTGGGCTATTTTTAGGGACACCACAGTGTCACTGCAAATGGCAGAGGGCTGCCATCTTTGTGCTTATGTTGCACAAAGAGTGTTTGGAGAGGTGCACATGCAGTTCTGTTTGCAGGCTCTGCAGCTGATGGCTGACATCCACACTAATGCTGAAAGTTTGTTTTTGGAAGAAACAAAAAAACACCGCAGGAGAGAGAAGGGAGAAAATGAAAAGTGTCTGAATGACCAGTCAGACCAGGAAGAGCAGTGATGGAGACCCAGATGAACATCCTCCTCTGGTTGCCCCTTAGTTGCAAACGTTGCATGTAAATTACTGGCTAATATTCATTGAGTATTTAAATTATTTCTGTCTACTTTACTACAAACTATGTTTTGGTTTTCTCTGATTCAAACCAAAAGTCTACAAAATGAGAGATAAGGAAAAAGGGGAAATAAGGTGGCAGACTCATGTCAGTGGTAATTGTCTCCTGTGAAAATACATTATAACCATGTCTGGGTTTGCAGGTACAAAAACAATGAAAAGAGCATGAAAAACAACAAAAGCATGAGCCCAACAAGGGAAAGGCCCCACTTCAGAAGCTCTGAAATCTGCTACCACAGCAGCTGTGGGGAGAGGTTGCAGAGCTGGGAGTAAAATGCAGGCTGCAGGGCTGCAAAGAGCAGGCCCTCAGCACTAGCAGGGCAGTGGTATTGAGGTGTTGAAGGCGCAGAGCAACACCCATCCTAGAAGCTGGGCAGAAAAGCATCAGGTCCAGGGCACAGACACCTGCTGCACAGACACCTGCAGCAAGGCCACCTCTTCCCTGTGCCACCCAGGCAGCTGCTGGCTGCTGAAACAAATCTCAGCATCGAAGCAGTGAGTCACAGACTGATGTTTTCACTTCAAGATTGCCAACGGGGAATGAAATCCAGAAGGAAATCAAAATGATAAAGACTGTGATTAACGTTCGGGTATGCTGCAAAATCCTCCTTCTTCTTTCAGCATTCCTACTAGAAAAGCCAGAAAATCCCAGTTCCACCGAGGGCATTTGGGGTTTTGGATGACACATGCTGTAGAAAACCTTGTGACAGGTATGGATTTTGACTAGCAGAGCAATATAATAAAAAAAATCTGTTAGGCAGGATGGGTAGGAAAAAAAATGTTGGTCCAGACTTTAGAAAGCAGCACCACCCTTGTAACAAAAAACCATTACTTTAAGGACTAGCTCTTTTTACCTAACAGCTCCTTTTCTTGGATCTTTGTGTGATTTATCTGAAAGTAAAAGGCATCAGCTTTTCTTGAAACAACTGAGTGTGGAAAATTGTATTTTTTTGTAATCTGAGACATGCATCCTGCAGGAAGAACCAATTTACATTAGGTGGTAAAGCGTTTGAAACTACAGCAGCACAGAGAAGACAAACTGGACTGCACCAGCTACATGTGAAAGGATACCACAAACCCCCTGATTTCTGCCTTACACAAGAACTGCAATGCCTCAGCACACAGAGGCTTCGTTCTGCTCTTAGAGAATGTCTGTTCCTATGAGGCTGATTCCCTGAGGGCCCAGGAGCATGGAAAAGTTGGAATAATATCATTAATCTTCTTTCCTATTTCACGTTAACTGGCATGTTCCATTTGACAATAATAAGGCATAAAACAGGTGTAAAAGATACATTAAAAACATGAACACCTGTAGAAAATATTCCATACCATAAAGTCAAGACTATGTGAAAAATAATAGCCACTGACAAAAGTTAGCAGAACAGGATGCAAACCTGAGTCTTGGAAAATACCTATTTTAGTCCTTTACTTAAGCAGTCATTAAAATAAAAACATAAAAATAAGACACATGGAGAGAAAGGAGCCATATCAGTAATGAGACACTAGCGCCATCTAGAAGAGGAATAAAACACACACCGAAAAAAAAGTGAAGTGGAGCATAAAAAGCAGCTCAGCCTGCTTTACAGAGTGTAAAAGGCGTTTTGCATCCACAGTATTTTTATGAATTACAGAACACATTTCGGTGAAAATTGTTCTCTGCTTTTCCAACCCTCAGTGATTCTAAAAATACTTAAAAGTGTCTTAATCCTGTTTTTACACATATTTTTCATAGGACTTAGACCCTAGATGTTTCTGCCCCATGAAGCAGGAATTTTCAGGGCAGACATAGGCAGCTCCTGCTCCCACTTTTCCTGTCACTGGGAGGGCCACAGCAAGGCTGACAGAAGCGCTGTGAATTGCAGAGGTCTGTGTGCCTGTGGCTGGCTGCTGGGGAGGCTTAGGGAGGAGCGAAGGGAGGAATGATGGCTTTTTTCTTTCTTTGCCACGGCAGAAAATTTAGGACAGATGAGGAACCATTTCCAGATGGGAGAGAAAAGGTGAGAAACAGAATTGGTTTAGGTTGCATGTTGAAAAGTAACTCTTCTTGCTGTCCTTATTGCAGTCTGGTATTCACAAACATTTTGGACATTATTGATCCTTGTGACACAACAGTCACCACTCAGATATATGACAGATAGGTGGAGTCTCTCCCCTCTTTTCCTGAGGAAGATGCTGCATGACATTACTGCAACAAGGGGATACAGCAGATGCAGCTTGTCCTGCCTGCTAATAGAGACACACAGGAGGGAGATGGCAACCAGAAGAGCCATAGCACAGCTCAAACTAGCCTGATCACCAGGAACCAGAGGATCAGCTATCCGACATATCCCACTAGCTGGGAATTCCCGTCTGCAACTGCCATGTCTTGAAAGCATCTACTTCAGCTGTGTTTCTACATGTTTTTCTAATTTTGCAATCCTCTGTTCTTCATGTGCTGTTGTGCTAAAGACAGAAGAACTGACTGCTCTCCTTAGCTCCACTTCAATAAATAAACTGTTCTGTCCTTTCACTTATAAAGGACAAATCAAAGACTTTAGCAGATGCCCTCTTTCAGGTTTAAATTCCGTCTGACATCCGCTTGGGTTCAAATGACTTTCGGTTTGATTCTGTTTCTTTTGTGTGCTTGAGTCAACAAATTTCATAAGTGTAGTAAAAAGTCTCTAGAGTGTTTCCACAAGACTTGACAGGCCATAATTTCTGAGTTCAAAACCTGCCTGCACATCCATGTTGCTCAGAGAGTGTGTTCAATCCATAAATTAACTGAAAAAAGCAACAAAGAAAATATAAAAGTATTATAATCTGTGGTTCCAGTACAGAACATTTAGGCAAGATGGTACTAAACAAGGAGAACTTTAAATGCCTATTTACCAGAAGGTTTATGTGTGATTTATGTGCCTCATGCATTCATTCACTCAGCAAAACCCAGGGCAGAAGCCTTTAATGATGGTCATATTACGGGGTCACGGAGGTTCACAGAGTTAGCTACTAGAAACACCAGGGACAGTTTTACCAGCAACGTGGGAGTAGCTGAGTGAAAGTATGTGAGTGTGATGCATCTACCTCTGTGGCTGCCAAATTACCAGCGGGACGAGGCTGTGGTTTTGGGCTGCAGGCTGCTGACCATGTCAGCTGGTCACTGCTGCAGTGCACACAGGGCAGCTCGAGAGGCCAAGGCGGCTGAGACCCTGCTTGAGTGTTGTAAGGGAAGTATCAACCACCTGTCTTTGAAACAGCAGCTCTCATGAGACTTGTGTAAGGTTGCTGAGAGCTTTCGAGATCCTAATATAGCCATAATGACATAGATATAAATTAACTGATGATTGACCTGTGGGGAGCAGCCACAAAGTATCCAGAAAATTAGATGATTTGAGCCTTAAAAGGCAACGGCTGAGGAATGTTTTTGGAATGCCCCCCAAACTCATTGCCTCTACATCTGCTGTTTCTCTTCTTCTGGCATGTAAAGCAGCTTGTGAACATGAAAAACATAGTAAGCTATTATAAAGTTCTCCTTTGTGATTTTATTTTAATATATTGTATCAATTATAAATATTAACACTGAAGTTAGAAGCTTAGTTAAACAGGAATCAGGAGGTAAACTCTTACAAATGAGTTATCCAAGTCCTTCCTAGCTAAAGTAAGTGTTTTGTTGGCACTATGTCCAAACTCAATCTAATCAGATGGAATTCTGTGTGTTTAATTCCAAGAGCACTGAGATTAAATTAAAATACAAAAGTGGACTCCAGACTTTCTGGTCTCTGAATTTTCAAAACATATCGATGTGGTTCAATATGTTGACATGGAAAACCTGAAACTTAGGAAAGTTGGCAGTCGTGTTTGATTCTACCTCTGAACTTTGAAGGCTGGCACGCTCTTTTCCCCTGTGGTAAGCATAAAGTAATAGCAGTCATGACATGACACAAAGTCCATAGGGCCAATATTTTAATGAGGTCAGGCTTTTCTTTGGATGAGAAATCTACAAGCAAAGCCAAAATGTGACAAGAAAAACCACTGCAAGTGGGAGATAATTTATCTGAACCAGAGTCTCAACTCAGTGCTGGAGCTGACTTACTCACTGCTGGATATTCTGTATTTCAGATGCAGCTTCAAACAGGAGCCAAGACAGTTACTTAATGCCAAGACAACTTTTTAAAGAAGATTCCTATAAAGAGCTATTCCTGGGAGACCCTCTCACTGTACTGAGGTAGCTAAGAAAGTTTCCTGATGTGGCTCAGGGGAATAAAAGCCCAGACTGAGGTAGCTGGAGAAGTGAAGGGAGCCAAGAAGAAGGCTGACCTAGAGCAGGAAGACCTGAACTAATAGAAATTGTAAGACAACTGATGAATGAGGTAAGGGAAGGAGAAGAAAGTCATGCAGTTCAGCCAGTGGAAAGATGCTGTGGAGAAGGAAACTGCCCTTTCCAGGAGAAAGTATCCTGAAAGGTCCTGGGCAGATCATCTACTCCAGACCACTCATAGCAGCTCACAAAGTGCATTTTTCTGGGCTTGCCCTGAATCCTGTGAGGTGATCTGGATGTGTATTGACACAGAGCTACAGCCAAAGGCAATGAGAACTCCCTCTTAATTTACATATAATGCACAGTACACAGAAGCCAAAATTAACAGAGCTTTTTTATTGTTACTCAGGATATCAGCTCTCAACAGACAATTGGGAGTTGTGTTATCCCCTCATTTTAGAGGACCTTGAAAAAAAGTTAGAATTTGGAAAGCATTGAGATACTGAAGCAATACGTATAATGGCAAATCACATAGGAAAATTAACCACTGTTTGGAGAAAAGGAACAGAACAATTTCTGTAAACAAGTCTTGTGGAACAGTTTTTTTTTTTCACCTAAATAAATGCTCATATAAAGTGCATGATACAAGCACTTATTCACCTTGTGCTCCCTGCTGCAGAAATGTGAGAAAGAAATGCTTCAAGAAAGAAACTCGAAATCTACACTGAACTGAAAAGCTCTGAGGAAGCACTAATGTCTCCCCACTGACTCCAGAGGGAGCTTTGGACAACTGTCCTCTAATTCCAGTGCCAGTAAACCAGGCCAAAGGCTGAAGGCTAAAGCAGGACAAAACAAACTGCTGAGGAGCAGCTCTTGAATAATCAGCACTCTTCCTCTTTGTGCAGATCAAGGCAGAAATTCTTTGGAGGAAAAGTAACAGCTGAAGTCCATATTATAACATGTCTGTACAAAGGGGGAAAACTAAGGTTGCCTGTGCTTTTTTCTTCTGGCATTTCCTAACTTTTTAGAGGTTGGATCCAAAGCATTAATGCTCTTTTAGCACAGCTTGGTGTGCCAGATGTGCAGATAACTCTCATGTGTTCAGGCTGTTTCTGCTGCTAGCTCTAAATACATCAGTCTCAACTTATTGGCCAAAATGGTAACCAAAGACCAGTCATAATACTTGGCCATCTTTCTTCTTGTTACCTTTCAATTTTCAGTTTTCCGTTGGATACAGGATTTCTTTAAACTTCAGAATTGCTCTGTGAATGTGTGAGCTGGGTTTTAGATCATGCAATCTCTTATTTTAAACACGATATGCCAAGGTATATTATAATACACAGTATATTTAGGGGTAGCATTAGGTAATAAAATCATACCTGAGTGAAAAGGTTCCTCTAGAGGAAATAACAATATCCCAGTGATTGAATTCTGGTTTTCCTTTGGTTTTTGTGAGAGGAAGACATGTGCCTTTGACAGACCCCTGTTCTATACCTGTGTTAAAGACAACTGAGATACTCCCTTTGGGAGGCTGAAAGAAGTTACAAACAAGTCCCCTAATTGAAGTACAGCTGTTTCCAGAGAGTATGTAGAGTTCATTCCTAAAAAGCTGTGTTGAGCAGCTTCAAAGGGAGCTTTCCCAGGAGTCACAGAAAATTTCAGCCTGCAGCAGCACCACCAGCAAAATGCCTTTGGCCAGAACTGCCACTGAGGTGCCTCTTCTCATCTTCCCTTTTTCCTGCAGCTCTGGGTGGAGAAGCCACATCACAGCATATCTGGAACATACACAATTGTATATGGAAACATTATTTATAGAGTATAATTATATAAATATCATCGTCTTTGGGTTGAATTGCATACAGTATCATTCTTCCTGTAGTTCTCCCTACTAAGGGAATTAGCTGCTGCAATGATTTACACACTTGAGTATGAATATTTGAGTTAAACCTTTGGTTACTAATGCTACGTTAGAAAAACAGCCATGTTATAGCAAGCTATTTTGGTGAATTTTCACTGGAATAAAAGGTATTTTAGGAAAGATGATTTTGTTTTCATTTCCCACATCTCCTACCAGATATAAGCAAACAGAGTGACAAGTTACAGCTATTGACAGCACCCAGAGACTGGTTCAGCAAACAGTGCTGTGCATCACAAAGCAAACACAGCTGCATGGTGTCATGCCATCTACCTGTCCTGCTCTTTCTTGTGCTCTTCCAGGAACACAACGGGAATTACCAAATTACAGACAATCTAGAATAAAATCTAGAACCTATTATAGACTTGAAGCTTTAGTAAAATTAAGGCTGACCTCTTCCTTTATTTATTTTCTGAATCCACATCCATCTATGGTCTGTCAGAATTTTTCTCCACGGTCTAATTACTGGGGAATTTGTCCCTAGGAGTCAAACTTCGAAACCATTCTGCTTCAACTCAGTTATTTCTCCCTCTGCAGTAGCTCTAATTGTTGGCACTGATCTCTTTTTCAGTTATTTCAGACTGAATATCTTATTACATCCATGATCTGATTCAATTCCTACAGCACTGGCTAGGGTCACAGGAAATGTTCAATGTGCCTTTTAATTCTGAGTCGCAATTCCAATCTAAACACTGTCCTACTGTGAATTCCAAGCAAGCGGGAAGACTACTACAGTAATAAGAAAAAATAAAATTTGCTTATACCGTGGCACTGTTTCTGAAACACAATCCCAATTAGTGCCAAATTGTACACAAGTTACAATCTCTGCAGTTTTATTTATCTCACATGATTTCTTTACAATGAAAGGAAGTGAGCAGGCATGTCTAAGGCAGTGCATCTGACCTACTTCAGACATATAAAAAGGAATCAGGCCCCAACACCACTGTCCCCCTCTAGTGACTCACAACCAGCTCAGACACGGGCATTGACACAACACTGTCCAATGTGTTCAGAAGGATCCTGCACAAAAGGTCTAGCCTAGAAAGTCAGTATATCAAAAGCTTATACCTACATGAAAATAAGAGCTTGATTGTGCTTACACAACCTGCTGAGAGCAAAGGTAGAGTGTGGGTGCAGAGCCCAAGGAATAGGAATTAGTTGCTGTGGCAGAACTGCTCCTGATAGCAAGGATATGATGAGCTCTCTCTTTTCCCCGATGTGCCACAGTTGCTTTGATCCCAAGAGTTGTGCCTTTCCATCCCTCCCTGCCTGTTTGTTCAGAAACACAGGTGCTGGGCCTAGCATCTTGGGCATAAATGCCATCAAACCCAATGTCTGTAATTATTTTTCACTGGCATGTGGCCTGTGGGACCAGACATGATGAAATACCATGTATCTGATATACTTTGCTATGAACAAATGCATGTCATGTGATTTCTCCTAGGAGAGAACAGGCTTACAACAAAATTGAAAGCAACGACTTCCTGATTCTTTGGTTCACTTCCAACACATCTAAAATTAGTCTGCAGATTGTCTTAATTTGCAGTAATCAGCCAGTGTCAGCTGTACATTACAGGAGTGGGACATAATTCTGCCACTCCTTGAAATAAAACCGCCAGCACAAAAAGGAGTTGAATTAGGAAGTTTTCTCCACAATCTTCCCTCTATTTTAAACAGGCTAATCCACACTTTCTCCAAATTTTGCCTTAGACTTTGCTTTCTGATCCAGATGTAAATTTTTAGGTCAGAAACTCATTAATCACACTGTCTCCCTTGGTTCACTGCAAGTCTGGGTGTCCATCAGTCCAAACACAATGATCTGCCTTACAATTTGTTGTTCAAAGCATAAAATTCTGCGATGATTGAAATAACTACAGTCTATGAAACTGTCAGAAAAAAAATAGCTTATTTCCATTTTTGGGAAAAAAGGCAAGTTTTTAAGTTTAAAAATACTGTAAATGCTCCTAGAAAAGAACAATAGGGGAAGGGTATATTGGCTTCAAAACCCAGCAGCACTTTACTGGAAGATTGTATTGATGCCACCAACCCCAGTCACCAACTCTGGAGGTATTTAAAAGATGTGTAGGTGTGGCACATAGGCACATGGTTTAGTGATGGACTTGGTAGTGCTGGGTTAATGGCTGGACTCAAACGTTCTCAGACATCTTTTCCAACCTAAATAATTCTATGATTCTTTGATTCTATGCTCAGCAAATTACCCAGTCTGCCCCCACACCAGCTTATGAATTTTTAAGAAATAATTTTCAGGGTCTATATGTGATAAGGAGTAAAAACATATTTATTTTGAATATTATTTTTCTCTTTCAATTGCCTCAATGTGGAACAAAGTGGGAATTTAAAAATATCTAATTTTCACAGCCAAAATGGGGTAAAGACTGTTCTGTGGTAGAGGGTTAAAAATTTTAAGGGGTTAAGAGCTTTACCCAGTTAGTACAAAATCACGAGTGCCAGATGCATCATGACCTCCTCCTTACAAAGTGCTAAGTCCCTCTTACAGTGAGATCCCAGTTTGAGTTAGAGCCCAAGCCCCAAAATGGAGGTGCCGGTCTACCCATTTTAGGGGCTGTGGGTAACTCACCCCATGCTCTGCCAAGGAGCAGGTCCCGTGACCAGGCTCACATGGATCCTTCCACAAGCTGGGCATCTGGGCAGGGGGTCGTGAGAAGAGTTCCAGGATTGAGCTTCATCATCCAGTCTGAGAGCTTTCAGAGAGGTTTTTTTCTTCAGACTGCAACGGGTTTCTGCACAGGGCAGACCAAGCCCGGGACTTATTCCTATCACATGCAAATAATGAAACTGAAACAAATGCATTTGTGCAAAAGGAGTTTTCATTTCAGATAACTGGCATTTTGTGTTGACAGTCACTTTGGTGAACAGTTCTTGGCCATGTCTAATCTACACAGAAAACTTAATTGAATGTTCTTTGCTTTTGGTTTGTGTCTCGTTCTATCTCTTGCACACATGCACTTGTAAAACATCAAGCTCAGAGGCCACAATCTCATTTGAGGCTTCTACAAGTGAGTAAATGTAACACTAATTGTGGTGTATGCACAGTGTGTGTCATTATCTGGCACAGAAATAGCACCCTGGTTCTGAGTTCAAGGAGTTCAGGTTAAAACTTTGAGATCACAGATCACTTTTCCTGGAACTTTACATATTTTTCTTAAAAACACCCTGAAAAGCTTATTCTGAGGCAGTGAACCAAGGTCAAATGGACTCTGTTTTGAGTCTGTTTGCATGTTTGTACAAGTTTAGAAAGCTCTTATCAGTTCATTCAAACAGGGTAAAGAAGAACAAACTAAGGGGCAAAAAAAGGCAGAGAATCAGAGAACTTGCTTCATGAATGACACAAGTAATAGGTAAATCAGACTTCTCGATTTGGGTCCCCTCTTTTTATAGGCAGTTAAGTGCTCATCCTAGAGTAGCCCAAATTTCCCCCAAATTCCCTTGGAGTCCTCCAAGGACCACAAAAGTAATTACATACTGGGGCCAAAGCTGTGTCATGACCTAGGTCCACTAGTTTGTCCATCAGCAGAGCCCTTTGTCCAGCCCTTTCCTCTTCCTAGCTATCAGTCTTCACAGACCTGGTAAGAATGTAATTATTCTGGAAACCTCTCCCCCTCTGCTTCATTTGGTTGAAACAGGACAAGAAATGTAAAAGTCATTTGCTGAGGGGATGGAAGGGGGAGAGGTCAACAAATGAAGTGATCATATGGACCTAACTTTTTTAGAAAAGGTGATTTACAACTCCAGAAAAAAATTAGACAGTGAGGAATACCCACAAAATAGGAAAAGAAAGAAATAGTACTAGGATTATTATTAGCATGACCAAAAAAGAGAGAGCTAGTCAGTGACAAGAATAGATATCAATAATTAGACCTTCAGGTTTAAGAATTTTCAGAAAGCAATTTGCATTTTAAGTAACCCACTACATATTGAAACTAATAATATCCAATGTCTTTTTTATTTTTGATGTCAATGTTCCAAAGAGACATCAAGATTTTTTAAAATTATGTTAATATCTTAATTGCAATTTAAATGCCCAGAGAAGTTATCAATTTAAAATTAGACCTGTGGGTTAGAAGATTATGTTCAGCTTTTCCTGATCAAGTGTAAGAACAGACATTTTTAATTCTTTGTACAGATCAGAGTAAATATGTGTGAATCGAAGTTATTTGTCCTGATGAAAATCAACTGAAAGCATCAGATATCATTTGTAGTTCACTACAGTGTTGCACACACCATCAAATAGACAATCTCAAGTTCTAATTATCAAAAATTTTTCCAAAATCTCTACATTTCAGCAGGCTGTCATGCTGTTGCCTTGTAAACAGCCATGTTCCCATGAAGCCTAGTAGCCAGTGATGGATTTCCAGTCAAACAAGGACTTCTGTGCCAGTCACCATCCCAAATTCCAACTATACGAGCAGAGAGAAAGAGCCATTGCCAGGATTTAATTCACCTTGTCATCCAAGAGACATCTAAAATAAAGTAAATCACTCCTCAAAATGGGGATTGTTCTTCAATGATTAGAAAGGATTCATTGGTGATTGTATAGGCCTACCCTGTGGATATCTAAAGGTAGGAAGGATGTTCCTACCCATGATGTCTGCTTGTGTGGGGACTGGATCTGGCCCCACTGAGGAATACAAACATTGCTCTCAGCTCATGTCACTGTGCACTCCAGTCCCTGCTTAAGAGATCCCGGCCTTTCACAGCATGAAGGAAGGAATACTTTATATTCATTAAAAGGGGAAGTCATCTACACTTCTGTGGGGCCTCTTGCTTTTGGAGAATTGAGCCAGATTCCTCCTGATATCCCACATTATAGAAAGACTCACTTTTAGCCTGGCATTCTTCACATATATTTGCTTCTACCCATATTTATTTGCCTATGTGTCTTTTTCCTGTCTCTGAAACATTATTCCATAGAGTAGATGGCAAAGCATGCATGTGCTGGGAAGATTAATGTACGATTTAAACAGCACTTTTTGGTTCATATTTTAATTCCTAATTACCTTGCTTCATAGAACTCCATCCTATCAAGATTCCTGTTGCTCAAGCAGAGCAATGAACAAACTGAAGCTTCAAATAAAATTTAAAGCTTCCTTAATTTAGGCTATGGTACTGAAGTTAAGCTGCATCCCTCATTTAGAACTTACGAAGGCAAACCAATATTAGTTTGGTTTTTTGCTTCACTGTAACTGATTTTTGTCAGTTAAATTTCAGGTCTGATTAGCCATTTGGATTGAAAGAAGCAGGCAAAAGAAGTTAAAGTTTTCTAAAACATAGGATAGAGGATAGAAGAGAACTGGTTTAGATAGGGTTGTAACCTTAGCCCTTCTTTAGAAAGAAATTCCACTAAGGGGGAATGAAAGCCAAAGAAAGATATTCTGAAGAACAATTCCCTGTATATGAAGCCCATGCAGGGGACAAAAATGCACTAAGGAAATACTTTTGGCAAACTGGAGTTGGGAGAAACTTCTCTTGAAATTTTGAATAGTTCCATCCCAGGATTCTATATGAAGCTTGAACCCAATGAATAAATATCTATTTTGACCACACCCCATTTAGCCCCATTTTGCTTCTTTCTCTGCCCCCTGAACCGTGCTAATCTGTACCCTTATCCCTGCTGCATGTTCTGTCACCTGTCAGGCACGATGCTTAGAAGTCTCCAGCCTTGCTTCAGTCCCCTGGCAGCAAGTCAACCAGTCAGCTGGCAAAGCTGGATAATTACTGCTTAGCCCTAAAGAGCTTAAAGTTTGTTTGCATGGACCTGTGTCCTGGCAACACCAAAGCACTGAACCAGAGGGCAAACCTTCCTTCCCCTGAACAATTTCCTTAAGGGAAGGGACACAGGGGACTTTTAAACAGACATGAAATGGTGGTTACCAGGAAGGACTACCAGGGACTGAGACATGGGGACTATCTTCTATGGTTGATTTGCTGTCTTTATAATGTAAAAGAGACTGCTGGGCTTCATTCTTCCTTCCTTTATGCTTTTATAGAAAACTGTACATGACTCCACTGGCTTAAAGGGTTTTTTGGGAATTGCTTTTGCAGAAGTATTCAGAAGACTTGAAAAGTAGGCTGTGGTAGAGACAAGAGAACTATAGGCATCAGGTTACACATTCTAAGTAAAGCTGATATTTTCTTTGTTTATTCAGCGCAATTTGCTCATGATAACTTCTGACTTCTGAGTTTCTCCTGATTGTTACTGCTGTTTTTCATGGCTGTAGCAACTTGACTGGCTCCATCTGGAAGAAATAACATAGGTCAGGATGATAAGGAATGTAATTAAGACTGAGCCACATTCAGCAGTGTTCCTCTTCTGAGCTGGCTGCTCCATGGTGTCTGCGTACAGTGTGTAGGACGCTACACTGGAGCACCACCAGCAGCTGCAGAATGGCCACCCTTCAGGTCACAGCCATGCATGAAGTAAGGTGATCCTATGACCACAGAATGGAAGCCCCAAAGGACTTCCTTGCTCACTAAATCATCTTGAAAATGTTGGCAATCAGGTTATATAATCCTGTTCATGGTCTGAAAGCAAAGCATTAAAATAATCTTCAGTATTCAACCTAAGTACCCTTATTCTTCAGTTCTGCTACTTGTACCCACATAACTCCAGCAGCACTCATGCAATTGCATTTGTATTACAACCTGATGAGCACTGGGGTGATTCAAAGCTGTGTTAAACAGGGAGAGAAGTAGCAAGACACTCTGGAGTCCAGTGTGAGCATCATTGAAATAGGGAGGGGAGCTACATCCTACCTCATTATTCAGCATTGCTCTGCAAAAGCAAACTTGAACTACCTTGGGGTCAGATTTGCTGCTCGCTCACAATAAACCTGTGGAAGTCTTCTGAGGCAGCCTAACCTGTATGTCCAGAGAAAAACATACTGCTTTGTCACAGGGTTCTCAAGGTGTTTGTCAGCCCTATAGACCAACCCTGCTGTGCCTGACCTCTCCAAACCACCTCGGATCACATGGCTGAGCAACAAACCACTCCATGGTCTTTCCTGGAGGAACACTGGCCCTGCTGTCAGCCAGGGTAGATGCAACATATAAGGAGCCTTAAACTGGGATGAGAGAAGTGTAGATGTTCAGGGAGAGGTTTAAGAAATGCTTTAAGCTTTGGGTTTGCAGCAGAAACTTAAAGAGATCTTTAAGTGGGTTTTTTAAGACTTTGAGAGGCTGTGGTTTGGTGTGCACCCCCAGACCTTGAGCATTAGGCACCAGAAATATATTGTGTCTAAGCTTCTTAATCTAAATTTACTCTTCAAGTTTATTCTACTTATGTCCCCTAAAGGGCTAGAGAGGCCACAACTCTGCGATGATCAGAACTTATTTTCTGGCAACAAATGGCACTCAGCATCTCATGGATCTGATTAATGATTTAGAGATACTTTTTACTTGAAATTTTTATGTGGTTGTAATAATATGTGATATTCCAGTGCAAACTTCTCTTACAGCAACAATACCAATCACAGCTTGCAATGTTACTGTGTTTCTCCATTAACAGCACATTCCTTTTTTCTAATTCAGGTGGGGGCTTTTTTGGAAAGGTGCGTGAGGGGCAGTGGTTGAATTTTTATGGATATGCTGTTCCGAAACAAACAAAAAAAATCTTTTTGAAATGTGCTAAGGGCAGCAAATCTATTCTCTAGTTACTGATGTGCTCCCTTAAATCTGTCTAGCAAAATAGATGGCATCTTAATAATTTTTGGTTTACTTAGCAAATCCCGCAATGCTGATGTAATCTTGTTTTATTCTCTTGGCTATTTAAGTTATCATGGCAGAAACATAAAACTGTAGTGCTTCCATAAATGGTGCATGGGAAGGAGTGACAAGCACTTAACTTGTCTGAGGAGAACCTCAGAGGACTTAAGTACTGAAGCTGGGACCTGGATGTAATGTCTGTTCCTGATTCCACATTGTTATAAAACCTGCCAAAAAGCCGCTGCCCAGCCTCAGACATGAGCGTCCTGGGGAAGTGAGCCCAGCTGGATACTGGCCCTGTTTTAAGGCCTGGGTTCTCATTTGGTTTTGCATCCTGACCAGCATTCACAGGGACAAGAAAAGACTGGTGTTCTGGGCACAGTTCCAGATGGTCATTTCAGGGATTCTTGGGGTTTTCTTGGTCCATCTTCTCTCAAAAGGGAAGTAGCACTAGACATGAAAGAAATCTGGTTCCTTGACACCAGGAAAGAGGTTTCCAGCCCGTACTGACCTACACTGCTCACAGTCAGACCTCCTTCTGTCAGGTGCAATCACACAGCTCAGGTCTGGAATCTGCACTGGCCCAGGTGTCAGTTGAGAGAAAGCCATTGGATGCACTGGCATACAGATCTGGAAATGGCATTTGGACTCAGGTAGGGAAATACAGTCAAATCCTTGAAAAACTAGGCCTTTGTGCACTTTGAGAAGTTATTGATGTTCAAAAACCATTCTTCTCCTTGCCTGGGGAAAGAGAAGGCTCCTCAGGGAGGAAACTGGTCTCATTAGAGAGTTTCTCTAGCTGAATACACAAAGTTCCAGCATCTCCTGGCTAGTGGTCATTGTCCAAGGGAGCCTTTCTCCTCACATTCTTTCCATCTGCTACAAGGATGGTGCCCAGAAGAGCCTGGTGGCAGTGGCTAGAGCAAGCAGCTAAAGTGGGGCACGGCTCTGCTGCTCATCGCCTTTCCTCCAAATGAGATCTTTGCACTTCTTTTACACTTGAACCTGATGCAGCTCATCCACCCAGACCACGGGGCTTGACAGGAAAGAGCAAATCAACATGTGATCCACCTGCCTCCTGATGTTCCTAGAGGGAACTGTTCCTATCTGACGGGGTTAAGTAACTTCAGGGCTAACATAAACCATGATGTTGTACCCAGTTACCTGGCAGCTGGAGTCCTACCATCTGGTTGCACATGCTAGCTTTTATACACATATTTTTTAATTTTAATTTAGTTTTGCTTGTTTGTTTGTTTGTTTAATCTGCCCCCATTAAATTATTTAGTGGGCTGTGGGCTAAAAGGTTGTTCTGTCATTAAAATCCTCCTTCACATGAATAGAATACCTTTAGTGATGGTAGACCTGATTTACAGATAAGAAAGGTGTGGGCATGGAGCAGTGACACAAGTCTGGCCTTTGAAAACGGAGACAGTGGAATGCATATCTAAGAGGTGAACTTCTGAAAGTGATCCATGCAGGAGTTTTTAAGGATTTCAGTGCTAAGCTGATTGGATCCATTATCCAAATGCTAGCCTTTTTACAGATTATATGTAGAACCAACATCTACATAAAAAAGCAGTGCACCAAATGTTGATAACTCCTCTCTGAAGTTAGGAAAAAAAAGTAAAGACTGAACATACTGTGCTTAAGACATTGAACTCTTCCCTGGGAGGCCTTGTTACATTCCTGGCTGCACCTGAAACCCTTTGTGATTTTGATCAATGCATTTTGTACTTTAGTCTCTGTATTGGATGTGAAAAGGAAGAGAGGAAATAGTTCACAGCAAGGATGTTTAACATTGTAGGTTCATAATGTTTTAGATAACAAGAAATACCAATCCACTGATCCACTTAATATAGGGTGATTAGACTTCTTCCAGAGGATTCAAATTCTGACATTTCTTGAATAGTCAGGACCAGTTGGGACCCTTCCGTCTTTATCTCAAAACAATGAAAGAGAGAACACCACTAACCACAGGTAAAGTTGTGGTGCACACAAAACCAGGTGACCTCCATTACTGAAAGAAGTGGAATTGACCATCATTTTTATTCCTTGAACATTGGCTTGGGAGAGTTGTGTGCCCCAAACTTGACCCCACTGTTTATACTGTACAGCAGTGATGCCCAGACCCAGAGGAAGTAGCAAAGAAGAGTGACATCTGAAATGGTAATTCTGTTTCAGTGCTTAATTACAGGTCTGGGCTGAGTGCTCTACTGAAGAATGCAATTTATATATCAAAAGTGCTTCCTGGACTTCTGCATCTATTGTTTTTAACAAGGAGGGTGGTCAGAGCCCTGCTTTGGCCATTTAATGACCAGGCCAGACGCAAGATTCAACTGAAGCAATTTTGGCCCATCTGTGAGATTTTTCAGAAGACTACAATAAAGGAAAGGTAGGGGGGTGAGGAAAGAGAAGGGAAGGAATACTGTTGAACTTGTGGTGTATAAATGTGCAGCAGTAATAAAAGAGAAAAACCATAGCCCTTAAAGACAAACAAGTTAAGTGGAAAAAAAAACGTAATTCATTTCCCATGCAAATCAAGAATTTGATATTAACTATTCTGTTCCATTGCTAAAGTGTAAAGCACAATTTGTATCTATGACTCCAATAAATTAATTTTACTTAAAGGTTTTTGATATTAGAATTAGGACAAAATTATCATTTTTGCAAGGCTTCTTTATTGTTCCAACTTCTCTCCCAAAAGCAAAAGCTCCCCTGAATGCCAGTTTCCATCACAATTTTCAGAACACTCTTCATTTCTCCATTGGAAGAGAAACTGACAGGGTGACTGATGAATTGTCACACACCATGACTTGCACTTAGAGAAACACATGAAAAAGCTTTGAAGCACAGTGTGAGCTATTTCCTAGACTACAAAAAAGAACATTGAAACCTTGTGGTGATCCAAAGACTCCTGTCACTGGGAAAGATTAACGGTTTCAGGAATGTTTTAAATGAAGCCGAGAGCTCAAATTGTCCGTGTCCAGTTTATAGCTCCAGCTTTTTCCCCTGAGCAACTTGTTTATTTTCCTTTCCCCATGTATTTTGAGAACTAATGGTTACACATCACTTTGGGGAAAACAAAACATGATGACTTTCTCAAGCAGACCCAGATTTGTTGCTTGATTCTTCTTCATTTCAAATTCTCAGTTTATTTCTTGGTGTTGCTGTTTAATAAATATTACCATCTATTTCCCTTATGTGTGGTGCTCTGTAAATCATCTTTACAGCTGCTATATCACATATTAGTGTAGTATTTAAAGTGTATCAAGACCTATATATGGAGTGCATAGTCTATGAGTGTATGGTATAATACTACAATGCTGCTAATGGCAATAAAATACATTTATACAGAATATATAGTATGCTTTCTCTTTAAAGCTATTTATTTCCATATGCTTTAGTATAGTAGTATACAAGACACCCTCAATGTTAGATTCAGTGTGGGTTTGGGCATGCCTGGCTGCCAAGCTGGTCTTACATAGAATTTCTTACACTAGTCAAAAATCTTCAGTCCCTCTGACCTTAAAAGAGAATAAACCTTACATTAACAAACAGCAACAATGCTTCCATTAAAAACAAAACACAAAAAAATACTCCAATCCCAGAAAGCATTGAGCATTTCCTCACAGGAAGTAAAAAGTGCATATCAGTGTTATCTCAAAAGCTAGACACATAATTAAACATCCTCTACATAAGGACACGGAATGGGAAAAGTGCCATAAAGGGTCAGGCCTAACGAAATCTGTTCCCTGGCAGTGAGTTAGAAAAGAACAGGGTAGGTAAATATGAAACTTCCTTTAAATATTATCCTAGGCTTTGAACATCCATAGCTCAGAGTTTTCTCAGCAGGAGACTCTTGTGAGCAATCTCAGTCAATTGCTCTCCCTTCACTTGTTCATCCAAAGTTTTAGACCTTCCAGAATCTTGAAATGGAAAGTGCTGAAAGTTGAATTGCTGGAGGAAAACTACTTTTTTTTTTTTTTTAACTCTTAGGATTAATGCTGTAAATTGAAAAAAAAAAGTCTTCTTCTGACAATTAATATTATAATTTCAAATGTTTATATCAATCATAAATAATATAATATTGCTTTTGGTTTCTGATAAAATGGGATGCTTCTATCATCTGTAACATTCCTTTCAACACATATCCAAAAACCAATTGCTTGATTTTATTTAGCTTTTCAACAGCCCATAGACTTGCAAATTACTTCCAATGAAAAAAAATGCACTGTTTTTAAATTGTTTGCACCAAGAAATAAAAATCCCACAAAACCTGAGATATAAGTCATTACCTCTTATAAGGTTACTGTATATGCTCCTCGCCAGAAAGAGATCTGAGAGCAATGCTAAAGCATTTGCTTAAAACTAGCAATTACCTTGTCTTTCAATAGCACAGTTACAGAACTAAAGGCAATTTAGTGAAAAAGGTTACACCTCATTAAATACACGCTGCCATAAATTTTACATTTTTAGTATAGGAAACTGCTTTATTCATGAGGGTCAAAGGCAATGGCTACAAAGATGTCTGCTCCACAGGAAGCAGATGATGATAATGGATATGATACACTATCCATAAATAGCATTCACTTTGCCTTACTTTTGATTTATTGCTAGAGTCCAATAATGGAAAATCAATCTACTTTAGCCTCGCCATTACTGGATCCAGTGCAACCAATTTTGTTTCCTTTTGGAATTCTAAATCAAGGCTGTGAGTTCATTCTCCTGTTCCACAAACACTTCATGTTTTCACACTCATCCTCAGTAAGTGACACGTATGATTACATCAATGTCACCTTCTTCCAGATGCCTGAAGAGATTGTGCAGTCAGCCCTGAGTTGCATGACTGGGATCAACTATTTGTAAGAATACTTTATTCACTCTCTTCTAGTCTAAAGCAAGCAAACAAACAACCAAAAAACCCCCAAAAGATACCACCTTTCAGATTCTGTTTCCTTGGATATTTTTCCAAGAATACATTCAGGATGTGCATGCAAAATATACCTATCCACAACACACCAATATTTTTTTTCCTTTTTTTTCAAATTCAGCCCCATGCATGTAGGCTTTTCCCAAAGACTTGACCTCCAGATTCTTCTTTCCTCAGACTTTTGTAACAGAAATAAAGCTTAAGGTGAAGTGTTATTTAGACGCCCTAAACTCATCATGCCTGACCACTTGACCTCTGATCACCCAGACTGCTGGTGAGCTGACTTCCCAGCAGACTTGGCCTCTGCCAAGTAGGGCAGTTCAAGGATAGTGCACGCTAAACACCATTTGCAGTGGGCTCTATGGATAACCCTGCTCCAAGTCTGCTCTCTACAGACTCCCTCAATGCTACCTCGGCAGGTGTTACACCCTCAAATACTACATGCTTTCATAAAAGTGACTTAATTTAGATTAAAAAAAAAAAAATATATATGGGAAAGAAAACTATGGAGGTGAAACTTTTAAACAAAAGGTAATAAGCAGCCACTTTCAAATACAATGAACTGAATAAAAAAGCCCACAGACACAAGCAAATTATGTTTGAAGGCCACAGGATGACAAACTGCACAGAGGAGCTCCAGGGCCGCTTGAGATGGTGTTGATTGGCCAGTCTGACCTTAAGGGGAATACAGCCCTAAATAATATGGACATGAGCTAGGCTGTGCCTCCAGGCAGGGAGCGAGGCCATCCCTGGCCATCTGCTGTTTAGTAGAGGCATAGCTAAAAACGCCTCCAATCTTCGTGTGACTGAGAACCAGACTGAGCTGGATGCACGTGATACTCTTACCTACTTATAAAGTAAGTAGGTAGCTACAAAAATGGCAAAAGTGGTTCTGCTGACTGAAAAGGTATTTTGATAGAGTACAATTCTTGAATGAAGCCTCCTTTTAATATTAGTTTGCAAGGACAATGCTTTAAAGCTCCTTAGAAAGTAACATATTTCTTCTGGTATTCTTCAGGTCAACTCAAGTCCAAGTCTCTATTAAACAACAAGATCCTCCATGAAGTCCCGCATTCTCATCTAAAGTTATTTTGGAAGCTTACTGAAATCACTGAGCTCACAGCAGACAATGCTCTATTTGGAATATTGAGGAACCTCCACCCTTCTGGGAATTCCCAGTTCCCAGAATGCTGCACTTATATTGCTCCTTCATTTTTTGCTCCAGACAAAGTTGAAATGAAGGGAAATGGACAATATAAAATCTTGCAGGACATTATAATTAAATGTGTGACTTGTCAAAACCTTTGTTTAACAGGATGAGCTCACTTAGCCAGATCCCATATGTGTGTTAATTATAGCAAGAAAGCAAACAAAATGTCAATAGTTAAAACAAATCCTACCAACAGGAAATGGTTATCAAGCTGTGATAAAATGTTTATCAGGAAATGTTTTTACACTATCCAAAACATTTCCTGTCTGTAACATTTTTTGTGGGAAAAAGAATATTTATGGTGCTAGAAATAGCGTCTTTGCAAGGAATTAAATGACAGTGCTTATAGAAAATGGCAATAGTCAAAGATCTAGCTTCTGTCCTGTTTTCGTCTGTGTACATAGCATGATGTAACTCTGAAAAAAACTCTTCTCAGAAGTTACACAGACATCACTAAAGTTTGTATTTCACAGACTAAAAACCAATTTAAAGCAAAATTTTCATAGGCAGTATCTAAGCAATGTAATCATGGAGGTAGTGGAACCTTCATCCTTTGCTCACTGAGACTGAGAGTGAAACAGTATTTCTGTTAAAATATCTGGAAAAGATCAGAAAAGATCAATTAGGCTGAAAACCACTACTATTGAAGGCATAAAAAGAATGATATTCAAGGGGAAGAGGATCCAGAGATTATCTGTTGTAATGCTTACTCAAAATAAAAATAATGAAGAATTATATTTCCATAATCATGATTTTTCAAAACTAGGAAGATCCTGATTTGTTGCAAACATAATGGGTAGTATCACAAAATCACATCAGAGATGGCATTTGAATGTAAACAAAGACTTGTCAGGATCAACCTAATAGGCATTACTGAATATAGAAGCAAAAAAAAAGATTCTTCCTAGACTTGTTCTATCAGCCATGTGATATCTAACTTGTAGTCTGTTATTCCATTCCTAAAATAGTCCATCCCCGCAAAAAAGAACAGTGAACTTTAATGGCTTTTTAAAGGGAACTGAGCCACTAAACCTGCTTGAGTATTTTGAATAACTAGCTTATTATGAAATAATATTTTTATTAATCAACATTTATATGAAAGACATTTTGCTTTGATTAAAAACTGCTATTTGTTCCTTTTTTAACTCAGGTTCTATACCTTTTATTGCATATATTTTGTCCATTTCCTGTACACAGAAACTGCAATGGAACTAATGACACAATCCTAAAAGTGGAAAGTACTTGAACAGGTCATCAGATCAATTTTCATGACCAGAATTAGGAACAACAAAAGTTACTTTATTTTTGGTCTACAATTTCAAATCATGGAAACTGCAACCTCACTGGGCAATCTATTCCCAACTTCCTTATTATCACTGTGAGACCAGTTTTTCCTATTGCCAAAGTTGAATCTCCTTTACTTCAGTTTTGTTCCTGATCATGCAGTGGTCAAAAATTCCCCTTGCTCTTTGTAGTAGCATTTTCTCACAACTTGGCAATGTTTCTTTTCTGTCTGAAGGTACTATTTTTGGAGACCCCAGTATGAGGTTTACCTGTTTTGCAATGATGTGATGCTATTGTATAAGCTAAAATTAGACTGCCTTGCAGTGCACCATCGGTCCTTCCTGGTTTCATGTCCAACAAAAATGGGATGAGCATCATCCTAGTCATTAACTGAAATATTGGAAGGACCTACAAACTGCTCGTAAGATGAGACAGGCACATATTAGAATCATACAATCATAGTTTTGAGTTGGAAGGGACCTTTAAAGGTCATCTAGTCCAACCCCCCTGCAATGAGCATTCCTTTCCATTCCAATTCCTTTCCATTCATTGCTGCTAAGTTCTAAATTTGGCATTGCATTTAGGAAAGAAGAAAAACAACCCAGGAACAGTTCAAATGAAAGGAAGAAAATGAGACAGGAGTTCAACAAATGGCATGTAAGAAAAGGCAGAAATAACTGGATCAGGTTTTCACCTGGAGGCATAAAAAATGGAGGCCACTTTCCACTTTCACTGTCAGAAATTTGTGCACCATTTCTGGTTTGAACTCCTGAGGCTTTAATTTCTTTCCACTGCTTCTTATAATGGCTTTTTTTCTTTCCATTAAATTAAAACACCACTCAGTACCTAATATTTGCTCATTGTAAGGAAGCTATAAACTGCAATTACCTTTAAACTGTTTTCAATAAGCTGAACAAATAATCCCTTTATCTATAACTTATTTTCAAAACATTGATCATCTTCATGCAGCCTATCCCATTTTCAACGTCCCTATCAAAATGCACAGTAGCATTATGTGCAGCATCCTAATAGCTGGTCTAAAAAATACTAATTACTGGATGCAAATTACCTTTTAATTACTGTTGATTCCTGTCTTGGCACATTCATGAATGAAATTAGCTTTTTTCACTTCTACATCCTCTGGCATTCAGCTGTTGTTCACTGAACTCAATGCTTGAGCTAAATGTTCCAGAATTCACTTTCTCTGCTCAGAGATCTACATCTATTGCTTCTAGATTTAAGGGCTGCACTGTATCAAAGTGCATTTTGTTTCAGAGGATCAAATACACCACCTGTTCCACTGCTTTTAAGTGCAACCTTCAGCCTGATGCAGTACACAGCACTTAAGTGAGCCAAATCGAGCATAACTTCTAGAAAAATACCCAATATTGTTTTAAAATATGCACTGAAGAATCACTACACAGCTCACAGCCCACGATGAAATTTGTTTTAGGGGACAATTACTCTTTGCTTTACTGCCAGTCTGAAAATTGATAGCTTCGGCTTCCACTGGGTTTTGCTACCACTGTCTGCTTGGCTGAAATCATCAGGTTTATGATTATTCTTACACACTCATCTGAGATCCAGCAAGGCCAGGCCAGATGGGGCTTTGAGACTCTTGGTCTAAGGGAAGATAGCCCTGCCTATAATGGGTGGGGGAGGGAAGTGGATGGTCTTTAAGGTTCCTTCCAAGAATTCTGTGATTCTTTGATTCCGTGCATTGGGGAGCACATTAGGGAAGAGCACTGGGAGTTGGCACAGGGCTGCAGGCACTTCATGTATGACATAGGTGGAGAACGTGCTGCAAGGCACGTGTTGCCCATGGATTGAGGCTGTCATGCAACATAGCAAGTATGGAGAACATACACATATGGAATCTCTGTTCCTCTGGTAACTCCAAGGACAAGTTTTTTGCAACTTTAGGAATTTACACAAACCTCATTTTTCAACAGCCAAAAGCTCGCAAGTCCATCAGTCTTTAAAATGTCAAAACATCCTTATGAAGCTGTCATTCCCACAAGAAAAACTGAGACCTTCCCTAGGTGATAAAGGAATTTAATTTTTGATAGGAAGTCAGTTCCTTAGCTCCAGACCAAATTTCCTCCTTCTGAACAAGGTTTCCACAGCAATTACATAACATCATCATTGGGTTATGGCAGCAAGGGGCTCTGAGTATTTCCCACAGCAAAATAGTAGGGTATTGTCACACTCAATGTAAGAGACACAACCAAGCAAAACAGCCCAGCTGTTGCTCTTAGGAAAACTTACCCAGTCTATCCTCTTTTGGGGGTGCTTAATTTTAAACATAAGTCATAGGAGAAATAGAATACTTAATATCCCCTCACTTCCTTTGGAAAAAAAATAAATGATGGCACATTGGAACGGAATAGCAATATTTGACACTCCCCCAACAGTCTTTGATCGTGCGTCTCTCAGTGTGTGGTTGACACACACGTGTGTTTTGGCCGAGGCAACAGCCTGGAACGGGCTGGTGGGATCGCCGTCCCTGGAGGTGTTTAAGGGAAGACTGGATGTGGCACTCAGTGCCCCGGTCTAGCTGACACGGTGGTGCTGGCTCACAGGCTGGACTCAGGACCTCAGAGGCGTTTTCCAGGCGAATTGACTCCGTGAGTCTGAGGCGGGAAAGGGTGGTGTCTCCCCCGACGCCGCGCTGGCTCTGGGCACGACTCTTCCCAAAGCAGCCATATCATCACAAGGGCCAGGCCCTGGGAGCGCTCCTGCCTCTCCCGCAGCTCTCCCCGGCAGCCAGCACTGCCCCTCCGCCGGCTGGCAGGGCAGCACCCGCCGCTCTCCGGGCTCCTGCTGCAGTGGGTGGATCCCTGGGAGGCGCCAGCCGCTTCCCTCCCCTTCCCCTCTCCCTGCCGGCTCGGGGTGAGGAGGCGCCGGAGCGCGGCAGCATCTTCCCTTGGCTCCGGGAGCGGGGGGAGGAGCCGGGGCCGCCGCCGCCTGCGGGGAAGGAAGGTAAGCTGCGGAGCACGGGGGTGGGAAGGGGAGGGAAGGGGGTTGGCTCCCCCCCTTCCTTGTGCTTCCCTGCCCTGGGCGGCCGTCGGTGGGGAGCGGGGCTGGGGCTGGGGCTGGGGCAGGGCGCGGCCGCCCGTGCTGCGTGTGCTGGGCCGGGCTGGGGCTGGGGCTGGGGCTGGGGCTGCCTCCCCGCGGCCTCGCTCCTCAGGCACCCGCTCTGTAAATGGCCGATAGCGGGGACGGCGGTGTCTGTGTGTCTGTGTGTCTGTCTGTGTGTCTGTCTGTGTGTCTGTGTGTCTGTGTGTGCGTGCTCCCTGCCGTCAGTCCCCGTCTGTGTGGTGGCGGTGCGCGCTGCCCGCAGGTGCGCAGGGGGGTGATGGTGCTGGCGGCTCCGCAGACGAGCCGAGCTTGGCGACCGCTTGTGGTTTTAAGGGAAAGAAGGGATACTTTGGAAACCAAGCGCCGTTTATTTATTGTGTGGGAAATAGGAGGATTTCGTGGCCTTTCCTTGTGCAGGTGAGATTCTAGTATCAGGCACAGTCGGCAAAGAGGTTTTACTCAGGTTATGAATGGGGTAAGGTCTGTAGGAAGTGATGCTTGTGCACCATCAGAAACCCTTGGGGCCAATGAACCGATGTGCCTTCCAAAACATGAAGGGAACTTACAGGAAAGATAGGGCAAGACTATTTGCAAGAGAATGTAGTGACAGGACAAGGAGGAATGGGTTCAGATTGAAAGGGAGTACGTTTAGATGAGATGTTAGGAAAAAAAATCTTCACTGTGATTGGTGAGGTACTGGCACAGGTTGTCCAGAGAAGCTGTGGGTGCCCCATCCCTGGAGGTGTTCAAGGCCAGGCTGGATGGAGCTCTGAGCAACCTGATCTAGTGGAAGGTGCTCCTGCCCATGGTAGGGGGCTTGGAATAAAATGGTCTTTAAGCTCCCTTTCAACACAAATTATTCTATGATTCCATGTTGGAGGATGTGAAAGCAAACACAGGGTAAAGGAAATATTTAGAAACAATTGTCCTGCTCGGTGTTGATAGAAGAGATAATACTGTCCCAATATAGGAAATAAATGTGACAGAATTACGCAATATGCGAATGATGTGACGAACTGTAAAATAGCAGGAAGAGGCTGTGTGGATAAAGAAAAAGAGTCAAGCATACCATTGCTTTGAAAGAAGAAAGTTATAAGAGCTTTTGATGGTGTCTGCTGTAGGCCACAGGAGTTGGATTTGTATAAGAATATTGCTTGCTGAGAGATACTGTGAGCAGTTATGTCACAGATGGATTTCTTTCTTAGACTGTAGAATCACAGAATGGTTTGGGTTGGAAGGGAACTTAAAGATCATCTGTTTCCAACGCTCCTGCCATGGGCAGGGATGCCATTCACTAGACCAGGTTGCCCCTGGCCCCATCCTGTGGCTTTGAACACTGCCAGGGATGAGACATCCACAACTTTTCTTGGCAAAGTGTTTGTGCCCTCACCACTGTCTGAGTAAAGAATTGCTTCTTAGAATCTAAGTTTATTCTGTCCTCTTGTAGCTTAAAGCCATTCCCCCTGTCCTATCAATATCTGCCTGTGTAAAAAGTTACTCTCCCTGTTTTTTGTAAGCCCCCTTTAAGTGCTGAAAGGCCACAATGAGGTCTTCCTGGAGTCTCTTCTTCTCCAGGCTGAATAACCAATAGATACAGATGATGGTATCATTTAGACATGCAGTGATTCAGGTGATCTTACATACAACTGCTGTAAGCTTGCCAAATAAGCACTGAATTGTCTTAGACTTGCTCTCAATTAAGCAGTGTGAAAATTCTGGGAAAAGGTGGTTCGTTAGTCAGCTTGTGATCTTGGCTCACATTTTTAATTAGATTTAATAAATAGAAATAAAATAGGTGACTAAACAGGTTTGAAATTCTTAGTTTTAGAAGGGCAAACTTGGAGAAATCAAGAGGATTAATTAGTGGTGTTGGTTGTACACGAGTCCTGAGGGCCCTAGAAGTAAAGAAGGTAGACAGCTGTTTTATGCCAAAGGTAGAATTAATTTGGAGTTTATATCCAAAAAAATTTTTAAAAAAGTCTATTGAAAACAACTTCTAACCATCAAAAAGGATTTTAGAAATAAAGACTAGGAAAAGGATAGTTAAGCAAAGTGAAAATGAAGAGGTAAAGTGTCAATTCGACAGTAAGAATTGGCAAAAGTAATTGAGTTAGTTATAGACAATTGGTTTTTTAAGCTTCTTTAATCATGTAAGTGAAAACAATAACAGAAATAAGACCACTGAGTGATAAAGTTGAGGTAAAATGGCCTTGGCATCATGATGCATATCATCTGTTGCAGTTTGGAGGAGGCTACTGCAGTGGGTAGATTTAATGTTAGAGGCTCAAACTTTTACCTCGAAAGAGTAAGATTTTGTCTCCTAATTATTTTTTAAGGGTTGGGAAGCCTCTGTGTGTTATGTCTGATCCAATCCTCTTGCTCCTTAGTGTTCATCAGTTCCACTGTCAGAAGACTGGAACAGTGCATTTGGATATTTAACATTTACATTTTACATTTAATGTTACATATACATTACATTTAACATTAACATTACATTTACAGTCATTTACTGGTAGAGGAAGTAGGGTAACTTTTCTTTCACATGCACTTTCTATTTACTGTTTTATCTCTCTTCTATAACATGCACTCTCCTTGTATGCAGACAGCACTCAGAGTTTTAAGGATCAGAATTCTCAGCTCCAGGTATATAATACCTGTGTTGTGTGTATGTGTGTGTGTGTAATTTATATTATTTTTAGATACACGTTTATATATATGTGTGTTTGGTGTATATACCTAGGTAAATTCTAACTTTTTCAGGCTCCCACATGCAGGTACAGTGCCACCTGACATGGGAAGTTGGTACATGTTTTATCCTGAACAACTGACCTGTTGGTGCTTCTGAAGTTCTTAAAGCTTCAAAATTTCCTGTACTACAATTCCTTAACTTTATAAAAAAACCCACAAACTTTCTTTTGCATATTTATTGCATTATTTTGAATTGTTTTGTTCTGTTGCATAGTCAGTATTTTTAAGAAAGATTTTTTTTTCTTGAACTGAATTTTTGGATTAATTATGTTTCCCTAAAGCTGGTTCCATGATCTCTCATGTGGGAAGGTCAAAATGAAGATAAGTTTTCAATTCTACCAAATCAGTTGTATGGTAAATGAAGTTTTATGTAGAGTATAAAGTAAGCAAGAACCAACAGTTGCATCAGTTGTATTTTATTATGTTTGTGTGTCTGTATGGATTACAGGAACTGAAGTGTATTTAGAGTTTGGGTAACAATTCAGCAAAGAGAAGGAACTTTTCAAGTTAATTTTCTGAAAATCTTGGGTTAGCCACATCAAAATTGAGAATAGATGTTTTTCTTTAGCATCTCAAGTTAGACATAGGGTCCATTAGATTACATTAGGTTACATTTCGATGCAGGAATGACATCTTGTTCCCGAGAGACTGTCTGACAAAATGTTGGATTATTTTAAGGCATCTCAAGGTCTGGAGATAATGCTCATTATATTCTTTTCCTTTTACTGGAGGAGTAACCACTAATTATGTGAAAATGACTCCAGCATATTCCTATAATACTTTTCAGCACTGAAAGTAGTTCTTGCATTGTTTCCATGATCTGAAACACTTGTTTGCCTTCGAAAGGTATTTTTGCATGTGTAGAAAGAGGTGTAAATACTTTTAAGTGAAAATGTGTTTTGATTGACATTTTCTTAGCAGGCTTTTAGAGCTGCTGACTTTGACATTTCAATAAGTCTATTGGAGGCTTAATTTTTTTATAAACCTTACTATTTTCTTGTCTTTGTATTTCTGTCTTTCATTTGTTTGTTATATAGCTTCTCTTTCTTTGTAGTTGCCAGCCACTTTCTTCAAACCTTTTTTTTTTAAGTCAAGTAGATGGATAGCCAAAACTGTGGGGTTATTTTTTCAGATTGACTGTAGGGTTTGTAGCAGGAGAAAAGAATCTGGGATTCTTTTTTTATTTCTGCTCTAAATATTTTCCTTCTGGTGTGTGATGATGACTTTTTCCAGTTGCTTCCACTCTTGTTGCTGGCTGGTCAACAATCCACTGTTCTACATCAATGATGGTGATAGACGTTTCTAAAGGGGAAAAAGTAAGTGGCATAGGAATGAGAAAAATGAAGAAACTTAATATGAGCACTTGTCTTACCGTCACTTAGGATTTGCATTCTGCATGTGAACCTCTGGAAACGTCAGTAGGGTCATGCTGGAGGTCCATCCTGGAACTGGATGTCCACCTGGAACAGGTGGAACTGGATGTCATGCCAGAAGAGAGGTGGTGTCTGACAAGATGCCTTTGACTGAAGTTTTGCCTCTGGAGATGGAGCCAATAAAGAGTTGCTTGGATCTAGCCTCTAAACCATGTGTTGATTTGCCTCTGTAATGAGTAGGCACACAGTGGAACTTATGTCAGGAGCAAAGAATTCAGAGTCTGGTGTCATGAAGCAAGAAGGAAAGGAGAGAAGATTATGCTTTAGTTGGAGTTAGAAGTTTTTCAAACAATCACTCGCTGTTTCTCAAGGTCTGCAATTTCTTGATAATGGGAAATGCCACATCAGTGGAAGAATGAATGACAAGCTGAGTTCTGTCAATTTATTGTCAGCACTGGGTGTAGTACTGACATCTCACTGTACATGAAGGAGGAATATAATTTTGAAAATAGTCTTCCTAGAAAGGAATGTGACCTGTTCAATAGGAGTAGATGTTGGAAATATTGTTGATCTGATCTCTCCTGCAAAATTGCTTGGACAAGTTAGCATCATGTCATGACTATTCTGGTAGGAAACTGCTAAGAAATCAGGAATATCAGAGAAGGTTAGGTTCCTTTTCTAAAAGTCTCATCAAGTTCCTCTTGTCTGTGACTTTTTCTTCCTAATCTTTCCTAAGCCTGTGGTTAGAGTCCTTGGGGAAGAAGCTGCAGACAGACCTTTGAATCAGCAGATGAGATTCATAAATGCCCAAGTTAAGTGGGAGGAAGTATTAAGTGGAGTTCTGAAAATTTTTGTTTGCTTGCCAAATTCCTAGAGAGAGAATCTACAAGAATGTTTACATTCAGATGAGTCAGTGAACCCGTTTAAATATTTAGGGTTTAATGGTCTTGGCCTGCTAATAGAGCTTGGCTATTAGAATTAGTATTTATGTTCCTTAAATCAATCTTTTCAGAAACTTGTGTGCCTTACCCAAAGACCTGTCGTGGCTGGACCAAAACAAGGGTCAGGCCTTTCAGCTTCCAAACCCAAAACTCAGACTGCCAGAGTATGCTGTCCAGATTCTTAACTGTATTTGGATTCCAGATAAGAGATTTGTGGAAGTTCAATATAAATATTTTTGTATCAAAAGGCTGTGCATGTCCTCAAGAAATGGATGTTTTCAATAGTGTTTTCTCCTTTAGAGCTGCACTGGAGAAATTTTTTGGGGAAATACAGCTAGTGAAAATTATAGAAAGTTTTCATGCATGAGAAATACTTCTTGCTTACCTTTTCACTTTCTAAAGTATTGCATTTTTTTTTAATGTAGTGGCTAGCTATTTTAAAGTAAGGGGTTTTTAGCAGTTATGCACGTATTATAAGATTTAGTAGATGAACAAACCCAGTAACTAGTCTAAAATAGCTAGGATATGTTTTTCTATTGTACCTGATTTACTTAAATATGCAGGTTTTTGTCTTTTCATTTTTTGATGAAAATACTGTTTTTTCTTTGCTTGACTTTATTCATAATGGTTATTTTTCTGGAGGAAAATTCTTGCAAGTAGGCAAATATGAATCATTGCTAGTATTTTAAAGTATATGGATAAGAATTGTTCTTGGACAGGCTTCATTTCTTTTTCTGTCTATTTTTGGGATCCCCAGGTGTATATATGCTCTTAAATCACAGGTTTTTTAAAAGAGCAGCTTTGCAGATACAGGTATGTGGCACTCAGTATGTACTTTTATTAGAACACATGAATTTGAATCAAAGAATGAACTGGCATAATTTGAGTCACCCCATGTACTCCTATGGGGTTGCTCAGAAATAAGGTGTCTTTGTTTGCAGTGCAAACTGAAAATGGAGTTGCAGGGTAATTTTCTTCTACTTTTAGATAAGATAAAACATGTTCTAACTTTTGAGTTGTGAGGGCACGTAACTGATCTTTGTTCTTGAAAAGCTGGAACAAAACTGTGGGGAATCTTAAAAGTGGTGAAGTGGAGCACCTTTTGTTAGGTAACTGAGGTGGTTAGATCCTAATGTATCTTTATACTAAAAAATCAACTGCTGTTTAAGTCAAACTATGCTTTTGTCTGAACAGATGCAATTGAAGTGAAATACTGGAACCTAAAGAATCATGGGTATCAGTTTTGTATCAAGTGGCTTGAGAAAGGAAATATGGAATACTACATTTGTTTAACCTAGAAAAGTCATGGTAATTGTTCCCTTGGGGGCCTGAGTGTAGGCTAAGGATGGCCAAGAAGTGGGTAACATATGTCAGCATTGCTAGGGAATGCTGGAAATAGATGCTGCAAAATATTGGATAGCCTCAATAATCAGTTTCACAGTAGGACGACTGGCATACTTGAAATTAAATGTTTCAGAACAGTTCAGTAGTACAGGCAAAGGCCTTGATTAGGTTAATTGTTTCTACTTTAAAGAGAGATAATGTGCACAAAATTAACTGGTTGCATTCTTGATGTTTGAACAAGTATGTTGAAGAAAATAAGAAACTGCTTAACCTCAAGAGTTCAGCAAGTTCCCCCAGTTCCATGAAGGTGTAAAGCTTGGGAAATGGCTGTGTGTGCTTATTCAGGGCTCTGCTCAGCAGCACAGGCAGAACTGTCTGGTGCCATTTAGTTCTTAGCTGCTGCTCCAGCTTGGCATGGATACGTGGATAACCCATGGGTCCTGTATCCTATCTGCCAGCACCGTTCGGTGTCGGGGATCCCAAGGTCATCTCAAATAGCAGCAGGTGCTGACATGCAGGCAACTGAGTCAGCCCTTGAGTCTTTTCTAGTTGAAGGGGAATATAACTTAGCTTCCAGTTATTTCAGTTTGGTTGTGTGTTTGAGCCTTAAGCTCAAAGTCAATGTGGACTTCCACACGAGCTGAATTCATCATTTCAAGTCTCAAACTTGGTGTATAAAATACACTCTTTGTGTGTAGATTTGTGGGTTTTGTTGAAGCTTAAGCTTAACAGTTGTGCATATTCAGTATGGTTGAGCTGCAGCAGTTGTTCGGATTTTCATTTGTTTCAGGAAAATAATTTTTGTTTGTTATTCAGTAAATTACATTGTATTTGTTGAATCATTAACATTTATAATACTTAAGTCATACTAATTTCGAGTATTTTATGTCATTGGATTAGGTCTTATGGTGTGAAGTCTTACATAAGAGACGTGTTTAGTAGTAAGGTAGTTTTATGCAGCTACATTTGATACTTGTTTTAGTGTGGTATTGCTCTGAAAAGTAACTCAGTGAAACAGTAACTTGTTTGTTGGATGTTATTCTGCCTGTAGTCAGAATTTTACAGACATGTGATTTTATGTGAGAAGTAAACAAATTGTTAGCTGTGTCTGAACCAATGTACCTCAAAGAAAATGATGTGTACAACTTTCATAATTGTTCAGTGAAAGTGGCTTGCACAGCTTCAGAGCTGCTTCTCATTTTTGTAGTTTTGCTGAAAACAGAGTTGCATGGCTTTATGTTAGGCAATAATTTTAGGATAGTAGTGTTGTGCATATTTGTGAAGAAACATCTGGTCTGAAAATCTGTTTCTATTGATAATATACGTCAGAGAAATTATACAGGTAATTTACAGGGCTGACAATATTTTCTGAAGCAGAATGAATTTTTTAGCAGGTCTCAGTAAACCTGAAAAGACACAAATGTTTTTCTAACATTGGTTTCAGAATGGAACTGGAATAACAGCATTTGAAAGCTGAAGCCAGAAATTGAATTCTCTGAGGTGTGCTTTTTCTTTGCTGAAAGAAATGTCTTAAAGCATTATGTCAGCAACGTTTTCAATTTCTTTTTACTGCAATAAAAAGGCATTGGAGTATGGTGTTCATAAAACATTTTTCTTTCCAATCACAATCTGATTAATTTTCCTACTTGTTTAAAAAAAAAATGTTTTGTCCAAGGGTTAGTATTTTAGGTAAAAATACGGAAGAGCACGGTCTGCCTAACTGATAATTGTACAGTTGTATATAAAAGCAAAACTGAGTGAGCTTTGTGTTTCTTGTTTTCTCACCCCACAGAAGAAGATAGTTCTGGCTTGATATTAAGTGTGCATAGTTTCAGAAAGTATTGTTGCAGCAATATGATATGATGATTTTAATCACAATTCTCTCTCTGCAGGGGGACACAAATACAAATCCATATGGAGGATGAACCTCCTCCCCAAGGAGTCAGTGCCAAGGTCAGAGTGTCGATTTGTATTGAGAATTCTGTACTGCTCTGCTCAAAAGGTTCCATTCAGCAGTAGCTTAGTACATGCAAGTAGTTTTCAAGGTGGACAGAAAACAAAAGCTATAGGTAGAAGAAATGATACTAGCAGAAGAAATCTTGCTTAAGTCATCCACAAAATACTAGAAGAACAATATATTCATATAGCATCTGAGATTCATGTCTAAGTCTGCCTTTTGTGACTTTGTGCGATATAATGAGGGAACTGGTCACTTATGGGATATAAATATTGGTAGGCTAAGAGTTCAAGCTGGTTTTCATATTTTTGAAATAAAATATGATGTAGAAGTGTGTGAAGGGAGGAAGTCTTGAAAGGTGAAAGAATATCTCTTACTGAGTTGAGTGTAACTGATAATTCCAGAGACAGAATTTAGATTATGGATACTTTTTTGTCTGATAAAGTTTTGTTTCTTTCTTTTTTCAAAAAAAAGATCAGTATCATAAGTATTTCCCTGAGTGCTTTTTATATGAGTAGTTGGGGATTTTTTCTTTCAGTGTATTATTTTAGTGTTAAGAAATGCTACAGTTTGGGGTTTTTTTTTTTAACCTGTTAATTATGAGGGCAGGACATGAATGCTTTGTTGAATGAGGTTACAGGAAAAACAACTTTTCTATTTAAGATGAATGGGTTCTGACCCACTGAGCACTTGTAATTTAGAGCCTACATTGTAAAGAAGCCAATATGTTATTCCAGTAAAGGAATCTGTAAAATTTAAGGACATCCTGACTGTCTTTTTGAATCTCAGGCTTCTTCAGTTGTGAGCAGAAGTGGGATGCAGTTTTGTTGATGCAGTTAGAAGAGTAGTCTGTGATGCTTTCAGTATTTATCATCATATCTTAAGAGGGCCTAAAATTCTCTGTGGAATAAATGGTAGCCTCTTAACATAAAAAACATTACTCTGCAAACAGCAGATGAACGAGACTGATTCCATATGGATTCTGGTCCTTCATCCCTTATGACCCTGCTAAGTGTCACAGAGAACAGCGTTTGCTAGGATTAGCTTGGACCTACTTGCTCACTGACTTATTTCATAACATAATGTCTGTTTGTCCAGCTGTCTGCTGCCAAGCTGATTGTGTCAGCAGAATCTTAGTTCCCTTTCACTTGCAAATTTGGCTGAAGTTGGTCAGTTATTTGCTGTGAGGAGATGGGGAAAGAACTGGTGTGATCAAAACCACAACTTTTTTCCTGTGAAGATGGCCAATCCTTCTCCCCCCTCCTCAGAAGTATATGACAAAGAAATGTGTGATTAACTGCTATTTGTCTAAAGAATTTCATTTAGGATTAGTTTAGGGTTTCAGTTTTGCATTTCTAATGTTACGTATATTTCTGTGTATATTTTTTCATAGTGAGTGATATTAATTTAAAAAGGCAATATTCTTACGGCTGATATAACGTGCTTCTGACTCCAAACTAGAATTTATTCACATCTTTATATATGTTGGAGCTAGAAAAAATACATACATAGAATAAATATGCATATTTCTCAAAGATAAGTGTATTCTTGGGCAGATTTCTTTTATGGTTTCTTATTTGAACAGCAGTTGTAGCACCAGGGGAAAATACACAGATTTCAAATTTTGAATACACACTTTACACTTTATATTGGAACCTGTGTATTGAATTCTGTAAGACAGCACTTATGTTGTATGAATATAACCAAATATGACCTCACCATTTAACTTCTTACATGGTACTTTTCTCCATTAATATAGATCCTTTCTTTCTAGATCTTGACATTGTTTGTTTGTTTATTTAATGTCTTCCTTTCAAGTATTGTAGAATTAAAATACTGGTTTGTGGCTGAAAAAGGAGATGGTGGTGTTTATCTAATTTTTTACTATGCAAAGGCATACATTTCTCTCTGTGCAGACATTTGATAGCATTTTTTATAATACCAGGCCTTGGAGGCAACACTGTTGTCAGCCCTGAAGATGCTGGATGTTGGGAAATGGCCGATTTTTTCTCTCTGTTCCCCGGAAGAGCTCAAGTTAATTCGCCAGGCCTGTGTATTTGGCAGTGCTGGTAATGAAGTGTTGTATGCAACTGAAAATGACGAGGTAATTGTCCAAGAGTGTGTATGAACATGACATGTTTAATCAGTTATGTGTGAAGTTATTCTGAAGGCCAGCAGTAGCGTAGTACACCTAGAGAAAGTTGCATGCAAAAATGTCTGATTGTTTCATTTGCTACTGAAACATTTTCAATTTAAATTAAAGGCTTCCTACCATAATCAGAGAATAGAGAAGATGGAGTTAGAAATTCGTTGCAAGTGCATAGTGACAGGATGAGAAGCAGTGGGCACAAACTTCAAGATGGGAAGTTCTGATTCAATACTAGGAAAAATTTGCCGTAAGAGGGGTTAAATCCTGAAGGAGTTGCGAGATTTGTTTTCCTTGGAGATGTTCAAGAATGTGTTTAGATCTTTGTTGAGCACAGGGGTAGACTAGTTGACCTTTGGAGGAGGTTCTCTGTTGCAACCTAAATTATGAGTCTGTGATTCTTTTATAACAGGTTTTTGTGCTTGGCATGAACTGCAGTGGCTGTTTGGGAACAGGAGACATGCAGAGCACTATAGAACCAAGGAGGTTAGATTCCCTGTGTGGCAAAAAGATAGCCTGCCTAAGTTATGGAAGTGGCCCTCATGTTGTTCTTGCTACAGAAGGTAAATATGATCTGAATATTGCTTTTTCAGGGAGTCCACTTAAATTCGTCCAGCAGATGTGAAAGGTCTGGGCTGGTAACATAAGAGAGGGAGTTAAGTATTCTGGACTGTTAAGTCCAATGTATTTTCATTGGCAAATATGACTTGTCAGCTAGCTTTTTATTTTTAGAAGTTTTTCAAACCCTGCTTTGATCTTGTTACTACTTTTGGAAGGGTTTTTTCTTTCGCTTTTCAGTTAAGTTTGAATCTCCTGATTGCTCTTGAAATGCATTAGTGGCTACATTACGCCCCTACGTTCTTGTGCCAGCAATGTCCTGCAGCTAAAACTCATCTTTTGCCTCCAGTACCTGCCTTTGGATGTGCTTTAATGTCCATTATGTTCCCTCCCAACCTTTATGCTTCCTGCACTGACACTCTGTTATCCGCATCATGGTAGTGGCTCTTATGTTCATAATTAAGTACGTTACTCTTGAAGACAAATTATTAATATTGTGTTCCCAGTGAGGTTCTGTTAGAGCCTAATTGATGATATTCAACTTGTCTCTCTCTGTTAATGAGAGGAAATGTTTTTCAGTATTCTAGATTATGACTAAAAGTAGGTGAGGGGAATTATGTTGTAAATGTGTTCTTTTACATTCAGTTGCTTTCCACTATTTCCTCCAGTCTTCATGGCAGACCCTTCTGCATGCTTTTTTTATGTATGCATCTGTGTTCCTCTGAACTATGCTGCTGAGAGATCTCACTGACACACTCATGCTCCTTACCCTCATGATGAAGTACTGCCAGAGAGCAGGTCCAGAACTGATCCTTGATGATTTTAATTCATAACTCAATTTGCATTAATAGATTTTGCACAAGCTTTTTTAATTTGCCCTTTAGAGGGTTGTTATATGTTACACAATTCTTGTGTTGATTATTGTCATTTCCACTTTGCTGTTATGTTTCTGTGCCATATGTTTCATGTGTTTACTGAAATTTGTATTCACGTGTTGGTGAACTGAAGAAAAGGTTGTTTGCTGTTGATAGAATAAAGTAATTAGATTTAACCAGTTCTTATAGAAAAGTATTGGCTTAGTGTAGCATATTTTGCCTTTGTAGTTCCGAGGGAACCCTTCTTAGGGAATATGCATATTGTAAGGGAATGAAAGCTTGTTAATTGAATTTTCCAAAGTGGGAAACAGTGCCAGGGTGTAGGCAAAAATTCTGATTGATGGTCAGTAACAAAGAAATTTACATGGGAACTCTGACTGTCATTTCATCCTTTTCTCTTCTGTATTGCACCATCCCTTTTCTTGCAGAAATATGTTATCCTTTACTATGATTATGGAGATATTATCCTTTTGGATTTGTGGTCAACACTGTGAGAAGGTAGCATTGTTACATCTATGGGCTAAAGACCCCCAAAGGACATGAATATATTTATACACTTAAATATGCATATTGTTACTGAATTTGACTTTTTAGTTTGTGATTTTATGTTGTGTACTCATTGGAAAAATAGAGATTTTTCAACCAGCTCTTTACATTTGTCTTGTAGAAGGAGAAGTGTATACATGGGGTCATAATGCTTATAGTCAGCTGGGCAATGGTACAACAAATCATGGTTTCATTCCCTGTCAAGTCTCTACTAACTTGGTGAACAAGAAAGTCATTGAAGTTGCCTGTGGCTCTCACCATTCTATGGTGTTAACATCTGATGGAGAGGTGAGTGTAGTGAGAACAAATATCTGTTTTCTCTTAATGGAATTCACATATGTGAGAAGCAGGAAAACACTCTGCACCTATAGCATTAGACCTTGCTTCTTGCAATCCTCACAGTGCTGATGCAACACAAATGTTCCCAAAAACCTGAAACTTGTCAGGGTGTGGCTGCTTTGAAGTGTGTGCAGAACACTGATTTTGTGCCACAACTGCTTGTAATAACAAATTGTGCAGCCAGTTCCTTTCTATGCTATACTCTACTTTAAATGCTTAATGGCATTAAAGCTGATGTTAACCTAAATCACGTTCACTGTAAGGAATTCTACCTGCCAAAGTAAAAAGCTCCCTGGAATTTGCCTTGAGGTGCCATTTGTGGCACTTAGCTCTTCTACCTTGGGTTCTGGAAAAGTAGCAATGGATTCTTCCAGCATTAGCTGCAGCCATCATCTTTCCTCTTACCTTTGTGTGGAGGAGCATAAAAGAATGGAATATATAAATACTTAGATTGGCATGAGTTTGTTAGAAACAATTCAGTTGTGAATGTATGTGTCTTCCTAGGTCTGCAAAACAATGCATGCACTTGCACATAAAAAATGAAATTTTTTCTGCATACAGCTTTTTCCTCTCTTGAGTATGTACTTCGAACTCTGTATTATAAAGCCATCCTTGATGAAAATTCTTTTGCAACAGGTATATACATGGGGTTATAATAACTCGGGCCAGGTTGGATCTGGTTCAACAGCAAATCAACCAATTCCTCGAAGAGTTACCAGCTGCCTGCAGAATAAAATAGTAGTTAATATAGCTTGTGGACAGATGTGCTCTATGGCTGTGGTGGAAAATGGAGAGGTAAGAAATTTTAAGTGAGTATTTGAACTGAATTTTATTTCATATAATAACTTGGCATGTAAATAATTTCAAACCTGATAGTAATGAGCTATTATTCCAAAAGAAGGTTTACCTTTCCAGACTCCCTCAAGTGTAGCTGCTTATTGTGCTCATAAAAACCTTTGTTATTATACCACTGCTGTCTTTAGCATTCATAGACAAATAAATTATTGTCTATACTAGAATCTTAAGTGTTGTGTGTGACAATCATCAGTGAACGTGAGAATAATCACTGAATGATATTTTAATTTTCAGTGCTCATATACACACATCTTAAGAGAAAAATAAAAGTACATTGCATATATTTGTTGTACTGGAGTACCTCTTGAATCTCTCTCATACTTTTTTATCCCTTTGCAAAGACACAAGAAGGTTGTAGAGTTCTTGATTTTGTTCATATAAGCTGATGGTATTGGGCAGCATACATCCTTGCTAGCTCCATTTCTCCAAACATTTGAGTTTAGATCAAAGTAGCTATTGACTGTTTTCAGTAGAACATACGTTACTGAAATTATCAGAGCTCAGTATTTTCCCTTTTTCTTATGTTTGGCATAAAGCTGCCTTCTCAAACTGTTGTGCACAGCTTCCAGTTTATACTTGTTCTAGTGTGTTCTCTGTTAGAAGATTTTGGGATGAGAAATTAGCTCTTTGAAGAAGGGAAGTATTATGCTGGATTTGCTCTGTGCTGGCAAGCAGCCATATGAATCACTGATTTTCTGTTCTTCATATTAAAATGTTGTAGTCCTACATAATCTGAGTCTTAAAGATCATGAATGTGGAAGTTTAGAATTCTAGATGAGCATGTAACTGGCATTTTAAAGAGAAACGTGTGTATATATGTTTATATAGATAGGTGTATGTGTGAGTATGTCTGTGTGTATCTACATACAAAGTGCTAAAATGTGGGGTGAGAAAGGTTGAAGAAAATCACTATTATTCAAACTTTGAAGGAGTTGTATTGCTTTCAAAAGAAGCGAACAGCAGCAGCCAGTTAAAAACGCCTGTCTGTGTTTCCAGGTCTATGTGTGGGGCTACAATGGGAATGGTCAGCTGGGGCTGGGCAGCAGCGGCAACCAGCCCACGCCGTGCCGGATCGCAGCCCTGCAGGGCATTCGTGTGCAGCGGGTACGTCCGTGCTGCCCCACCCACGCCCTCTAGGAGCCTCTGCAGGTGCCCTGCAGGCAGCATGTGCTGCCCTCGGAGGAGATAGCCCTTTGTTTAAAGTGACATCAGGATAAAAGACACGTGTCCTAAAATGGACCTCCGCCAACTGGGCAGAAACTGTGGCCCTGTGGGGTTCAGTGGGAATTTTGCCATTGACTCCAGTGAGGTCAGGATTTTACTTAAAGGGGACTAGGCCTTTAGAAATGTTTGTTTTGGTTTTTTTCTTCCTTGTGAAAGTTAATTAAAGAAAATATTCCTGTTATTTTAGTAAGTAACAGTCTTTCTAGGATGTTCCATTCTTCATTAACCCCCTGCCTTCTTTTCTGGAAAAATGCCGCAGTTTAGCATTTTGTCTGTCTTGCAGACTGAATTTCACTTTTAGAACTGCACTCCAGCCATGCTGACTTACTGGTGTATGGAGTCTGAACAAATTACCTCCCACTGCATTTGGGTAACATTTGGTATGATTCCATGGTCAGTCTTGACCTTTGGAGGTTATTGCATTTTACCAAACAGTGGGGCTGCCACCAGTGTAACTAGCAAACTGATAACTTCTTTTGGCTAATGAGAAGTATGCAAGGTAACTGCAGGACTGATACTGGAAGTCTTTAGTTGATTTATGCAAAATAGAGGATACTGTCAGGAAAATGATACAATCTGTTAGAAAACGTTGGTTTTGTAACCCAGTGAAAATTTGCAAGTGTGTTTTGAACTTTTGATCCGATTTATTACATTTACTCAGGGAAGCTGTGGATTTTTAAAGTCTTTTAAAAGAAACTCATTTAATTACATGGTTTTACATTCAGTGCCTAGGATGTAGACAGTAGCTTTGCTGGTAGCAACTGCTGTTGGATAGTAACATAATAAAGTGAGTATTATGTTCCCCTGTATTTATTCTTCTATTTAGAGAGTGCAAGTTTGGCTTAGATTCTATTTCCATTTGCTTCATTTACTTGATATCAATTAATACCATGTTGTAGATCTCCACTCAGTAAATAACTTAAAGGTTTATTTCGTTTAAATTACATCACGTGCTTCATGGATGTCAGTAGAGTATATGTAGCTATGGTATATCTGCTTTGCAGGTCATACAAAGATAGGTGAGCTAGTTTTGAACAATGCAAATTGGTTTTTGGTAGCCATCTATCTCTACTAAGTTACATTAACTCCTGCAGAGCAAGACTGTTGCTGGTAGCGTTGCCACTGTGTATCTGTCTGTATGTGGGGCATGTGCTGCATATGTAAGGTGGATTTTTGAACAATCTGATGTGGGGTACCTGAGGACGCAGCTCAGCAGGACCAAGGGGGCTTCCCACAAGAGGTTATGAGTTGACACAGTTGTGTGCTGCTATCAAAATGGAGAGTTTTGTCTCTTCCCTCTCCTTCCTGGCTGATTGCTCTTGTTGCTTACCTTGTGTGGTCCTTAGACCCTACTGTGAGAGTTTTCTTCCAGTGATGTAAGTTTAGAGAATCACAGAATGGCCTGGGTTGGAAGGGACCCTAAAATCATCCAGTTCCACTCCCTGCCATGGGCAGAGACACCTTCCACTAGACTGGGTTGTTCAGGGCCTCGACCAGCCTGGCCTTGAACACTTCCAGAGATGGGGAGTTATGTCAGCAGAGGATTCTCTGAGCACTAGAGCTGGCACAGGGAGGGGGCAGTTTTGTGTGACTGTCAGTCAGGGATGAGAGGAGCAGACAGGGAGACCCCACCCTTTTTTTCCCAGTGGTAAGATATTCATGTTGGAGCAGTTGCCCATGGAGCAAGGTCAATGCAAGACAGACAATCTTTGCTTTTCTGCACGTTGTTTATATTTGTCATAAAGCTTTCCTTCTTTCTCAGTTTCCAGCTATTCTTTTTGCTCTGCTCTTGAGATTATCTGTCAGGGTTTCTCACTGGCATATTTTTTCCTTAAAGTCACCTCATCTACTTTCCTTCCATTTGTAATCAACTTACCAGAATTTGTAGTTTTTACACTGGTGCAGAATCAATGGCATTAGCATATAGCATAAGATGCATCTCTCTGTATTAACTAACTATTACATAAAAGTGAGATTTTCTTCTTTTTATATTTCCTTACAGGTTGCCTGTGGCTATGCACATACATTAGTGCTGACAGATGAAGGTCAGATATATGCCTGGGGAGCCAATTCATACGGCCAGTTAGGTACTGGGAATAAAAGTAACCAGTCTTACCCTACAACAGTTATTGTGGATAAGGACAGGTAATACTTACAGTCTTGCAATCAGACATTGGTTGACATGCTCTCAGAAGAACTACATAAAATTATGGTATTTTTAATCTATTTTTTTGGGAGAGGGAGCCTATAATTTTTTGCAATGGTTCATCTGCTAACCTTGAACAGAATTTTCACCCTAAGTGCTTGAGTCTGCCCCATAACCATCCCTGTGAAAGAGAAACTGGATATTCTGAGCCTGAATGGGCTATTTTCTGCTTGGGCTCACACTGTACTTTACAGGCCTTAATTGCAGTTTCCCTTCAGTGGTGTAGTTTCATTGTTTGTTTGAAGTCAACAATAAAAGCTTTATCGTCTGTGAATATAAATTGTATTTTAATGTGCTCCTTTTGACGAGAAGCGTACTCAGAAAAAGTGAAGGGTGGACATCTGCAATTTGTGTTATTTCTGCTATTAAATCTGGCTCATAACCCAGGAGAGAGAGAAAGGGAGGAGTTCTTTCTTGGCATTGTTGCCTAAAAATTAAGCTTAGATTTTTGCAAGTTTAATATTTTCCTCTAGGTCCCTGAGGGGTAGTGGGGCAGTTATTTCTATTGCTGTTGTAAAGCCATGTATGTATATGATCAGAAGTCTTGATTTTGGCTTCCTGTTGTGAATAAGAAGGAAAGTGAAATGTCCCTCTTAACTCTGTGTCTGAGTACATCATTGTGAGGAACTGGCATTGCTGCTTTGGTGATGAGACATGGCCTGATCTTGAACATTGCTATTTCTTTGTGTGTATTTGTGGTTTTGCCTAAAATGTTACAGATTTTTTTTTCCCAGACATGTTGGCCGCAGTTAAAATGTTACAACAATAATTTAATACAAGTTTTAGTGTTGCATGCTGCCTTTCCTTTTTGTTGGTCAGAATATGAATTCTTGGTGTCGGTGAAAATCTTGCCTCACTAAAGCCTGCAAGATTTGTGCATACAGCTTTAAACAAGTTGTTTCCCTGCCATTATCCCCAGGCAGCTGGAAAACAAGTAAACAAGCAGTAGCTCAGACTGCAAAACAGTGGATTGTGTAATGCTGTACACAGTGGGAGTTTTGAAGTCCTAAATCAACCTTAGAATTAGAGACATAGCCTAGCTAAAAGACAGTTAGAAGCAACTTTAAGTGCTGTTTGGTTCTAATATTTAATTTTCAAAATGAAAGTCCTTTACACATAAGTAATAATAATTATATGAGTAAGAAGTATATTTAACCTGTTGGTTTATAACTGTTACCAATAAGCAAACAGAAAAAAGGCTTTCATTAACTTTCAATTCTAAGCCAAAAGGCAATTTTTTTTTTAATGCCTCCTCATTTCCTTCTTCACCTTCTCCAAGTATTTGTTCTCTATAGCTTAATGCAGCCACTCAGCTCACTGTCCAGTACCACCAAGGACATTCAGAGGCTTGAAACTCATCATAGCTTTGCTTGAGATGGCTGAGGGATCAGCAGAGCATGTGCTGCAGCAGATACAGGGCTCTGCTGCCACAGTGGCTGCTTGCTCCCAAGATGCTTTTCCACAGAGAAACTTTGAGTGCACGCCGTTTGAAGAAACACTGCCAGCCCTTTTCAATTTTGCTGTGTATGACCAGAAAGCATTCTCGCCTACATGCATGCTTACAAGCATGCCTTGCACCAGAGAAAGACAGGAGGCCGTGAGATTATTCACTGCACTTTGCTCCTCTTGGGAGTGACTGTGCTTTTTCCCTTTTGTTTGCTTGTGCCCGCAGGGTTGTGGAGATCGCCGCCTGCCACTCGGCGCACACGTCGGCTGCCAAGACGCAGAGCGGCCAGGTGTTCATGTGGGGCCAGTGCCGGGGCCAGTCCGTGACCTTCCCCCACCTCACACACTTTGCCTGCACTGACGATGTGTTCGCCTGCTTCGCCACCCCCGCCGTCATGTGGCGCCTGCTCTCCGTAGGTGAGCTGAAACGCTTCTGACATCTTCTAAATGGAATCACTGCTTCACGATACAGTTGTGTGTGTTTGAAGCCTAAACTTAGCTTCTCACAACAATTTACACTGGGAAGCGCAGTCATAGTGACGTGTTACATACCTGTAAGTGTAATACGGAATTGTAAAAAATTGCTAAAGCCTGATGGCAGTGCTAAATAATTGTCTGTTTTATTGATGTGGCTTATTTCTATGGAGAAATGCCTTAGGTTTGGGGAGAGGCTTTTTTTGTGTAACCTCTGTGTGTGACTGTCCAGTGGCTCTGGGTGGAAAAGCTGAGTTTTAATTTGGAGATTTGAGGAAGCCGTGCGGAACATTTAGGAACTCTGAAGCTTTCTTTGATGCCCTTAAGTAGACTGCTAAGAATTGAGGGACCAAAATTCCCGTGTTCTGAATTGGCCACAAGCACTCAGTCCCATCACAAGTGATCATGACCTGAAGTGATCATGACTCTTCTGAAGAGACAAGTTGCTGGATCTCAGATGTTTGATTAGCATTAGGATCTGTCTTGCTGGCCTTGTCTAGAAAGAGTTAAGTATCCAGCACTGGCTACCAGAGGGCTCATTCTTCAGCTACAATTTAATCCCATAATGGTTTCTAATAAAGTTGCTGGGTGTTGCTAGGTTTTTTGTTTGGTTTGTTGGGGTTTTTTTGTTGTTGTTTTTGTATGGTTGGTTTGGTTTGTTGTGGTTTCTGTTTGTTTGTTGTTGTTGTTCTTGGGAGGTTTGTGTGTTTGGTTTTTTGTGGGGTTTTTTGTGGTTTTTTTGACTATGACTTCTTGATCCCTTTGGAAATACCACTACTGCAGCAGCGTTGTACCAAAGCATAAGGTGAAGCCTTAGGAGGAAAAGGTTACTTTATTTTTAAACAAAACAAGTTTCAGATGCACTTTCAAAGCCACATTCTCATATGTGCCAAGTGGTCTGTCCAGCGTCCTGGCACTATTCAGGGGGTCTGAGCAGGGTTCCTTGTGATGACATGGGATAAAGGATGCTGGCTATCAGGCCCTTATCATGTCTCCAGGGTTGTTTTTAGTTAGGTGACTGTGCTGGTTTCAGATGTGCCTTTTTGCACACTCCAGGAGCTGAGAGTGACTGGCCCCTTCATCCTGTCCCACCTTGGCAAGTTATCAGGACTGACTCAAGGTTGTTTGTTACCTGATGTAAGCGTGGTGAGAATCCTCAGGCGTGTCCTGGGATCCACATCTGCTGACCTTGGTGCCATGGACATCTGCCATGCTTACAGCCCTCTCTGTCTATTTTATTCTGGTGCTTCCACACTCAGGCATTCCCATTCTCTCCATGTTTGTGGCAGTTCTGACATTTCTAATACAGTTCTTAGCACTGGCTGCTAAGGAGTTTTCTTGGCTTTGTGCCTTGTCAGTGTGAACTGCCTCTTCATTTCCTTCCTCTGGTTCCCCCTTCACTGCTGTAACAGTGAAATAAAAGCATGTGGTTTCCCTCTAAGAGTTTCAAAGCTGTACCCCACTATATTCAGTTTTCCTCTCATGGCTGTAGAAGTCATCTGGAGATGTATCTTGTTGGACATCTGGATTGCCAGTTAACTTTGAAGAAGAGTTTGAGCTTTGCATTAGTTGCTAAAATGCTTAATTGTTTGGATAGGTCTGAATAAATAAACCACATATTGTACAAAATGAGAACTAATGACATATTTTACAGTATCATTGTTTCAGAAATATTTCATTTTTCTTACCACTATATTGGATTTCTCTCCCCCATCCATTTTACCTGTACTGACCCAAATTGGGTATACCTGACATTCTCTAAATGAAATGCAGAATGATTGTGCTAAACAAAGTGTAACAGTATCAAACACATCAGTGTGTGTGTGGGTTAAGTTTTTTTATAGCTTGTGGAGGTCTTTCCATTTCCAGCAGAATACTATTCTAATTTCTAGCTTGGTAGGTTGCAGGACCTAGCATTTATGTAATTTTCTGTAGAGAACAACTAATAACTGACCCACAAGATCTGTATAAACCCATAATGTGTATTTCTATGGTAAGAAGACAAAACATTGTGACGGTTAAGAATGAGGTTTGGGGGTAGAAGGGGTTGTTGATTTTTTTAGTGGTATTAAGGAAGATAGTTCTCTAAGTGTGATGAAGATTTGGATCAGTTCAGGAGGTAAAATTTTGTATGCAGATAATGGATGACTTTTCAAAGCTGTCTGGTAACTCTATAATGCAAATGTTATGTGCACAGTGGTATATACAGACATATGACACAAATGGGAATATGCAGACATTGACACACTGTGCTTCTAACACCATTAAGTCTAGGGAAAGCTGTGCTTTTAGAATAGACTTCTAAGTGTTGGTATTTACTTTTAGGGGTATTGCACTGGGCAGTTTCACTGCAACCAATGAGTTGTTTCTGTAATAGATTTATTTTTGCTGTAATATAATGTCTCCTCATGAGAGCATTTCAGAAAATTTTATTATGATTTTTTATTGATCTTTTGAGGATCATATAATAACTAACAGTTTTAACTTGAAATAATTTACTCAGTAATTGTTGATAGCATTTTCTATTGGATGGAGCAGTAAACTTCTGAGATTGTTAACTTTTTTTTCTGGCCTTATATAAATGAGTTAGAGGAGTGGAATTTACAGGTTTTTTAATAGAGATATTTTCTTGGAGCGGGAAACAAGAAAGGACTGAAGAAAACTGTCCTTTCTTTGCTTTTCTCGCTCATACAGAACTCACAGGCTGCTGGGGGGTTTTACTAGCCTTAAGGAGATGTATTTATTACTGTTTACACTATTATTTATTATTTATTAAATTATTATTTATTAAGAGTGTTAATTGCTGACAAATACCCAGCATGTTGTAGTGGGAGATACTTGTATTGCTTACTACCTTATAGTAAGTCCCCTATTTATTCTAGAGCCTGATGACCATCTAACAGTAGCCCAGTCACTAAAGAAGGAATTTGACAACCCTGAAACTGCAGACCTGAAGTTCCTAGTGGATGGAAAATACATTCATGTTCATAAAGTTCTTCTCAAAATTAGGTAAGGAACAAACTGTATAAATTGTATAAACTAAACTGTGTAGTGTTACTTCACTGTGCTAAGTCATCACTGCAGAAAATTCTTGACTTATTCTTACAAATTCCCTTTTCCCTGAGTCAAGGATTCATCTGCTGTTCTTTGCTGTTACTCTCTGTCACTCCTTGTAATGATCAAACATGTTGCTCTACTACCTGCCTTTCCATCACTTCCCTCCATCTGACATCTATCCTCCTTTGTGCTGCCTAAATGGCCTTGACCTTGATTTCCAATAACCTTTCTCTGCTGAGGGAAAGGCTCACTTACTTCTGCTGTCTTCTCAGTAGTTAGAATCAGTTTTTTCATTCCTTATATGCTTGGCTTCCTCTACCAGAATGATTTGAGGGGGTTCTGTTTATTCTTGGCTTTCTTTCCTTCCACAGGACCCTTTGGTTGTTTCAGCAACGTCTGTAGGTGCTATCCATATTCTTTTTTCCCCTTTTATGACAGATTTCTTGTTCTACTTGTTTTAAACCTTATCAGTCCATTTGACTTTTAAGATGGCTTCTCTTTCTGCTTTTACAACTTTTTGCAAGTTAAAACCCCTTTACAGTGAGATTTGACATATGCAGATCTACAGAATGATCTCATTATTATTAACATGCAGAGAGATTAATTTGTTACTGCTGATGTGGTTTCTACTGGGATATTCTGGAGACACTGCTTTAGATCTCTTCTGCCTTGCCAACTTGCTTCATCCTTCTCATTGTTACAATATTTTTTTCTCTTTGCTATTTTTTTCTCAAAATGCTTGGCTATCTCACTCAGTTTATCACCACTCTCATCTTCCTACTTTTGCTCCTGAGTCCTAGTAGTGATTTCTTTTATATTACTGTGTAAAATTGAAATTCCCTGTTAATTCTTGCCTGTCCTTTCTTTTTGTTGGGGTTTTTTCTGCTCTCCTCTTACTGCATCGATTACCTGTATTACTTTTGTCTTCCCTTTACTGGCTTCATTGCTTATACATTACACTCCTGCCTATAGTCCACCCTCTTCATTTGGAATGCCATGTGTTCTCCATCAGATACCACCAAATCAAAATCAAATCTTGTGTATGCCCAAAATGTTCCTGAGGTCCTTTTTCCTCATAATGAGACTGTGTGTAGCTTTCTGTTTTTTCTTTCTTCTTGCTCTCTTTTTCTCAGATTATGTGGCATTCTGTGAAGGAAATATGTCTAATTCTAAAATGGATTTAAATATATGCTGTTACCAAAATACTATGAAGGAATAATAAAGCATCAGACACAGCCTGTAAAATTAATATTTTGTTTGAGTGTCATGATGCAACTGGATCAGGGTATTTAAAATTGTGTTTTGCAGCATTCAGCCTCTTCCAGAGCACTGTCATGAAAGCAGTGCTGGTACAAGTTCCTTTTCATTATCTAGTCCTTTCTTTACTGCTTACAAAGGCTTCTTTCCATGCTGTTCTATTCCTGTTGTTGAACTGGATCCCATTGTTGGTTAGTGGCTGGCGAAATGTCAGGGAACGCCTGGCTCAGTGAGAGCAGCCCAAGGCCAGCGCTGCCTGCAGGAGCAGATACATCCCAGGGCGTGGGTGGGATTCAGCAGCTCTGCATTCAGCCAGCCACAACTGGGAGCTGGGCTGTCTCTGCTGAGAGATGGTGCCAGGGAGAGAGACACGCCAAAGGATGAGTCACTCCAAGATACTCTGTAGGCTGGAGGATGTGTGCTAGCCAATTTTGATTTTCATTTACTTATTACTTTTTCAGGGATCAGTGTGTACCACCTTCTCTCTGACTTTTGCGTGGTGCCATTGGGGCACAGACCATACCCAAGGTCTGATCCACACTGGATGGATAGCATGGTCACCACTACTTAACATGAGGCTCTGGGAAGCAAAACAGTGAGGTTTTTTCTGCCTCTCCCAATGCCAGAATGTGGCAACAGATGTGGCAGAAGCTAGATAATGACTTTATATTTCTTTATTAATTTGACAATGGTTTCCATTATTTTATTAAAAGCCCCAAAATACTAAGATAAGAGAAATTATTTGAATAACCAGTAAAATGTGAAGAACTTAAGTGATTAGTTAATTGTTTTTCATTTGGATTTAAGTGATATGGTCTTTATGTTGTAGTCTTGTCTCAGAGACATTAAAAGGAAACCATCCTACTTTTTATAGAAAAGTTTGAATAAAAGAAGAGAAAATTTACATGTGGGAGAGTTATAAATTAGTGTAGTACAAAAAGGTACAATTAAATTGTGGTTGTTGTAGAAAAAGTTATCAGAGGTGGTGATGTTCATTTATATCAACAAAAATTTTGAAAACAGTGCAAATGTTAGGATGCTTTATAGGGAACAGTAAGTTACAGTGCATTGTAAAATACTGTGAACTGGAAGTTGCAGATTACAGCTGTCCAAGGCAGTGCTTTGTCCTTGTTCATATATCTGTCACAGAAGTATTCAGACTTGTAAGAAAAAGGTGATGAAAGATCTGAGTGAGAGTGTCTTCACTTTCAATAATTTATCCTTGAATATAATGATTAATGCTAAATTGTGTATGGACTCTGACACTGGAATAAATGATATCTAAAATTATTAATATTTTCCCTCTTCATTAAGTAATGTTGGAGAAATCAGGGTCAAATGTCAGAATCGTGTAAGTTAATTGTAAACTTTATCTGCTACGAGACAGGTAATAAAATCGATTGTTAATGTACAATGTACTTAAGAAAATGGCATCAAAACCAGATGGATAATCCTTGTAGATATTGTAAGTAGAAATGGAGCCTGCCATAAAATATTAACAACAGAAATAAAGTTCTGACTTATATGTATCAGGCTTATATGCCTTGTAAGGCTTAAAGAAATTCACATGTTCAAAGCAAGAAATCATGTGGCTAGAGGTTCTGCTGGTGTATTTAGTCTGTTAGGACTGATTCATTTTTTTACCAACTTCTTGCTGCAGCTCAGCTTTCAAGCTTAACTCTTTACAGTGTACAATCTTTGTTCATGTTTTGTAGGTGTGAACATTTTCGCTCCATACTCAATAATGATGATGAAATTATAGAAATGAGTGAATTTTCTTATCCTGTTTACCGAGCCTTCCTGGAATATCTGTATACAGACAACATTAGGCTCCCTCCTGAAGATGCAATAGGTATTTGTCATAAATGTAAATTACTCTAGATTATTGTTTTTGAAAAGTTCAAGCTATGTGTCATTACAGGGTAAGGAAAGCAGGGCTTGTTAATTTTAGTTTCATTAGCACTTAAATCTTGAATGGGGCAGGTGTCAGGAAGAAAGGATGCAGTAGCAGGAAACATGCCCAAGGAGAGTGAGTGGTGGGCATGCAGTGAGATCAAAGATGCAAAGTTTTCAAAAAGAACTCGTTGTTGCTCTTATTAAGCACTAAGAACTTTCTTTTATTTAGAAAGGCACTATGGCCATCCTGAAACTTTTAATGTTTCAGTAGCTGTAGCGATTTTTGATCCTGAATGAAAAGGGAGCTCTTCCCTGCATGAATTTAAGAGGATGTAAGTCAGTAATTGATGTCCAGAATGAGAACAAGAGAACAGAACACTTGCACAGTAATAAAATGGTTCCTATTTTGATAAGTCTGGAGGGGACCTTAAAAAATGCACACATCAGCTAGGGAAAAAACCAGAGCAAGTCTTTGATTAATTCAGCCTAAAACAAAAGGGCAATTGATTAATTTGAAGAGACACTAATATATTTTGCACCAGAATAGTTAAAGATGTATAAATTTTCACAGGGCTGCTAGATTTGGCAACACTGTATAGAGAAAACAGACTGAAAAAGCTTTGCCAGCAAACGATCAAACAAGGCATTTGTGAAGAGAATGCCATTGCTCTTCTTTCTGCCGCTGTCAAGTACGAAGCTCAGGTAAGAACTTCTCTTCAGGTAAGCAGTTGTTTTCTGAGAAATGAAGCTGCCTAATGTAAACATGACTGTATTTAACTGGTGAGGCATGATTACTGTAATTTCCCGTTCTGGCTTTCCAGATGTTTGTTTTCCCCTTTTAAAGCTGTAAAATAAAAATTGAAAAAGCCCCAGTTACTAATGTTTTCTTCGTGCCCTTTTGGCTTGCACCCGTGAGTCAGGGTTCTTAATCTGCTTCCTGCTTTGTTGTGTGGCATGCAAATTTCTCACTGCCATTTACATCTCTGCCTTTGGATTTTGCCCTGTCTTTCAGTCCCTGAGTTCCTCACCTTATCATTTTGTCTGCCAGTGTCTGGTACAGGCACTCTGGTACTGACTTTTACAGGCAGAGGGGGAATTTCCCTGTAAAGTCCTTGCATATTTACACTTGTGCTTATATAAAAAAATCCATTTTTGCAGTATTGTTTACAGTGAATTGTGCTGGCATACAACAAATTACTTACTGTTAATATTCTCCCCATATCCTGTCACGTGGGCTGCCCTTGATTGTGGAATGTGTCACTAGCACTCAGCCTGTTACCAGTGCTTTTTTGGTAAACAAATACTTTCAAAGGTATTTTCCTTTTCCCATCTTCTTAGTGCTGTGATGATCAGTTATGGGAATAACTATGTGATGGGTTTTATTATTCAAAAAGTCTTCTTATGTATTTTAGTCTTAGGGGACATTGTTATAAATACCTTTTAGGTGTGGGAGGCAAGTAGAAGGAAGAGACTGAAACAAACACTGAGTTAAAAATGTTGCAGAAGTCAGTGCAGTATGGAGACAGCAAACTATAGGAGATAATTTTGTGTAGGAGTTGCAAAGAGGAGGCTGGAAGTCGGTGAGTTCTGTCCATTGAAAGGGGTTAAAAAGGGATTAGTTGATAGTGAGGTCTCCAGCTGCCAGTTACAAGGCATTTGGAACCCAGGTATCAGAAACAGAGGGCATGAACAGCTGGGGCAGAGAGGAGTTGTGCTTTCAGAGTGCTGTGCTGGTACAAGCCCAGCATAGCAGGGAAGACTCTACAGGGAGGCATGACCCAATGGTTTGGTTCTCTTAACAGCAGTTTTTTTCATTAAAATTTTATTCTGTAGTTTCTTCTCATACAAGCTTTTCAACATTTTTGAACTCTTCAAAGCAGAAGTATTTTTAGTTGATCTGTATCTGGTGAAGTAGTTGAAGAGTAGTTAAAGATATGTTTAGGTGTGTTGTGAAATACTAAAACTAGCCTGCACAAAGTACTAGAGTTCATAACAGCTGAGACACAGTAAAAGGGATTGGCTGGATAACTAAATACATGTTATCCTCCTCTTCCTTCTATGATTCAGGATTTTACTCTTTCAAAACATGTTACAGTTTAACACAATTGTCAGATGATTAATTGGTTCACCTGCCCTGGCTGCAGCATGTACCAAACTCAGGAGTGCATTGTTGCCCTCCTCCCTACACCCACAGCTCAGAAAGGGATGGAGTAGAATGGCTTTGGGGAAATGCAGCAAAGGTTTCTTTATTAAAGACATGGGGATATAAGGAATTGTGGGATAAGCCAGGATCATCTAGTGTACTACATTAATATAGTAACTCCTGGTTTGAGAACCATGTGCACTGTGTCGGGACTTCAGTAGAAAACAGTCAAAATAAGGATTATGAAAGAGGCCTCATATTTTGGAAGTTTGAAAAGACAGAACTCAATTTTTTTTGTCATTAAATGTGAACACTGCAAGTGAAAGATTACAGTGGTGTGTGATACGCCATTCACATTGCAAATTAAATGCAGACTGACTTGACTACTGTATGCATCATTAGGATTTATAATGCTTGAAAATATTTTTCCCTATCTTCAGAAAATACAGAGTTGCAGTTACAAGTTACTTTAAAGCATATTTCTCATATACACTGTAGCAAATCATCTTCTATAAAACAGAATAAAAAAGACAGTATTTCTTGAAACTGCAAAATGAGTGACCAAGATTCTCTGTAATCTATAGTCCTCTTCATACCAGCACCGGAAAAAGCAGGTGCTGTTCATTTTAGTCAGCATGAAAGTTCACACATTGACTGTAAAGCAGCTCAGATTCTGACCGTACCATTTCAGAGGTCTGCTGGAACTTAAGCTGTCACTGTCTTTGATTGTCTATGTTTTTTATTTCCTCTGTGTTTTTGCTTCTTCTATTCTCATTCCTTTTCTACTTTCTCAGTAGTTGTTGATGAGAGGTACTTGCTATACCATATTTCTTCTTTAAGGATATTTTGTGCTTCATTTAAAGCTTTAGTTACATCTTGAAACACAGAATCTAAGGACAAGTTTTCAAAAGGAAATGCACAGGTAGTCTGCTGAGTCTCTTTCTACTATTCATCCCAGTCTACAATGTTTGTGTAGTTAACATAGAATCAAATTGGCATGGGTTACTCTTTTTGCTGTAACTTTTGAAGAGTTTATAGCTTACAGATCAATTCTGACTTCCTTGCTGCTGGCTCCAGCTCTGGCTGCAGAAGGTAATTAATTTTCCTTCAGAGCAAGTTGTTGCATAGGACCCAACTAAAGGAGACTGACCCAGTGCATGGAGAGAAGGATTGCCACTGTTGGGAGGAGTTGGAGTGGGAAAAATCTGCTGTGTGCAATGGTGGCTGTATGGCTTGATGGCTTGGACCCATCCTGTGCTGAATAGCTGAGCATACTCTTACAGGGAGACCAGAATAAGACACAGCCTTTTGTGCTGTCTGGGAATCCCCATTAGACAGAGGGATACAATTCTGAGGTTTGCCGTGAAAGACTCACGTATCCTACCACGCTGTTTGTGTTCAGCAAGCATCATCACATTTTGCACCATATTTTATTTCCAGCGTGACTAGGGGATAGCTGCTGTTTTTCCCAGGACCACTACCGAATGCAGTGCAGGCAGGAAAAGAAAAGAGTTACTGATGCTCTAGTAGTTGTGTGGGGCAAATTGATGGTTTCACCTGCTAATAACTTTTCTAGTGAATGTGTAATAAGTTCTAGTAAATGTGATGGAGTTCTAGAGTTGATTTAAGTGGCTACTCCTGTTTTTTCAAGTTGGGTTTATTGAGTAGTTTGTATGAACAAATTTCATCCTGTCATTTGTGATCTCATCAAAAGGATCAGAAAGGGGATTGATAATGTGAACAATCTGGTATATTCTCTGCTAATTCAATGACAGATTTGAAACAAAATAATAATGTTAATAGATTTATCAATCATTCATGTTACAAATTACTCCAATTTGTTCCTAGGACTTGGAAGAATTTTGCTTCAGATTTTGCATAAATCATTTGACTGTTGTTACACAAACTCAAGGCTTTGCAGAAATGGACCATGACCTCCTGAAAAACTTCATTAGCAAAGCCAGCAGAGTGGGAGCATTCCGAAATTGAGGTCTGACTACTACCAAGCTGAAGAGCATGTCCTCTTCCCTCCTGGAAATACTTCTCCTTTGGAGAACTTCTCCATGGTCAGAATGTGCAATGGTTTGGAAGGAAAGTCTTGGTATCCATCAGCTTCGGGAGTGTGTAGAAGTCCACTAACATGTAGGCTTTGTAAGGACAGCTACAGTGTAGGTGTGTGGTGACTGTTGATTGCCAACAGCCAGAATTTAACACAAAAATCTAATGTAGTAACTACCCTTTCCCACTCAAGCAAACTAAGCTTGTCATTATCTAGTCTGTCTAATTTTAAATTTTGTTTTAAACAGTCTGTGTTTGGATTTTATGGGACAGTGACCTGTTTGCTGCTAAAACCTCCATGGTGTTCTTTTGTCTCAAAACTCAGTTAATATGCCATAGTGGGCTTCTTTTTGTCTGGTTATAATTCAGTGAAGATACAAACTTGTTATTTTACTACACATCCAGAAAAACAAGTTCTTTAGGGTGAGAGGCTTTCTGATTTGTAGGAGGATATGTCTCACTTGGTGTTTCTTTGGAGTTTATTTATGAGAAGCTTCAGCAGGGTATTACAGTTTTGAGTTCCCAGCACTTGTCTCATTGTTTAGCCAGAATGAAAAGAATCTCCCTTTCCATTACACCAGGCATGGTCCCTGGCACCCCAAGGGAAGCACTCACCAAGTTTGGCTGTGAATTGTCATGCTGTGAGTTTTACTACTAAGAAAACCACCTCATTACAAACCCAAACAAGATTTCAAGGAAAGGAAGTTCTGCTTGAGGCTTGTTTTTTCCTGTCTTACTATCTCTCCTCAGACAGATCAACTTCAGAAAAATGAAGAAAAGGGTGATTTTGAAGTGGTAACTTCAAATGCATTCAATCTAAGAGTGAACTGACACTATATTCCAGATGGTGATAAAGCTACCTTGTCCAAACACAGTGTTTCAGATTCTCCTGTGGTCAGAGCTGAGGGGTGCCCACACCATTCCTTTCAGGGCTGTTCAGGAGAGAGGGGCTGCCCTCTGCACACACCTCTCTCCCAGCACTGATCATCGGTGGCTAGGGTAGAGTAGATGCTTCATTTCTAACTGGCTGAAGTGAGTTAAGGTGAAACCCCACCCAGTGCTGCACAGAGGGAGGCCTGCCCCATTACAGAAGGTGTGGAGCTCATGGAGCATTTACTTGAATCTTCTAATAGGTAACTGTGAATTAACCCTGAGAATTTCTTTTAAAGTTCTGACTGAGTGAAGTGACTTCAAGTGCCTTTTGCAGTATTTTACAAATGGGAAAGACAAAAAGCTGGATGACCCGGCTCAGTACACTAATATAATTATATAAGTAGTCATGCACCCTTCCTGCAGGTCCCTTCTGTGCTACAGCATCCTTCAATGACTTTTTCTAATACGCAAATGTGGTTTCTAAGAACTTAATTCCCTTGAATTACCACATCCTCATGTCTAAGGTAGAAATAGCTGTTCCTTACTATATTGGAGGCTCATTTCTCAAACAGTCCTGTTCTTTGAGGAGGAGTAGGAGGAAAAGGAGCAGCACATACTCAGAAAAGGAGTCGTGAGTAGTGCCCTCCCCCTTCACTCCAGACCCTGTGGGTGTGAGTAGAAAGGTGAAGCACGCAGGCAGCAGAATTTACTTAGGAGGAGGGTGATGAGCAAATATTTTGGAAATTGCTGTGGTAAACATTTACTTGTGTTTTGAGACATTTGCCTCAGACTCTCACTAGAAATATATTGGATCATCTACTACTAACAAGCACATTCTGCCACCCCCTCAGCGATGAGTACGACTTCCTCCAGCAGCATTAAGGCTGTTCTTAGCAGCTGTGTCAGTATTTTGTATTCAAACAGAAGTGGTTAAAACCTTTCTAGTACATAATGCAGATTCATCAAAACCACAGTGTTGCTGGGGGAGGAGATGAGTTTTGTAAGTTTGTGTTGAGAAGCACTTGACACCAGCACGCAGACAGAGGTTACTGCAGACAGCAGAACAGGGTCCTGGTGGGGCACAGCTTCACTGCCACCCCTGTGTGCTCTAGCCCAGCACTGACCATACCAAAGCATGGACACAAGGGTTTCTATGTAAGCCAAGGCTGCAGATCCCTGGTTAAGCCTGGGATGCCAGATTCACCTGCCAGCATTTCCTTAAGGGTAGCAGTGCACAGAATGAAGGCATACAACCACATCCCAGCCTTGGAGCAGCAGCTGGCACCAGCCCCTGTCCCGCTCCAATGGCATCACACTGGCACAGATCCAGTCTCACTGGGAAATGGAAGCAGCTGGCACCTACAGCCCTGGTACTGGCTTGTCAGTGGTCACTCCAGCTTTCCTATGGCATCTGTTACGAAAGGTCTCTCCACACATTTCTGTTTTACTCCAAAGAATCAAACAAAAAACTATAAATGTGAAATGATGAGGGGTTTTTAACTCAACATCTGATCAGAAACTGTATCTGGCTCCCTGGAGGCACTACTGCATGGAATGATAGGACTGGAGAGGGACACCACTCTCCAGCATTGCCTCAAGTTCATAAAGTAGTTGAACAGTTACTGCAGCTGAGATGGCATGCTGCTTGGAACAAGGCATTTTTGGCTTAATAGAACCAAGTGCCATTTTTTTTTCCCAATTTATTTCCTTGCTCCTCTTAACTTCCAAGTAACCATACACATTAAAGCCTACTTACAATTTCAGCATAATTGACAAAGCCTGTAATTTTGAGAAAAGGCATCTCTGCCTTTGAGGGTGAGTCTAAAGATCAAGTGTGTCAGCATTGGCTTTTATTCTGTATCATCTGACCTGGATGTGATCGTGTTACATTCATAGAAACATTTATTTATTTAGTTTTTTTAATTTTTGTTGCATGCATTTTCAGGTCAGTGTTCAAAAAAAAAAGTCCTTACTGGCTTAGGTGGTTAGATGTGGGTGCATGGATGTAAATGTGCTTGAAACCCAACCATGGGACATTTCAGAAGAAATTAGGGATGCATTTTACTGTTGTGAGATAGTCTGCAACCATCTTGTTTGTGGATCTTGCAGGTTAAATACTTAATTAAGTATTGTTCTGTTTTAGGATACCACAGACAAAAAGGTATGTATTAAAAAGTGAAAATATGGTCAAGCATAAGCTGTGTCTGGGGTTTAAATAAAGAGCAATGTTCTACTTTCCAGAAAGCAGTCTGGAGAGAAAAAGAAATTAAATGGGTAGGGTCATTTAAAGGTTCTCCTAAGTTACTGAAGCTAAAAGCCAGCACTGCATTGTTATCTAGTATCCACCTGTTGAGTTTTGTTACAATGCTTGGTAACTATGTAAACTGCTGTTTTTATATGATCTGAACAATTTCCATGGGCTTTCCTTGTAAAACAAAGCATTTATTTGCCCCATAGAGGCAGGATTCATTGGCTACCACCCAATGATGTAGAAAGTTTACAGCCTGAACATAAATGATTTTTTGTTTCTTTACAAACTTACCTGGTTTAATAGACCATTAATAAAAATGCCATATTTAAAACAGTTTGAGTGAGATTTTTTCCTTTCTTTTCAGTAAAAATGAAGAAAATTTGATGCTTATAGACTGAGTTAACTGCATGTGGGGGGAAAGGTAAACCAAATTAATATTTCACAGAGGTACTTTAAAGGCTATTTGTGTTCTTCAGGAAATCACTGTCACCAGATAACATTTGTAAGCTGGAGAATTTGCTCAAGTGTATTTCCACCTTTCAAAGAAATCAATGCCCTACTGACTTAAATTGCGATTAATGAAATGGTCCTCAGAACACCAGTCATAATTTCTTAAGCAAATGCACATGATGACCAGCTTGTACTTACATTTTAAAGTATTTCAGCTTGTACCGTGCAGTGGTATCACACAGCCATAATCTTTCTCCAGCTGCTTCACATTTGATAGACCCTGCAGCCAGTGCTGTGCCTGAAAATGTGCATTTTCACATTCCCTATGGCTGTTCCAGTACCTGGAGGCACTTGCTGTTCAGTGCAGCCCCTCTGCACAAGCACTGCCTAAGCACAAAATTCTTCGCTTGCAAGTCAAAGGCGGCGAGGAAGAAATAAATTCCTATGACATAAAAGAAAATAAAGCATTTGGAAACAGTGGACAGCAGGAAGAGTTTAAGGTATAAAACATCAAATTAAGAGGCTGGGAGTCAGCTCATCCACCTTCAGATGGCTACACAGCCAAGCCAATAGATTAAATTCCCTCAAGCACGAGTGGACAGAACAGGCCTTTCCAGGATGCAATTTACCTGACCTCATCTTACACCCAGGGCTGAGGCTTTCTACAGCAATGGGTGCTTGTTGTTAAGCACCTAAAATGGCCATCACATTTTGTGTCCAGCTTCTGCTGTGATTCCTAATTTTCTTTTTTTCCTGGAACAGCTTCAATGTTCCAGGCCATTTTTAGTACAGCAAGGTCTCACTCTAAGAAAAGTGCTGTCAAACACAGTAACATTCCATGTCTAAGAAAAAGCCATTAGTTTCAGTACACATTTATTTGCATAGGTACCCATATGAAATCACCTAATATAAGAAAATTACTGACTATAAATCCTTTAAAAGCTATTTTATTTATCTTGAAAGGAGAGAAACGGATTAGTTGTATAAAATAATATTGTACATTTTATGTAAAGCTGTCTGTTTGAACAAAAAAAATACATTGTCACAGTAAAGAAATAATGAAGCTGTTTAGATACTGGACTCTCTGTCCTCCCTTCTAGCCAAAGGAAGAGGCTTGACTCCTGTAATGGAGCTTACAGTCAGTATACCCAATGTTAACATATATCCTGTCTGTAAAACTGCAGAAAGTGAGAAAATAAACATAAGGTACTTATGGAAGTCTTTTTCAGTAAGAAAACTGAAGCCATACTGAGTCTAAAAAAACCCTCAATATTATTTTTAAATTAATTTACAATCAGTTTGCTGCTTGTAGAATTTTTAGTAGCTCTAGGGTTAGCTTTGAATCAACATGAGAATGGATCTTTAAAAAACTTCCTACTATAAGTACTCTAGGATCAGCTAAGCAATCTGTAAATAAGCTACCTGGAAGAAGGTGGTTTAAAACATGTGTCATGAACAGCATGCTTTTCTACTGTAGCTGTTCTTAATTTAAGTAGCTGGCAAAAGCCAAATTTCATAAAAATAGGTAATTTTAAAGCAAGACAATTTATTTGCTTATGTTTTAATCCATTGGAAATAAAACATGTGCTTTTGTTAATTGGGTATTTTACAAGATTTTGCTGTTGCAAGGAAAATTCCAGTATCTGAATCAGTAACTTAAAGATACAAAAGATGAAAAAAGTATTGGATGGTTTTGTTTGGGTTTTTTTGCTAGTTGCAACCATTCACAAGTTGCTCAATTAACTGCCTTTTCAGTGAAGTAAGGCAGATTGATTTTCCCAACGTGGGTTCACCACGTTCAGGTTTTTGCAGATGCTGTAGTAAGGCCAGTGGGAGATGCCCTGTGCTTTTAGAGACTTATTTGGAACCCAACTGGAGACACTCTCAAGCTGTTTGGCTTGGCTACAGTTAGGTGGAAATTCAAAGAAATCAAGAAAATTCTACATCATTAGAACTTTGAAATCTTGTGTGTACCAGGTATGGTTTAGGTTTGTTGTTTTGTTTTGGTTTTTTTCTTTTAACACTTGAGATTTCCCAAGATAAGAAAGGGCACATCAATTACTCTGCATATGGGAAGAAGCTTCTGGGAAGATTCTTTGTGGGATTCTGGGGTGAATCTCTGTGGGATTCATACTCCATGAAATTCAAACTGAGGGACAGTGTAACTGCCCTCTGAAATGACAGTGGGGTGAGAGCTGGGAAAGCAAAACTACAAAATGCTGGGTGTTGGTTTCAGTAGTAAGGCTGCAAAATGAGTTCACTTTGAATTCAGGTTTTACTCCTGAGGTGAGGCCCTGACTCTGCAAGGCCCCTGGCTGCTGTCCAGTTTAATTTAATGGGAATTTGATGTGCTAATTATGAACAGAGACAGAAATCTTTGCAGTAAATGGCCCACCATTTTCAAATATTGCAAATGATGAAAATCTAAAAATCAAATCTAAGAAACAAAATTAGTGCATTTCAAATCATTCTAGCTAACATTTCATCTTCAGACATAAAAAATTCAATCCAACGAGACTGAACTGGCTTAAATCAGTAATGCTGCAACAGGAAATTCAGACACTTTCCAAGACTTTTAAAAAATCCTCAAAAAATATATAAATTAAATTCAGTGGCTTACATTGTATATATGCTACATCATAAGGCAAAGTATCATGGAAAACATTTAACAATTTAAAAGTACAAATGCTTTCAACTAGCAGTTTGGAATAAAAAGCAACTAAAAAAGCAACTCTATTAATGAAGGCTGTAAAACAAAAACAATCTTAAGAGGGCTGGCAGTGCAGCCCCTGGTCCTGAGGAAGAATCTCACTTTTCTTCACTGGCTGAGGTATCATTTCCATCATTCAGTTTCTGTTTTTGCATTCTTGTTCGAGTAGATGCTACAAAAAACCCAACAAACAAAAAGAATTAGATATTTTCTTCATAATTTCTTCAGACTGATTATTGGAAAAAACTGTAATGACACAAGGAATAGAAGTACATTATTCTATTGTAAACGAACCAAATTGCTCATTATAGGATAAACACCTCATTTTGCATTGTTTCAGCCATTCTTGTTCTATCTCACAGATCTTATGAAATTCCTTCCACCTGTTCACTCCAGTTCTCATTGTCCCTGTCCCCTCACTGTGTCTGTTTCCATCCTCAGCGAGGGCAGATGATCTGTGTCACACCAGGAATCTCACCTTGTAGCCAGGCAGGTGCTGTGGGCTGAGCACTGCCCCTGTCCCTGAGCCAGCCTGCCCAGGAATGCCTTAGCCCCAGTGGCACACACTGACACCACTGGATATGAGACAGAGCTCTCCTCCTTGACCTCTGCCATGAGTAAACGCTGAAACATTTTCCCTATCTTAAAATAAAGGAGAGGTGCCTGGATCCACACTCATACCTACCTTGATGAGAAAGGTAAGAGTTTTTAACAGGCAAATCTGCTCAGCTCACCACAGAGTGAGAATGCCTGGCCAGGCCAAGTGTGCTCCTTTTCACGAGTGGAAAATACAACTCAGATGTGGGGTTGGGGCCGTTTTGCTTTTCATGAGCTAGATTTGAGTTTCATTTTAAAACAGAAAAGTGATCCCTCCCATAAGATCTGAAAGAAATGCTGACCCATAGTAGAAGAAAAAGCAGTCTCAGACGTTTCAATATAAAAGACAGCAAAGCAACAAAAACACTACATACGGTTTTCCTGTGTACAGAAATTTCCATTTTGTAATCTGCATTTTGAAGATTAAATGCACCATGTACAAAAGCTAAGCAAGCTACTCAAATCACATCAGTGTTGAGCAGTGTTTTCCTCTGACTGGGCCCAAGGCACTCAGTGCTGTGCAGATTATGAGTAAAGTAATACTCACTCATTTCAGCAAGCTTTTGTTGGAACTTGGACTCCTGGGGTAGGTGTTTGCTGCAGACAGAAAGCATAAGGTTAAGTTAATAAAAATAATTTTTTACTCTCGTAACGTAAACTTTAAATCAAGGGGAGTAATTTCTGATACCACAGCATGTAACTGAGGAGCTTCATGCTTCCATCTCTCATTTGATACAGCTGCTAAAGCTCACGAATTAACACAAGATAGGATATCAGGAAGAAGTTAGGATGAAGACCCTGGGAACCAAATACAGGCAGGATCTCTGAAAAGCCCAGGACAATCTCTCACCTTCCATCTGCCTCGTCTTGCCCCTCTATATCGAAGCGCAGCCTCTTCAGTGGCTTCGGGGCAGCAGCACCTCCTTCTGCACTGCGCTTCAGCTGGCCCTCACTGTTGCACAACATCTGGTTTATTTTCTGAAACTTTTCAGAAGTCTGAAGTGACAAGAAAATAGGGAAAGAATTGCCAATAAATCCTGAAACCGCTCCAACTTCCAGATCATCCAGAAAAAATTAGAAGTTCTAAAACTCTGGAGTTTTAAGAACTCTTATCGCGTGCCAAAGCAACTACAATAAAACGCAACACATTTTAAAAGTCAAGTCTGGGTATTTGAAAGGAGTTAACAGAACTTCCCTATAATTACTATATTAAATCAGGCACACTCACTGGCCAGCTCTAGAGATGTGAGCAGGCTACCCCATTCCTCCAAAAGTTAAATGCATTAAGACCAGACATTAAAAATGTTAAAACTCACCCCAAATGATTCTCCAATTGACACCAAAATTCTGCCAAATGAAGAAGAGAAGTTTAAGCTACATTTAACAATGACAGAAGCATCCACTAATTTGCACAGGTTAGCACAAGGCATTAACAAGGTCTCTTCCTCTCTCTCTCTGCATTAACAGTGGAGATCCCTACTGTGCTTTACTGTGTTGAGACATTTCTCTTTGAGCCTGTGAATGCTGAATCACCAAATGAACTGAATCACACAGATAGAAATGACATTGTGGCTGGAAAGAATCAGAGGCCCCCATACTCTGTCCCATATCAGCAGGAAGACCCTTCAGTGCTGGACAATCATCCTCTCATCTTTACCTTTAGGTGTTTGCTAATCAACCTAAAATACACAATAACATTTAAACTTTTGTGTACAGTGGGACTCACTTGATCCTAGCCTGAAAAGCCCTGGAAACTGGTACATTTGCTGTCATCCTCATCTGCTAAGAACTAGTAACCAACAGTTTGAAATGCTCTCTTCAGACAGCTAAATAAACATTTTGTTGGAAACAAGTATTTTCTCTTTAAACAAACTGACAAAGCTCATCTGTGTTTTTTGGGAGTGTGATGCAGTGTCAAAGCCAACAACGTTTAAGCAACCAGGTCAGGAAACTCCTCTTAAGTGGGGGGTTAAAAACAAAAACAAAAACACCCAGCAACCAACAAAAAAACTGCTTGAGCACAACAGAAAAGCATTAAATGATGAATAAAGATTCCGAATACAGGACAAAAACTATTAACCAGAAATTATATGATAGCCACAGACTACTGACAAACTAGATTGTGCAGTTTTCCAATTTGCTTCCACTAAAATGCCTAAAATACCTTAAATTTACTCAAAGAAATGCTTGTCAACAACGTACCTAGACCTTGGAGTCATCTTTGTGGGTGACTGAAAGCCATCAGAGAATTTGTATGGGCTCTTGAGAGGTGAGATGTAGATGTTATTGCCAGCAGGAACACGCCGAGGAGAGTTGGAAAACTGGTAAGGACTGCGAGGAATGTGTGGGATAGGTGACAGAGTGGGAGGCTATAAAAATAATAAAATAATCATAAGGTTTTACTGCCTATATATTTCTAGTCTGTTGAATAATGAACAGAGCTAATGGCTTACCCTGCTGGAAGCATACTGCAAAATGTTTGTTTTCAGCTTCTGCATAAACACTAAGTTGTAAAAGACTATGATGGAGTCATATTGTTCTTCCCGGATAAGAACACGTTTGAAAGTCTGCACAGGGTGAGAAAATCATACACAGATTTTAAAAAAAAAAGGGAATGATAATTTTACATTTGACAAACTCGTAAAGTCACTCTGTTAGCTCACTCAGTCACAAAGTCTGTTAGATTAAGAGCTAGGATGGCACATGGGTTGTATGCAAGCCATTGTAACTTCTCTAAACTGCTGGGGACTTTTCCAAACATGTAGGAGCACCAGTACAAGCACCTACGTCATTAACTGGCACAGCCCCTTGGTGTGAACACAGTTCTAACATTTTCCAAATTTAAGAACAATTTGCTTTTACACACACATGTCAAAAAGTCTAGACTACTGTGCGTGCTTTGGAAGGCTAAAAAACTCATTACTGACCTGATGGGGATAAAATAGTTCTATAGGCTTGGAGATAACATCTGGAGTTTAGCCAAGATCCACAAACACACTGTGAGAAATTCTGCTACTGAAAGGATGCTACAGTTCCATTAACTGGTGAGGGTTTTTCTATAGATTTCATTACTGTGCTGTGCAAAAATTTCAGTACATTAAAGCTCCTGTGAAGAAAGGAACTTCCTCATGTTAGAATTAAGTCTGCAACTTTAAAAAATACACAGCTGTTTGATACATAGCCATACATCTCTGTTTGGTATCAAACCATGTTTCTATTGAAAGCTTCTGTAGAAAGTCATCTGCTTCTCTTCCTGTAATCCTCCATGGAAATTAGACAACTCATAAAGGAACTTGGGTTGCTTTTGAAAGTCCTATAGCTCTAGACAGAAATTTTTTATCTAGACTCCAAATAGAATCATAAACCATTATTTAGTATCTTTCAAAAGATGGAAATAAATTTGTTTTCTGAGGAGAGTTACCAAGCTATTTGTGCAAGATGTTTAAAAGAGATACTTAGTATTAGAGTCATTTTTCTCCTCCACAAAATAGAGATGCAGTGCAGCAGACATTTTCTTCTGTATGTTCAAGTGTAGTTTATTTTGATTTCAGAGGAAAATAATTAGTTTATAAGATTTTTATGGAAGAGTAACATGTAAGAACTTCCATACCTCTTGATTTGTGTTGCAAAGCTCCTTGTATGCTGAAACTATTATTTTAAATCGAAGATCTACATTCTTCACTTTGCATATGCCATACATGGAACACATCATGATCTATTAAAGAAACAAGACAAGACAACTGAAAATGCAGAAAATTAATTCAGCTTCTTCATTTCAAGTTAAGAAATAAACTTTCTATTACTGATTGTGCTCTGTAAACTAGCAGGCAACTCAACTTCATAAGAACTTCCAGAACATGTCAACTACTGCTACCTCCATTTCTCTGTGACAAACAACTAACTGGAGCTGACAGTGTCTTGCCAAACTCATACCACATGCTGCAGTTTTAGGGTAGAATAACAAAATATTTATCAGCCACACATGATGTTTTCCCAAAGAAAATCACTATATTTTAATGTAAATTATTAGAAATTGTGGTCTGTCTTCAATACTTTGAAAATAGCTGAAAGTGGTATTTGAAGGTGCCATATTAAGTAATAGCCAGTGCTTAAAAAATTGAGATGACAGATTTCAGTCTAAATTAAGTCCTCCTCAGTGATCAACAGATTAACAGAAACTCAGAGTACTATTTCTGATGGCTAAAGAATATACAAGGAACATTTTGCTCCGTAGAGCCTTTTTAAACTTTTTTGTTCATGTTACCTGGTCCAGGTGCCTGTCTCTCATTAGCTCATACTCATTTTGCAGTGTGTGCTGGAAGAGGGTCCAGATCAAGGGTTCCAGGTCAGGATGTTCGGACAGAAGGTGAAGGAACAGGGTATGGAGTCGACGATAGGCCAGTAGATACACTTCAGAAACAGAAGAATAAACTGAAATTGTTGTAACAGGAGTATACAAAATGAAAGGAATGCAGTAGAGGAGGGACAGCACTGGACTGTTCATCTCCAACAAAAAAACTACCACGCATCAAGGGAAGGTAGTAGAAGCCAGGTTCAAAATAAATGGAAAAGGTTTTCACACAAGAGGGAATGGACACTTGGAAGGCCACACCAAACAACGCTGCACACGTGTGTCTATGCCAATACGAAGAGTCTGAACAAGCACCTGGAACATGAATCTGCTGAGAGTTACTAAGCACACACAGCCACAAAAAGTTCAAAACCCATCCCAGTTGGACAAAGTCAAAGCTTGGGAAAGCATTCAGGGAAGCACCATCCATGCCTGCCCAGTTGTTCAGCTTCGCATGACATCTCTGCATGGTCACTGCTGGGAAAGGACTCTAGGGCAGAACCCTCTCAGTCCATCTGCACATTCTTACAGCCAGGATAGGTAAGTTTTCAGTTCAAACTCACAGTGTGCAGAGTGCACACAGTGACCACCTGCTGGCACCATTCTGCCTTTTCTTTTCGTCAAGGTTTGCATGTGTTCACTACAGATTCTACAATGAACTTTTCAGAAATGCTGAGTGCCAAAACCCAAAAAGGATAAAAATCAAGAGAGAACTTTGCAATGTCAGCACATGCAGAAGGAACAAACCTTTCTTGTAGAACAGAGAAAGGGAGGTAGATTTCTGTGGTTTCTGCGTTTGGGGGATCACAGCAGGCTGAACATCTGGAGTGGAAGTAGCACTTAGAGGAGGTCCAGATGCTTTCTTCTTAGGAGATTTCACAGGAGAAAGATAGCTGGAGGTTCAACATACATTAAGCACTTAACATCACAGGATAAAGGAACAATTCTATATGAATAATTCTTGCAGGAACTCTTCCTTCTTCCCCATTAGAAGAAATAAATTGCTATTGTGACCTGTTATCCCCAACATCTGATGCAGGGACTTATTTATTCCTAGGCAAGTAACATAACAGTTTACAATTACAAGTTTGATAGGGCTGGGGAAAAAATATTTCAGCATTTGATTTAAATTTTTATGTATGATAAATATCTGCAAATACAATGGTTTAACAAATCTTAAGTGCCAAGCCTAACAAGTAGGAAAACAGAATACAGGTGGATTTGAATACTAAGGGTGACACCAACTTCACATTTTCCTAGACCTCAGGCATTCACTTACAGGTCTGCAGCAGTGTGGTTATGCTGGAGAGGTGTATTGGGAGTAGAAGTGGGTTCAGGCTGATCAGTTTGGCCTTCTCGCTCTTTTGACTGCTTGATAAGATCAAACAGAGGCGACCCCTAGAAAGATTACAGGAATCCTGCATTACACTAAGAATAGACAACCACTCTGAATTAATTTTGTTCCTTCTCTAAAACTAACCTCCAAAATGTGAACCTCAACAGAAGATTAAAGCTTTGAAGTACTTAAGAACACTCATACTTTACAAGATAAATTTTAACCATTTAACTTTGAGCTATTAAATACTTAAAACATGTTTTTTCCTGTTTCAACAGCAGTCTATTAGATATAGGTTAACTGCAGATTTGAGACAGTTGTATTAGTTGTATTCTAGAGTCCCTTACTACTTCCTAGTGAAGTAATTTTTGAAAAGAAATTAACACAAGAAAACACATGAAAGGACACATTTCAAAAAACACAACATAATACGAACAAAAAATCCTCCCAAACCCCCAAAAATCCAAAACCCAAACCAACCAACCAAAAACCAAAAAAGCCCACCAAAAACAGCTAAAGGAAACCTCAACCCATTGGTGACTGAAATTTACTGCTCTGCCTACTGTCAATCCATTTCTGCTACAACATCTACCCAGTATTTTACATTTGGTAATACATAAACCACAGTCACTTAACTGCACTGGGGACTATTTAATCTCTGTAGTATCATGTTCCAGAGCCGCCCTAGGAAAGAGTTAGCGTGACTCTGGATACATTAAGTCTCTGCCCTCATGGCCCAAAGCAAACCCTATTTTGATTTGAGGCTGATTATCAGTACTTGAACAAAGTCCTTCGGAACACATCTGAAATGAAGAGCTCGAGGTAGGAGGTGATGAAGAGAGAATGTAAATGGAGTGGAGAAGGTTCTGGCTGAAACCACACCAGCCCATCTGCTGACGTTAGTAATAAACAGCAGTGTTGCAGAAACAAAACCTCAGCCTGCTTGCGAGTCACGCACAGCATAAAATTATGCTGAGACAGCAAAACTACATTGGAAAATATTTGAACACCATAATTCTAAATAAATTTGAAAGCACAGGGTTGATGGCTTTTGTTTGTTTTATCTTCTTTAAACAAGAGACTCATCCTTGAGTATAATGTTGCCTCTCAAGAGTGCAGCAGCAGAACTCCTGAAGCAACAGAGGAACATTTGAGTAGCAAATATGTGCCTTCGTGGGAGTGGGAGGTGGGGGAAGCAGTGTCCGTAAGACTCAGGATGAAGTGGGCAAAACCAGACATGAAGCATTTTCCTCAAATGATCTCCCCAAAAGACAGCTGTAAAATCTGCTCATTGCTTTGTGTACTGTCTGATGGTTTATGGTCTGTTTGATCCTCCAAATGCATATTTTTAATATTAAAATGCACTGGCACAGATGAAAAATCTGTAGCTATGAACAGGAGCACAGCATGCAAGTAAAGCATGCATCATCACCTGGCTAAGGCAATAAGAAATGGCCTATTAAAACTACACTAGATTTACTAGAATTAAAACTAACATTAAGACATTCCTTATTTAGACTTATTTCTAAAAAAAGAACACTTTTTTTTTGAAGTGCATCAAATAAAAATTCAGAGTAACAAGATGTGAATGATGAGATTTACCATTTTTCACACTGCAATTTTTAAATTGTGATTTTGGCAATACTGGAGCTGTTTCATCCACAGCAGAAAAAACATCAGTTACTGACTCATAACCACATAGTTATTTCTCCATCATTTTTAATGAGTTCAGCTCCTGGGCTGGTTTGCATCACTTTTACCTCCATTTAGGAGTCCACGCACTTCTCACTTGTGTCTCTCAGTGCTGCCCTTGCTGGAAACACAGGCATGTGACCTTTTCCATTTCTCATTCTTCTGGCCACTTGGCCTCTTAATTTTTTATTATTCCCACCACCACTTCACTTTGCTCTGAAGAATCCAAATTCCTTTCCCAGAGCAATCATTGCTGAGATATCTTGACTAAGAGTGAACCCTGCTTCATTCATTTCACATTTTAGTGATTCATGACTGGAAAAGTATTGTTTTTAATGAAGGAGAAAAAGGGGTTGATAAAAGGGAATGAGAAGTCTAAAAAGACAAGCAAAAGTTATTATTCTTGGGTTAGCACATGTGACCAACAGTTCCAGGTCCTCTCTCACCCCTGCTCCAATTCTGCTCACACTATTCTGAGCGTGATTCCATTAAATAAGGTACGGGGACACAGCAGTTTGCTACACACAGAAGGGATCTGCCAACTTCTGCATAATTTCCACTCCTCTTCTACCTGCCAGCCTCGACAATCAGTCAACCTCCACGTAAGTCAACCAAACCATCAGAAAGTTAACAGAGAAAGCAAACCCAGATTTAAGTCTGCTCCGCAGAGAATCACAAACAGAGCCCGAACAAGCAATAAGAACAGACAGGGCAGCCACACCACTAAGGCCAGGAGCAGAGCAGAAAAGAGCAGGAAACAAAGTACAAGATGTTGTGCATTTATTGACAACAACCTATTCCATAACCTGCTTGGCATGTGGACTTTTATCCGACAGGAATGTACAAAACTAACTGCTGCTTTCCATCAGTTAGGTGAGCTACATTCAGCAAGAGGATATTCTTTGTGTAGAAACATTTACCCATAGAGCCCCAAAACCAGGATGCAGTGAGTCCAACACATCTCTTTTGGTTCCCACAAACACTAATTGACGCTGTGGTTAAAAAGGTGGCAAGACAAACAGGGTGCTACAAGCGACCTGGCCCCAGCAGTGCAGTGCTGCCAGCACCAGCAAAGGCAGGGTGTGAGAGAGCCCCATTCAATGCGTGTCCCTGGGCAAACCACAGCCCTGTCACCTACGCTGGCTGCACAAACTTGTCAGCCCTGTGGCTGCATGAGCAAAAGGAATTGTTTAGCTTTCAGACCTGGTGACATTTTAAGTGGGTGTTTTGTTGATCACCATTTCCACCCTCCTCTCAGACTTTCGGTGCAGCACCCTGGGCTCTTTCCCCAGGGACCCCTACCACTCTCACGGGTACCCTTCCAAATGCATGGCCACGTAGCTGGAGAAGCAGGTGCTGCACTGACAAGGCTGATACCTCACAAAAAACCCTGTGTGCCACAATGTAGAAACACAAAGAGATGGGTTTTCTCAAGTGCAACCACCCCTCACGCTGCAAAACTGATGGGTTTAATTACAGCCGTGTCTCCTTTCTTTCTACTTAAACATGAAAAACACTTCTATGCTGTGAATTCAAAGCACATTCTGCAGCTTGCAGGGCGTTTTCAAGCTTATCAGGGCAAACTTCGGCTTCAGTCCCACTATTTGATATTCAACACTCATATGAGAGAATTACAGCATCATTAACCAAGCAATTACCAGCCCTCTAAGTAATAGTCACAAAAGAACTTTAACCCCCAGGTCCAGCTTAATCGAACAGGAACGTTTATCAGGAACTCGTTTCTAAAGCGATGTTACTCACGCTGTCTTTTACTAATTTCATATTGCTTTTTAAAGCTTTTAAGCAGCCCTTAAGGTGAACAGGTCACCTCCAATGCATTCCTTTAACATGAAAGGAGATTTGCAGTTTTTACTTTAATTTAATGCTCAGTAAGTAATTAATGTTACTAGATGCAGCCACAGAATAAATTTCACTAATTAAACAAAAATGTTGCTTTTTGTTTGAGACTTCACTGTGATGGCTACAGAAACTCCATTTTATTAGTGCAAAAAGCGAGAAAGCAATGAAGACTTAAAATTTCTCAGGCTCAAGAGGCCACTGGCATCAGAATGAAGAATAAGAGTAAAATTTGACTCAGTTCCCTCTCACAGTACCCAGGGCTAACTAACTCTCCAAGGCTAAACACTGTGAATTAAGTGGGGCTTTGTTAAGCGTGGCTTTGCAGGATGCTTCCCTGCAGCAATGCCTCCATCACAAGCATCTGCAGTGATTTTTCCCCATCTGAAAGCTCCTTTTATGGACAAAACAGGCTGAATTTCTTATTTGCTACTCTTCATTTGGCTACAGTGAAACTACAGGACACACAGGTGCTTCCCGGCTTCCCAATCTTTGTATTGGCTCTATCCCAACTACATGTTTAATTGGACTTTGGTTTCCATGAAAAGATTAAAAAAAAAAAAACCCTAAATCCTTAAATATGGGGAAGAGCCACCCTGGGGTTTGGATGTACTCCACTGACCACAGAGGAAAAGCCCTGAGCAGCTTTCCTCTAAACAGTGCTATTAGTAGTTCACTAATAAAAAAAACCTGCTTTTGTCTTTGTTTTCTATATGCTTTATATTTTTATTCTTGGCAATAGTTTCCTAATAAATTTTCAGGATTTATTATGTGAACAGTTATCTGTTCACATTAAATTTTAATGTAGTGTTTAGCACTTAACTATGTATGTATCTCAATGCCAAGGTCCCTTGAGTGGTTTTTTTTTTGCCTCAGGCTTTCTTTTTTTCTTTTGCTTGTTTTCAAATTACTGAATGAGTCAATACAACACGTTGTTAAGAAATGTTCTTCATAAGGTGATAAAAGATGGCAGTGATTTTGCAAGGCAAAACAAAGCCAGTTTAGAACTGACAGCTTTGGAATGGAAGTGCAAGGACATGGATCAGCACAAACTATTTCCAGCTCTCTTTCCCAAGGGAGAATTCCACGCCCAGAAAGTTGGTTTTTGCTTGCAACTGTGTTTTCAGAAGTTTCACGTAACAATTAGTTACCAGAATTCTGAAATAACTCAGACCTGCTAAAACAAAGTAGACTTCACAGTCTAAATTGAAATAGTATTGATCATGAAAAAAACCAACAAAATTAAGGATCATGTCCTAATTTCACACATGAGTTGTGTTACATAAATTATGTTCATACTGGGGCTTGTTCTTACAAAATTTATAAAAAATACCACTAACAACTACAGTGTTAATAGTTTAATTCACATAAGAATACTGACAGATCTGCTTTTAACTCCTTACAGCGTGTGTACGTTTAATACACGTTCTATTCCTATCCCACTCATCTTGAGCATTTAAGATCAAGTAATAGAGTCATCCAGCTTTGTGAGGATCTCCTTTTATCTAGTGATAAAGGAGTTCAAATCTCTCCAGAGAAGGAAAGCCAGGCTGCCACAGCCTGAATATACATCTTACACTTGTGTTGCTTTAAATGATGCTGCAGATCCATTCTCCTCACAGCTCTGCAATTATCTACTTTTGCTCAGAAGTCTCTGAAGCAACCTGGCAAATCTTGTTAAAAATTGGACATTATTTCAGAATAATCAATACCATAGTTTTCAGCCTCTCCACTCCTGAAATTACACTTCACCAAATGAAGACCAATTAACCAATTCTCTGTTTCAGAGCGTCTCTTAGCAAAGGTCCATGGGACCCACTTCACTGTACAAGAGCATCATCAAAATATCCTTCCTAGCAATGCAGGAGTTCTGTGAAAACACTTTTTAGCCATAAAGATGATAGACCTTCTGTGTCAAAACAGTGACTAAAACTATTGGTTACATTCAAAAATATTACACAGACCAGGGATAATGCCTGGCAAACTGGGAAACTTCTGATACAGTTACTGATTTGTGGCTCTGCAACTAATCACCAGTTGAATACTGAAGGGAAAAACAAACCCTGGTCATTAGGACTGATCCTGTGAGATCAACAAAGCCAACCCTGTCAGACTAACTTTTTGAAAATCACTTTGAAAGCAGTTCTGAAAGACAATCTACAAGCAGAAGTACACTTTTATACAACTGTTTTGTTTTGTTTAAACTGCTCAGAATGACCTGGGCAGATGGCTACTACACAGTTTGCACTTCTTGCACCACTTCCTGCAGCAGTTTTCCTGCTCAATTCACACAATTGCACATGCAGGTACACAAAGCACTACAAAATACAATAACTCTTGCTACTTTTTGCTGACCATTATCCAAGAAAGTATCATTTTAGGCTTATCTGCCACAAATTTTTTTCCCCGAAGCAATTGCTATGAGTGTCTTCCAGAGGGATCTGTGTTCTGCACTGGCAGTGCTGATGCAGAAACAATCTGTATCTGAAGTAATTAGCAAGTTTATTACCTAGCTCCACAGGGCAGCCCGGCTTCAGTACGACTAATTCTTGGACAAATCTCAAGATTTTTAGGCAAGAGCCAAAGGTCTCAAGGACAACTGACTCAATACCAGTTTCCCACCACTCTCCACACAGGAAATTGTGTACAATAAACCAAAGCCCATCCGATGTGAACCACTTGACTGTTGGAAATTACAATGTATCAACAAAAAATCTTGAGGTTGAAAATTTTTGCAACAGCTTTAAGCTGTGAAAAAACTACAGGGTGTAAAGGGTTTCAGTACAGGGAGTAGAGGAGAGATGCTTTAAGGGACCATTATCCTAAGTAACATCACACAGTACTAGAAATAACAGTTCTCTAGTTCTTTCGGTGCAGGAAAAAGTCTTCCACTGGGGAGCAAAACAGCACTCAAGTACTTACTTTCTTCAGAGGAACTTTTGGGTCACAAAATGCCTATCTTGCTAAGAACAATTAATTTACATAAGTACTATTGTAACAATCAAATTGTCACAGTATTGCATCACATTTTCTACCAGTTTCATTTCTAATTGATTTACACAGTCCCAGTTCCCAGAACAACAACTGAGAGTGGTTCTGGGAAATATTATCACAAGTACAAGTGGAAACATGACAATGAAGTGCCTCTGAGACTTTTGGTTAAAGCCTATGATTCAGTTTCAAGTCTTGTGTTCTTTCCAATTTCTCATTAGCTGGACAAATTTAGGTACAATGTACCACCAACAATCCTCTTATCAACCTGAAAGTGTTAAGTGTGCCAGTAAACTTTGTAGACAGCAGTTTTTGAAAGAGCAGACAGTATCTTTTACCAACATAACCAAGGAGTCAAAGAATTATGAGTTGGACAAAAAAAGATATAACAGATAACCTGCAGAGGACATGAGCAAGCTGCACACACAGAAAGAGCAACTCCCTGGAAGAAGTAATACTAGGTAGGGGTTGGTACATGTCTTGAAACCATTACGAGCAGACTACTTGTGATATTTAAAAGAAAAAAAATACTCTTAATGTCTTGCAGTGTACTTGATATAATCCAAAAGAGAAAAACAGCCCAGAGAAATTGGAGTTCCAGAAACAATATGCCATGTTTTATAACAAAACACAAGCATGAAAACAGTTTTATACAATGGATTTATCAACCAGTTTTGGAAAACATTTCAATGTGAAAAAAATTACACATGTCAAAGGAGAAAGGAAAACCTGAAGGTGTAACAAAACTATCCGTGTCACAACATTTTGGGCAGAAACCCATCCTCTGAGAAGAGTTTTGATCTCAATTTAAGCCAATACTTGTATAACTGTCATTATGGGATATCTCAAGCTCAGCTGGTCTATACCTTGGTATGAGCTTGAGGCAGACAAGACCTGGCAGTCACCCTGCTGTGCTTGGCCTTCAAAGCAGAAGCAGATGCAGAACTTCTGAGTGCTCAGTTGGCAGAATATAGGAAGATATCTCCAATTAAGCATTTCTGCCTCACAAGCAGTTATTTAATAATCAGTCAAAATACTGCATAATAGAGGTAAGGAAGACTGCACTGGAAATCAAATTAACAAGAGAATGTTAGAAAAGGTCTTGGGCCATTATTTATAGTTTATTAAAAAAAAAACCCAAAACATTCTTCCCAAACTGAAAATAAATAATTAAATTTTGACAGTGTGATACAGAATAGTATAAAATTAACCCAAAACACCCCAAACTTTGCAAAAAGTTGTCCTAACAGACCTGAAACAAAAACTTGGAAAGCAATAGTACCTATATTTTTTTTATGTTACACTTGTTTCATACTCACTTTTTAGTAATTTTATACATCTACTATTTTATCAATTACTAAGTGTTTTTCCACTGTGTTTTCTCTCAAAGTATTGCAGCTAATTCTGAGGCAGATCATAGAATGAGTTGGGGTTGGAAAGGACCTTAAAGGTCACCTAGTTCCAACCCCCCTGCCATGGACAGGGACACTTTCCACTAGATCAGGTTGCTCAAAGCCCCATCCAACCTGATCTTGAACACTTCCAGGGATGGGGCATCCACAGCTTCTCTGAGCAACCTGTGCCAGTGTCTCACCATCCTCACAGTAAAGAATTTCCTACTAATATCTAATGTAAACCTGTTCTCTTTCAGTTTAAAGCCATTTCCCCTTGTCCTGTCACTGCATGTCCTTGTTAAAAAAAGATACTGCAGTGCTTTTTACAAAAAAAAAAAAACAAAAAAAAACAAAACCAAAAAAAAAAAAGGCAAGCTGATCTCCTTACTACCCCCAGCTTTTTTCTGGTTATTCCTTCACTTCCCACCACTTCTCTCAAGGGTAATTTCACTGATCTACAGCATTAGATGGCTTGCCTAACTACAAACTGTAGATTTGTATAACCATATGAGAAACAATGCAAGAATTACTGTATCAGCAGATTTACTAGGTCAGCATTAGCTTTGCATAGATCTGAAGCAGAGAAACAATTGTAACTAGTCTTACCAAACATTAAGAGTATCCCTTAGTAAATGATGGGAGTCAGAAGTATCTTACACTAAAACATATCCATGAAGTTATTCTAGGATTCTTAAAAAGAAGACTGAAGAAACCTTAAAACAATGCAATATACCTGCTTAAATTTTTTTGTAAGACCAAAAAATGTAGCTCAACTAGTAAAGAAGGGCAAAACCAATAAAAAGGTACAAAAAAATCCAAACAATTTATCTAAGTGAGTGTGTAGATGTGGTAAATGCAGACCACACTTGGACCACATCGACATCTGCAAGAAGTTTGAGCTCACATTTCTGTAAACTAGGCCAGTACTATTTTTCAGAAAACAATATAAGACATGATATTCATTTTCTCATGGCCACACAAGAATCTTTTATGAAGACTGACCAGTGATGGCCAGCTCAGGCTCTGGAAAAACACACTGGAAGGCATAACATTTCCCCCTTAGATATTTAGGGCAAAATCACGTGGCATATTAGAGCACCACGGAATGGTTAAGGTTGGAAGGGAACATAGTGGGGCATCTGGTCCAACCTCCCCGCTCAAGCACGGTGTGTAAAACCCAATGCATTTCTATTTGGATGACTTCACAGAGATCTAGGAAAGCAACATTTATCAAGTTTTAAAATTTACAGCTATAAAAAGATAAAGATCCTGTTTGGTTGGGTTTTTTCCGAAACACCAAAAACCAGATTGGCCTTCTTGGATTCCAGCAGAGACCTGAAATTTTGCCAATGTTTACCAGCAAAAGCATTTCAAACTCTTTCTACTAGTACCACCAATCTGGTTGTAGCATTTCTTTTAGCAATTTCAAAACAGGAGCTCACCAAGCAGTGTTTTAAAAGGCATCATATGCTCATTTTAAATCTTGACCATACCATGAACTGTCATTGTAAGTGACTTAATTGAAATATTTCACCTTTGTTTTACTGAAGTTACAAACAACCACACTGAACTTGTTACTGTTTACTTCCTATGGGATAAGCAAATGCAGGAAGGTTGGAATGACTGGGAAGACTTCCTCTCCTGACAAGGGATTTTAAAGTGCTGGGCTAATAGAAACCCCCCCCCCCCCGCAACATTTTGCTTTAGCTCTCAAACTCCAGAGTGTGTAAAGGTCTCATATTATGTAGACAATAATGTAATTCCAAGTTCTGTTGAATTTTATAGCTTCTCATATTTGCTCTAGAAAAAACCAAACCTGAACTGCAGCTCAACCATTTCTCCTAAACCTGCCTATCACATATTTTCACATGAGATTAAAAAGTCATAACTCTCACAGATTTATAGTGTATTTTAACCAGGATAAACTGCCTGCCTCAGAAAGCATAAAGAATAAAAGGAAGACTTAAAAACACAAGCTGGCCTTGAAATTTCACCACATTGCTACTGGTAAAGAAACAGACCATTTTCACACTTACTTAGGTATATATACTAAGTTTTCCTGTGCATCTATATGTAAACTTTTGATATTTCAGAGGCAGATGGACAAAAAACACATTGAAACAGTTGTCAAATCTTAAAGGAGTTACTTTGATTTGAATGCACTTTTGTTCTGCTATCTTTACTTTCACTGCAAGGAGAATGCTTTTGGTTAGTGTAGGATCTTCTATGGGCAGCTCCACTCCCTGCAGCACACATGTACTGGTGTCAAACTCATGGAGAAACCAAAACCCAGAGTGTGCCCATAAGCACAGCAGAACATCAGCCAGAAGCCTTACATATAAATGTCTTGTTAGGAAAAGCTCACACAAGGCACCTCAACTAAGATACTTCAATCCAGTAGGAGTTCTGCTATGTAGACTTCTCTATTTTCTTTTCTTAAGTATCTAACTGGTTCTTTGTTTGTCATTCAGTGGGCATTTTCTATAGCAGCTCTGAAGCACAGAAACCAATGACTGAGCCACAGCAAAAACAAAACAGGTTTTACCATTTACTTCCAAGGAAATAAAAGGCTGGAAATTTATGCATTTCTGAAGTTAGAACCACAAATTACAATTACAATCTCAACCTGAATCCATCTCCCTGCTACCTGACTCTCTATTTTGTCTGTTTTAACTGCAGGTGATATGAGGTACCTGTAGCATATTTATTTGTCTATGATTTTCTAACTCTCTTGACTGGTTGGCCTGAGACAATGAAAATCAATAGTGAATACAATTGGTCCAAAGCATCCAACACCCTGAAGTCAGGAAGAAAACCTACAGCATCTTCAATGCACTCTGGATCGGCTATTTGCCTAGAAAGCTGTCATCCTTTATCACCCCTATCAATCTTACATAGCAAAGCATGACTATGCAAACTATGTCTGTATTACTGCTCATTTTTATCCTCCTTGGTGGAAAAATCAATTAGGCATACATGGCTCTCTTTTATTACATTATAAATATCATTATTCCAAACTGTTTACATGAAAATAAATTACAGGGTAGTAGACCAGAAGCACAGATCTCACTCCTGAGCTTAGCTGAGGCTTTTAAACCTCACATAGCCAAACACTATGCTAATGTCTGGCCAAGAGTCAAAACAATACAGATTTGAAAACCTCAAAGCTGAACATCGCCACAACACACGTAGCCAAACTTCCAGCACAGTTTCACCACTGGCTTAAATCAGTTTAATGGCACTGGTGCTTCTCCAAATTACACATCTGCACTTTTTGCCTCATCCCTTGCTTTGGCATTAGCACAGCTATGACTGCAAATTATGTGTTTGTTAGGATTAGTTTTAAACCAAATAGCTGTCCTCATTTGCTGAGTGCACATGTACACACAGCACAAGGGAAGAAGCAGAGAGGCTTAAATGGACAGCAGTAGGATTACTTCCAGCAACAGCCCACATTCAAACTGTTTAAATCAACCCTAAAAACTGTATCCAAGGAATTCAAGAAGTACAGAGAAAGTTAAGGGAATATTTGTAAGCAGAAGTAGGACCTTGGTGATCTTTCCACAGCAATAGGTACCTCATACCTACTAAACCACCACAGACAACAGCTGAGGAAGTTTGGCAAACCCAGAGACTCGAATAAGGGGTGTGCAGGACAGTGTAGGCTGTACAACACTACCTGGAGCTTCCTCTACCACCTCCACTGGAGAAGCAAAATACCATTGCATGGCTATCTCACCAGGAGCTGCAGCACAAAGCTTCTGTTCTCAGTGTAGTGCCTTTTTCTGAGGCTAAATACATCATCACAGAATCATAGAATGGTTTGGGTTGAAAAGGACTTTAAAGATTATCTAGTTCCAAAACCCTCACCAGAGGCAGGGACATTTTTGCCTAGACCAGGTGGCTCAAAGCCCCATCCCCCTATGGGCTTGAAGACTTCCACAGATTAAGTACCTTTCTTTCAGAGGACTCACTCCCTTACAGAAAAGGATGAGAATCCCTCGTAACAAGAGCACTTGCTCAGGGCATGTGGGTTTCAGTCCCCCCTCTCTGGCCAGGGTCAAACCAATGTCTCCCAGATAAACACCTTGCCACTTCCAGGAAGGTTATTAACAGATATTCAATGAAAATTGATCATTTATGTTTTGCATTTGAGAGCATCACTCCATTTCTCCAAGGCTGCAGCAGAAAAATTAAAATTGTCACATGAGAAGCATGACCTTTGTCTATTCTACCAAGTTTCGACATTTCCTTTCTTATGTTCTAGGTATTAGCTGACTGCCACATTGAAAAAGCAACTGCTAAATGTAGTCAACAGTGTAATAAAATGGTTCATAAAGTACCAAATTGGTTACATAAAACTTCAGGATGTGGGCTGGAAGGAAAGAGCAGTTGTAAGAGAAAGTCAGCTGAAGTATTTGTAATTGCTGTTTACCAGTACTAATGATATGCTAAATAATCATTTAAGTGATCTTATCATGCAGAATTTAAAGAGGTTATTTGCTGACTTACACATTTTAAAAGTAATAGTTCTTCACGTTAATCAAGCCCAAGTTCTGCTTTTTGGCAGCAGTTCTCCCCTGACAAGCATTTTCATGTCAGTATTTATCCAAACTAATTAGCTTACCAGCTTGAATAATTCTTATGAAACTTTTCTCCCCCCATTAACTTCTTACATTCCAGTTTTGTGAAGGAAACCAAATTAATATCATGGGGTTTTGAGTTTTTTAAACAATATGAACTCACATAAATCTTACTGAATGACTATGGCAAATTTTTTCAATAGCTTCACAATTATATACCTTATAAAATTCAGTATAGGAATGTGACTGTGGGCTTTGTGCTGCCTCTGACAAGTAGAGGTTAAAATCCTCTGTATAAAGTCAGAGGCCTCCATTTGGCCAAAACTGAAAGAGGTTGTAAACACTGGATGCAGTATTTGAAAGTAATTTGGCATGAAAGTAGAATATATCCTCAAGAACCAGTGCAGTAACACCAGTAATCCTGACACAGAACCAGACTACCTGAACCCTGCCCAGAGAACAAATGTTGGGCAAAAAACTTACACTAAAGATATGAAAAATAGGAAGAAATTGCTTTAGAATGACACAAATTACAGATGTTCTTCTACAAGTTCTGTTGCCCCAACCATTTCACCTCCTATGCTTGCATTTTTAGTTTCCAAAATAATTCATGAGGCTTTTTCTTTCCTATCATTCCTAATATTTGCTTACTATAGCAAGTGATTTTTAATTTATTTTAGGCTTTCTTAAAACAGTCATGTTCTGCACTTGAGAAGTATTTTGAGTAAAAAATTTTTGGCCATGGAACATCTGGCAAATTTCTGCCAACTCAAACTTTGAGTTTCTAATCCTAGGATTAAAAAAGTACAAGCGTGAGTAGAGCCAGAACTTGCCGCAGTGTTTGGGAAAGGCATTTAACTTATTTCCTGCATCTACAGCAGACAGAAATTTCAAGTATTAATGTTATTTCAATCACATCTGCAGAGTAACTGAATAAACACTTTAAGTTAAAAAAAAATGCAAATGAGAGTTTAGGAACTCAGGTATTTTGTTCTAGTTAAGGCATTTCCTACCTGACATTTTAGAGATTCCTTTCATTCTATTCCTATCCACTGCAAATCATGTTGTTAAGATTATAAACAAACTTTTTCCCATTTTTCTTCCCTCTGAAGAACATCAACATGCACTTTTCAACCTTTTAATCTGTGATCCTTTCCTTTGCTGTTTAGTCCATCCCTTTTAAACCAATCAATCCACAGATTAAAGCTTGAAAAGATTTTATGTTATCTAACCTCTACTAGCCTACCATGAGATCAACTAGACTTACTCCATCAACCCAACAGCGGGGTGGGTGAAAGTACTCTAGCAGCCTAAAAACTCATACAGAAGAACAGAAATTGTTTCCTCTATCTACAAGCAGGAGAAGAGCAGTTGTGTCTCTTTCAAAGGAAACTGAAACAATTCTAAAGAGAAAAGAGAAGCATTTCAAACACGCAAGGAAGAAGTCCAGAGTTTTATTCTGAGCTTCCTTTTCCCCTTTCAAACAATTACACAACCAACTTTTACCTGTAATTTGTATGTGTGATTTTGTATGCATTAAGCTAACAAGTTTCCTGACATGGAGGAGGAGCCTTTAACTGCCTCTGCAACAATTGTAAGGGATTAGGCTGGCTAGATAAAAATACTCTCTTCATCCTACGTTTTATATTGAAGACTCACCTAACACGTGAGTATGAGGAAAAAAAGGGAATCTTCAGTGCCATAACAGCTTCACACTATGTCCATAGGTGGACACCATCACCACATTTTAATACAGCAGGGAGCCACTTCTCAGAAGCTCAGTGACTTAGAGGTGTCTGAGCGGGCAGCTCCAAAAGACAGCTGAGAAGGCCAAAATGCCCAGCCCTGCTTCCTCTACATCTACTTTTCCAGACACTTACAGAGGTGAAACTAATGAAGTCTCTTAATTGATCCTTTTGCTTGGCTGGAATCTAATCTAAAAACACAAAATTTTAATCTGTCTGTATTTTTGTCACATTCAGTTGCCACTGTAATTATCATCATATTTAATAGAGGGTTCTCCATTCAAGAGCTTCAAACTATATTTAGCAATTAAGACAGCCTCAGTAGGGAAGTGAACAAGCTCTTACGTGGAGGGAAGCTGGAGTACAAAGGTACAGAAAACTTCGCCAGGATTGGAACAGAAAAACTTGTGGCACAGCCAGAAAGACTTCCTGGCTCTCAGCTCTACTTTTCAACCATAATAAATTCCTTCCTGTACATACACATGTTCAAAGAGAAACTCCAGTAAATGGACCAAAAAAAAAAGCTAAAACCCATCAAAATAACTGGATAAATAACAATACTTAGGTCAAAGAAAATATTGTCCTGCCAGGGTTTGTCTCCACTGCACCAGACAGCACAAGATCTTCTGCATAAGACTGCTTAACCCAAGTGAGAACAAATGCCTGCACCATGATCACAGGTGTGCCTCTAAAAGCAGTAACAGTAGTAACAGAATAATGGTCCCACACAGAGCATTTTGTGCACCTGACAACCCTCATTTAACAGCACATACTCTGGCCTTGGAAACACTAAGAATTTATTACAATGCTGTTAATACTGAGGTTGCTTTTTTCCCCTCTGAAGAGCTTTCAGTATCAGCATCACCACAGACTGAATGCAGTACATTAGACAAGTTCAGATGTATTTCACCTTTGACCACAACTTGTTTAATTCCAGCACTGAAGGCAAGGGTACCACCAGAGGAACATACAACACTGGTCAGCACACCTCTAAAAGCTTGGAAAGCCTTCAAATACTTATTTTATTTCAGTGAAATATTTCTTTACCAATTGACTTGGACTTTTGAGTTTAAGGGATCCTGCCCTCTATGTCCTAAATGAGAGCAAGTATCCAACTCTGTGGTGTCTTGGGGAGGAAGGAGCAGCGTCCTACAGCCACTCACCAAGCACACTGCTAGCGTTAAAAGCACTTTTCCTTTTGACCTCATGTAGTGGAGCAGGTTTGCCACACAAATCCAAAATTGCTTAAATAGGTATCTAAACTCAGAGAAGCAGAGTTATGTCGTCACTGACTGAAGCAGTGCACAAAACTTGCTTGCTACTTAAGTGAGATTATTTCAAGCATCTCATCAGCTCCTGGCTTTAAGGAGCCCATTCTTACTCTGCCTTTGGTGCCTTTTCAAGAGCTCCACAGGAAACCTTGCTGATGGAAATGCAGGCTTTGCTCATCTAGCACTAGCAACAAATGACAGGTCCTAACTCATTCCCATCTCTGATGCAGAAAGGCAGACAGACTCACATATGCATTTCCCTGCAGCAACAGCATCGTTTCCTTTGGAGACAAAAACCCCCTCAGCATACAAGGCCCGCCCTGCAGCTGCTTCCTCCTGCCTACCCCCTCCTTCCCATCCTAAAGGAAAATTGCCTGTGGTGAAGGAGTGTAAGCAAGGCCATTACCATGTCAATTCTTCCTCCATAACTGTTAAACTTCTAAAAATTTAAGGTGTTAGGGGCTACTAAAGTCTTTTCTGAACCTGTCGACACAAAGCCTAACATCTTAAAACATGATCCAACAAAAGGAGAGAGTGAAATGAAACTCCCCCCTGCTCATGCTGGAGCCTGGCCAGAAAGGAGGCCACTCCTGACTCCCAACTGCTCCCAGCACACTAACGCAGCCTCTTCAGCTTGGACAAGCTCACACAAATTACAACACGGCTTGGTAACAATCAGCTACATCTAAATTAAAAAAGTGGTATACAATTCGCCTGGCTGTTCACACTTTTATACTGAAATTACTCAGCCTGCCTGCTCAGTCATAACTCTCCTCGCTGAAACAGGAAGGGAAGGAAATACCTGTCAGTTCAGGGGGTTCACATTTTCATCTGCAGGTGGAGAAACCCTGCAGCTGAATAGCATTTCTGGACATATACAAATATCACTTAAGTCGTCAATGAGTGCAAAGTGCAGGTACTGTACTGCACCAGAAGGGTACAGCAGCAAGAGAGTCCTAAAGACAACACAGCCATACACACAATGCCCTAAAATACAGCTCTGAGTTGTGTCCACGCTTGTAACAGGAGCAGCAACACAGGCCACAGCAAGCCAGGAGCTCTGACAGATGGAGCAAAGGCTGAGGATGCACCTTCACAAGTGCTCTAAAGCACATTTACAGTGGTAAAACAGACCAGACAACCCACCCTGCCTCTGTGCACCCACAGCTTTGTCCAAATGCCAAATCAAGTTCTAATCAGTGACATACACACTCATTGCCATTAGTTTCTCTCTGTAAACATGAATTATTTCTTGAGCCTTTGACATACGACATCAAATTTCTGTACTTCAGGGATTTTCATTCCAGTAGCTGAGCCTGCCCCACAGTTTTCCTGTGCAAACAAAGTTGGAGCAGTAAGCTGAGAGCAGAGCTCCCGTAGCCCGATGCAGAACTTTTGCAGGAAAACCCTTCTTTCACCATGCAAGGCTGGAACAGAAACAAAATTTAGGGTGAGATGACTGCTTTTGTGAGAAAAGCCAGGAAAACCTTTATGCTAAGGCACACGTTAAGTTGGACACATGAGACTCTGCCAAGCTCACATTTTCTTTTCCTGACTGACTGACTTAGATGTCCAAGAGGCACTATGCTTTAAAGTTAAGCATGAATTTCAAGAATAGTCAAAAAGGTTTCTTGCGGTTGTAGCCTATTGAAGTTAAACTGCTTGATTTCACCTCAAAATCAAGGTGAAAATGTTTCACAGTAAACTATAAAGAAAACTTGAAATAAAATAAGCAAGATCCACTTTTGCATGCTTCTGAATTTTGTCTGACATACCTTACATTAAGAAACTATGCCAAAATCCTGTGAAGCACTATTATTTACTCTCCTTCACAGCAGACTAGAAAGGTTTCGCCCAGAGCCTTGCTTAGGTGCAACTGATTAAAATACAGTTCAAAAGAACCATGCCACCCAGCCAGATATGAAGAGATTTGTTATTCTAAGACTTAGAAATAGACCATGTCTGATGCCAGAAGTGAGTCTATCCAAGTTTTTTAATAAATGAGTCTGTCTAAACTGAGATTTATCTCATATCTGCCCCTAAAGGCAGTAAGAGCGGCTTTTTTTTAATATTTACTTAACAATGTAATTAGTTACAACATGTTTTTGTTTCAATTATCAGTGACTAATGGGAGTATTTTGTGCATGTGGTAACTGTCCCCCTTTAAATTACCAGAGCCAACTGCACAGTACAGTATATGCATTTTGCTGTATTAATTCTGTGCTTACATATTCAAGAAAACACTTTTTGCATCATAACATTTTAAAAAATGTTATGTCAAATTTTTTTGAAAAAGAACCACCTTTGTGATTTGAAATAAAGCTTGGGGTGTGATTTCTGATATGGAGCAAGTTAAAAAAAATCTCTCCTCCCACTGCAACACATCTCAGTCCTGTGAATATCCAAGAGCAACCCTCTCTTTTTCAGTAATTATTTGGTGCAATTACTTAATTACCTATCAGTGTTACTTGTCCCTCTTGAGGTTTGTACTGGTGTTTTGGGGGAATTTAGACAGAACTACTCAGCTGATTTCTGGTGATTAATGTGTTCTCTATTACAAGCAAAACTATTAACAAAAAGCATAATGTTAGTTCAATCCTATATAAAATCCCACAATTACTACTATCTCCAAAGAAAGACAGGAACTTAAGGGCATGGGAGTTATTTAGACACTGCGAAGTCTTGTTAAAACTGGGAAGTTTTTGGACCCCAGCAACATTGACAAAGGACCTCTGAGGGAGCATGGAAAGAGTTAAGAGGCGGCTGCAGCACTCTGCAAGCTACATCTGCAAGGTACAGCAGAGACAGGGGAAGGCAAACAAACCAAACTGAAACCATTCTTCGGCGCCCGGCCTCTTCTTCCTGTGATGTCATGCTACAAATTGCCCGGGTGCTGTGCTCTGCTCTCCAGAAGGAGCTGGGCTGGCAGGAGCTGCCGAGGGCTGTGGGCTGCAGGAACAAACACGCTCTGGAATTCAGTTTCTGCCCTGGCAAGCAGCTCCCTCCCTTCTGCTTCTGCTTCCCACCCCATGGGGCCAGGCAGCGAGCCGAAAAACTTGTTGTACAGAAAGAAAGGAGAGGGGGAAATGCAAGTGCCGACACTTCGCAGCGTCCAGGAAAACACTTCCTAAAGCACACGCTCCCAGTAAATTCGGATGGACAACGCTTCGCTGCCACAATCTGCAGCCAAGAGTAAGGCAGAAAGTCCCACAATGGCTTCATTGAATCGAGGTGGGAAATGGAACTAAGCGAGCTTTGGGGTGACCTCAGCCGCCACAAATGATGCATTTTCTGACTTTTGCAGACTGGCTATGTGATTACAAATAGCACTCGGCAGAGAAGAGAGACTTCCTGGTGATTTCTGCTGGAGATGTACTCCCCTGCCACAGAGTTCACCTTCCTTCCCTGAAGCTCTGCAGCGTAACAAACTCGCCAAAGCACGCTGCTCAAATACAACTGACCTGCAAATTCTTCTGGAATTTCAAAATAGTTGCAATAAAAATACCAGAGAAAACATCAAATCACGGGAATTTTTAACATACCATTATAATGGTAAGCTCTAATTGTTCCACGGAGGACTCCTTTAAATATACTTTATATGGGTGTATCTTTAGCATGGTGTTTGTCCTTGGCCTCATAGCAAACTGTGTAGCGATCTACATTTTCACTTGTACTTTAAAACTGCGAAACGAGACTACAACTTACATGCTTAATTTGGCCATATCAGATCTGCTTTTTGTGTTTACATTACCCTTCAGGATTTATTACTTTGTAACCAGAAACTGGCCATTTGGAGACATTCTCTGCAGGATTTCCGTCACCCTCTTTTACACGAATATGTACGGGAGCATTTTGTTTCTGACTTGCATCAGCGTGGATCGCTTTTTAGCCATCGTACACCCCTTCCGATCCAAGACTCTCCGCACCAAAAGGAATGCAAAGATTGTCTGCGTTGCAGTATGGATAACTGTGCTAGCAGGCAGCACACCAGCAAGCTTTTTCCAGTCCACAAACAGCTGGAACAATACAGAGCAAAGGACGTGCTTTGAAAACTTCTCAGAGGACACGTGGAAAACCTACCTGTCCCGGATTGTTATCTTCATTGAAATCGTTGGGTTTTTTATTCCGCTCATCCTGAACGTGACCTGCTCCACTGTGGTCCTACGGACTCTGAATAAACCGCTTACATTAAGCCGGAATAAAGTAAGCAAGAAAAAGGTACTCAAAATGATTTTTGTCCATTTGGTGATATTCTGCTTCTGCTTTGTGCCTTATAATGTTACCTTAATACTTTACTCCCTTATGAGAACACAGACCTGGGTCAATTGCTCAGTGGTGACTGCAGTCAGGACTATGTACCCCATCACTCTGTGCATCGCTGTTTCAAACTGCTGTTTTGACCCCATAGTCTATTACTTCACATCAGATACCATTCAAAATTCCATAAAAAAGAACCGGTCCACCAGACCAAGGGACGTCAGATTCTCTGAAAGGCCAGTTTCAGAAAACTTCATTCAACACAGCCTTCAGACCATAAAAATGAAAATATTTGACAGTGACTCAACAATATAAACTATATTAAAAGACTATTGGGACTAAACTGGAATTAGAAGCCTGCACATTTCTTCAGCTGTGCACATATATTCTGATATGTAAAGGTTGTGCTTCCTTCACATCTGAGAAGTTTATTACAAGGCTGTAAAAGTGTTAAGCATAATAGCACACAGAAAAAGCATTTTAAAAATCTATGTCAAAGGTCTGTTCCTACAGATTGTATGTTAGAAATGAACTTTTGGGCTTAGACAAGGTTAACCAAAGTCCAAAGGCTGTTTGTTAAGTCAAACACAAATGAAAAAGTAAGGTGTTTTTCCTTCCTGAAGTTAAAACAGTTGCTCAGTTTAATCATGATTTCAGTTTCCAAGTTCTTGAGGATGGGGGTGAAGTTACTTGCTTTACACTGCAGAAAAACTGCCCCATATTGTCATATCACTTCAGCTACTGCATCTAGTTCTCTAGAGTTTCCCTCTCGTCTCTTACTCCTCCCCCTACTGTCTTTTTCCATGCACCTTCCTTCTTAGGGACCATTACTTTCACAGGAGGCTTCAATCAGTGGGTTACAAGAACTCTGTTTCTCCCAGGTTTATCTGATAAAAATACATGCTCTCTGCACAAGCCTGGCCCCCACAAAGCAATTAAGTCTGGTAGTTTAGAGCATTTGGAAACGTCTCAGACAAACTAGTTTTCCTTCTCACCTCTCCCTCAGAAGCCTGTGTAATTAAAACACAGTAACTTGTGATGACTGAAGTTAATGCTTTAGGTGCAGTACCACTTTATTAAACTCTTTTGTGAGAACTTCTTCAACTCAGCATGACTTTTGAGGAAAATAACATCCTCTGAATAAGTTAATTCAATGTCAAAGTACAGTTTCTAAGAAAAACAAGACCTTTTCTAACTAGAAATGAACATGTGCATGAAGTCAATTACTTCTTCCAGGAAACTATTTGGTGCCCCATAAAGAAGTTCAAGACGCAGTAATTTTGGAGTGCAATTTCCTCTCAATTTTTGAGTTCTAGAAATAATTTTAACATGAGCATTTAAAACTTAAAATGCTATTTTCTTGCAAACTTTAAAAAGTATAAAAATAAAGTACTTGGGGCTATGTGCTGGCAGAATTAATCAGGACACTTTGAAAAGTCAGCACCATGTAAAAGGAGGAATCTACATATATTACTGTTACAAACAGGAATACATAGACAAACCTGCATTACAACATCCTGCTATATATGTTTCCCAGCTACTAGAACACTGTGTACATTTTCCGCAGAATTAATTTAACATTGTTGTAAAATAAAATAAAATTTAAAAGGTAAAATAAGTGTTGTTTTTTCCTCCCCAAAAACAATGGAGTCAAGAATAAGAACTGAGTCTAAATGAATTTGCTCTCAAGATTTAGGGCAGTCAGCTGCAACACAGATACAGCACTGAGACATTTTTACACCAGGGCTGTATACAGAGGAGTGAATCAATGTTGAGAAAATGCATATTGAGCCATCAAACTATATGATAAGTTGTTATCTGGATGAGTTTATTTCCCTATGCAAAGCTTCTGTTTGTTGTAAATCAACCATACATTGCCTCCTACTTCTGGGAAACTGAGTTACTCAATGGCTGCTAGGAACCAGAGCTGATTGAATTTTAAATTCAACAGGATTTTCAGTCTTTATCCACAGAACTTAAGAAAGGAAGATTGAAATAGTATGGGCTTAAGCCACAAAGATAGCATAGATATAAATGTCTGCATAACATCTGAGAATAAGCAATTATCTTTGCTGGGAATCCTAAAGTCTTCTGATTCATATCCGATTTGAAAAAAATGCATAGACCTCTCAGCATGAGTAGAATTCTGTATGTTTTCCATATGCCACTGACAAATCCAAAGTCCAAAACCAGATATGCATCTCTAAGGTCTCAATGCCTCTCTCTCTCTCTCTAAGGCGTCTGTTTAATATTAGACTCCCTCCAAGAAATGTGAGACAACAGCCCCCCAATGTCACTGCTGGGCTGTGCTTCCAGGGCACTACTCCCCTGAGCTCAAGGCTGTTACTCAGTTGAGTGACAACTTGTTCAGCAACACTGCTCTGCCTTACAGCAGTGAGCGCCCCGGAGCCTCACCCTGGTAAAGAGAAGCTACTCTTTCTGAGGTTACAAAACTGCAGGGAAAACTAAAAACCCATCACTGACTTAAAAGCACAACAAGCAGACAAAGTCACATGTACGAGCACTCCCCTTTAAACAATACTTTCCTTGGTGTATTACCTCAAGGAGCCTGGAGAAGCACAGACAATAGCTCTCTCTGCTTTGCACTCACTCTCCAGGGCAGCAGCTTCTGCTTTTTTGAAAGAGCACAGTGCAACAGCTTTCTGATCAGTTTATAGCTCAGCCTCCAGAACCTACTGGAGGAAACTTTGTATTTTTTGTTATTAAACACTTTCACTCTTCCACAGAGGGAAAACAAAAAACAACAAACCAACAAGTATCCTAAAAAAAAAAAAAACAACGCAATCAAAAAGCATCACCTGTAATGCTGAGAATCAGACTATTACTTGAAAAATTCCTGATCTGACTGATTGGGAAGAGGGGGAGTAAAACTGTAGCTCCCACAACAAGCTGATATAAAGACAGGGTACCAGCTATTCAGGACTGGATGAGGTTTTCTCTGCCTTTTCTGGTTCTGCAACAGATTATCCTGGAGAGGTATGGATGGAGCAATGCTTTCACTGGTAAATTCCTCAACAGATGCACTCCCTCTCTCTGCTCTTGACTTTGATACCAACTCTTCTGTCTCTCTGGTAAGGTCTTATGCCAAAATTTAAATGTAAAATCTGTATGAGAAGTTATGTTCCTAAGTCATCTCCTAAGCCAAGACATCTCAAATGAAAAAAGGCTTACATTGTCAGAGCTGCTGAGGATCTGAATGTGTTGCAACCAGTACTTCCTAAAAGTGCATTATTTTTACTTGCATTCCTACACAGGGAGAGTTCAGTTTTAGGATCAAAACTTTAAAAATTGTTCTTTGTAGTGTGGTTTCTTCATCTACAGAGTGCAGAAAATGCACACTTCCTACAAAAATGAAAGCAGGCCAAATTTAATTGATTCCAAGCATGTTTTTGAACTAAATCAAGGCAGATAGATATTGAAAACTAGAGAATTAACGAACAGTTTTAAAAGATGAGGAAAAAGAAAATTTACTATGAACACCACAGATTTACCTCAACATACCATTACTTCAAAATCAAAAGATGTCCTATTTTATACTTTCTGTATTCAGCTTGAAGTTTTAAAGTTTTAATTTCTGGCTTTCACAAGAACAGAATGCCAGGCATTTTTTTTTTCACCTCAGTATACAAGTCTTTTACATTTAAAGGAATACCAATACCAAGTCAAATATGTCTTTATATTTTTCATCTAAGTGTGTAAAAAAATCCCTACAGAACATCATTCAGGAAGGTAAGGAATCCTTAACTGAAATCAACCTCCAAGCTTTTGCTTCTTAAGGAAGTAACCTCACCCACAGAAATGCAAAAATTGAGAAAGAGCTCTTGAGAGCAGGTGAAAGGTAAGAATGACAGTACTGGATCAGACCCCAAACATGCAACTAATCTACAATCCTGACTCCAACAGCAGACAAGGCTGGATGCCTGGAGAACAAGATAAGAGAAGGAGAAGCACACAAGGCTTTCTCAAGTGCTATACCACTTCATCAGTCATATCTCAGGACTTTCTGGGTCAGACATATTTGTGTGTTCAGCAAATTTTTTCTTCTGTGAGCTTATTATGTCTTCCTTCAAATTCGTGTAAAGTTTTTAATGTTCACAGCAGTAAAAAGTTCACACTGTGTGTGTGTGCACGCACATTGGGGGAACAAAACAAAGAAACCCAAATTTCCTTTTGTTTCAAACCCACTGGTTTCATTAGTGCCCCTCTCATTTGTTTTGAAACAAGGCAGGCAGCACTAGATTGTCATTCAGTCTTTCCATGTCACTCGAGATTAGACAGTCTTCCATCATCTCTTGCAAATGAGATAGTGATTTTCATTTGTAATTTCAAGCACCATCATAACCAAAGATGAGACTTCTAGAATTACACAAAGAACTTAGCTAACATCAGAGAACCCGGAGAGGCTCACTTTGAGACTGCTGATTTTGAAAACCCCGCCTGATCACAGTATCCTCTAGCCTCATTTATTCTTTCAAGTTATTTTCTAAGAGTTTTATGAGTGAAGAGCAATTTGTTAATACTCTTACAGCAGTAAATGTAATATTATAAGGTTCTTGCACCTAAGCAGACCTGTAAATCCTGACAAGTTCCCTTTTTTGCTAGACTATTATCATTTAGACCTCAGGGTTTCTGGCATTTGAGCACCACTAACAAAATGAAAGAGGATACATTTCAAAAGCTAAGGAAAAATGTAAATCAGAACGATTCTAAATCTGGAAGACAGAAATGCCTGGGCTGCATTTTTATCCAATTACCAGAATGTTGAAAACATTGTATAAACACAACTATCACTGCATTAGCACATTTACAGAACATACTCAATAGGGCTCATTTAAGATGAGCCAAATTCAGAAAGCCAAGCTTGCACAGTCTAACACTTCTGCAAGAAGCTGGATGGAGAAGTTTTGCTTTGACAATTCTGGTTTGATACTGAATCCTTTCATACTTATCACCTCACCCCCATCCAGTTCCCATCATACAGCTGCTTATAAAGCAAGCCCAGTTCTTCCCGTAAGAAAACTCAACTTACCACAAAACAAAAAGAATCCTTCACACATTTTCTGGTCTTCTATAAAACCTACTACATTGTTGGAAAACTAAAAATTCCAGAGCTGAGAATTTAGATTTTAAGTAATTCTTTTTCTTCTACTTAGGAAGCAGTCAGCCCACTCTAGTTCTATCAAAACTAAAAGCTGTCCAGCAATAAGAAGGGATAAATTTCCTATAATTTAAACATGAGAATCAAACCACAAGCAATGACAAAGGAAGGCCTCTAGAAAGTGCTAACCCTTTTTATGATGAGATAAAAAGAGTATTTTTGCACACACATAGCTTTAATATTTCCCACAACTCTATCTTTTTTAAACAGTGAGTTCCTGCCTTAAAGAATAAAATTCTTAAGTAACAATGCTAGCAACAGGAGGCATCCAAAATTATCATAATGCCATCATTTTGGGAATAATATTAAGTCTATCTCACATGAAAACAACTGTGGCTAGGTAAACTCTACTTTTCAGATGAATTCTGCAAATACTGCTGCTTTATGAAAGGAAGTCAATCGGAAAAATTTATTAAGTACATAGCAAAACACAGACAAAAATGAGAATATCAATGGTGAAGCAAGTACATCTGCCTTTTCAGCCTTACAAAAAAATGTTTCATTAATGAAATCAAATCTGAAAACTGCTGGTCTACTTGTATACTCAAGTAATTTCACAATTCTAACATATGAAAGAAAGTTTACCACATAGACTGCATGCTGTTGTATTTCACATGCTCCTGTGGGTAGCAAATGCAAAAAAAAAAAAATCAGTACCTGCTGCTGTCCAGATAAGAACTGAGTTCCTCCCAGCTGCTGGACGGTGCAACATGCACACAGAGTGTGCCAAGCAAGGGCTCTGGTCTGGGCAGGGTGACTCCCAAGAGGAAAGGACAGGGCACTGGCAGTCCATACAGACATACCTGAGCCAAGCTCAGACCAGACAGAGTCTACCTGGGTGAGCCTCAAGCCTCTGCTTGGGGCTCAGACCAGCAGGCACAGAGCTGCAGAGGCTCCACACTCAGGTGTGCACTCACCAACCTGCACCTACCCCCTCCTGACAGGCAAATCCTGACCAAAGGAAAAGCTTCCACCAAACTTAGAGGGATTACCCCTCTGGAGGATGGTGAACACTAATGCCACATCCCTGACAAGGGCTATTTATTGCTGGAAAGTTACTTTAAGATAGTGATAGACATAACTGAAATACTATATATTTATATAGTGTAAAAACTGGCACAAAAGCACTTCTTTGGTCTACAAAAAAGCAACTCAAAACAAACCCCATGCTTTCATGCATGCAATAACTTAAAGTGCAGCAAGCAAAGAAACAAAAACATCTTCCAATAATATATAATTTGACAGTTTGACAAGATACTGGTTTGGCCTAAGAGCTTGAAAATTGAGCACACAGCTGGGAAAAAAACCCCAAACCTCCACATCAGAATGTTTGTTTGGCACCCACTTTGCTTCTTAACATAAGCTAATTTTATCTTCCATAGTAAAGTTAGCAAGTGAGTGAGTCAAATGACACAGCAATAAGGAAAGAAAGAGTAATAAAAGCTTGTGACAATTATTCAGGACTCTGGACCAGATGAAATAAGCCAGACCAAAACAAATAAACAGATCAACCAGCAACAACAAAACCCCCAAAACCAAAAAAAACTTCATTCTATTCATTTTACCAGTTTTGTTTCACTGCAGAAATTTATAAAACTAGAAAGTCGGAGAGCATAGTCTCATCCAAGGAAGGAGCAACAGGGATGCAGCCACAGAACTTAAACTAATCTTTATTTACTTTTGTATTTAGGGAGACTGTCACATCAAATTTGCCACAATTCAGCAAGATTTTACAAAACTGAAGAATTGCAAAGATACCTCCCTGAATTCTAATATATTTTTCCCTTATGGGCAACCTTTAAACACTACTACAAAGTATTTACAATGCAGATATAACAGTGTTGCAGGATGAAAAGCTGAAGTTCAAGCTACCCAGAAACACAGTAGGACTAAAATCAAATTCCTACAACTGTGATAGGACCACCAAAACATTGGACAGTATTAAAAAAATTAAAAAAAAAAATTTAAAACCCCAGCAACTTGAAAAGCAAGGATTCCTAGAAAACTATTTCACTATTCCTTGTTACTTATAATCAGGCAACCTTAAAGAAAAACAGACTGAAGAAAAGTCTATCACGTTAAGGCAGACTTACTTCTATGACTAAATCTGTACTTGGTACTAGTGTACAGACAAGCAAGATATCTTTATGCTGCACCAACAGAGCTGGCAGCTCCACTGAGCACAGCCTGTAAAGCCCAGCTGCCTGTTACAGCTGTAAATCTATAACCAGAGAGATCCTGACACAGCCTGGGTACATGACCTCCACATGAAAACACAGCAGTGACTACAGGCAAGATACACAGCACAAACAGCCACCTAAAGCAAACCTAGGCACAATTACAAAACCACCTCTTGCTAATCTCCCTTCCATGCTTTAAGGAAGGGGGAAATGCAGATACAAAAAATAGAATTAAGCAAATTATTTTCTCCTACTAACCTTAACAGACAAACACTAAATCTAGTTTAGGTTTGTCATTGAGACAGATGACAGTGGAAAGTGAATAATCCTGTTGTAAAATATCTGTTTAAAAGAAATAGAATGAACTGCTTCCTGGAAGTACAGCTCTGTCTCAAGTACAGAGGAAACCTAAATATCTAAGTTACAGAAGTAGGACTCATATCCCCCTAGAGAAACTCTATACCCTAAAGCAGTAGATGCAGTAGGGAAAAACTTAAAATTCTTAATCAAGGATGGCATCTAAATTTCACAGAATGAAAACTCTGCATAACTGCTGCGTCTTAGGTAATCCCTTTAGTCGTGTTTGTACTTGAACCAAGAGCATCTTAAGGGTTGGGCTGCCTTGGTATACCTGCAAAAGATAAACCTGTTAACACTGTGCTATCATAACCAAGATCCTCCAGTCCTAGTGAGTGCTTTATACACTTTGTGAGTGCCTACTAAAAAGTGAATATACGGTCAACACAGACAAAAGCAGGAAACACAGGACCTCAGCTTTACATGTTCTGGCTTCTCTTCCAGTAGCCTACAGGACTTTCTCAAATGGTAACACCCAAGCATGAACAACAGTTTGAGTCATCTTCACGATAAATAGGAGTGGCAGGGAAGATTTTCAAAGTGATGGGAGAGACAGTGAAGACTATAATTCGCCGTTCTTCCTGGTTTTTCAATTTGCCTTCAGCTGTTAAGGCACATAAAAGTTTCAAGCCTCAAAAAGCACAACATGATTTTTATTAAAGAAAACTCTTCTGGTGTACTAGAAAGGCATGAGATAAACACTCTTACATATTTCATTTAAGCATTTATTAAAGAGTGTGTGTGTGTGTATATATATAGCCAAAATAAAAATAGCATATAAACATAAATATATTCATATATTTATATTACATTATGTCATATATTCACAAAGACCCAAAAACCAATCATCTTATAGATTCCTAAAAATGTGCCCTGTTATGACAAAGGTAAAAATCACAGAAGGCTTTCCAGCCACAGCTGTGACAACTGAAATGTCATAACCTTAAAAAAAATTTAAAAAGTGCATGCAACAGAACCAGTATGAGCCTTTAGCACTATCACGCTGAGGAGCAGTGGTCATGACCTCTCTCAGCCCACATGCTTCTGGAACACACTCATGATGCAAGAGTAGAAATATATTTAGTATGTACAGACAGAAAACCTCAAATATGTTCTCAGTTCCTTTTTGAAGGTTAAAGCTGCATACTCCTAATGGAACTTGGTCGAAAGGAGCATGGTGGGCACATGACAAGCCATTGTTTGGTGACCCTGGGCATGTTTTGCCCCCTGCAAGAAAAACACTAGAAAATTCCGTATTACGAATCACTGCCCATTGCAACTTCCAAGCTGAGACAAGATACTAGGTGCCTAAAATCCAGAAACTCACAAGACATGAGTGATGTCTTGAGCAATCTGATACCTACAATTCCTGAGGTGCCTGTCTTTACACCAGTGAAGCTACCTCCATAGATTGCATCCTGCTAGTGAGCATGCTTGCAGATGATGTCATTCTGGATATGCTCAGCACTTTTTTTGTGCCTAAGGCTGTCCCGCATTCACAAATTGGGTATTCCTGTATCTGAGGAAAGGCAAAATTTGGCAGGCATGAAAGGAGTATGGCTGATACAGAGCAGCTTTCCCAAGAGAAGCCAGCTGCTGTGCAGAAAGGCGCAGGAGTCCTGCAGCCAAGAGGAAAGGCAGCACAGAACGCGTGATTCATTTGCCAGTGCTGGAGTCACTCGTGGCTGAGCCCACGACTCCATCTGTGGTTGGTAACACAACGAGCCACAGCCTGTCCTGAGGCCTCAAGGGCAAGTGGCAAAGCACAACTTGCACCCACAGAACTACACTCTCTCCACTGCTAATCCATACCAGCAGCTGAAAATAGTCCCTGAGCTGCATCACGCCCCAAATCTTGCCCAGGCATTGTCCAGAGGAGAGCTGACAAATGCCAGAACAGGCCAGGGAACATGTTACCAGTGAAACACCCCTGATGACTGTGGGGCAATACTTAAGCACAAACTATTGTCCCTTTGAGGCCAGTAGAATAAACTCAGCCCCAAATACCCAGCCCTTGCTGCCTGCCCTTACTTGGCTGTCTATCAACAAGATTTTAGATTCATTCTTTTAACACAACAGTAAACCACTTATCCAGTAACCTAATGTATCAAATGTTAAGAGTGTGACCATTCCTACTTCTTCCTCATTTAAAAGGAATCACTTAAGGTGTCAAAATCAAAGAGGACTTTAAACTGCATGTAGTCACCTACTTTCACACGAGCTGTACGACTTGAAACACACCTAACAGAAAACCCTACTGAGAAGGATAAAAACCACAAGAAAATGTACTAACTCCCCTTTCTAGATGCTCAATTCCTCCTTAACAACGAGTACAGAAACCTAATTTGAAATTGTACACTGCACCCAAGGAAACAGGCACTAAGCACTTGAGAACAGTGAGCTCCACCATAAGTGTGTCCTTGTACAGTCAAAGACCAGGAGGCTGCATAGCTAAGCCTGTACTATTCCAAAGTACTAAGGAGCACTTGCTGACCTGTAACTGCTCATGGGTTTTACCATGACCTGGATTTGTCTAATGCTTTTTATGCAAATCTTAAACATACCTACTTCATATTTTTCTCCTTAATGCATGATCAAAGTAGGTCTGCTGTTATTCCAGCTCAGCGAGTTTGTCATATTAATGCAATAATATATTCTTTGGGAATACAAGGTTTTGAGCACGAAGGCACTTCTGCTGCAATGAACTGCATCATTTAAAACCAACAGAAGTCTTTGGTGTGGGATGAGGTATTTAAGTATAAACACTGACTATACAGTTAGTTGACAAATACTTATTGCAAACATCAAGTTATGATGCGAGATAAAACAATACTGCAGATTTCATTGCAGATGTTGAATTGACAATAGAAACCACAGAAAAGAAGAAGCTAAACAAGGAGAAACGTTGTGGAGCACAGTTTAAGCAATGCTACATGAAAGAAGTTATAAATAAAGCAAAGCACACTTGTCTACTTCTAATCATATTTTAACCATTAAGAGAAGTAACTTCGTGAAGCCATCTTTATCTTTCATCAGTCATTAAAACTCCAAAACATACTACAACTCCAAATCACAACACATATCAATACTGGTGTTCCTTCCTCCTTTGAAAAATACAAACACTAATTAGGACAGCATGTATTAAAGAGCAATACAGCCAAAGAAGGCTACAGTGTCAACAGCTGCACTGCAATGCACAGATTTAGTTTCACATCTGTTTGTTACTCACACAAAAACAAACATGAAAACCACAGCTGAAGTTACCAGACCAAATCAGGCTGTGAATGAACTCCCTTTAGCCTGCCAGAATGAACCTTCACATTGTGTTCTGAGCTGTTGGCAGGTTGCAGGTGGTGATGCAGCTGACCCTCATCCCTGTTAACAGCAAGAGCTACCACACAGCCTATTAAAACTGCAGTCCTAAGAGAAATACCCCTTGGAATACTAGTGCTCACACGGATGAGTTAACAAGTTAACAACAGAACACTACGGTCTGCGGAGCTAACCAGGAAAGGGTGGAGAGCTTCTCTCTCTAACGTGCTTCATCTTCAGACAAGGCTGTGCTTGGCCTGCAATTCCAGTGCAGAAGAACAAGACCCTTTCACTACCCCAACACTGTACCTGTGAAAGGGCGTTTGCAAAAAGCACATTCCCTAAGCAGCAGCATGAAAAACACAGCACCTTGCTTGTACCTCCCATTCAGAGCTTGTGAGCAGAATGGAAATGAGAGGCAGGGAAATACAGCTGGATTGCTTTGCAGATACACATAACAAAGATATGCCATAGGCATTTACTTCCTTGAATGGCACAGCAAAACCAAGAAAACCCATAGGTATTTCACTCAAAATAGACTGAAAGCTGGCATACTTTGTATTTGGTTTGCTTGCACTGAAAACCTGCTCTTCCTTGTTTATTACTAACAAACTGCAGCAAACAGCAAAAACACTTCAGTCAAAGATGTGGCATGGCAGCTGACAGGCCTTTCTCTAAGGGAAATTCAGATATTCTTGAATTTGTTCACATAATCTTCATCAGAGATATTCAAAACAATGACTTTTTTGGGTGGCCACAATTGACAGCATTATGGAAATGGCTGAGCATGAACTCCTAGGCTGGCAGGTAACAAGTTACCCCTTTCATAGGAAACAGATTTTAACTATGGAAAGGTTTAAATCAGATTTCTATAAATACAATAAAAATGAAGCAAAGGCTAATCAGCATCTTTGAGTCTAAAGTAATTTCAGTTCCCTTTAAAGTTACGAAATCAAAATAGTGCTCAAAATACTGTGAACACAAACTCAAAGTAAAGAAAGAATACTGTACAGTGTATTTCTACTTTGCAAATAAAAATTACACAGCATTATTAACATATTCTAATATGATCTCCACATAATCTTCATCTGGAAGCATCATAATCTCACTGATAAATATTTCGGTGGTTAAATGGGACTTCTCCTTTCAGGTTCCAATAAGGATTTAAGAAAAAGGAAGTACTTTTCACATGATTTAGTCAGTATGTACTTGCCCCTTTTTAAAATCAAGAATTATTGAGACTGGTTTCCACCCTTTATTTTGTCTAGCTATGCTTTTTTTTTGTTGTTAAAAGAAAGGATGACCTAGAAAAGTTTCATTTCCTTCCTAAAGCACAGATTACTAAATCAGCTAGCTATGCAAAAGCAATAAACATATTCACAACAAGTAGCTAAGGAGTAATATTTTATCTTCAGAAAATGCAAAAACCTGAATCTTTTACATTCACTTGATACAGCTTCCAAAGTCAGGTAAAGGTCAAATGCACTTGAGACTTTTTTTTCAGAGAAATTATACAAGGCATTTTTCCTCACAAAAGCTCTGTGACAAGTAAAACTACAATAAATTCAAGCTATTCTGTATTAAATTGCTCAATCCTTTTAAATCTCTCATTGAAGTCCTGCTTCTAAAATGCAGTCAGGAGAATGAGCAAAGACTGAAGCAGACAAGCCTTGTAATGAAGTGCACTACCTGGGAGGGTGGAGGGCACAAGAGCTAAACAAAAATACATAGCAAGCAAGTGGGGAAATCAAAGTTGCATTATAAAAATATTTGTAAATAAATATTTTTTACAAGTTTCTATTCTTATTTAAGAATAGAAATTACCTTAGAATTATTAAATTCTTAAGAATAGAATTATCTTAAGCTAGATGTTTTGGGGGTTTTTTTGCATAAGCTTTACTCATTCCATGCTTTTCTTCTTCATTTTAACACTTTTTTGGCGGGGGGGAACCCAACAGAAAGCCCCCCAAAAACCAAAACCACTCTCTAACCATATGAGGACACTTGAACTTTCTCTAGATTCCATCTTTCTTGGACTGTCTAAAATTAACCCAAAGCAACCACTTATGGTGAGACATTCTTAATGAGTAAGAAGGCAGCATCTGGCTTTCTCCTCCTTTATCAAGTGTATGGAGGTTCAGAGGTATTTACTAAACAGGTATTTACTAAATTTCAGAGGTATGAACTAAACTTCTATAATTGCCTGCCCATTCTTGAGGGAATTGCTAATTAAGCTGACACTTGCAAAGCTTGTACTCCATTTCATGGAGGCAATACCCAGATAAGGAACTGCAGAAGAGTAAAGTAAAACATTCTTTTGCTCACTAGCTGGAGCCTTTCTGGGATACCTCAACAGCCTCCTGAGTCAGCCATGTAAGCATTTTCTCCTGTTTCTAATAAATTGAACTCTTCAGGCAAAACCAGCCAATATTCAGATGTGAGGAAGGGGTAGATTTTCCACACTAGAGGACTCATGGCTTTACATTTCTATGTGGGGCTTCAGGTCCTTTGCTACAGTGACCCAAAGACTGAGCAAGACATTTTGGCATAGAGAATGCTTCAGTACTCCTCCTCCTCTCCTGAGCACTCTGCTATTTACAACTCACAACCCTTCCTCCCCTCATGGGCAGCCAGAGGAGGCAATGGAGGCCAGCACAGGATCTTGGGGTGCCTGTCCTGGCTGCCACAGCCGCCCTCAGCTTTTGAGGGAAACCTGCTGTGCCCTCTGGTGCCAAGCCTCCAGCAATAGGAGACATTCACTGTCTGGAGCCTGAGGAGATCCAGACCAGGTGATATGCAGGTCATTGAAGCAGCAGGGCCCTTGGACACATGTCATGCACATTCCTTTTCATCCCCTCCACTGGGCTCCACTCCACGTATTTCTCTGGCATTAGGTGATCGTTTTTTTAGGCCCCTTCCAACTGAACTATTCCAACTGAACTATGCTAATAACACTCAAATCAGCCACCCCAATACAGTACCAGACATGTCCTTCTAGAAACTCAAAAAGAGAGAATCAAAACATTAAAATACATTCAAGCAGAGCACTCAAAAAAAACTGAAATAATCCTGTGTTTGTTGATGACATTATAATTTGTTCCACAAAAGCCTGAAATGCCTGTAATTTTTGAAAACAAAACTCTTTGGATATTCCAGTCTGAAAGCCCAGGTCTAAATTAGATTATCCTCCATGCCTTGTTTGAGTTATTGGGTAGAAACTGGTGGATAGGGCATACTGCTGATCAGTAAGCTGGCTTCAAGCTGGTTTGTAGAAGGTAGCAGGAGTCACTTCTTGCTCAGAGAGAGTCAAACCCTGGTATCTGTACCTCTATCTTTTGTCCCCTGAAGGTTACAATTCCCAAACACCTTTTACATCACTGCAAGTTTCCTAAAATAGTGTCTGCCTCTAAAATACCCCTTCCTCTCCAGAACTAAAAGATATGGGATGGGTTCTTAAATGGCTGCTTTATGTCTCTCTGGTCAAAATTACCAGTGTCTATAGTCTCCTGCTGTGTGGCCTACACAGACAATTTCTGGTTCATAAGTAACAAGCAATGAAAAGAAACAATGTTTGATTTACTGAAATACAGCCTAAAAAAAACAACCCAACCTTCCAGCATTTTATTTTAATGGCATCCAAAAATACCTAAGTGACTGAAATGCAAATGACAATGCAAAACAATATTTTAAGTACTATTAGCAAATGTATTTAATACAGCCCAGAACTGAGGCGCTATTGCCAAGTAGGAATGGCAACTGGATAAAAATTAACTTTCAAATAAAAGCATAGAATTTATTGCCAACTTTGGTACCAAAACACAGTTAAGGGTATTACCCTTATGATTTGTGCCAGACTAGTAAGATGATGTTGATTTACAATCACGTAAATCAGCAGAGCTATGTTGACTTCTTCCTCTGATATCCTCCCTTTTTTCTAAAACCAGAAGACAGGCCAAAACTAATCCTGTTTTGCTCTTGTAATTTATTTTTCTACAACTAAATCTCAGCAAGACCACAACTTATTTTATAGAGTTGGGTGTGACTTCTTTTTTTCTAGGTAAGCATGTTATGCAAGGGCAAACACTACTCTAAAGTGTCACTTACCGATTGCCAAGCGAGAGACTCCATAATTCGATGTTCACAGTGTTCTAGGTGCTTTATCATCTCCCGGGTTAGGCTGGGCTCTGCTCTGATAAAGCTTTCGATCACCTTGTAGAAGTCAAAAGCTTTTAAATCAAATACATTGAGAATCCACGGGAAAGACAAGTCTGTTTCAGCACTGGTACTGTCACTTTGTGAAGCATTTCCTGAAGGGAAAACAGACTAAAATTATCACAAATTCTACATTCTTCCACTTTTGATTTTTTTTCCTTTTTGTATTTATTGACTCATGGCTAGCTCAGACATTTCAGTGAGTTGCTTTTTGCATTTTGGGCAGGTTTTTTTGCTATTTACTCTACTTTATAGATTAGAATAGATGGTAATAATTATCACTAAGTACCAGACTTTAGATTTAACTTACTGCCATATGTAGCCATGACAACCTCAACAGCACAGGCCAGAAGAGATGTGTGGAAGATGTTATCATTCAGAAGTTTGCTGAAGAGAAACAAAGTTATTAGTACTTGTCCCAAGACTTACAAGAGCAGACTTCAATAACAAGTTAGGGGCAAGTACCTGAAATTCTGCACAGAGAGGCGCTCTTCCTCCTGAAATAAATAAATCGGACCAAACTTGTGAATATTCTTAGTATTTCTACAAGTACTGCCAGTGCTAAGAGAGCAGTACTAAACTTACCGACTTCAGCATGGACTCCATCACTCTGTAATAGAGGCGCACTCCAAGCTTGTACCTCTGTTAGAATGAGAAATAAAGGAATACTACAAGTTTTAACACACTACAGCAGGCAGACTCATGTTTTAACAACCCAGAACATTCCAGTTCTTGACAGAGCCACTATAAAGAAGTTATTGTCCCCAGTTCCACTTGTCAGTAACACTGTCGAGAGGCCTCAAGGACTACTAAGGTGTGTGACTACCCCAACCATGTGAAGATTTAACCAAGTGTAACAACATGAACTGCCTTCACGTTGATTCACGCTAACAGGATAAAGAGCAGGGCTGACAGACAGGAAGGAGACTGTCGAGTACAAACTTGGTTGGATTTATTTTCCAAAATCCTTGCTGAAAGCACAGCTGCCCTCCTGATTTTATAAGGAAGTGAGTCACCTTTTGCAGTTTTAGGCCAAGTTAGCTTAATGAATGCAAATATATGTTTCACTTAATGTACTTTAGCCAGTGATTTTCCCATTCTTCAGTAAAGTACTTCCAGCATATTTCCACCCAGGTCCTATTGCTCCTTATATATTAAGAGGAATTTGTTAAATACCTGTGCTTCCTCAATTTGAAAAGAATACTGTTACTTTTTACCTTTACAGATCTGTACTGAATAAGGACTGTCAGTAAGTCAGGTCTCACATTAGTCAGTGCTAACGAACAGTTCAACCCAAATACCTACCTGCGAGCCAATTTCAGCCCATCCCTGTCCAACTGCTTCAGCAAATTTCTTTTTGAAGATGTGGTCAAAACTTTCCACTCTTTTCAGGATACTATCCTTAGGATTCACTGTGCAATTCTAATAAAGTACAGGAAGCAAATTAGGGGAAGGAAAGGCAAAGAAAAGACATTTTACTTCAAAAACATTTTAATCATTTAAATGACTAAAAGTCCTGCTTCCCTTTGTAACGCCTCTCAATAAGGTCATCAACATAAATAAAAATGGAGTATTTAAAAGAGTGCAGTACATATTTTTCTCTTTTTTGTTTCCCTTTTATACCTCCTTTTTTTCCCATTCAATACATACATAGAAGAATTTTAATATTTAGCTCAGTAACTAAAAGTATTTAAGCGCTTTAATCCATATATTTAAGCAATATTTAATTATAAATATTAAATATTTCTATTTAATATTTAAGCTCCAGTACACAACAGTTAGAGAGAAGTGCTTTCTACAGTGAATGATTACATTTGAACCAACCCAAAAAAATTTACCCCTTCAAAAACACGTGCATCAGATCTACAGGTGTATATTTTGCTTGAGTGATAATTCCAAGAATCTTACACAAATCTTTTTTGCAGTCACTTACATTGAAATACATGATGAGAGTATCTGATGGTTTATCAGTTGCTGAGTTTAAAATCATAATCAACTGCTGAATGTTATTCATTGCCGCTCTGGAAAAACACAATAAAGTGCATAATAAGCATTAAGGTTGGCTTTACAGCTTCCAGAAACTGAACAGCAAATCCCCACACAATAAAAATTATTATTTCAGTTCTCACTCCAGTTATCAAACAAACTGCTGGGGAAATCTACTGCACTGTGCTAACTACTATGAATTCTAACAATGCAATTTATCTAATTATTTACACACAGATTGTGATAACTTTAACAACCAAAAGAATGGCTTAACACCTAAGAAACAGTTTGATTCTTCTGTGGTATTGTTACTTCTTGAATTTTTCATTGTGGTTTTTGGTAGAATTTCGTGTGTTTGTCTGTTTTAATTTTCTGTATCACTTAACCTCAATTTGGCTCATATGCCCAGTCAAACAAGTGCAAAACCAAGACAGATGTGTTCAATCATTAAAACTGTAGCAGTGCAAAGACGCATTTTTATTTAATCTACTTTTTACAAGGTATTGGTAAAATCACTTCTGCCAGAACTCTACTAATGATAAGGAAAAGCATAAGAACACTGGAAAAACATAAAACAAAAACATACAACCCATCCTCATTATGCTCTGAACTAGTACTTACACCCTTTTTCTATATACTAATTTCTATATAAATGACCAGATACAAATCCACTAAATAAAAATTATTAGATTCTCTCAGTTTCAGGGGGCTTTAAAGCAGATTCTATGAGTCTAAGTTCAGAAACATGACACTGTAAGGTAATTCAAAGCAATAAGCATGGTGCTTTCAGCATATCCTACACAGAGTTCTTCTGTTTAATCAGGGAGAGATAAGGATACACTTTCCACTCTAAGCTGGTGATCAAAATTGTGCTGCCATCTACTGACACGTCTGTGGCTTCATGAAAAACAGTTAGTACAGCCCAAAATCAGTGCTAGTGAATAGCCTTAAATTTGCATGAATTGCCTTAAATAGCATCTGTTTTGGAAAACTCAAAGCAAAGCCCAGGTGTCAATGGAGGGAATCTAAATATCACTACACTTTCTCTCAAGATCAGAGTTGGTTTAGCACATTTAAAATTTTTAGCAATGAAGAAACTTCGTACTCCTGGACTTTTTTAATGTCAAGAAGTTTAAGGAACTATCTTTGCCACTGTTAGAGGGCTTTACATCCACTATAAAAAATGTCAATGATCAGAACTGCAGTATGGCTTATAGAAAAAATACAACAAAACCAAGCCCACAGATCCATAAAAATTAAAACAGACTACTCAAGATGAATATTTCTAGCTACAATATTAAACAGAAGAACACATTTAAGAGAAAAACTCATACCGAACAGGAGTCTGTGGAAGCATGATATTGATTTCCTCATCTGGATTGTTTTTTAGTGGTGTCCTCTCCAACTGTGAGCTACAGAAATAGAAAACAAACTTATGAAGAACTAATGCAATTCAAAAGACAATGCCTTCTATAAAGACTTATTAATCTGAAGAGAAAAATGTGTAACATATTTTTAGACCATCTAGATGTCTGATCACTCCAGTTGTTTAAATTCCCAAGTAGATCTGCTTTGAGCAGGATATTGGACTGGACAACCTCTAAAGTCTCCTTCCAAGCTTTTTTTCTTTTCTAGAATTCTATTTACAAACAGCTTAATTTGTATGTAGCGATGGTATTACTTCCATTTTAATCCAATTTTAAATTAGTGTATTTTCATAGCATAGATAAATGGTGAGCTCACATTAAGTTATAGAAATGCTGAATTCTCAGAAATTGCTAGCATTTAACTCTAAGACGTAAAAAAAGATAAAAATCAATCATAGAGTGGTTTGGGTTGGAAGGGGCCTTTGAGGGCTATCTAGTCCCATCCACCTTCAATGAGCAGGGCCATCTTCAACTAAATGGGGTCCCTCAGTCCTGTCCAGCCTAACCTGGAACGTTTCCAGGGATGGGGCATCCACCATCCAAGCCATTCAGCACCAGCTGGCTTCAGAGCCATAACACAACCTCTGGCACACCTAATGAGCTAGTATGACATGCCTCCTCCTCATGATTCCTCAGCTTTTCCCTAGGCTTTGCACAGAGTAAGAGTTAGAGCAGAGCTTCCAAATCATTTCAGGCAGTCACAGTTGCATGTTCTCTAATTATAAAGCGATGACATAAAGCAAGGCTGGTGATGCCAGAAATACCTCAGCTGAACTACAGAGCTAGTAGGCCAACAGGATACAGAGATCTCCATTTATAACACAAGGGGGCAGAGAGCAACATAAATTCACATTTTCTATACCAGAATGAGAGCAGTAAATGGAAACATTACCATGCTGTGACGTCAGGCTGCAGGGTTTCATCGTGGTTCAGAAATAGTCTCGCGTCTATATCTTTGTTTTTGAGATAGAGCTCCTCGTACTGCTTCAAGATAACTTCGACCTCAAAAAGACATTGAAAAAAAACCCAAATTTATTTTACAGGAACAAGTTTGACAATTTATAACGGAAGTTACTCCTACCTCGTGATTACAATGCTGAAATGCTAAAAGAATGACCTTGGAGCTCACAAAGTTACTTCTTATACAACAGCTGAAACATACCCAGAGGAAAATTATTGTTTGTAAGAGAAAACAATCCAAGACCATAAGAATTTTTTGGAAGAAATTTAGGTCTTGACACTGGAAAAATAGCTAGAGTAGGAAACAGACCTGCAAATCAAACTAACATTTCTGTGCTTTTAAATCTTTCCTTCCAGAAAAAGGGGTGTCTCCAAGAGCAGGAAATGTAAAATGCTTTTTTTAAGAACAGCTGTTGGGCAATTTGCTCACTCCCTGTCTTTGCTAGTTTGGACAACAAGGCCTAAACCAAAACCTTTTTTTTCCTCAGTAGAAGTTTACTCATTTTATATTAATTTATATGCACTGGAATAGCTCTTAAGAGACATGCCTATTGCTACAAAAATAGACCTGTTATTTCATACCCACGCTATAGTTTTTTTAATAAACTGTTAAAAGTTTCATAACTGACTAGATCCCAGATTGACATGACTTCACTTTGCATGGAAAAGTTTACTGGATTTTTTTGAATTTTTTTTTAATTGCTTCATTTTATTGTTACTTTGAGTGACTAACATTAACTGGAAATTTGCAATTTTTTTATCTGGGCCTCCAAATCTGCTGCTGTGCTCATGCAGAAGTAGGCAGCCACTTCAATGATCTGCTCCCTGAGCCCTTAAACATTGAAAGATGCTGTGCTCTGGCAAACTCCTGCTAGAAAAACAGGCAACAGTGCATATGAACTCAAATTAGTCCATTCTCAGTCCCAAGAGAGAGAATGCTACAGATACCTCCTACACAGCTTTGCTCCTTACCCTCTTCTTTACCTTGCAAAATGGATTTGCTCCAAAACCAATCTCACAGTTAAAACTTTGAGATTAGGTCCATTAAACCAAAGATTATATTTCAGTTCTCATAATCACTATTCTTTTTATTTAAAAATTTAATTATATTTTCATTTTTCATTACCTTCCTAATGGCTCATGCATTCTTTTCATTTCAAACATTTCAGTATTTCATAAATTTCTCAAAAAAAACAGCAGCTCTTAGACAAGATGGCTGTACTGGGCTAACTTCAGTCAAAAATCAGAGCTCTGTATCAATATATTCATCAGTGCCTGATAAAGCCTGACCAGCAAACACATTGTAAAGACAAGCAAAATACCAACATTAAGCCTCAAAAGCTTTCCTTGCTTTGGAAAGAACATTAAAATCTTTCAAAAGCTCAGTGTTTTTTTATGAAAAAAGTCAATTTAAATGTGCCACATTACTAACTTATTGTACTGATAATCATCCATGATTATTGGTCTGTTGATTACATGTATGAACCAACTACCTCTGAAATACAGCTCTAACTTTCTGCTCTGACACTCAAGGTTAAGAAGCAAAGATCATGTGACTATTTTTCTTCAAATGCATCATTTTGTAAAATTTTCACCCGCAAGTCCTTAGGCTAATAATTTTGATATTATGCTTAAGTTGAGCAACCTTGGATGAAAACCCTCTGATTCAAGAATAAGCTGTATAATGACCTTTCCCTGGAAGTTCATATAGGGTTTAGTATAGACATAATACGTATAGACATAAATTAAAAAGTCTAAACAGGCAACTGATACCCTGAAATTAATTCAGGAAGAGATTTAGATCTTCAGTGATTCCTGTACTTTGTTCCTCACCCAACACATGATGAAACTGAACAGAAGATATACTTGGTTGAACCCTGCAGACTCATTGCTCCAATCAGCTTCAGAGCTGCTTATTTTCAGGTTACCACATCTACTGGTGACACACAGCTAAACTTACTCTTTTAAGAATGACGAATGTAAACACACTGCAAGAAGTTACCCATTAAAATGCACTCTGGATGCAACTGCATTGGTGTAGTCTGCTGCATCCAGGCTACAGCTCAGCAAGATGAAAGTAATTCCGCACAGACACAGCAGTCCAAACTCTGCCAAGTTGTGAAACTGAGACTAATCTTTTGGATATCTTTCCAACAACACTACAATAACATGTCTCATTTATATTTAAATTAAGGTGTGTAATTTAAGACTTTAAGCATTTATTGAGTGACTTCAGAGACCTAATATTGTAATAGTTGTATTTTAGAGGAACGGCCTTACCAAGGTCATGGATATGCAACTCTTATGTTTTGCTTTGAGCAAAGCTTGGTTTAGCCTCAGGAGATTCATTTATTAAATTCAAATGTATAAGCTAAATATACTTTATGAATACTGGAATCCCTGCTAACCCACATTCCTGAAAAACAGTTGATTTTGCTAGATGATTTTAGAAGAACTTATCAGAACTCCATCAATGGGTAAAGCGCATCTTAAGTAATTTGGCACGAAGTAAAACACAGTTATTGAACTGTCTGTATTGTGTTTGCACGGCAAGGTTTTGGTAGCCAGTGGGGCTACAGGGGTGGCTTCTGTGAGAAGCTGCCAGAAGCTTCTCCATGTCCAGCAGAGCCAATGCCAGCTGGCTCCAGGACAGACCCTCCACTGGCCAAGGCTGGGCCAGCCAGGAATGATAGTAATGCCTCTGTGATAGGATATTTATGAAGGGAGAAAAGTTCTTACACAGAAGCAATTGCTGTCTGAGAAAAGAAAAGAGGTGTCAGAGTACATGAGAGGAGCAACTCTGCAGACACCACAGTCAGTGGAGAAGGAGGGGCAGGAGGTGCTCCAGGTGCCAGAGTTGAAATTCCCCTATAGCCCATAGTAAAGACAATGGTGAGGCAGCTGTGCCCTTGCAGCCCATGGCGGGCCACAGGGATGCAGAGATCCATCTGCAGCCTGTGGAGGAAACCCACACTGGAGCAGGTGGATACCTGAGAGGAGGCTGTGACCCCACGGAGCAGGGTCCTGGCAGGGACCTGCAGACCCATAGAGAGATGAGCCCACACTGGAGCAGGCTTCCTGATAGGACTTGTGAGCCTGTGGGGGATCCACACTGGAGCAGCCTGGGCCTGAAGGACTGCACCCCGTGGAAGAGTGACCCACACTGGAGCAGTCAGTGAACTGTTGCCTGTGGAATGGACTCATGTTGGAGAAGTTCATGGAGGATGGTCTCCTGTAGGAAGGACCCCCCACTGGAGAAGGGGAAGGACTCCTCTCCCTGTGCAGTGGCAGGAACATGTGATAAACTGACTCCCCATCTCTTGGCAGTGCTGATGGGGAGGAGGCAGAGCTTGGGGAGGAAGGTGGGTCAAAGGTGTTTTTAACGTTTATTTTACTTCTCATTTTCCTGCTCTGATTTTGTTGGCAATAAATTCAATTAACATCCCTAAACTAAGTCTGTTTTGCCAGTGATGGTATTTGGTGAATGATCTCTCTCCATCCTTTTCTAAATTCGGGAAACTTTTGCTATATTTTTTCTTTCCATCCAGTTGCAGAGGGGAGTAAAAGAGTGGCTTTGGTGAGTGCGCTGACCCACCACAGTGCCTTAAATTCCTCCTCTTACCTCTGGTAGTCCATTTGAAGCTACAATACCAGCAGAATTCAAGAAAGGAATGAAGCTCGTGAAATACACATTTTTGACCTAAAAAAAAAGAAAAAATACAACATTAGCAAGGCAGAGAGTCAGCCATGCATACACTGCTTTTGTATCTTTAAATCAAGAAACTGAGACATTTCTGTAATGTACTGTAGTTTGTTTTCAATAAAGCAAGAATGAAACTTGTTATATATCCAAAACACAGTGATATGTCAGCATGCAAATGCAATCCTTTGCTAGACTGTTAAGTGATTAAACTGGAAAAGAACTGCACTCTTCCCAGCCCTCTCATATTTCTGCTTCCATCATCCATCTGGATATTCAAAAATCAGTCCTTTCTACACAGAAATAGATTTAACAGCAAAGGAAAAGGCGAATGGGGTCTTCTAAGATCTCCCACAGAAGCAATGTGCTTTTTGCATACATTTTCTCATCATGGGATACAGCTGTGAAACCCCATCAGAGCAACCCTGCATCCATATGCTACATGCTGTGATCAGCCTGGTACTTCATATTGTATTCTTCACAATTCCGTTACCCTGGCAAGATTATCACCCACACCAAAGGGTTTGTTTTGGGTGCTTTTGGTTTGTTTTTTAAACTACTGACTAGAGAAACTATAGAATGGTAGAATACCTTCACTACTGAAGGTAACTACTTGACAGAAGAGTTAATCTGACATGAATAATGACATTTTTAAAAAAGACCATTTAAATAAATACATATTCCAGATGGAGTCTAGCAGCAAGATCTATCAGACTTGAAAGCACAGGCATTACCTCATCTAAATTACAATCATGCTCTTTACAAAGGATTTCGATAATTTTTGTATCGGTATCAAGCTGCTTTGCAGTACGTGAACTCCTGTTCTGACCTCTTCTTGGAGTGCGAGCTGAACCATTCACAGTCACTGCAGGCACAGAAGACTCTGGAAAGATATTCAGAGCCATCAGAAGGTTAGAGCCATCTTAAGAAATAAGAAATTTAAGTTATTAAACCTAGAAGATTCTATTTCATCTAAAATTTTTCAGGTCTTCCCCTTAAATATATTTTCCTTTTCATCCATTTAGCTAGCTGAGAAACCTTCCTTACAGGAGATCTATACAAAAAGAAAGTTAATTTTTAAATTCCTCTATCAGTATTTGGACATTTTGCTTTTAAGAAGCTACTCTATACAGAAGGTAACAGTACTTTCTGCAAGTAGCTTTAAATGAGAATTGGTTTTGCAAAGCTAGGAATGTCTTATCTTTTCAGAGATGAGTTACTATTTTTTCTATTTTTACAGAAGTATAAAACAAGAAGCTGAAGGACAATAAATCAATGCAAGACTCAGGTGCTGGTGGGAACCTGGAATATGGTCCTGGAGGGAATTCCTCCTTTCCCCAAACAGCCCCAGACACACAAGCAGAAACAAACAAGTCCACCTTGAAGATCTCGAAAAACCTTAATACAGCAAAGTAAAAATATTTCGTTTTGCTAAACTCAAAATAGATGGCCTCAGTGGCTCAAATATGCAAATTATATTAATAACATACATTAGTATGATTAGATATTGTTGGTTTAAACCTGACTGTAATCAGCATGCTGTTCTCACCTGTAACTTCATTTGCATTTGACAACTGTTCTGAGAAACTGACAAACTACACTGCAGGGGTGGTTGCATCTTAATCCCCTCAGCCTTAGTCAGATCACAAACCTTGACATCATTTATTACAACACGAAGCCTCTTGGTCACAAGGGTTTGAACAATACATCGTGTTATTTTCTCAAAGAATGCAGAGCTGTTTGACAGCTCATACACAGCTTCACATTAGAAACCCACTGCTTTGCACTTAGGACAGCAATACCCATATCAGCAATTTAGTGTCAAGTGGCAGCATTTTTTTTTCAAGATATGATGCACAGAACCAAACTGTTTCTAATAATGCGCTCCTATTCTGCACGGTTTCACTACGAAAAACTAAATCGGCATGAACAGAATTCAAAAATGGGTAGCTTCAATTCAGTGGTTTTTGAAAAGGATCTGCTTCTTAACACCGGAAATAAGGAGCAGCATGTATGTCTGTGCTACTAGGAAGGACAAATTTAAATTTAGAATAGTACTGGAGGAAAGCAGGGATCTGCTTGTCCTTAGTCCATCCTTTCCCACCCTTTATTCACATTAGAATAAAAGCAAGGTTATTTGTTCTTGCCTGCAACAAATAATCACTAGGCCAGATAAATATCCTCCAAAACATGGAATTTTAAGAATATAGTAGTGAATACCTTATCTATTCTATGACATTATAATCTAGGTGGATGTTTAGTTGCCAAAGAAAGAAACAAAGCAAATAGATTTAGGCTAAATATACTAGGGTTCCATCTTAACCCAGCAGAGGATAAACTAACTAGTAAAGAAAAAAAAGTGAGCCACATCCTGTGGCTCCAAATATTTCAGTATATAACTTCCATAGCTTGCTGAATAAAATTGTTAACTGAAATAGAATTCTGTCTTTGAAAGTTGCTATAAATATTTACTTTCGCTACCCTTCTAGTGAGGTTTTCCAAGTTTTAGGTATAAAAACTTAATGGATAAAAACTTACTGCTGAACAGAAGTTTTTATAGAGAAGACCCATTATATTTTTATTTAAAATAGTGACACTTCCAATAGCAAACAGGATGTAATAAAAGCAAAGCTGTCTACATTTTACCCCTACTCTTGTATTTTGAGCTGCTATCCACTGTTTTATCCATTTGTTTTAAATATCTGTACAGTCCAGTACCTTGTACATTTCTGCTGTTGTGATGCTGTTACACGTCAATGAAATAAGAGTCATAGCACCACATTTTCCTTTTGTAACTCAACACAAACCTAAATAATAGTTCTCAGTTATAATCTACCCAGAACCTGAACTCTTTAACGGAATTAAACCTGCTATTATAACAAGTCCCTAAACAACTTGTATGGGCAGAGGACATAGCAAAAATTATATTAAATATACTGCCACATTCAGGTAATTGAATGAAAGCTCACTATCATCTAAATGGAACTAAAACAGAAAAAAAAGCATTTTAATAAGCTTAAGAAGCTTTATTATGTTAATTATGAACGTTAGCATGACTAATAGAAATTTAATAAATTTACTTCCTACTTCAATGAACAAAAACCAAAAAATTCTTACTGTATGGTTCCTTGAGCATAGCAGGAGGTGACAGTTTGATAAAATAATCTAAGACACACAGCAACAACTGGAAAGAAATCACCAGGTCATCTTCCACTTGCAACACTTTACCTGAAAATATTTCAAAGGGTAAAGAAAACCTTTTTGAGACGTTTGACTTAATTTTAGCAGTAATTTTGAAAAACAAAGCTTTGGAAGTTCATATAGTAAAACACTAGCACTAGAATTCAAGAAGCATCATACAGGATGCCAGTGTTCTTTAAAGGCTACTGATTTTAAAACTCGTGGCTCTTAAGTTTGTGGCTTTAGAGATAGCATACATACAAATAAAACTACTATGCACAAAATCTTGCCCTCAGTGCTCAGTCCTGATTTCTTTTCCTTTTTACTGTAAAGGAATAACCTCTTATTTCTGTGTAATTCCATGTTGCTTTCTTCTTTTGTGGTCTTACTCAAGCTTTTTGAAAGCTGCTAAATATTCAGAAAGCAGGAGCCACTAGTATACAGTGAAGAGAAATTCAAAACATGCTATCCCACTGTATCCTCAGCCTGTCAAATGTTATAATATTACTTTAAAGTCACACAAGTAATAGCATGAAGAGCACTTCTAGAGCTGCATTATTCCAGTTCTTCCCAAATTATGATTCATATGCCAGAGAAGATCCACAGGGCCATCCCAAGACAGGGTGCATTGCCATGAAAAATTTAGCAAGTTGATAGTGATTTTGAACAGCTGCAGATCACTACCTGTACTCTACTTACAAGTGCAATTTTTGTGTTTATTTTCAATCAGAAGTAGCAAGCATCACCCAGGGCTCTTCTGAAGCTCCAACTATCTTCTAGTAAATTTTAGCTTTCTTTGTTCTCAAGAAAAGGCAGGCTAAAACAACTTCAGTGGGTTTTGCTTTATGCTTATGCTTGGAGAATTCTAGTGACAAAGCTCCATGAAACCCAGCTGATCCAAGTCTGATTTTGGTATCAAGGATGTGTACACTTCACTGATAACACACACCTGCAGTAAGCAGCACTCCAGATACATGATTCATTCCTTTTATTAGGAGGAGTACAATGAGACAGGAGCTCCAAGAACTACTACAAATGTTTCATCACTCAACATTAACTGTAACTGATGCCTTTTCAAGAAAGATTCGTAACACTCAGAGGACATGCTTTCAGGGACTTACTAAAATACCTTATTATTAAATTTGTTTTATAAAACTATGGATGTTTATAATATATATATGTCTATTTTTAAAAAATGCCAGGTAATTATTTTTAATAATTTTTAAACAGATTTTAAGGTAATTATCCGTTATCAAAATGCTGTCAGACTGCAAAGCACCTCAGAATAGACAAATACAGAATGGCAACCTTTAAAGTAAAAGAAAAAATCATAGCAATTTTAGAAACCTTAAATATATATGTTTATACACAGAAAGTAATATCAGTGAAAAAACAGCCAAACTGCATATAAAGAAATATTATTGAGTAGTTACAAAAGCCAGGCAGTCAAAACATTCTAGGTCTGTAAAATACTTACTTGTAATAAGGATACTAGTCTCATGTTGGACATGTAAAACAAACAAAGTCACTTGAAAAATATTCATCAAAATTACTGTGTTTTAATAAAAACTCACCTTTTGCCAGCAAAAAAGTAATCCAGTAATTTTTTAGGACTAATACAGAACTGAGTTCAGCAGAAATTCTGTTGGGAAACAAAAATACTTTGCATTGATAGCTCTGTAATAATTTAAACTACAATGTTAGAAAACATGCTTCAGTCTATGGAACTGTTTAACAACATGCAACAATTCCCATATAGTTAAGTTTACTAAAAATCTCATTCCATTCCCTTTGTAATTATGACTACACATTCGAAAAACCTAAGTCCCGGTAACGCCATTCAAGAATCAGGAAATATCTGCACCATCCTCAGAAAAGAAAGTGAATGTAGACAATTCACTAAACTGCTACGAGCTGTTTTCTCTTGTGCCTTTGACTAATGCCCTGTTCTCCAGCCACAGCATGAACTCAGGCTAATTTGGGAGCTGCTAAGGCATCTTTTAGTACACTCATTTGTTGCTGTGATGAGGAAGCTCACTCTCCATCCAAATATTCATTTCCACCATGTCGACACATATGCCACTGGGTGGCAATACTTCATGGAGGAGAGATAGATATATAAAAATATATAGAAATACAATATAATATATATACTTTATATTTATAGATACACTTCTATGTGTATATATATACACTATATATTTTTATTAAAATATACTTACATAATATATATAACACATATGTATAGCTCACATATATAGAGATATATAGATAGATATGTAACATATAGAATTTCTGCATCTCCCATAATCTCGTTGAAATTTGAAGTCCACACTAAATCTAAAATAAACACATGACGCTCTACAAGTTACGTCAGTCCTGAAGAGTTAAAAGATAAAATGCCATCACATTTTACATATTATTTTGACAAACACAATTTAGGAAAATCAAACTTACTCACTACTAGGTTGTTCCAGATAAATAAGGCCACAAGTCCTACAAAATCAAAATAAATCCTTATTTTTGAACATGCAAGCAAACTATGCAGTATCTTTGACTTCAACGTAGTTAAAAAATACACCAGTTCACAAAACATTTTTTTAACTTCTAAAAAAAAAAGCTGACTCAAAGAACAGGTTAACAACAGATCAACTATGGCCCTGCCAAGCCTGAAATAATGTTGTTGTTTGCATATTTAGGTCAAATCTTAGACAGCAAACCAATTTTAACTTGGTATAATAAAACTGCTTTCTTCCAGAAAGACAAGATTTGTACATAGTTACTCAGTGTTCTGTACAACACAGCAAAGTGTGCTGCAGCTGCACAAAACACTCTATAAAAGGGCATTTAAAAATCTTTAGTATTTCTTCAGTGTCACTACAAGCCTTGTGGTGTAATGTTGCTTCCCAGTTATTCTAGGTACACATCATTTCAAGAAAAAAATTCAATTTATGCAAAAACAAACTAGGATATACATGCCTTCATTCTATAAGCTACCAAAGGGTGATCTCCTGCTGCTGTCAAAGGTTATTTAAGAGATATTTGAGAGTCTTTTGTGATTCAGATGGCAAAACGTTTAAGAAAAAAAATATTAGATAGTAAACCAATCCTCTTTATATCTGTAAAAAGCTTAGAGTGAGTAGCAATAACTTGTCATGCTACTCTTACCACTGTTTGTACTGCAACAAGGGGACTGTTTAACAAAGCATTGTGATAGTTATGAAGTAAAATGTAAGAGGTGTTTATTTAATGCATGTAAACAGTTTCACTGTTCTGCAAATATTAGCATGCACAGTTTAAATGGGCTCCTATAATACACAGTCTGAAAAATTTGAATATTTAAATGTTGACAGACAAAAAAATCAATTTCAAAATGAAAAAACACACACTACCTTTCAAACTTGTGGTATAGTGCAAATAAAACATCGTATTTCTTTTTCAGCCTTGATACAGTGCTATCAACTTTAGTGCTTACAGTGTCCATGTTAACATCCACCTCTTTCAGAAACTGAAAAAATGTGCATACACTGAAAAAAGAAAAAAAAAAAAGATGATACATTATCATAACTCGTGAAAAGAAGTATTCTGAAACAGCTCTTTAAAAAGAGAAAATAAAAATACATCTCCATGAAAACACATTGCCTTACTTCACTAGACTCCAGCATGTTCTTACTACTATTACCAGTGACTGAAACCTTGCCTGGGAAATGTTACGTGTTTGCCTTGAGCCCCACCTTTTATTTTCCAGACGTAGGAATACTGTTCAACCTGGCAGCAGAGGTATCTCACGATACAGGCTCTACTACAGAAGGAAAATTTTCTTGCCTAGCACAGATATTATCTCTGGAAGTCAGAATTTGCTAACTAGACACACCTTTGTTCTTGCTCTGCCGGTAATACCACAAATATCCAACACACACCCCTCAGCTCTCCTGTTCTACTATAGAAATGCTCCTACTACTCTAAGAACATGAACCTTGGCTCCATCCAAGCTAAAGAAAGACCTACGAATGAGAACTGACATGAATGCATTGAATTATATGGAATTTCAAGTCTTTCAACAGGTATTGGGGCAAGGACATCTCCATGCTTTGGAAATATTATTACACATGGGATCAAAGTTCTCCCTACTCATCCATGTAATATTATGGCCATCAAGTAAGTATTTTGTTATGTTCATAACTAAAATGAGCAGATTGCTAAAAATTAAAAAGGAGGAAGCTATCAAATATATTCAGCTATTTCAACTGTATCAAATATATTTTGATCCTTTATCAGAATATAATATTCTGAGAGACTTTTTGATCTTTGTCAAATTAAAGAAACAAGATACTAAACCAGTCAGAAACTCATTTAAGAACTCTTATCATTGAATAAAAGATCTTTCCAATATATCTGAAGGCTCTAGAGGGTAAGATGACTAGTAGAAAGCTCTGCCAGTTTGACCTTATAGCTGACAAAAAGCCCGGGGCTAAAAGGCAATTGAGTATTGTTAAAATCATCAGCAGCAGAGTAACAGCTTACTCTTTGAAACCCCACAGGAAAAAGTCTCTCAGTTTTCAGCACAAGCTGGTCTGTGGAACTTGGGTGGAACGTGCTGAATGTTGCTGCACAAATGCAATTGGCTTTCAGCCATGCGGTCCCAAGGAAGTCAACACTGAAGAGATTAAGTCAAAACACTGGACCTAACCCTGCCCTGGGAGATGATGCAAGGTAGAAGGGGGCATGGAGAAGTCTAATCGTAACAGATGACTTCAAGGAAAAGGATATTCTGGCTCAAGGTTATTGCCAGGACTTAGCCTCCTGCCCTAGAGCATCGAGAGGCTCTGCTCCTGTGTAGGCTTTCCACACACGGCACAGTTACCAGGCAGATGGCACTGGAATTCCTCCCCTTAGCTGAACCTAACACAAGCTACGCCTATTGCTTTTTCCACCTAAATTTACCTTAAAAGCAGATACCATAATCTTAATTTCTGTATTATGAACTTGGTTAATATACAATATAATAGTAACACTCCCCTAGCAGAAAGTCTGTATGGAAGTGATGCCTTAGGTTTTAACTTTTGTATTTTTCAAATCCTGTACTGCCTAGTGTGTAACTCTGAAGTTCCTTGTAGCCTGTTAACTTCTGCTCTCTCATGCTAGGTAGACATAACAAAGCCTCTCCAGGCCTGCTCTCCAAGGACACTCAGACCGTCCTAGGCCCAAAAGGTACAAAACAAAAGCCTCTAAAGGGGGGCACAAGCTTGGGGAAATTACATAATTAAACTGAAGCTTTAATTGGAGAATTAACTGTGATATGCAAATGAACCAAACCTATAAAAGTGTGAAGAACTCGTGACCTGTCGTCCATCTTGGGGTCCATCTTGGCAATAGCCTCTGGCTCCCCAGGGGGTACCTTTGAAGGCCCTTCAAATAAATACCAACCTTTATCCTCTTGTCTAGTCTCTGTTTCTAGGAGACCTCTTAAGGCATCAAAAGTACAAAGTTTAGACTGGGACTAAAATGTTTGAGAAAGAGCAGCATGCTGGAAAACTATTTGAAGAGTAATATTTTTTTTTCCCTACTTCTTGATTTAGCCTAAGCCTAATGCTTTCATAAAACCTAAAGGTTTTATGAAAAATCTTCATAAGAGGGAAAGAAAAATACTTTAAGTGCAATTTGTACCAACCTAAACTGATGAATACTATAGGCACAGCAAGAACAAGAATAAGCTGAGTGTTACAACTGAAGCCAGTCACAGTGAATCAAACAAGTATCACTGCTCCCTCAACTAAAATATGATAGCAAGACTTCTAGTTTACCAATATATTCAGAATTTCCATAAGTAACCTTGATTGTAAAATCAACTAGCCTGATATGCACAAAGATTCACTATGCTTTAAAGACATTCTCTTTATAAAAGTGCTGGTGAGTTAATTGTTGAAATCTAAATTCACATACTTAAACTCACTTACCTTATGTTTATACTTTTCAAAAGCTCAGTGAAAGTAAATGTCACTTCATCCAGATCAATTGCTACAATAAAGATACATACTCCCCATGTTTCTTTTTTCTTTTTGTTACCAGCCTTTCAGAAAAAAGAGAAGAAACATTTTTTATTATTCAATAAAAATGGGTAATACATGGAAAGCATTAATTTGTCCAAACATGATTAGAAATGGTTAAACAAAACATCCTCACACAAACATTTGACTATGATAGCCAATTATTTGATAATGGAAAGCCATTCCAGGTTTTACAATACAGGTGAAAGACCAAGCACTTCAACACTTATTCCTACACTACAAGATTAGTTTTACCCATACAATTCAGCAAAGCTCTGAAATAAAAGCTTTGGTTCCGTGGAATGTTTATGAAAAACAGAAGTCATGATTCCTTTTTATTCCCCCCTAAATTACCATATTTGACCATAACAAGACACTGAAGATTAAGGAATAAGAAGCCAAGCCATAAAAAAATAATTAAAATCTTTACAATGACAGGCAATAAACACTGATAAGTGAGCACAGCTGTGTCAACCACTCACCACTCCTGAAGCACAAACCCATCTCTGCTCAGTAAAGCGTGACAGTAACAAGCACTTCCAGCCATTTTCCTACCATAACTCTACATTTAAGGTCTGCCTTCTGCTACTTCGAAGGTACAAGTTATAACCCATCATCCTTCATCAAAAGAAGCCAACCCACAATGACAGACATGGCACCTACATGGAGTAGAACTCCTGATGATGGTTCACAAGCCCCTCACTTGGAGCCAGACAGGCATCACTTAAGATTTCAACACCTTTCCACCAAAACAGCATCACAGTGGAAAACCTCTGGAGAACAATGATTTGCAGAAGCATGGCAAAAAAACCCTTAAGCAGGTATAATCCATATTTTGGAAATAAAGATATTTTGAAGACAGGATAAGGTGTAGGTGCAGCCCTGCAAAACTCCAGAAACAGCAAACTTGTAAAACACTTTTCAGACATCCAGCATCTTTGTGAATAAAACTCCACCACCACCCAGGCCCACGGCAAAGGAGCAGGATCTGAGTGCATGTCTCTGCAGCTCTAGGTCAGACATGACATCTTTTGGAGGACAGAAGTGAAACGGAGCACCAGGAGCAAGTGAATGGAAAAAAAAGAGCATTCCTGCTCTTTGACACTGCTTAGCTTTAGCCCACTGCCTGGCCCAGTTTTTTATCCTTTCCTGGATCACTCCACCTAGCTGCCTCCTAGACAACACCGATGCGAGTTGCAGGGGCCTGTTCACTCTAGAAAATGCTCCCCAAATGCAACAGGAGTAAGACTGCACCAGACCTGGCCCTCTCTATCTTATGTGGTCTTCCAAACCTGCTCCGAAATCCCCTGCACCCTCAGCATCCACTCATGTCCTTGCTTAGTCAGCAGTAACCATGACCAATAGCCTGCTGTGCCCATAAATGATACCATTTCACTCATACTGCCAACAATTATATATATATTTTTTTAGCAATTGTTCTGTGTCTTCCTTGGGAACAGTATTTACACATCAGGGAAGACTGACTGGGGGCCTTCACCAAAGAACAAAAGGTTTCACTGGCTTGTGCAATTGTTAAGAGTTATAGAACAGACTTCACAGCAAAAGTAATCAGCCACCCCCAACAATGCAGTAACTGACAATTATTTAAGTCACTACTTTTTTCCTCCATTCCTGTTTGATTGTTTCACAAATCATGACTCCTTGCACAAGAGAAAAATAATTTGAAATAAGTTATTAACAGACTGAAATGCATTTGTTGATACTTACAGGGATGTAAAAATTTGTGAAGGTTAATGCTAGCTAGTGAACTACCAAGAAGAAGGGTGACTACACACAGACTGAGCACACACCTGCCCCTGGAGTCAGCTGACCTTGTTTAATAAATAAGCTCCCTTCACTCCAAGCTCCTGCAAACTCAGACCACGATGTTGTCCTGTAAATACAACATTTATTGTTGCAGGGCAGGAAGACTGAGTGCTACCAAGTGGTGAGATTGTTCCTGGTTTGTCGCCTATCCAAACAAACCTAGCTTTTCTGGGCAGCCTAGCTCAGCTCTGGCAGGATGAATGCTAGAAGGCTATAGCAATGGTTTATTTGATAGGAGAGAGGTCTGGCTTTGCAAGAACAACCTCTAAACTCCTTGTCCAGTATGTTTTGGGGTAACAACTAATTTGTTTCTACCATTAAACAAGAAGGCAGTCTCAGAGGCAGCCTAGCAATCCCTGAGATTCAAACCATTATGGTGAGTCAAACTCCAGTATCGGGACTACTCCCACACCCACTGCTGATGGTACAGGATGCTTTGGACACCTTCTCTTCAACACAACAAGAAAAATGACACACAACCCAAGACAGATTATGGGTTGGGTTTTTTTTCTAGTAGCAAAGAAAAGGTGAGCAGCACCTGAGCATGCCTGTCTTAAAATATAGCTGAGGGAAGAAGGAGAGGAAAACATGAAAGACCACTGGACTGGGACTATCCCACCAGCTGCTGCTGGTTAAAATGACCAAAGACACAGGTAAACAGAACTGTTCTCAGGAAATAAGGTATCTGCCATAGCCATGCATGAAAATTTCAGTGATTTTAATCCATAAATATTGTCGTGGTTTAACCCCAGCCAGCAACTAAGTATCACACAGCTGCCTGCTCACTTCCCATCCCCACAGTAGGGAGAAGAATCAGAAATCAACAGTCATGGTTGACAAAAGAACAGTTTAATAACTGGAACAAAACAAAATGCAACAATCATAGCAACAACATTAATAATAATTGCAATGGAAATGAAAGACAGAGAGAGGCATAAAACCCAATAGAAACAAGTGATGCTCAATACATTTGCTCACCACACACTGACCAATGCCCAGCCCATCCCTGAGCAGCAGTCAGCAACTCCCAGCAAAACTCCAGGTATTTATCTACTGGGCATGACATAGTGTGGTATGGAACACCCCTTTGGCCAGTCCAGGATGCCTGTCCTGGCCATGCTCCCTCCAGATCTTTGTGTGCATGCCCACTGGCAGAGCATGGGAACTTGGAAAGTCCTTGACTTAGAGCAAATAGTACTTAGCAACAACTACAACACCAGCATTACCAACATTCTCATACTAAATCCAAAACACAGAGCTATACCAGCTACTGGGAACAAAATCAGCTTTACTCCAGCTGAAACCAGAACAAATAATATAAACATCATGGGGTAGGAGAAGGGCAGAAGGAATAAGGAGATGTCTTCCTGGCAAGTCATGCTTGTAAGTACTCTCCTCTTCACACCCCTTCCCTCCCCAAGTTCACTTCTTTCCTACACAAATGAGTTAAAGTTGCCTGCTGAACAAAAACACAGCAGCATTGCTCCTTCCAACTATTTTGCTTTGTTTACAGCCAAAGCAGATGATTCATCTCAAATGGACTTGAATGCATGGGAATGAAATGAAGACAAATTCACAGCCAGAAATTAATTTCTGAGGGTTTTCTTGTTCACCAGTCTGACTCAAGATCTGTGTTGATACAGCATCACTACAGAAAATGGGCAAGACAATAGCTCAACATCTGCCCTTGGCTGTCCTTCAGTTTCAGTAAGATGACTTCCAGTCACCTTAATTCAACTGATCATGAAGCAAAGTCTACCTACCAATCACCAGCCCTAAGATTACTTAACACCTAGTAGTCAACATAGATTTCTTTCTCTTTTTATCATCTTTCATGTAGGATTCTGAGGAACCAATACTATAACTTTGGGCAATGTAGGCCAGTTCTGTTGAATCAATATAGTTTGCTGTAGGAAAAAATCTAGCACTCTTACAAAAGCTTTCAAAATATTTCTCATTCTGGACCTACCATTGCTTTTATTTGATCTGGTTTTTACCAGATAACTAGTTCACTTAAATCTAGTGAAAACAACCTGTGAGGAGTCACTGGCTTAAAATGCTCATCCAACACTAACTATTGTGAAATGGGATTCTTGCTTCTTTTCTTTCCAGATGTAGCTGGACATGTTAAAGGCACTAACAGAAATAACTTCTGTTCTCTGCCTCAAGAGATTCTCCAGTGCTAAACCAGTCCCAAGGAGATGGTCACAGGAAGTCTCAGCTCCAGTATGCAGTTAGAGATGTTTACTCTTCTGCCGACACTGATAACGATTTTGGTGACAGCCTACAAAAGTGATCCAGAAATAGAAACTTCAAATGATCTTCCGTAAAAGAAGGTCAAGGGAAACGCACACGAGAAACATGCAAAGACAGATGGATACTTGAATCAAATGGGATATAGGATGTCTCACTGTAAATACCAAGCACCTGATTTTTCAAGAGAAAGATGTGGAACTTGGCTCACTAAAATCTCAGTTACTACATTCCAATCAATACAGAGAACTAGCCTGATGGTGCAAGAAACATTCACAGATATTAGCTGGAGACAGTCCAAAGGAGGCTATGGAGATGATCAGAGGGCTGGAGAGAGTTGGGGTTGTTCAGCTTGGAGCAAAGGAGGCTTCAGGGAGATCTTACAGCACCTTCCAGTACCTGAAGAGAGCTCTAAGAGAGCTGGAGAGGGACTTTTTACAAGGGCATGTAGAGATAGGACAAGGAGGAATGGCTTCAAACCAAAAGAGGGCAGGTTTAGATTAGATATTAGGAAGAAATTATTTTCCGTACTGTGAGGGTGGTGGGACACCAGCACAGGTTGCCCAGAGAAGCTGTGGGTACGCCATCCCTGACAGCATTCAAGGCCAAGTTGGATGGATCCACCTGGTCTAGTGGAAGGTGTCCCTGTCCATGGCAGGGGGGGTAGAATGGGAAGACCTTTAAAGGTCTTCCCAAACCATTCTAACTTTACATGTTCACGATTACAGTGAGTGGAAGATGACTGGAGAACAGACTCAAGAAGCTCTCACAACAGAAAACTGTTCAGAATAAAAACCTGCAGGAAAAATATCCCAGGGAAAAAAACATCTGATAGTGACCATTATGCCCCCGTCTACATATAAGAAGTTCTGTGTAAAGACAATTGGATCCTCCATTTTTCAGCAATACCAGTTTTGAATTTTCTATTGAACATTGTCTGAGATGGAAGATTATTATTAGTTCTCAGTGGATGAGATCAAATTCAAATATAATACCAGCTAAAAGTAATGAAGTCAATGGAAAGTACTGAACTAGTGAAAATAGTTCATCTGATATGCAAAGTTCCTATTACACGTAGCTAGACTGGAGGGGTCATCAATCTTTTCCCAGGATAGGCAGAAGATGAGTAAAAAAAGAAACTCTATACCAGTTGCCTGAGCTTTAAAAGTGCAAGGGCACATACAAGCAATGCATCTGCTGCTAAGATACTGAATATCATCAGCAAGAGGCTATGGCAATGATTTGTTTGTTTCGGGACTTTCAGTAGCTCTTTGTTTTTTAATAACAGAGGATCCTAAAATATCTGTAATTTTGCTCATCCATCCAAAGCTTCAATGGATCCAGGTTCAGTTCAGCTGCAGTTCTATAAATTAGAGACAAAGTCTAGACAGAAGATACTTTATTAACTCATATGTGTTTCATGCTTTTGCTAAAAGTGAGAGGCCTCTCTGTCTTTTAACATGAGGTTGAGATGGCTTAGCAATTAAAATGTTCTCCTTTTAATAAGAAACCACAACCAAAAGGAACTGATTTAATTTAAATGCGAAATTTTATGGGTTGGTACACTTGGCCTGCTGAACACAAACTCTTTGGTCTATACAGACCAACCTTCCATATTTAAGTCGTCACTATCTCATTCCTCAACTTAAGCTAGTTTACCTTGTATGTTTTCTTCACTAAGCAGTTCAACTCCTGTACAAATCAAGTGCTCTGGAGCATCTGCATAGCAGTGTAAGTCACCAGTTGGAGAGAATTTCAGGATGCAAGATAAGTTATTAGAAACAATAAAAAATGCCTAAAACATCTTCAGAGGCTAGAGACTTTCTGAGGGAAAAGGCAGCAATAATACATTCTCATGGGGTACAGAATTGGCTGGTACAGAATTTTACACCACAGGCTTGAATTATAACGGAAACAAATTAGTACAGTACTTGGGGGAAAAAATACATGGGCAAAGAAAGCTGCCCTAGGAAAAACTAACTATGCAGACTGCAGATCTTTCACCATCACAGTTTTTTAATAGCGGGTTAGACAAATACTTGATAAAAATGGTTCAGGAATTCCTGAGTCTGAACAGCTGAGCTGCAGCAGGAGAAGAGTGAGCCACATCTCCCAAACAGTGCTGTGAACAGCCAACAAAAAATGGAGCTCCTACCCACGCACCACATACTACAGCCAACTAAGCTGATGAGCTTGAAGCATACCAGACCCTGTGCCTTAAGGTCCTTGGCAGACTCTAATTTCTATCAATTTCCTAAACCACTTCAGCTTTCTTTGGAGAAGTTTGGTTCCAATTTAGTCACCATGTCATCTGTTCCTCACACAGGTTCTTTCCAATATATTCAGCAACAATTCGCTCAAGCTTTTTTTTTTCCTGCTTATATCACCTCATATTCTCCTTCAGATTCGCATTTTGTTATTCTCTACCAAAACAAACAGTAGCAGAACATAACAAACGCCCTGAGTTTTTTATAGCAGTATTAGTATGGCTTCCTGGACTACTTCTAATATCTCTTACACCAACAATCCCATGCTGCTCACCAAAGTACATTAGTAATTCCACTAAATCTATTCACTCCATCTAGAATTTACAGGCACTATTGGTTCACAAAACAGATTTCAGGAGAGTTACAAAAAATGAAGAGTACAAGAGAAGCAAGCACCAGAGCCAACTGTTAAGGTAACAAGAATCAGTGTGTAAGAGTGTTGAAATGAAGGCAATAAAACTACAGTTCTAAAACACTGTTTACCTAGGCAACTTGGTTTGGTAAAGAAGAGAAATGACAGAGAGGACAAAAACATTTGTATGACACTAATGCAAAAGCTCTCTTTACAGTAACCTTGCGTGGGAGTTCACCAGATATCAAAAGAATTTAAAAAGAAAACATCTTCCTGATCACACATCAGACACCTTCCTTCACTCCACACAACAAGAGCACTGACTCAGTACAACATCTCTGGAACCACAGTTGGGGCTTCTGTCTAAGAGATTTTGAGTTACCATTTTATTGCAGAAGAGTGACATAAAACTCTGGCTGTCACAGAGGAAAGCTTTAATGCTCTCCCACTACGAAGGAAAACACTTGTTAACTTTAGTTAACAGTCTCCCTCTGAAGAGCTACTTTTACAACTACAGGTCAGCCACATTTTCCAGAAAAATTGTGATAGCATCTCTCTCTTGTCACCTTTCTCCTCCTCCACACCTCTCAAAGAGGTTCAGCTGCTTCAAGGACTCAAGGCCCAGCTGTAATAGGGTGCAGCTGTATATCCTTGACTCGCACGCTGCGGAAACAGATAACTTGAGAGCACTGCAAGGAAAGCTACAGTGCACAGAAAGAAAGTGCAAGAAAGCTGACATTCCAGAGAGACGGATCATCACTAGTAGCTCAGATGCTCAAAAGAAAAAACACCAGTGTGGAAAGGTGACATCCTGAAGGAAAAAAAGCAGTGGCTCCAGTGGGCATTGGCTTTCATTCCATGGAGCAGCAGACAAGTTCTCCCCTCCTGGCTGGTGCCTGCCTGGCCAGTAAAGTGTCTCACTGAGGCACAGGCACATTTAGGCTGATAGGTCATTACATTCTAGCAATTTTTTTGAATATGCCTGCCAAAAAGAATTGCTTTATACTTTTAGGCCACATGTACCTGCCTTGCAGAGTCTCTGCACATGCTCCCTAAGTGACCCCAAAAGGACAGTACTACAAGATATTTTCACTTCAAGTCACTAAATATTCATTGAGCAAGGATAGAGCAGATGTTCAGACTACATCCAAACCCACATTTGAACCCTGAATATCTGCCAGTTACCACAGTACCTAAAGTCTGGGCCACGCTGCTTCCTAGCTAGCACTACAAGTGCCCTTCACATCTTCAGAGATTTGACAGGCACAATTCTGATATCAACCACAAAGAACAAGGCCAGTGAGCCAAGAAAAGTAAGGTTTCAGGTCTTTGTACTTTGTAAGTGGCTTGAGAGGGGGATTTTTAGATGCTACCTTTATTTCCATCAGTGGCCTGATGATTTAAGCTCCCTCGAGTCAAACCAACTCCACTGTTAAACAGAAGCATTCTGGTAAGTATTTGTCTCAGCTGGTGGCCTGCTGTTTCCCTTTTTGCTTGAGAACAGAAAGCTACTACACAGCTTCTGTTCCAGTTCAGAACTGAACAGGTTGGTACTGGACCTCACTGACTAACACATATGCAGCTGGTGCTTGCAGGACAAACCCTGGGACAGCCCCTCCACCATAATACCTTCACCAGAGGGGAGAAAAGAGCAGCCTCCTCCTGAATCCCTGCAACTTGAACTAGAGAGTTACCCTGAGAAGCCAAGCTCACCACGATAACAGCTTGACTCGGGAAAAGAAGCAGCAATTAACCAGGCTGTTAATTCCCTTGACTTCAGAGTCAGGTGAAGCCTGCTCTCAGCTAGAAGTAGCAACTCCAGTGCCTTCCAGATCCCCGTGGAGGCACGCACTTGGAGCTTACTCATTTCAACACCCTGCAGATACATCTGTAAGTTTGAGGAAAGGGCCTTGGATTGAAACACAGTATAGTGTAGATTTTTTTTTCCTGTTAATTGAAAATCTCAGCTATCAGTTTTAATTGCAAGACAACAGATACTACCTATATATAATAATGAAGGTCTGGTTCTAAATAGGTAAAGGAGGCAATCCTCAGATGCCAAAAGGTTTCAAACACTGTGTACCTTACATGACCACTGCTAAGTAATGATCAGTGAAAACAAAACTTTACCTGTAAATGAAATTTGCAGAATTATACTGAAATCTGCCTCGTTTTTTAATCAGTCAAGGGAACTGACTAGCCCTGTTTTCATTCATATGAGAGAACTCAACAATGCTTTTAGGTAAATGCTTCCCATGAACATCTATGACCAGAAATTGTATCTGTTACTGTAAGAGCTGTGCACAGTCTCCCTCCCATGCTACTATAACAGTGTGATGTGAATGCGTCAAGAGCTGGTATATCCACACTGAAGTTTAAAAAACACAGATAACAAACTATTGGTAGTGACAACATAGGTGTGGCAGGTGAGCTCAAGCTGCAGAAGACTAAGCAGAAGACACAACATGTACAACAATGCAAGTCCACGCAGTGGGAATAATACCCCAGCTAAGTATTACAGAACTACATCTGGACTCTATAACAAAGCTTCTGCCATGACTTAGTTCTGTTATAGCTGTTCTCTGAGTCAGCTTGTTGACACACCAGTCATACTGAGGAGAAGGAAAAGCAAAAATCAAGAAAGGGCCTACCTAACATTTTATTAATCTGTTTACACATGCCCAATGACTAATTTTGAACGGAAATGCCTCAATGATAAGCCCAGGTTAACGTTATGCAATAGAAAAGAAAAGGTTAACATACAGGCATTCCTGTCTCTGCAATAGTCTTCTCCATACCCTTTCCACACCCTGGTAAAAGAGGCAGAGGGAAAAAATACACAGAAACACGCAATGCGACGAGTTGTAGAAAGCTGACTAAGACATATCTGAAACTTCTTGCACTTCGAAGAATTAACTGATCGCATGGTGCTGTTTTCTACCGTCATTTGTTAGTAACCTAAAAGGATTCCTGAGCACGTACCTTTATCGCACAACATTAACAAAAAAGGGCAATCTACAAAAGCCAGTTTACAGAGACGTGAGCATAGCAACATCCCACTTCAGTCTCCTTTCACTTCGAAAAAGCCAAGTCACAGCTTTGGCTGTGGGACCCTCGGCCGCAGCAAAGTTAGGGCTCAGTATCTGAGCACAGCCCAGGACAGCCCCTACTGTGGAGCGATCCCACGAGCAGTAGCTACTCACGAGAGCTCCATCCGCTGCCGACAAGATCTCGTACGTCTTCCACGATTTCTCCTTCACGCTCTCCGACACCTTCAGCGCATCGCAGAGCACGACGAAGTCCGCTTCGCCGACCTCGAGCCTAGGAAAAGCACCACGCATCGCCAGCGGGGACACCGCACCGCGGGGCGGCCAGGGAGCCCACGCCACCCGCTGCCGGGGCCGCCCCGCGGTGACACCGCCCCACAGCCCGGAGCCCCGGGCGCGGAGAGCCGCGGCCCGCCCGCCCCCAGCCCGCTCCCGGCCCGGGCGGCGCTTACCGGGGGGCGGCGGGCGGCGCGGAGCCGCCATCGGGGCTGTGGCGCTGGGCCCTGGCGGCGGCCGCCCTGCGCGGGGGCTTGGGCGGCATGGCGGGAGCGGCTGCCGGGAGCGGCTGCCGGGAGCGCCACTGACCAGGGGCCGCCGGCTCCGGCTCCGGCTGCCGCTGCCGGCCCCCGCCCGCCGCCCGAACCGCGGGAAAACGGCGTCACCGCCACCCCTCCGTCACTTCCGCGCCGGCGGCCGCGCCCCCGCCCCGCCCGCCGGCCCCGGGCACGGGGCGGGACCCAGCGGCAGCGGCGGCACCGCGGCCCGGCCTCGGAAAGAGACCCGGCCCCAGAGAGGGACCCGGCCCCTCGGCCGCCACAGGGACGGCAGCCCGGCCGTGCCGTGCGTGACACTGCAGGTACTCAGCCAGCCCCGGCAGCCGATGCAGCTTTTCCGTGAGATGGGAAGAAAGGCAGGCCTGTGTATAAGGATAACTGTGCAGGTGCAGGGCAGGAATTGCAGATCCTTCAGGACCGTTGGTTCAGCCAGACCAAGTGCCAGGTCCTGCGCTTGGGTCACAACAACCCCAGGCAGTGCCACAGGCTGGGGCAGAGTGGCTGCAAAGTGACCCAGCAGAAAGGACCAGGGGGTGCTGGTCAGCAGCAGCTGAACGTGAGCCAGCTGTGCCCAGGCGGCCCAGAAGGCCACTGGCAGCCTGGCCTAGATCAGCAACGGTGTGACCAGCAGGACCAGGGCAGGGATTGTCCCCTGGGCTCAGCACTGGTGGAGTTACATCTCAAGTCCTGTGTCCAGTTCCTCATTACAACAAAGTCCAAAGAAGGGCAATGGAGCTGGGGGAGGGTCTGGAGCACGAGTCCTGTGAGGAGCGGCTCAGGGAGCTGGGGGTGTTTAACCTGGGAAAAGGAGGCTTGGGACACCTTACCGCTCTCTACAACTGCCTGAGCAAAGGCTGTAGTGAGGTGGGGGTTGGCATCTTCCCCTAGCAACAAGTGACAGGACAAGAGGACATGGCCCCAGACTGCACCAGTGGAGGTTTAGGTTGGACATTAAGACGAATTTCATCATGGAAAGGGTTGTTAGACATTGGACTGGGCTGCCCCGTGGGCAGTGGTGAAGGCACCATCCCAGGAGATGTTCAGGAAACAACCAGACATGATGATGGTTGGTGCCATGGTCTGATTGACAAGGTGGTGGGTGACCAGTCAAAGGTTGGACTCGATGATCTTAGAGGTCTTTTCCAACCTAAATGATTCAGTGATTTGGTGATCCCTTAATCTGACATTCATCCAAGTCCTAACTGAAATGTTACTTTTAACACTGTGCAGTAAAATTACACTTAATATTAAGAAGTTCAGGCTGTGGGCATCTCCTGGATTTTAAGTCAATGAGATTCAAATCCCCAGTGCCCTGATTCAAAGATCTTAAAAACCTGCTTTGTTGTCTGCAATTGCATAAGAAGGCCAATCTCTGCTGCAAACAAGCACATTTATTTTCAGACTTACATGATGACAACTTCTTAGAAAAGGAAAAATATTTGTATGTAAGGATTCTTACTACCTCCACGTATTTATTGTTCACCTGTAAAGCAACTACTTTTAGTGAGACTGCTGTAAAAACTCTGGATTTAAGAGAAACCCCCCAAAAACTATTATGAGCACTAATATATTACACAATAAAATTGACTAGTATTTTTACATTCGTACATTTTAGCAATGTGTTCAGGCTTTTCCTTTATATTCATTAACTTAAAACAGGAGAACAGTGTCTGGCTTTCTGCTTTATAATTAGAATTAAACCAATTACAGAAAAGTGAATACAGAACAAATCAAAGTACGTAAATTCCAAATTAAATGTTTGAGTTGTAGACTGTAGTGGAATTTAGACATTCCTTGTTATGATTCTAGTAAAACTGTGGCAGTAACTTTACCCTGCTTCTAAGCACATTTAAATACTTCTTGTATTCAGATGATACCAGATGCTGTGGAAGGTTTGGAGTTTGGGAGTGTCTGTCATCTACAGTTGAACTGCAGACAAGTAGAGAGACCCAGCAGCTTGGAAAAGTTAGCTACACCCCTAAACCACAGCTGAGTCCATTGCCTTCTCCTCACAACTGGCTTTAAGAGCACAAAAGAATTTAAAACGAGAGCAAAGCATCTCAGAAAACTTGGTCATAGCCAGTGGAGACCATGCCAGCTGTCAGCAAGAAGGAAACACACCCTCCTGCATGGCTTCCCTCACAGCTGCTTTAACATGCTGCTAGAGCTAGGCCCTGGATTGTCCAGATGGCAGGCAAAGAATTTGTTTTGTGGCCCTCTGTGCATTGCTCCTTTTAAAGAGTTCACAAACCAGCTTCAGTGTAAACACTAAGTTTTTTTATTTGCTAGTGCACCAAGCGCCTTCTCAAGTCATCTTTTATGCACTATTTCATCAAGCAAGGCTCTTAGGGCTCCCCTCCATAAACAGGTAAAACCACAATACAATCTCAGCATGCTTCAGGTTACAGCTGGAGGGAGAGGAAGGGAGTTAGCAGATGAATCAAGCAACAATAACCTTTAATCATCCATCCCAAAGCCTTGGATATAGTAACTACATCTATAGTAAGAAGAGTTAACATGTATGTATGTACTTCCAAATAAAGGCACATCCTTGTGTGAAACCATATTTAAATTGCTGCACTTTTTTTCCCCTTCTCCTTTTTAGATGTACTGATTTGAATGTTTAAACCCTGTATTCTAAAACATCTTTTAAATGAAGCCTTTAAACTTTTCAAATAAATTACAAAAGAAAAAAAAATCAGCTCCTACTGGGAAAAAAAAAAGAAACAAAGGGAACACTGCAAGGTCAAATAAAGTATTAATGATAATTTTCACATCTGCCTGACAAAATATTTTTTCTAAACATCTTGCTGCAACTGCTTTTAGAGTATAGGTCATAGACATATGGGAAACATTGTCCAGTCCTGACTCATTGTTTCCAGCTGCTACACAACCTTAGGTAATTTTATTATCCTAATTTTTTCACTTAAAACTGTTGCTATAGTTTCATGGTAATTGCCAGTGGGAATAAAAGCTGTGATTTCAATTATAGTAAAATCAGTTTTTCTGAAGTTGCATGACTGAAATGTATGCATTAAAAAACCCACTAAGTTGGGAGCTTCTGGATATTAGTCCGAATACTAAATATTGGCAGAATTTTTGCTTGAATGGGCTGTAAAACTCACGGATTATGGAGATGTCTGCCTGAATCACACCCATTTCCCTGCATGTAACAGGCAGAATTAGCCAGCGAGGGGACATTGCCTCTCCTGCCAGCCTTTTCTGTGCATTCCCATTCCTGCAGTGTGTAGCAGCCCCCAGCCCCTGCCACCAGTGTCACCTGGAGCCCAGCTGTCCCTCTCAAGCCCCGGCACAAGTGCTAACAGGAGCAAGGAGGTGACAGATCTGCAGGCCAGCTTTTGGCCAGCTGCTGCCTCCAGGCCCCAGGCCTGAAGAAGAACCTTGCTGGAGAAGCACCTGGCACAGCAGACAGACCCCAGTGACAGCCTGGCTGCAGGAGTGCCTCAGGGACACTCAGGCCATGGCTCCAACAGGCCCTTTCCACCCCCCAGCACCACCTCCCCTGGTAACACTGTGATTGCATTAGCATCAGCTCTGCCTTTGAAGCTGGAAAGGGCTTACTGGGGTGGTGGGGTGAAGGGGACTGGTTGTGCCCCTTGGTGGTGGTGAGCCTGACCTCTGTGTCATTGTTTCCTACAGAAATATACAGCTTGAAATATGAAGAATAAAAACCATTTCTGTGAGTTAATATTTTTACAGTGATGTAAAATCCATAGGGACCATAACAAACCTCAACCCATTTCTCTTTCAGCCGAGAGGTATTTGTCAGATGTTGCCTCTTCTAACAGTTCAAAGCCTCTCTCTATACATGGACATTATTAATAAAAAGAATACTTTTCACTCCACAGTTACACACATCTGTGGCTTGCTCTTCTCAGAGCACTACACAGGGCACTGCTGGACTCTCAGTACTGCAGTGATGAGTTTAAGGCAGGAATCTCTATCAATAAAGCATTTGACCAAACTGCCAGTGGGATCTGAAAGGACACCACGACTTGTTACTGAGTGGGGAAATGGCTGCACATAAATGATGCCTATGTGCAGAACCTCAGCCTTTCATAGATACTTCTAGTTCTTTTGCTTGGACATCAGAGAGGTTTTGCATTGATCAAAGATTTTAGACTTGAGTGTCACTTTTTTCTCTTTTTGCTCAGATAGTTGTATTTATCTATTTATAGAAGAATCATAACTACTTCCACATTTCTTGTTCTCTGTGAGAATGGCTGTCAGAGCTGTGTCTGTTTTACAGATTTGCACTAGTGCTGAGAACCAGGGCACTCAAAAATAAAATCCCTGACTGATGCAATTTATCAGATTAAGCCCTAGTGACAGTGCAATTACATCAGAAAAAAATCATCATTCCTGGTACGGCTTTCCTTGCTTACGAAGGTTTCTGGACATCAGTATAAATCATGCCCTTGCATGCACAGCTGCATCACACCCTGTGCTTTGTCACACAGGTACCACCCCGTGTCTCTGGCAGGCAAAGCGCTTCAAACCCTGGGTATATTCTGCCCCATGAGGGTGCAGGGCATCCTGCATCCCCTCTGCAGGGCAGTTCATTTCAGCTGGTACTTCCTGCTGGTGATGAACAGCCAGAAAACCACAGCCATCTTGTTGCTTGCAATTAGACAGCCACATTAATGACCCTGTTGCAATCCCTCCCTTCCTGTCCTTCTGAGTCCCAAGTTCTGCTTCCTCTTGTCACATGAGAAAGTGTGCTCTGGCACAGGCAACACCCCATCCTGCTGCTGGCCATCTCCCCAGCAAGGATGTTTCCCATGTCTCCACTTCCAGGATTTCCTAAGCCCACAAGAAGCAAAATGCACTCTCCTGGAAGTAGTTCTTAGGCATCAAATTAATCTTAACCAACGACCTGAAAACCAATTGAAAAACAGCAACCGTAGCCTGTAGGGAGTGAGCACAGGCATTTGTCTAAACTAAACCAACCTGTGATTTTGTTTTTTTTAAGAGTGGGTCTAAGAGAAAGACATTTTTACTAAACCATGGCAGTGAAATACCCTAATTAGGTGAAAACATCTGTGTATACCATTCCAGAAAACCTCCTGTGACAACAGCGCTATAGGCTCTTGTATGTTGCTTCCTCGGTAGCAATAAAATCTCCTCCTGCCACTAGAACAAACCATGTCAGTGAGTGCAGCTCTGATGTCTCTAAACCACAAGCTTTTGCTAAGGCTGATGTGTCAAATCTCCATCCTCCCACCCAACCCATACTAACAAGAGCACGTACACACCTTGACAGGCATCAGGTAACCAAACTCCTGCATTTTCAGTCTTGCAGGCCCTAAGGATTTTCTTCATGCCAAAACTTGCCCTGGGCCTCTTTACTAAAGCTGCAAGACTTCAGCTGCAGGAGCGAGGCCTGGGAGCTTTTATTGCACTTTGCAAGCCCAGATCACATTGATCACATTGACTGGTCACAACAACTTTACACATGCAAAGACCAGCTGAACATCAGAGGCTGTTTGAGATGCATAAGAGAGTAACACAGCCCCCTCCACCACCTAAACAGGGTGGCACAGGGTAGCGATTTTGCTTCTTCAGTAACAAAGTATGCCTCTGCATTAGGACTGATTTTGTTTCTTACGAGGAGTTTTTAAAACTCTTTGCAAAGATAATTGTCCAATGAGGTCATTTCTGTACTAACCCTTTTCTGGAATTCACTGGGCTAGAAATGTGGTTTCTTCAGTGCAGCACAGCTATCTTTGTTTATTAGACTCTTAACTCTTTATTATACTGGTATTTATTATACTTTTATTATTTAAAAAGGAAAAAAGCCCAAGCATCTCCAAGAGCTAGTTCTTTCCATGGATTTCCCCATGCTTCTTTGACTTGGTCTAAGAGGGTAGAAGTTCCAACATGAGCTTTCACTGCACTCCATGTGTTTTAAGTGTCTTCTAAACTGCCTGGCATTTAATAAGACACAAGCACACGCTGGGAGCCTTTCCTCAGTGCACACGAGTTTCTCCCTCCTTCCCCGTGCTTATTTTACACTACTGAGTGAAGTAAATTTCCTTCCAACAGGCACAAAAGCTATTAGGGGCATGGGCATACAGCATGATCATAGAAACCTCCCATCTGTAAGAACAAATCTATTTCTCCCCCTGCTCCACCACCCCTTCAGCAGCCTCATTTGCTGGTGTCTCCGTTAAAGGGCACATCACAGATCACCAAGTTTGGCTACTGAGTTTTATTTTGAAAACAAGTTAAAGATCATAGGAAGCTTGCTTACAAATTAACAGGTTCCATGTTTAACTTAGGGAAAATAGGAACAGAATGCTCATGAAAAGGTAGGAAACATCCTTAAAAGTACTTCAGCGTGAATCTTGCGTCATACAGGGCTCCAAAGAACGCACCAGCAGACTTGTGCTGACATATACTTGACCTTTGTTGCAAGCACACAATTGCAACATCCTGAATGTCTGTAGCTAAAGTTTTCCCAGCAGGTTTTTCAGCTTGCTTGCACATATGCTGAAGTGCAGCTATGTAAATATAATTTATACATGAATATCTAGCCTGTGTGCATGTGAGGCCTTATTTGATGTTCATGATTGCCATGCACCATCAAAAATGGATTTTAAAAGTCCAGCTTTGGAATACATCAGTTATACTTTTCATTTTACATATGACACTTACACCAGGATTAATCTGTAAATTAAGCTACATGCAGATGAACAAAAGAAAAAAGTATTGTGTATTTACGAAACTTCCTTTAAAACAAATTATTTTATCTCAATCCAAACATTCACAATAGCAGGAAGCTGGATCATAGCATGTTTACAACAGTATAATAGCTCCAAAACCAGTAAAGCATCCTCCCACTGTGTTAAGAAAAGATCCTTTAGAAGATGAAAAATAAGATTAGTACAAAGCCTCTTGACTGAATTAACCTAAGACAAATTATTTGGACGCCTATGGTGAATATTATTTAAAAATATGCAGGGTTTTTCTTTTTCAAATATGCTATTATTCTGTAAACATTCATACTTTTCTGATGAATCAATGCTCAAAATTTGGCAAGAAGACAAGTCAGTTCCCATGTCATGGAAGCTCTCAAGTGGATCTGGGGGGAGATTTTCCAGCCTTGTTTATTCAATGTTACTCCCTTTCTTTTCTGTCCTGTACTTTTTCTTGCAAACAGCTTCAAGACCGCAGGTACAACGATACATCTTATTCTGTGCTCTCCCCTACACAAGCTGGCATTACAGAGATGCAAATTGTATTAGAAAAAATGAAATCAATCTTGCTTTAAGAATAGCAGTTTTAAATGTCAGTGGCACGATACAGAATGGTAATGGTGGTAATTGAGCAAGCCCCAGATTAACTGGCAGAGCTGTGGCACAGGCTGGCAGGAACACCACGATGGGGAACCAAGGAAATGGCAAAGTCCTGCAGGTAGTGAACACATGGCTCTCAGCTGGGCCAGCCTGACTCACAGCACATGCTGGATGATGCCCATCATTGGACAAATACTTAGGAGAGGGATTTCAGACATTAACAACGTTAGATCAGCTTTGGGTCTCCACTCTGATCATATGTGTTGTGGAAACACCCATTCAGAATTTAAGCAAGCAGCACAATATTGCCTTTAAATGAAAAGGGACAGAAAAACATACTTCTCTGTTCATATTTCATTTCTCAGCCATCTATTCTGTCTTTAGAAACAGCACTTCAAGTAAAATGCATTAATTTTAACTGTAGTCCCCTCCTCTTACAAATAATCCAGTAGTAGCAGAAAACACAAGACTTTTAGACAAACAGGTTTATAAGGTTTATTTTCCATTGCACATACATGGATTATATACAAGTTAGTAACATAAGTTACTTCTTAATTTTCTAAAAGATTGTTACAGCAAACACTTGCCATTTTAAAACATCAAGTCAGAAATCAATCTCAAAAAGGTAAATATGACAATATTTTTAAAACAAAACAAATTGCACTTGGTTAGGAAAGTCAAATACAGGTTTGTCTATATGCTGTAACAAACTATATAGCAGGTAATATTACAGTTAGAAGTAGCTCTTGCAGTCCATTTGTACATTATTAATTTTTTTCAATTTTACTTATTTAAAAACTGGTAGATATTTCAAAGACTTCCTCTTCTTCCTAGTATTCGAGATTCATCACATGAAATGCACTAGCAACTAAGTCTTTATACAATTGCTATTCAAATATAAGAACACCACACCTGAAAATAAGGAGAAAACTAAAACATATTGATTTTACATGTATCATGAGATGAGAAGTATGGAAGGTGTTCAGCCAGAAAGCCCTGTCCACTACTTACATAAAAGAAGATTTTAAAAAATAATCACTGCACACAATACAAAGGGTGGGGTCATACTGTACTTTTGAAGTCTCCTGTAACAGTACTATTCCTCATTACTGTTCACAGATGAGTGTTTCCATAGCAAACTTGTTCTCAAAGTGTCGAATCTTTCGGCAGTTGATGGCTTCACGCTTCTGAATTCCTGTTTTATTGGTAAAGAACAGACTGTCAAGAGGAGAAGGGCTGAGATACATCAGAGACAGAAGTTTTATGTTTGCTATGATAAGATGTCGCCAGAAATCAGAACTTCCCTTCTCCCATCCAAGGAAACACACATAGACACACATTCAGACATAAAAAATCAATAAGCAGGGAATGATCCTGAAAGTGTGGTGAACCAAATCCCTGTACTGGTTTAGTGAAAACCAACCTGCCAAAGCCCCCCACTGGCTAGTTTTTAACCCAGATCAGTTCCCAATCTCCCTCTCTTTGTGTCTGTAAAAATGCTTGTGGTGATGTGAGAGAGGGAACAGCAATAGAATTAACTGCTACACACAAAAAACAATGGACTTGCAGTATTTAAACATTATCTTGGCATCAGAGAAAGACAGAATTTAACCAAATTTTAGGCAGACTTATGCTCACTGCCAACCTATGCTCATCATTTATTACTACAGGATAAACATACTGAATTTTTAATTGGATTTTGATTTTAAGACATTTTAATTTTCAAACATCATTCTAAATTGCTTTCATAAAATGTATTTCTTCTCTTTGTTTTCCCAAGCAGTCAGATCTAATAATATGACAGAAGCAATTAAACTGCTTTGGTGTGCACTTGCACACCACACTGATTAAACAAAAACAACAAATCAAACAACCAAAAAGCAAAAAAACCAAACCACCAAAAAGCAAATCTGAGTGACATTTAAATGGAAATTTTAAGGCAGTATTTATTAACTTCTCAAGACTCTTCCAAATAATGTCTTTCAACCATTTTTCCATGAAAAACTACCAAGCACTAAAATTTTCCTGTGAAGACAGCTCTTACTCACATTTCACTGACACAAATAGGAAGACGAGGAACAATGTATAAATGGCTTTAATGACAAGAAGAACCTGCAATTCTGTACTTGGACTACAAGGCTAAAGCTTCTGCTGTATTAAAGGTCTTTCTTTGGTTTGGGGTGGGGTGGATGGTTTAGGGTTCAAGATGGAGGAAGAGCATCAATGAAGGCCTGAGCTCCAGAAAACACACCCACGCACACACACACATTTCGGCACTTGTAGCTCACTGGGGCCTTGAGCACTTTTGCACCGTGACGTGACTTATTTCCATACCTACACAAGAAAATATCAGACACACTGAGGCCCACAGAGCCTCAGTGCAATAAGGAACCCTTGCTTTAATTAGACTCTTTTCTCTGAGCACACTCAGGCATCTCTGAGGTTTTTGCCAAGACACAAGACCGCGGGAGGAGCAAACATTTACCTTTCATAGCTTCTCTGCGCTGCAGTTTGTAGGTTTCCTTGCCGCGGCACAGGCGGTAGATGAAGAATCCCAGCTGATCCACGTTCTCAATCCGATCAGTAACAATCATCTGCTCATGAATCAAATAGGACTGAGGCAAGTATGTTCCAGCCTGTTGAACAAAAATGCAACAGCTCTGTCAAAAGCCGTCTCTTCACGGTCTAAGTACAAAAGAAACACTTTGAAATGTTTTTCTTCAACATATCTTTAAATCATTTCAAAATATGTATTATCCACAGACTTTTATTCCAAATGTGCAACTTCAGTACAGAAACATGTAACAGTTATATTCAAAAAGGTCACAGAACTTCCACTGATGCTAACATCCACTGCCCTCTTGCTACAGTAACATCAGTCTTCAGCAGATTCTTTTCCTAGAGGCACCCACTGTCACGGGTCACTTCTGCACTTAGCATTCGAAGTTTTCACTTAATTAATAACAGCCCACCAGACCTCAGTGGGAACAACTCCCAAGCAGGAGTTGGCAGAAGCGTGATCTACGTGCAGATCCTCCTGCTGATGAAGCAGGCCAGCTACAGTATAGTCTGGCTGCAGTCCATGGGGTTGGGAAGCCTTGAACTTATTCACAGCACGGGTAACTGCTCTCAAAACAAAGCCAAGACCAGATCATCCATCCCTGTACGTTATTGTAGCAACTTCCACAATTGTTTATGTGGATAGGTATTACAAAGCCATGGTGGGACATCAGGTGTTGCAAGGCAATACACTGAAAAAGGGGAGAGCCATGATGACATGCAAGTATTATTTTGCCAGAGATGAAATGATGAAGGCATCTGGCTCTGTGCACACCTCACTGTACATACCTGAAGATGCACAGACTTAGCTACCAGCCAGTTTTCTAATACCACCACTATTAAATAATCATCAATTTTTAAAAATATTAAGAAATCCTGTTAAGAGTGGTTCTACTTTATAGCAGTAAAGAAGGTGCTCCTTGCTTTCTAAAAACAAAATGATTGCTTATTGTGAAAACAAATTTAGCTTCTGTTGTGAAAGATCTCTGTATTTTTTTAGTGACAATAATTTGAAATTTCCACTGTGAAATAAGATCATCTCTTCAGCACCAGTGACATGCTGAGAAGCTGATTAAATGCTATTCTTCTCATTAAAGAAAGGACTGTATAAAATTCACTTTAAATTTTGCATGAATGAATAAACTATGAATATTTTCTTCAATCTATACTGTGAGGAAAACAACAGCAATTTTTTTTTTTAAGTAACATCTTAGCAAACATCACTCTCCCAAATTATCCCACTCATTATTTTGTAATTAAATCTCTGTAAATTACTGTATGTCAACTCGTGGTCTCTCGAATCTCAGGAGGGAGCCCTGAGGGAGTGCCAGTGCAAAGCAGCAGTGCAGGGCACTGGCAGGGTGGGTAGCAGGGCTGAGGACTTGGGGGGCAGCCTGCAAGGACACTCCTGGCCTTACGCCCTCCAAACCACAGGACCTCCCAGACCACCCCTGGACCCAGCCTTCTCACCCCTCCCTGGGTGGGACAGGAGGAGGGGAAACTCAGTGCAGGGATCTCCTCTGCCCAGTTGCTGCAGGAGCAATTATCCAGCTCTGGGATCCAGCATAGCCACAAACATCACCATCTTTGAGACATCCTGTGCACTGTGTACAGTTAAAATTAGCCAGCTGGCTCAGCAGAGGGAACGAGGTGGATGAGCAAACATATCTGGGTTTCAGTTTTGCTTCCCAAAGAAACAAAGGAGACCTTTCATGTCTGCACATTGAAGCAAACTGTATCAATATATAGAAATGTGGTTCTTTAGGCTAAAATTATGATGTTTCTTAAACACCAAAACAGCCCAGAGCTCCTCCATTTTCATAAAATGCCCTCTGCATGTATTCAGAGCTCACTTTAATGAAACTAGTACATCCGTTTCATGTATTTTTTTGCTGGTGCAACCAGTGTGACTGCAGGACAGTATTTACTCACTTTATGTATCTGCAGCATAGTTTTCCAAATTCGAGTTACAAATGTTTAGCCTGATTTTCTGTGACATCAAATGCCCACAGCTTTTTGTTAATACAATGAGAATTAAACAGATGTCTCATAAAATTAGGGCACCCACTGTTGGGGACAATGATCAAAACTGTTTGCTTTTGCACAGATTTTCAGTTAAATGTGTGGTGCCTCGTTATCCTCTTAGTTGTAAACCGAGCAATTTTGATTCAGTACTAATGACGAACAAGGAAATTAACAGATTTTAATAGTGAAATTTGTGTGATCTAAAAATGGAAAGAAAACAGCACAGATACAGTAAAAAAAAAAAATTGAGGTCACTGAGTTTTACAGACACCACAGCATCCTTACGTACAGGAAATGAAAGTGTGGTTAAATAGCCAGTCTCAGAATAGGAAGCAAAAAAGCAGCAGAGGACTTACTTGTGGTAACTTTTCACATGGAATTTATTTATATATACAAACCACTCAGAAATGGCTAAAATGGTTCCTGGAGTCCTAATTCCAGAACCTTTTTTGAAAGATGCAAACCCAAAGATGATGTAACAGTTCTAAAGTTACAAAAGCCCAGTAAAATATTAAAACATTCTCCCCAAATCTCGAGACACATTTCATCAGCTCTCTTCCCCACCTGGACTGTTTTGCTGTTCTGTGAAGAAACCAGAAGGCCAAAACCCAAGGTAAATACTATTTACATCTGCATTAAAAGCATACATTATGTAAAGTGCACAGCAGATCCAACACCCTCAAGCCACTCCATTGAAGTGGGGGCCAACCCTAGGGACCAATGTTTAAACAATGTCCCTGCTAAAAGCATTTCCCAGTCTTATCTACTTCATGCCTCTCAGCTAACCAGTCTTAGTCCAGTGCACACATGCTTCCTAGAAACTTTAGTCACAACAGATTATAAATTAGAAAACACACAGACTACTACCAAATAGTCCAGCTACACCATATTTACACGATTTTGTCAGCCAAATTCACAGCACTGAAGAAAATCAGGGTTTTTTGCCTTCCTCTGAATTAGTAATTCCTTCATGATTATAGATCATTAACTAAATAGGTTACAGACTTTTTTTCCTCTTTGCAAAGACCTCTAGCAATCATGTGCCTTGTGTGAATGTCCAAGTTCTGCAGAAGGGAAAAAAAAGGAGAAAAATTTCTACTTTTTCCTGTCTTAAAAACAAACTATTTGTGATTTAATCATACCTTGATATTGATGAGCAGCTCCAGGAAATTTTTTGGTGGCATAACAACTGAAGTGTTCAGAGGAATGACATAGCACTTATCCAGGCTAAGGTCAAGATAGGCAGTGAGTCTCTGTTGAGAAAACATTTATTTTCATCAAAATAACAAGAACATCAGAAAATTGACAGACATTACTGAACTGCTATTGCCTTGTACTGTTCTTCACATTACCCTTTTGTTCACTGTAAAGTCTGTCCAACAAATTCCAATCTTAGGGCAGGGAAATGCACAAAGAAAGGGCAGCCTTGATGACAGTTTACATCTCTGACAGGGATTTGGGCAAGGCAGCAGGCGATGAGTGGCTCAAATGCACTAAGCAAGGAAACTACAAAGGTGCATCTGAGCCCTTATGGAAACAAGTACAGCGTTCATTTATGCCTAGTGCCTGCACTTCAAAACAACAGGGCAAAAACCTGGCTCTAATCTTCATGCTTTTATATTTTGTTATAGTCTAAAGATGAAATGCTGCTGTAAGAACAAAACACAGAAGGAAAAAATATTGCTACAGATAATGCAACGAAAGTAGTTTTAGTTTCAAAAATACTACTGAATTGCAAGGTTAATGATTATTCATAGTTGAATAACTACCTTTATACAGTACCTGAACTGCAATATTTGCCATTATTTGATACGAAGCTCAGGGAATTATCCTGATGAATCCTGTAGCTCTGTTCCCGGAGCTGTGTTTTACTGCACCTGTTCTTGCTAAAGAAGACATTATCTCTAGCTGCTGAAAGCTCTGAGGCTGCAGACATATATAAAATACTGAGCACCAGGAGCCCAGCAGTCAAAATAATGCCAGGACAGCAATCTTCAGTGCAGCTAATCTCATTACATGAAGCACGTGCTGTACCTATGTCAAATGACCCTTGCACTGACCTTTAGAGCAAAGCCTTTAACTTACTAAATCAAAAAGTGATTTTCTAATATTATATTGCTTTTATTCGCTTCTTAGATACTCTCCTTTTTTCATTTTCTAGTTTTCCCTCTTTAGAGCCTTTATTCTAACTCTTAACAGAAGCTCCCTAAATATATTCTGAAATATTATTTAAATTACATAGCTTGAGCAAGCGATGTTTTCCTCCAAATCTGGCTATGAATATTTGATAGATAGCACTTTAAACTCTGAAGTTTGCATAAAAAAATAGGACACTTCCCTATTCTTTTTCAGCTTTGCTTAGAAAAAGCTGTTCAGCAAAGTCTTCAAATGTTCACAGAGATTTAGCTTCCTGAAAACCAGCTGTACAACATTTCATCACCATCAGACAGCTCCAACCATGCTGATAGAGAAAAGGAAGGCTTCTAATTGTTCTACAGCTGCTCTTAACACTGAGAGCTGTAGGCCTGACAGCTGCCTTAACAGAAATTTATTACCATGATTCCTATCAATCAAGGTTATTTCTCCAAAAAAAGAAGATACAGCTTTGAAACCCTAGTTCAATGCCTCTAGGAATTGCAGTAGCCTGTGGTGCACAAAGAAATTAAACTTTGGCTTCCTGTGGCATCTGGAAAATGAGCTGTCTTCCACAGTCCTTCCCTTTCTGCTGCTGCTTTGGGGTTTTGAGCCATGTTAGGAGAGCACCTCTGGGGGTGCTTGAACGCACCCAGTGACATCAGAGGCAATCAGCCCCTCCAAGCTGATGTCAAAGCTATGACAGCCCTTTCCAAATTTCCCTTGGCACCACAGCAGTTGGTCAAATTTCGGCCCAGTGGACTCAGCAGAGCAAGAACAATATTCTCTTTCCTCATACTATGGAAAGCAAATAGGTCTAAGATCTTTCCCTTTCTAAAAACAGAACTGTATTTGCAAATGGTGGTTTACACACTATCTGATGATGACTGTATCGTGCTGTACTTCATGCCTGGTTAATAACTGCTTGCAGCCTGCTGCGGATCAAAACATTTCTGCTGCCTCCTCCACCCTTCTGCTTACCCCCACCATAATAAATAAGGAGTAAATTTATCAGGATGACTGAGGGGGAACATTTTTCAAGTTTTAAATGCTTTCAACTTCTTCAGGTACATTTCTTACCCGGTGGAAGTCATGGACGATATCAGCAGGATCACTATCAGCAAATTCAGGGACTGGCACGCTGATAAACTCAACATCTTCCTCCTCCAGGATCTGAATATTTTGCTCAATTGTGTGGTAGCGAGCACTCTGAGCCTCTGCCCCAGGCTCAGGTAAACTTAAGCCATCTTCAATGTACTTTATTCCACAGAAATACACACCACCCTGCTAAAAATAGTAAAGAACCCAGCAACAAAAAGATCAGTAATGCAGAAGTTTAAAAGTAATATTCTCAGAGCAATGAAGAAAAGAAACACCTGTCAGATTAAATGAATTTTTTTGCCTTTAATTTGATTCGTATACCACAGTAGGAGCCAGTTGCTATCTACAGCAGGACCACAGCTAAAACCTCAATTACACTCAACCCAGAGGAAGTTCTTCCCTTGAATTCAAGGAAAACAGGATCCCATAAGGAGGTTCTTAAAATCCATTCTTACATTTATTTTTAGAAAGACAATGAAGTTCCTACATCTATATGCACGCATATTATTATTATTAAATTATGATCTAACTGTAGTCAAAATTATGATAAAAACATTAAAACCATCCAATGGTCATCCAAATCACCTTTAAAAAGCAAGTCTAACTCTAAATTTGGTCCCGCTTGCAGCAGAGGGTTGGACTAGATGAATTCAAGACTTTCCTTCCAAACTCAATTATTCTGTGAAGTTGCTTAGTTTTACAAGACTTCAAGAGTCTGGAAAGTCATTTTCTAAAATAATTTTTAAACAGTTTTAAAAGACAAAAATGTAAAAAGAGACATTAAAACAAGCAATTTGTGCCCTTTTGCCACACCACACATGGCAGGCTACCTAAGTGAAGTGTAAAACACAGTTTTGAGTCACAGGAAGTCACATACCAAATTTACAGGCCAGATAGTTTTAGAAATATAGAACTTATGCATATGCACAGGCCATCAATTTTTAATTTTACATTGAAAATGTGTCTTCAGTGCAATGTTAGCTCAATTCCCGAATGTTTCCTTTAAGGCAGACCTGCTGCACAAACAAGTAGCACGGGTTTGAAACAAATGGCATTTTCAGTTCCATCTCACCCAGGTGAAGGGTGGAGCACCCAGTGGTAAGCACGGGTGAAATGTGCATTAGCAATGCAGCCGGTCTTCAGCTCCTCAGCTGCTAATCCACCGGGAAAAGCTGTGCTCTTTAAGCATCGTTTGCAGCACTACTGCTCCCCTGTAAATTTGGTTAATGTGATAGCCAAATAGACTACAAACTGCAAGTTCAGCTAGAATTTCTCAAGTTTAATCACTTGGCTTTCCACATTAGCAGCTACTAAAATGGGGGAAAAGCAACAATCCTGCTATCAGGGACAAGAACACGAATTTTTACTTTATAATTAGGTGCACTAACCAGTGGGCTAGAAAGATTCATGTTTGGCTTATCCTCTCCTTTTCTGGCTCTGTGATCTTGCAACCCCAGCAGCTTCTACAGCAGGGAGGGTGTGCCTTTTCTGGCTCTGTGATCTTGCAACCCCAGCAGCTTCTACAGCAGGGAGGGTGTGCTTGCACCACTTGGGCAACAGCCCAGCACATCCAGCGCTGCCCAGTGACAACTTCCCCCAAGGGAGACAGTATTTAACTCAGATCCCCCATGTTTCAGGTAAATGCTCCATTTCCCTGGCACTGCTGCCTTCCCAGAGCTCCTCTTGCAGCCGTGCCATTTGTTAAAAAGACTGAAAATACATTTTGTTAGAGGTCTGATCTTGTCAATGTGGATTAGACTTGACAGAGCATGTTTAACCACACTGACTGTGCGTTTCCCAAGTCCCCTGCAGGGCCCATATTTCTTATCCTTGTGGGAGCTAGGGAAGAGGAGAGTCACTGCATTGCTTTGACAAGCGGTCCCTTTCCTGCACATTAGCAGTGCCACCTGCATTAGGAAACCTGGGATCAGACAAGGAGGCTTTCAAGGGGTTAATCCACCTCCAGTATTTGGCACTGCAAGAGACAAAAGAGAGCAGATAAAAATCTGGGACACCACTGGGGTTCCTAAACCCAAGTCCTATTTAGATACAATCTTTTCTCTGCAAAGTGAGGTTTTCAAAAGTGTTGTTCCCTTTTATTTGCCAGCTTCACTTCTGCCCTCCTCTGCTGATAGGTAACTTCAGAGAAGGCCACACTCAGGCCTTTAGAAAACCTGAAGTTTTGGAAAGAAAAAATAGTTTACTTCCTTTGGTTTAGTCAGTTGTCCCTCTTCTAAATGTAACACAAAAAGAACAGTCTGTTGCTCCTCTTCCCACAGAGAAAAACAGCCCTCTCATAACAAGTATGTGACTTACCTGGAATGCAAAATATTTGTACAGATAGGCACCACCCAGGAACACACCAGCCAGCATAAAGGCCAATCCAAAGCACATGCACCAGCACCAGGCCCTTCTCTGTCCAACAGGCACAGCATCCTCAGGGTCCTGCAAGGCATCAGAGGGGAACCTTCAACACATTGTTCCCAAGGCAGCTTAAGAGAGCAGATACTTCAGGCCCAGCAAATACAAACATTGCATCCACCAGAAAAGGCTGTATGCACTTCAGCACGAGTGTTTAGAAACTTACTTTATTTGGTAAAATTTAAAACAAGTCTCTTTTAGTTGAGGTTTAGTAAAACGTGTACTATCAGTCACTTTTAAAGCCATAGTCACTGACTAAATCAGCAGACTTAAGAGAAAAATGTAACAAAATCTGCTGAGATACCTAATAATACACAGTGAGCCACTTCACAGGTTGCAGGCAGAAAAATACCCATTCTTAGGCAACCTCCATGCAACAACAGCAGAGCGAGGAAGTCAATTCAGAAAGGTCAGATTCTTTTTTACCTTAATATATGCAATATAAGTGAACCTGACGAACCAACAAATGATCAAAGGTAGTAAGAGCAGCAAAATATATCCTTTCCTATGTTTGTTCCATCAGAACAAAACAGCCTTTACCACAACTTGGCTGGCAGAAAAACAGCGAGAGTGGGAATGAAAAAAAGATGCTTTGTAAGTTGTTGTTAAGGAAGCTTTCTGCTCTAAGACAGCATTTGCCATGCCTCTATCTGCTGTTCGTGTAATACCAAAGGAATGACAGGATGTTTCCCCTCTAGGGCACTAGTTTGCATAACGATGCAGTCCCCACAGGCATCCTAAGCAATAAACTGCTGCTTGCAAAATCTTTCCTCTATCAGCCACATTACAACGCTCTTTCCTCTCCCAAGTGTTTGCATAAATCATATCCAAAAAAAAAAAATCCAACTTTGAGCTACCTTGTTCCAAGCCAGGTTTTCCTGGGAAAACTTCTGAAATCAAATAAATACAAAGAAATCAATTACCCTTTTGCAACCACAAAAAAATAACGCAGAATGAGGACCAAGGCAAAATCCTTATGCCCAAATGAACAAAAAAACCACCAAACCAGAAAGCTGAGGAAGAGCATGAGGGAAGGCTTTGACAGCTACAGTTGTCAGTCAATGTTCTGCCTGATGTGTTGGGTCTTTCTGCTGTAATTGCTGATTAAGATGATACCCCACTTGAACGAAGTTGTGGGCATAGTCCCCAGCTGTCTTGGCCCAGTTGGGAAGGAATTCCCCTTATCTGGCTGAAGCCATCTAAGCAAGTCTGACACCAAATGGAAAGGGGATCCTCTCTGTAAATGGTGGGAGAAAGTGGCACTTCCTGGGAATGACTCGGCCATCTCAGAGAGGGATAAGTAGCATTTTGGAGGGACTTACTTCTTTTCACTGATTATAGAGGGAAATTCCTTGGTTAACAAAGTAGGTACCTAATTCATATGCAGCTAAAATTAAGTGATGTGAAATCCACCTTTACAGTATACTGCAATTATCTTTCATACTCAAGTGGCAGTGCAGCTTCTTTGCCAGGCAACAGCTGCCAAAATCTGATTCAGAAATATTTAGTCAAACTGAAGGTATTTCACACATTTTATTTTACTTTACCTTGCTAAATACCACAGTAAATCAGATTGTGAAATCTCCATCTTTGGAGGTTTTCAAGACTGAACTAGAGAAAGCCATGGCTAATCTTGCTTTGGCAACCATCCTGTTTCTAAAGGGAGGCTGCAGCAGATGACTTCCAGAGGCCCCTTCAAACCAACATTTCTGGGATACATTACAAGGCAAAGTGAAATGGGCAAAAAAAAATTTGCTGTGGACTGAAAAGGCAGAATATAAAGACAAGAAACAACTTTTTAACACTTTTAGAATACCAATTATTTAAGGAATTCAGTGTAAAAAATTACAGGATTACTAGCTGCCTGATTTTTAACCTGGCTCTTTGCAAAGACTGAGAATAGGACATAATACCCATGCTAATCTAATTAACTCTCAGGTCAGGTTGAGAGTCACTGTGGATTCTTCTATAAATCATCTCAATTATAAATCTAAACCAGGTAAACCAAGGATTTTTATTTTTATGTTGCCCTGTATCATTAGGTAACTGTTTCCCTAGGTATTTCAAAGCATACAGGACACCCAATTGAAACTTTTTAGTAACAGATGTCATTTAAACCGTTTCAAGTTAACGTCAAAAAAGCAATAGCAAACTGCCCTTGGGATACAATATCAAAATATTCCCTAGAGAAGAATATATAGGGTATCTTTATTCTTTCCTAATGCTGCTTTTACCCCCACACCTTTTGAACTTCAACCAGAATTACCCATTAGTAGACTAACTGCCTCTTCCATTTTTTTCATTATGAAAGACTAAGAAAACGTGCATCTGGGAAATGGCGCAGAAGGCATACAGAGTACAAACACCCACCTGGAAATAGGGGTTAATGTCATATCAATTTTCCATATGCCACAAAAATAACCAGAAATAAAAGAAAGTAACTTTTACACTTTTCCCATGCTAGGAGGAACCTGAAGGACAAGTTTATCAGTGTTCCACCGTAAACAATTTTGCTTTGATATATGAGATGACAGATGTAAACAACAGGTTTAATACAACCCTTTTATCCTTTACCACCAGCTAAAGGCTATCATTATTATTTCTGAAGGTGTCCCTAGTGGTGGCACGTTAAGCTATTTTGTATTTGTAGTTGCCTATTGCATTGATTTGTCCCCAGCCTACCAAAAACGGCCCACCAAATTTAGAGCAAGAGTTCAAGCCCAGTTTAGGCTCTTGCTTAGGGGAATGAATGAAAGCACATCATCTCAGCACATGCAGAACCTGAAACTGACAACACTGAAAAGATTTTATGCTATTGAAAGAGAACACAGAATTGATTTCCTAGTCTTAAAAATAAGTATATTATCAAACAGTTTAAAACCAGCTTAAATTAAAATATTATAAATGACTTACTGAAGCCAAATTATATTCATATTTGTAGCTAACCCATGGCTAAGCTCTCTAAGCGTTTGTATTGTTGCCATGACAGCTTAATTTGGGCTGTACTGACCCAAAAGAATAACTTCCCCTTGCTATAAAAATCTGACCCTCCGCACTGCAAAAGAAGAAAGTGCAATGGATGCTCATCCTCTTTCCAGGTGACTCATGTTCTGAAAAAAAACCCCACTAAGTGAAAGCAGATCCCCACTAAGAGGGACAGTGCTGAATTAGTGCTTCTCCCCACATGGTTACAACTGCACTTTGTTCCCAGGCAGCAGCGCTGGCTTCTGAGGCCAGAGCACAACATGGGACTGCAGCCTCAATGACTAATTTTTCTCTAGGCCAGCTTTCCACTGCCAGTGGTATCTCACAAAAGAAAGCATCATGTATTTGAGGTGAAGACTGACCTCTAAAAATATGCCTCTCTACTTCTGTGAGCAGTAATAATTAATCATTACTGTCCTGGTCCCCTTCTTTCCTCTCTTCTGCTTCATCCCTGCTCCGTGTACTTTCAACTCCCTTGTGAATCCTCAGCCTTAAGATGATGCCACAAAACTCATCTCTGATGCGAAATGCCTTAGGAGGAACTGGATGCAAGCCCAAAACTGGCTTGTTTCCCTTGATGAGCTGATTGTTCTAATTGGAAAACATTTGATTAGCCTATTTCCAATAGATAAGACATGAAACAGAAGCATCTCTCTGCCACTTGTACACTAAATCCTACAGTGTTGAAATTAAATGGTTCAGAACTTCCCAACCAGAATAGCTTCAAGCTCTGCAGTAACAATTTTCCTTTCAGACAGGAAACAATTATTAAATTCTCTATTATCTGAGACTAGCAAGATTCAAATCTACAGTCTTCTCACAAAGAAGTGACAAGATGACTGCAGTTTTCAGTACAGGTCCCTTCATCAGTGACCACAGAAGCCAACATAAAGCTGCTGTCTCCTTACTAAAACCATGAAACACTTCTGAGATGGGCACATGATACCACAAACTGTTTACCAGAACACCTCTGGAGAGATCTTCACAAGATCATAAAGAACATCATTTCACATAATTTAATTTTAGCTGCATATGAATTAGGTACCTACTTTGTTAACCAAGGAATTTCCCTCTATAATCAGTGAAAAGAAGTAAAAACATCTTTATGACAATTAGCATTAACTGTTCTGCAGTAGATTAAAAAAAAAAAGTTAATAACCCCTTAAACCTGCAAACACAAGCAGTTATTAATGGCTAGTGGCCATATATTTTCTTGCTCTTCTCAGTTCAATTTTAATGCTACTTTTTTTTTCCTTTAGGTAAATGCTGAATTTTAGAATGGCCAAATTTATGTTTGGGGTAGTATCACAAATGTATTCTAAGAAGCTCCAATACTGAACCACAAATGTGTATCATTAGACTTGGTAATTACTTCGATTTTCCCCTTGTGGCTTTTTGTACATAGTGGAATATAATTGCTTTAACACTATAAAAGTAAAGCAGTCTATAAACTTACAAGGCATATGTCTAGTTCATATTAAAATGAGAGAGAAGATTATCAGACCTTGTTCCTTTGCAGAAATTAAGGACACATTTATCTAAACCAGGTATGATGGACAACATGCTGTGAGAAGTCCAGAATACTGTATGACTGCTGGACAGCTATGCAAAAGATAATGTCCCAAATTTAAAAATAGATACTACAGCAATAAAAATAATTTTAGGAGGGGGAAAGGTCTTTCAGAATGAACAGTTTTTGATCCACAGAGAAACCAGATGCAGAGAATTACTGAGTATTACAAGTATTACTAAAATTGTCTGCAGCATAATGCACAAAACGTCCATAATTATGCATGTGAGAACAACATCTAATACACACAAACACAAATATAAAAGCTTACAGTTAATGTGGGTAGAACTGGCTGGAAGCTGTTCAGAACAGTTTTCCTCCAAGGTCCTCTGCATGCCACTTGGCTCACAGGGATGGACAGAACACAGTGGGACAGACTGAGCTTCCTGAAGGCAAATACTGACCAACTGCAGCTTTAATTAGTGGTATGGGAAGAAGGGAAGTTAATGATGACTCCCTAGAAGTGTTTTTTAATGAGAGCGGCTAAAAAGTCTTTAAATAAAATACTGACCAATGGCAGTATAAACTGAATTCTGTTGGTCAGGCTCGCCTGCTCTGACTTGTCAATCTGACATCTGTAGAAAATCCTCACAAAACAAAGTCAATTTAAAATGAACTTAATTTAGAAAGAGCTCTGCATTCCTTTGATGGTATTCCTGCCTGAAGACTGCTCCAAGCCTGGTATTCTATTTATTACTTGTTGCAGATTAAGGCAGGCTTTTGCAAGACTCTTCACTTGGCAGATGCTGCCAATCTGGAAGGTGATCATACTGATCTGCCTCTAAAACAGCAATTTTATGCTTAGTAATAAAATTAAATTTAAATTTTAAGTACAACCATCTTTTAACTTGCTAGCTGAAAAAAACCACTCTGTATACAATAGATGCTTCAGAGATTTCTTGCTTGTCCAGAAAACAAGCTATGGCTGTTTATGTGCAGTTGATATCTGAACATTACAACCCTTCAGTGCCAGCACTGCCAGTTCTGTCACAATGGACAGGGACTTGTCCATCTGACCAAATGCTCTCTGCCTAAAGAACAACATGAAAATACGACCTTAGTTTTACTGCTGTTTGCTGTAGTCACGTAGCCTGAATAACCAAGGAGATGAATCAATGAGAATTATCTATTAGGCAGCTGGTACTATTAACCTCGTCTTGTATTTCTCGTATCTGTATATGGTCTTTGAAATAGTACTGTAAATACAAAATCTTTCAGACAGCACTGGGAAATCCAGAACAAAGAAGAAACTGCATTCCAAGAGTTTTACAAGTTCGAAGTCCAAGGTCATTTTAATTAGTTGAAAGCTACCTTTCACGAAATAATGGGGGAGTTTTATTAAAACGTAAGGTGTCTGTCAAATGACTCACTTCATTGTTCAAACATTGTAACTATAACAGAATAAAAACATTAGTATAAGCAGCCAGCTCAAGATCATATTAAAAGCAGAATGAGCACTGGTGGGTAGGAAGGTAGCTGCAGCTGCATGTATTGGGAGAGATAGAGATGAAAAGAGAACAAAAATTGGAAAACAGGCAAGAGTAGGGGAGCAGGAAATAAACCTTAAGAGAGAAACATGTTGGAACACGAAGAGTTCAAATTTTCTGCAGGAAGTAAAGCAAAATTACAACTGTAAAGTGAATGTTAAGGACATGAATCAGCAGTTCATCCACAGCTACGTGACAGAGGGACAACAAAAGAAGCGTGTCCTGAAGAGTAATCCAGCAACTCCTAACCAGTGTGAGTAATCTTGATTTACCTAAACACTGCCTTCATTTCTGAGATAAGAGACTGCAGAACCCGATGGCAGTCAACAATTAAAGAGGATAGGTAAAGAAGGAAAAAGCCAGTAACTATTTAAATTGCTGCTTTGGTTAAATTTTGGAGTAGCATCAAGATTAGTCATTGTTAGCTTTGGTCTTACATGGACTAGCAAGTGACAGGGTACCTAAATGGCCTGCAAGTTGTATTTGTAGACCAGGCAAAGACTTCTTTTCAGGTGATTCACATGCACTTTTGGCTATATCCTCATCCCAGGCTGTCTACAGCAAGTGTACAAATAACCACACACTGTATTTGACTGTTTTCTTCTAACTGTGTTCCCCAGATTGTTCCTCTTCTCTGTCCAATTCCAAGACCTTCCAACCTCCTTCTCTGGCCCCTTATCCTACGTGTGTGCCCGTTTCTTTCCCCACCCCAGAGCAGAGCTCTCCGGTATCTGCCACGCACAGAGTAACTGGGCAAACCTTATTTCCATTTCCTCCCGCCATCGTTGCCCAAGATAAACCATTCACCAGCATGCTCTGCTAAGAGGAGCTGGGCTACGGCCACAGAACTGCTCTGTACTTTGGCCTGCCACATCAACCAGCACGGCACTCCTGTGCCTCTTGGCCTGCATTTTCACTGTCAACACTCAGGGCAGGGATTGCCCTCCTGGGTCTTTTTCTGCACAGATATTAGCACCACAGGCTCTTAGTACCATCTTATACTCTTACAGCACATGAGGAAACACCGCTTTTACTGTATGACCCCAGACACTGGCACAGCTTGCCCAGGGAGGCTGTGGAGTCTTCCTTCCATCCTTGGAGATATTCAGGAGCTGACTGAAGATCGTCTCAGGCAATCAGCTGCAGGTGGTCCTGCTAGAGCAGGGGAGCTGGCCCAGATGACCTCCAGTGCCAGCCACTCTGTGATACACATCCACAGTTTTTAAATAACACTAATACTATACACTGAGGATTCACAAACAACTCTAACCACTTGCTTCATTAAAGAAAAAAACCCCAAACTTCCAGGAGTGCTGGGTCTGTGCTGGACAAGTAATAAAGCTCCACACATCCTTTATTTCCTTTGCTTTGGAGTTTTATGAGTTTTCTGCCTTCTCCTCACTCTCCAACATGAAAACTTCAACAAAACCTACAACACTTGGAAAATGTTTTGCCTCTAAATGTCTGGAAGCTCATGGTGGAAAACAGGTTTATTTATAAAATATATTAATGTTGCTGAATTTATCTATACATTTTCATAAATTAGAATGATGGAAATTTGTTCTGCATTCCACACTTAGTTTTCTCACATATTTAAAGAAAAGAGAAGTGTTCTAGCGCAAGTTTGCAAGTCATAGACCAAAACATGCAGGTGGAAAGCTTGCACAGATATCTGGCAAGAGGCATTTTTTTTTATTAACAAAACCCTTCAAACTTAAGACGTCATATGGGACACTCTTCAGAATGCATTTGGCTTTCAGAAAACAAAATCATCACACCCTTTATAGTTACAGCATACCAAACACGGCATCTCATTAAACAAAAATTTTGAAAAAATGTTTCATTTTTAAACATTGCCAAAATAAACCCTTTACCCACCTGCATTCTTTGACTTACAACTGACTTACGTTCTACCATACTTATAAAAACTACACTAAATCAATCTATAACTTTAATGCAGTATTTCTCTCATCTTTATCCTGAATTAGATCAGTGTTTGAAAACAGGAACTTAGAAGGTTCCTATTCCACTTAAAATGGATCAATACTAAATTATCTCTTTGACCTTGATTGTTCCAGTTCCCGTTTCTTCTTTACCCTGCTCACTTCTTATACATGAAATTTCTTTTTTCCTATGACTGCCTGATTCTCAGACATCAGTATGACAGAACGCTATGTGAATTTAACCTACATTTCTCTCAAGGCTATTTTCCCAAGCGGCATCGGCTCTTTCACCCAAGAGATCTCATTAGCATGCACATATGCACCACTGAGCCTCGGAATTTAATAACTCTATTCCCAGTTCAGCCACAGATGGTATGTCATCTCAAGCAAGTTACAAAGGCTGTGTCTCAATTTCTCTCAAAACTAGAATCCAGCACCACAAAACCCACTTGTGAGGTCTGTAGTCCTGCTTCAAAGGAGAGTGGACTCTGAAGCCTGTCAAGGTTGCTCAGGGCTCTTGACCAGTCAAGGTCTGAAAACCACTAAGATTGACACTTCAAAGCTTCTCTGCACAACTTCCTCAGCAGCATTCAGTTCTCCTCAAGACTGAAAAATATTTTGCTTCTATCAGTCAGAAGCTCTCCTTTTTCAGTTTATGACCACTGTCTTTTCAGTCATCTCCCCAGGTACTGGGAGGCTGCTGTGAAGTCCTCCCTGCAGCACTTTCATCTCTGGGTTGAGTAAGTCCCATTCCCTTGGCCACTCCTCACAGGGCATAACCTCCAACCTCTGACTACTGTGCTGGCCCCCGCTGGACTCGCACCAGTTTGTTGCTGTCTTTTTTTGGATCAGAAAGCTCTCAGTGATGCCACTGACTAGTGTCCAGCTGAATGTCCACCAGAAGCCCTGGGACCTTCTCAAGCAGAGCAGCTTCCCAGCTAGGTGGTCCCCTGTGTGTCCTGATGGCTGGGATGAGTCTGCTCCAGGTACAGGACTTGGCATTTGTTATTTCTGAAACTCATGAGATTTTGTTCAGCTCACAACTGTAGCCTGTGAATGGCAGCCCTGTCTCCAAACACATATATCCTGCTAATAATGTATTAGTGGATTAGAATACATAGTACCTGTACAGCAAGCACAGCTCTCTGAGTGGAAACCATTCTATATGCAAATACAGAATAGCATTTAATTGTAGCAGTTACGAGTATCAGCACAGGAGAGCTGACCTTGAAAGGCTTATGTTTAATTACGCTCTCTTTCTAGACAAAACTGTTGTAACAAACAAAAGGGCTTCAGTGCAATTAGACTATTCCAAGTCTGAAGTGGAGCACACACTCCAGTGCCCAGCACCCAGCAGCATCACACCCTGCAGGATCATAGACGCTGGCCAGTGTTCAAACACCTCACCAAGAGAGCTTCCCAAAACTGCAAACCTTAGGCAAGACAACTCACTGCACTGTGCAGCAGCCCCTGAGAGTCATGTTTGGCTTCACACACTGCAAAGGCTGCTGCACTTTCAAATGTGCAAATGCAAGGGTTTTCTATCTCTGTGTAGGCTTTATCTTTTAAAATAAATAAATAAATAAATAGGCCTTAGTGATTCAGCAACTCTGTGAGATCCACCCCAGAGATCACTGACCCCTCCCAGTTATGGTCTCCCCAGCATACTCTTTTTTCACAGCCATTCCACCATCTCATTCTACCCACAAAAGAGCAGAAAGCTGCCATCAAAGCAGGAGTTTGCTGAACCCTAGGACAAAGACAACCACAAATTAACCAAGGATTTGCATTCAAGGAACTCTGCTCTTAAAATGCCTGTGGGTTTTATTTTTATGTGTGTATATATATATGAAATTATATGTATTGCATACTTAATAACATACAAACCTTATAAAAATATTTGTGTACACACACCCACTGACACTATATGGAAAGGACAAACAAGATACCAATTTATTTTTTCCAGGATCTCTATAATAACTGTTGGGCAAATATGACTTTGGCATTTTGTCATGACGAATTTTGTACAGCTGTTGCACAGAGGACCCCTGCTTGTAGATGACACATGGATCACTCAGAAAGGACCTAGTGGTTTTCTGTATGTCCCTTGTGGCCCAAACCCTACCTAGATCACGTGATGTCTGCCACAAAACCATTTCTGACTTCGTTGCAGAGCTCAATCTTATTAATTATCTCATTCCTTTGGTTTACCACATCTGTAAAATTAGGACAGATATCTGAATTTTATAAATTAGCATGCTTTTCATCTGTAGATTCAAAGTCATTTCCACTGAGGATAAAAAGCAGTACATAAATAGTAAGAAAATGAATGTTGTATTATTCATACAGATCAGGAAACTAAAAGCAGATAATGCTAACCTTTGTCAATCATAGCATAAGGGGAGGATGGGGAGAAAAAAAACAGGGGGAAAAAAAGGAATCTGTGCAATAAGTAACAAAACACATAATTACTTATCCCAGCTGTAGTTACATTTTAAAAATGTCATAATGTTTTTGGAAATACAGAACAAAGAACATTTAAAATTTCTATGACTGAAAAATGCAGTATTTGCTTTTGAAGGTATTTCCTGAGAGTCACAGAGAGGACTGTTTTCTTTTAGTTAAGAGCTATTGGATGCCTGCAACTGCTGGCTACTGGATAGAAAACAAGTATAAAGCTGACAAATATTGCAACTGCAGAACAGTTAACTGAAAACACTACTGGAGGTAAGTATGCCTCCCATTCTTATATATCCCCTCAAAAGCCCATTAGCATCAATATTTCCTAAAATGCTGATAAAAAAAAGAAAAAAAAAGGGAAAAAACCTACACAAATAACAAAGAAAATAGATTTGAAAATAGAAAACAGATTTGAAAATAGTCTATAAAAAACACAATGGTTGGATTACATTTGCAACTGCAAACATTTCATTAAAATACTTAACAGAAGAAAAATTTATATATAAACATTATATTTTGAAATTAAACTTTTCTTGAAATAGATGTTCATATGTTGGATTAAATATTCATTATAATGGAATGAGTCAAAACCATTTCCCTTGAAAATACTGCTGATTCCAAGAAAATTTTCTTTCAAATGATTTTCACAGGAAAGCTCAGCATTTCATTTTGATCCACATCTTCAGAAATTAACTAATTTAACTTGATCTTTCCCTTTGAACAGAACTTTCATTCCAACAGCCTCTGTTTAAGTGGTATTCTTCATACCACTATGCAATGTCAACATCTAAACTCGTTTCTTGAGGCTTATCAAAAAGAGTATTGCAGCACAGAAAGACAGTGAACCCAAGAGAAGTACTTCTGGCATTTACTAAGAAGATACATTACAGTGCAGGATGGTTTTTCTAGATACTGCACTAAATAAAGCATAATCTAATTACAGACTTTTCCACATGATGATGTTGAGGGAAAAAAAAAGTTCTTCAAATACATTTTTAGGGCAAGGCATCTCAGCCAAGTGAAAGTTGGGGAATCTTAGAAGAGAAACTATTTAGAACTGGAGGAAGTATTTGCATGGTCCCTCTAGTCCTCCCTGCACTGAATTCACACGAGCTGTATGGTACAGCCATCAGCTCTTGCTCAGTCAGCCAAAAACATGAATGATACAAACAACTGACGAAGCAGTTATCACAAAGGTCTGGCAGAATACATCCTGTTTGAAATATTAAATATCATTCTTCTGGGAAATGGTCGTATTTCTCAATCAAAGCTTTGTATTTGTTATTCAGGTCGGGAAGTTATGAGAGACAGAAAAGGAAGTGAGATACGGAGCACTGACAGAACTCCTCTGTCCCACAGGTTCATGTCCATTGCTGGGGGATGGGGATGACAAAAGCTCTTCCAGACCACATTGTAAACTTTGTCATTCCAAATCCCTAAACGCAGCTAAAAATAGCAAGAGATTCTCAGAGGAGCACCAGAAACTTTCAGAGATCTTGTTTTTTTAGTATTCTCTCAATTGCTGGCAGCCTTTAAGGAAGAGCTTTAGGAGCAAAAGGTCTCAAGACCACAGTTACCTTATTTTCAGGAAACCGCACTCCTTAACCAGTAGCACAAATTCGTAACGTAAAAGGATGTAGGGGAAGATATCAGCCACAAGGCTTCTTTTCTTAGGAAGAGCCCCTCATTAATAACATAAATTTTGTTCAATAAAACTCAATTTAGCCGAATTTATGTTTCTGGGTACCCATAAAGTCAAATAAAGTAACAGAATGAACCCTGAGTACTCCTTGTGCCTGAAACTGGAGGGTTTTAAACGATGGATTGGTGGATTTTCATTAAAATTTTAGCAAGGTCCGGGAAAAGAGGGAAAAAAAATCACTTTTTTGGGGATTTTTTACTTCTGGTCCTCTTTTAAATAATCATGTCTTAATCTCCACAATGCTCTGACAGATAGCAGAAGCTGGTTGGTTTAATGACCTAGTTGCATCACAGAAAATAGAGGAAAATACAAAGACTGCTCTTTTCCCAACGGCAACTGGTGAAAGGCCTACAGAAATTTGGCTGGAGAAAGCCTGTAAAGGGAATATGGAAACTCCTGCAAGAAAAAAAGAAATGAAAAACAAACAAAACAATCCTAAACCACCCAGCTACAGACACATTCCACAAAGTGGGAAAACCTGCTTTCCTGACAACGAAATAATAAGCAGATAACTATTTATTAGTGGATATAGTGACTTATACATATATATGTAAAAAACCTGTAAAGTTAATGCCTTTATTTCAGAAACATCTAACACCAATTGCACAAAATCTGAGCGTTTTTCTACACAGCAAAATAGTGCTTATTAGTTGTTGCTCAACAGTATTTCATAGGTAGATCCCTTTATTCTGTTTTAAAAATGTCTATTTTAGTATGCTTTAGGCAAGATTAAGCTGAAGTGGAAAAATTAGGTTAATTTTAAAGGTCAAAGTAATAATGTTCTTATAGGGAATAAATGCAGAAAGCTGCTGCTTTTAAAATTCTTAACATTTACACTTTCACACTGAACTCTCCGCACATGCAGTTATCCAAAGGTCAGCCACAATACATATGTGTGAATCCACAGCTTCTGTGCAGTAATCTGGATGTGGTAAAGATGAACTGTGTTGAGCAACTCAAAAAAACCCAATAGTTTTAAAAGGTTGCCACTGAACCTGGCAGAAAGGAGCAACAGCTCGAGCCACTGAGGGCACAAAGATTCTTGGGAGGGCTTAATCTACTGAACAGCCTTTACAAAATGTCTGAAGACTTCAGCTATGCTCAGAACCATCTTTGGCTCTCCAAAGATCTATTGTAGGGAGAAATGTTAAAATACCGCACATTGTTTGTTTGTTGGGAAACTGGGTCATAAAACACCCTACTGTAAAGACAATGAGCAAAATGGAAAATGAAATGTGGCCTAAGAACCTTCACTAGGAGTGTTCTGTATTTTGGCCAAGAATTATGGCGTAGAAGTACCATCCCAGCAACAGAAAGAGAGTTGTAATGGCTGTCTACAGTAATTATGGAGACACTTTCACTACATGCCATAATACTGCGCCATGATTTATGCAGAGGCAGGATTAGCACTCTAGATTTTTCAACTCCTTTTTAAGTAACGTGCTCCAAAGCATAAGACCATTGCCTTCTGCAAAAGCATTTTTTAAGCTGTTGTTTCCGTGACACATTGACACATCCCCTGCTCTTCTTGCGTCTTCCTGTCTTACCTTCCCTGATTAATTTCCGATAAGTAACTGCATCAGAGGTTACTGGGCAAATTCTGGCAAGATCAGAGTATTTCCATGCTGTATCATCAGCATATTTTAGCTGCAAATGCTCTTTAGTAAGTCCTTGGAAGATTATGTATTTGAGAGTAATCCTGCAATGGCAGAGTGGCAGTCTTCAAGGCACTGTGCTAGGGAAAGCAGCAGAACGAGACTGTCAAAGAATTAGCCCAAAAGCTCATTCCATGAATTTTTATTTTCTGGACATTTCGGAGTATATGGCTTTATTCATTAATATCAACTATTTTATTAATATCTCTAGCGCAAATATTTTTAAGTTCTTGGTAATAAAACTGTGATAGTGCAATTCTGCTGATCCTCTTCCGTTCTTTGGGTTTTCCCTTTACTTCAGTCCGGAATGCCTCCCAGGACTTTGTTCATAAAAGAAACCTTCATAAAATGTTGTAATATTTTTCATGTTTACACTTGTGATCCAGATCTATTTATTTTCCTACAGAAACAATGTAGGAAAGGGGAAAACAAATGTCCCATATATGCTGTTTTGGAGATGTGACCTTTTTCAATCTACCAGAATTCACTCTTGCAATATACATTCCCACACTCCCTTCAAACCTCACTCGAAGCTAAGGGTTTTCCAGCAATGACATGATATGAATAATACATTTTTCAGATGTGGTTTATTTTTCCCTTTCCTCCAAAGACCTGCATAGGGAATTAAAGTTGTGGAGGGGTGGGGGAAGATCTGCTTCTAATGCAGTTGTGTTAGAGAAGGCAAAGTTCAAAGACTGTATCCTGCACTTACCTCAAAGGTATCAAGTTTTACAAGGGCCCTCAGTTCCTTTCCCCCCCTGCCCAAGATCTGAGAATAAGCTCCCAGACTTGAAGAATCACAATACCTCTAGAGCTACATGGCATTATTTGTTTCACTATTGTTAATCCTGCATGGATTGCACAGCCTGTTCTACAAAAACTACCAACAACAGTACTGTACCAGATCTGCTTTTATTTATGCTCTAAAACAAAAAAAGCTCAAAAAAGCTTACTTTTGCACACCGTTAGGTGTGGGTCTGCAGTTCTGCAGACAGAAGACAGAAATGTGTCAAGGAGAATGTCAGAGACTCGTCCCTCAAGAACATTCGTTTGTTTTTGGAATTTTCATCTGTACCAAGCATCCCCTCCTAGCATGCTATTTTAAGAGTGTTTCAAGCTTTGTTCAGGTGTGTTCATCCCCTGACAACAGTGCAAGAACTTTTAACTAGCTACTGTGAGATCAGGCCGCCTTTTAACCTGGTTAATGTTTACGTGTCTCATTTCTAGGCAAGGAAAGCAAAGTTAAGGCAGATCTTGTATGTCATCCTCAGCTGCTAGAATTTACAGCTCCGCATTAAGGAAATCATAGTCAAATGACATGCTTCCGTCAGTATCTGGAGAGGGTCAGGAGGATTTGTTCCCCAGTGTACAACTAGCCAGATGTATTTTGTTTGTTTAGCAGCAGAAAAACAAGCCCAATTTGGTAGCCTATTTGGAAACAAACATCAGCCAGGGCAGGTCTGGATTCCAAGGTAATAAGAAAAACCCGTTTTCTGGAACATGTAGCTTGTGTCTTGCTTATGTCATTGGTGTCAAACTGACCATCAAACCTGCGGTCAGGAATGAATCTACAGCTTAATCTGGGCTTGGAGAAGCCATTACTTCCTAGAGAATGGCACTCCTCTAGGAACACGGAGCACTTAGTGGATTTCCCATAATTGCAGGCAATCTGAGTAACAATACTGTCTCATCTGTTATGGCACACTGTTCTAGAGACCTAAATACTCTAGTCAGAGTTTTATTTGAAAGTGCAGTATGCTCAGTAGAAGTGTGAAATTTAGCCACTTGCGGTATCAGGAATCAGGAAGATAGACACCTTTCTGGTTCCCCTTGGCTGTGAAATGACAATGGATTCTGCAGGTGAAGAACCTGGCCCCATCAAAATCACAGCAAAACCTGCACCAGGGCACAACTTCATGCCACAAACTGAACAGATACTGTCCTCCTATTCATCACAAAGATTTAGGAGATTAATAAACACTATCACTTTTGAAGAGCAAGTCTGGTAATTCAGAGGCCTGATGCACAAGAGACCGTGAAAGTAAATGAAAACAGCAAGACACTCTTTATGTGCAACGGGCCATTTTTCAAGTTTTCATTCCCTTTCGAAAGAGCTTAGAGCAAATTACACTTCTCCTAATTAAAAACTGGTTTTGATTACGGGAGCATAGAAATTGCAACCAAAAACCTTTCTATTCTAGGCAGTTTTGCACTTCAAAAACTTTAAAGCCGCTGGTGTTTTGTTCTTCGTTGCCGTTTGCAGCGGGAAGGCGACAGCAGCGCCTTGGAGTTTGGGTGCTCTTTCGGGGCGGGGGGGAGGCAGCTCTTTGTTCCTTTATTTAAGCCAGCCCGAGTTCCGAGGCGAAGTTCTCCGCAGCACACAACCACCAGGCTCTGCGAGCACGCTGCGGCACAAGCGCGGCCGAGCCCCCCGCTTCGCCCTGCCGGCGCTCCCTCGCTCCGGAGCATCCGGGAGCTCGCCAGCAGCCGGCCGGAGCCCGCCGGGCGGCCGGGGGGATGGCAGCGGGGGGAGCGGCAGGCACGACCCGCCTTCTCCAGCAGAGCAGCTCCCACCGCCGGCCCAACACAGCCAGGGGGCTGCGGGAGCGGGCGCGCAGCCGGCCCTCCAAGCCGAGGCGGCCGCGGTCCCCGCGCTGCAGGGGCTAACAAAAAAAAACCCAAAACAAAACCCTAACAAACCCACTCCCCCCCCAACCAAACAAAAACAAAAAGGAAACCACCACAGGGATCCCCGGGGTCGGGAGAAGCGGAGCCGTGAGGCTCGCTCCCTGTCAGCCATTTTAGAAGCGTGAGCCGATGGGGCGGCGGGGCGCACCGCTGCGCAGCCTTCCCCCGGCCGGCCCGCGGGTCCTCGCCGCGGGCAAGGGGCGCACAAAGCACGGCATCGCCCCCGCCGCGCTCCCCTCCCCGGCCGGCCCCGCCGAGCGCACCGGAGCACAGCGGAGCGCCCGGCGCCTCCGGGCCGGCCCCGGAGGGTCGCTCCCCCCGCCGCCCTCACCTTGGCGTCCGGCGGTAGGATCAGCACCTGGCTGTTCTCCTCCTCCTTCTTGGCCGCCTCCTTCTGCGCCAACGCGGAGTTGAACGACACCTTCACCATGGCCGGTCCTCAGCGCCCCGCACGCAGGAGAAAGAGGACGAGAAGCAGCCCGGACCGGCGGAGCTTCGCGGGCTGCTTCCTACCTTGCCACCCCCCCGCTGCTGCCTCGCCGCGACTGCCGCCCCCGTCCCCTTGTCAGGCGGCCGAGGAGGTGGAGGAGAGGAGGAGGAGGCGGAGGAGGCGGTGCCTGACAGGGCGGGTGGAAAGAGGGGAGGTGGTGGCAGCCGGGCCTCGCCCTCCGCCCACCGCCTGGCCCGGCTCGGACGGGCGGGGGGCTCCGCTCGGGCGGGTCCCGGCTCCGGGCTCGGTGGCTGAGGGGCCGCCGCTCAGTCGGTGCTTGGCCGTGCCCCGGCCGGCATCGCACTGACCTCGGGGCAGAGACCCTCGGGGCCCCTGCCCCCCAGCCCCGGGCTTGGCTTCTGTGCACGGAGGAGCCCCGGGCTGACGCGCTGCTGGCGCTGCGCTTCCTGGGGGCACGGCTTGGCACACGCGGGTCGGCTCACCCGGTGCAGCGCCAGCGTTTCCCTGGGTGCCATTTTAATCTGGGGCTTTTTGCTGAAAGAAAAACGCTTGGGTCTTATGCTGGTGAAGAAAAAACCCAAAATGCTGTATAGGCATCATGATGAAACCCCCCAGTTGTTAAACCCTTGGGGAAGGATGCGAGGAGCACTGGGGAGGTGGAGGTGCGACCTTCCCCCTTCCTCTCCGGTGCAGTGGGGTAAGACCTCAGTGAACTCAGCACACCATCCGAGTAGGGTGCTCTCCAGTAAAACTGTGTGATGCACATACTCAAATTTACATTGTGGATATGGTTGTAGTCTGCTCCAAGAAGTTAATTTTGGTGACTCATCTGGGTAGAGTTGATTTCCTGGCAAGAGCTTGGCAGAGTAGCGCTTCTGTCAATCTCTGTGAGACACCAGGCAAGCAAAATGCAGTCCTGGAATTCAGCGGGTGCTCTGCTGCTGACTTAGTCAAAATCTGGTCTTTCTCCCTGGAGAATTAGATGGCACCAGGACTTATGTCCTTGTGCTATGTACCACATCATCAGCATCCTTTAAAATTGTTAACCTAAAATGACTAACAGAAAAGCTAACTTAACCTGCTTCATACTATCATCCTAAAGTATTTAGAGACCTATGGATAACATAAGGATTTTTTTTAATGAAGATGTAGAATTCACGAAGCCAATCATAATAATTTTACATGATCTCAAGATAAAACAGCTTGATGGCACAGCTTGCACCCAAGACTGTAAATTGCCCAGATATTCCAAGAATTAGATCTAACGGCCTTAAAATTCAACAGAGGTTGAGTGAACTATTTGCAGATATTTCACTTAAGTAGAAAATGTCATGGACTCTAAGGAAGACAAAATACAGAGATTTCCCTAGGCACTTTCTGACCATATTTGGTATGACCCTGGAGGTTTTACTTTAGTAGGAACTTTCATTAAAAGAATTTGAGCATTCTACATGAAAACGATAAAGTACTTTAATAAAGCTATCATAAGCTACAGTTTCCCAGGATACTACTACAGATTTTTAATTTTTTTTTTTTATTAGTGGGACTTTATTGTCTCACTCCCAGGTTGAGAAAAGCACCAGGTGACACCTCTGCTCCCATTTCAAAGGGAATCTGTGCAGGCGCACTGTGTATTCAGGACAATATTTAGCATGCAAAGGCTGTAGTTCAGAGTTTTGCTTTGCTTTGTTCTCCTTAATGACATCTTCAGATATTCCTCACAGGGAGATGGGTATGCAAAAGACAGTCAAGGCTAAGGCATGGCATCTTATTATCTATGTCAAAGTACATCTAACTCTTTCCCCAGGCAGCATACTCTCTTATCTTTCCAGATCAAATAAACTCTGTCTGCTTCTTGAATCATGTTTACAAACCATGGCGGCTGACTGCAGCTGGATTAGAGCAGCACCTTATGTGTTGCCAATTCTGACCTTTTTATTAGTGAGAATTGAGGATATTAGCATTATTTCTATTAGAGACCAAAGTAAGGATAAAGCATGAGGAGAACCTCCCAACTTACTTCCAGACTGTGCTTTGCTTCTGTGTGCTTTCAGGCTGTGGTTTTGCAGTCAGCTAAGCTGATAGGATGGCTCCACTTCTCCAAAACAAAATCCTGCCTCATCTCTCTCTCTCTCGTCCTTCATCTTACCCCTCATGTCACTCTTCATACTCTCCTCCTTCCACCAGCAATTCCACCCAGTGCCTATGCTAGATGGATGATCCATGCATATCTAAGTTTTTCTGCATTAGTTTTCTGCATTAGTTTTCTGCTGAGTTGGTGAGTTATCCCAGTTCAGAGAGATAGAAGGACCAGCACCAGCGTGAACAGTGGGCCTGTGAGACTAAGAACAAGGAGGAAAGGGGAAATGGGGAGGAAAGTCTCCCCACTTCTGCATAGATGCAAGTAGTAAACCAGCCCATCACATCTCTCAAAACCACAGTGTTGTGTTTTCTCAGACAAGTAGGTTTATATCCAGATGACTTTCTCATTCTCTCTCATGTTTCTGCCCCTTTTCTTTCACATACAAGGCTTCATTTCCTTCAGTCCCCTGCCTCATTCACATTTTGGATATTGGGACCCCTCCCAGGAACAGATGACCTACACTGTTTAGATCTGTCTGTGTCCTTGGGCACATGTTTTCCATCGTTTCAGCTGACACTAAAAAGGGGGCAACTCATTGATTCCTTGTTTACTCTGAGTGGAAAATGGCTATTACATCCATCAGGACTGGAAGCTGCTTTCTCTTTGTGATGTCCCTCATAAAATGCCACAATGCTTCAAGCGGTGCCTCTGCTTACCCATCTACAGTTCAAAATCAGCCTACTTGCTCTTACACCAGGGTTATCCATTTCTAATGCTTGTACTAGACATCTGTAGATTCAAACATGTAAAACTGGGTGGGGGGGAGGGGGTGTTTAATATTGATGTTGTCTGCCAACAAAGGACACTATTTTGAGGTGAAGAGAATGTAGTTGTTTAATTTAAAGTTTCTTTTCTAAAGCTCTTAAATGCAACTGAAAGTGGAAAGTTCCATATCATGTCATGGTGTTTTTTTAATTGTTTCTACTAGTCCTTGTTTCTTGTTAACTGCATGACATTGTGATATGGTGTGTCTTACTTTTCCCTCAACCACTCTTCCCAATTTTATGTCTCTCTCTCTATATATATATCCATTTACCTATCTCTGTCTAACTATGCATATCATTCTCATTTCTTGGGGGAGGGAGGAGACAAGCAGAAATTTGCTCTGTGACAGACATTTATTCATCTTGCTTTCTCAGCCACAAGCTCAAATCCATTTACACTGTTTCAAGGCTTTTCACACTGTGGCTGGCTCTTCCTCTCTGCCTTATTCTCCCTTCTACCTCCCCATCTTCTCTGCACAGCCCCCTCAGCTTCATCTGAGAGAAGTCTCATCTATCAGGTACTTACATGAATGGTCCACAAAAAACGTGCTGTCACAGTGTCCCTTTTGTGCAATCCCTGAATTAATTCACGAGGACTTGTACTTAATCCTAGATACATTAGAACACAGGTAAGACTGCTAGTTTTATTTGTATAATTCCAGTGACAAAATGGTAATGCCATTTTTATCAGCAAAATGAATTTTTTTTCCCCATTTGTTAATGTGTTATCTGGGAATTCTTTTCCAGATTGTTTGTTTTTGTTAGATGGGGAATATGGCCATGGCAGCATTTTTAGCTTTGTCATGAGGTAAATCTGCTACCACCCGCAAGTCTACCTTTTCTTTAACAACTCAAAACAAAAAGAACAACCTAAATTCCTGAAGGCTAAAGCAGAAAGGAAAAGATGGCACTTACTATTTTAAACAGAATAGGATAAGAAAGAGAACATACCAAAAGCCATATGAGTGAGTCTGTTTATCAGCCTCTATATTCTTCTAAATATGCCAGAGCCCGCTGAAGTTGGCAAACCAAATGGTGCATAAATCTTTGCCATTCTTTAGCTTGCAGATGACTGGGATTGCAGACTGTTGGTGTTTTCACAGAATCTTGGACCCGGCATTTACAGGCAAATCTCCAATTTTTATTAATCTCTAGGCAATACTGTAATCTGAATCTTAGAAATAACATAATTTTCACAACCTATCTAAAATGTAGCCACCACAACAAAGCATGAAATAAGCCTGACAAATCTATTTCAACTTGGCTTGTGCCTCCCGGCACCTCACTCATCCCTGCTGTGAATAAAGCCCTTTAGAGTGAGTAAGCTGTACCACATAATGAATTATGCCATAATCCAGCAAGCTGCTTTGCATGGCCGGCTTCTGCACCCACGTGGAACCCTGGGGTCCACCAAGAGGCAGCAGCTTGCCTGACTGGGTCTGCAGTTTGTCTGGTGGGAAATTGCCACATGCAATATGCAGAAATGTACCTGTGTGTACAGTACCCAGTTGCATGCTCTCAATTTCAAAGAATTGTTTGCAACATGAACCAGAACCTCCCTTGTTTGAAGGCAGTGGAAGGACTCTCATGCTCTTCCCTTTAAGCTGATCCTGTCAGTCTTAACTGGGTGTTGTCTATTAAATGCCCGACTGCAGACAAGAAACCTTTATATGAATTTATCAACACTTTATTTGCTCATTAAGCATCATGATTTGGCCAATACTGAAGAAGACTCAAATTAAAGACCACTGCTGCCCTAGGGACTTCATAATCTAAATCAGATACAGAAAGAAAAAATTCTCAGGGGAGCTAAGGACATGGAATAACTTTGAAGGCTTCACTCTCTTTTCCCTTAAGCTCTTTTCCTTCTCTCATTTCCGTTCACAGAAATAAAAATTGTGTGCAAGCCCTTGTCCTCTAATATTCTAGCAGCTGCTTCTTTCTCCTTACCAGCCCAGCAAATGCTATTTTCCCCTTTTTAACACATTGAATACATGCTGCAAATATCCTTCATCTTTTAGGTTTTCTTGAGCAGATACTATTGCTCCTTTTCTCTTTGTCCATTAGCACCCAAGACTTCCAGAACTGTTGGCACATCACTAATTTACCCCAGGACACCAGCTTTAGGAAATTAAAGACAAATCCAGCTTGCTCCATTACAGTATATCCTAGAAGACAATGTCATAGTCTCAAATTTCTGTTTAGGCCTCAGGGATTTTTTGTACCTGTCTTTTTGTCTCCTTTTCTGCTGCATCAAACGCAAACTTCCTCACTTGGCCTTCCAGGCCTTCCCTGGCTGGCACAGGGCCCTATCCATATTGGCTGTTAGACCTTGTGGCAAGTCCTACACATCATTACTGGTGCAAACCTTTCTTTTCTTTGACCTTGGCTCACCCATACGAGGAAGGAGCTGTCCTGTCCATCAAAACCCATACCACTGCTAAAACTGTGTGTTCATAGCCCAGCAGAAGAGCCACATCTGTGGCAGCTGGGTCACCACAGATTTGTGAAATTGCCCTTGTCTCATACTTCCCAGTCAGACCACCAGGGTCTCACAGATGTGCATTTAATGCTATATAGCACTGCTCTCCCTTGGGACAGACAGTAGCTTTACAGGAGAGAAGATGAAGCTACATCCAAAGCACCGAGTCTCCTGGGTGGACTCACACACTGTGAGACCCTACTGCTTCTGTTCCTCTGCAGTCCCAGGGCTCAGGATACAGCCTCCTGTGCACTGATGTGCAGGTAAAATGACAGCCCTGCTGAGGTGAAGTGATAGGCTGCTCACCTGACTAGGCTGATCCTATCATTGTTCTGCACTCTTGCTTTCATCCCTTTCTCCCCATTTGCTGGATATCACTATGTTCCCCTGGCTTATCTGAACCTGTGCTTGTCTTTTCATAGACCCTGTGGAAGTGTGAGCATGCACGCAGTGCTTTTTGACACCAGGTAACTCACCCTGGGCACTCCTGCAGTACAAACCATTCTTACAGCATCCTTGCTATTCATGTGAAGTAAGCAGGGGGGCGGAATGTCAGTGGTGTGCAGTTGGAACAAAACCCTCGTTTACCAAATTTGTCAACATTTCTATTAGTCAAGGTCTTTTTTAAATTGGTTTTGGGTTTTTGTTGTTGTTCTTTTGGTTTGGTTTGGGTTTTTTTGTAAAGCTCCCTACAGCTTTTGTTGGCCTTGATGATTTTCAAATCTCTTCTGTGTTTACCAGCATTCCACAAAGAAGGGAAAGACTGACCTTTCCAGCCTGATGATGTAAGATTAATTCTACCTTGCAGCTGGTGGTTTTTAGGATAAACTTCTGCAAAGCTGCGTGAGTTGCACACTGCAAAACATGAAAGTCTCTGTCCTGTTTAAACAGGTTTCGATGTGGTTGGCTCTTGATGCTGCTCAGAGAACAGTAAACCATGGCTTGTGTCAGAGGGTTAATTTCTCTGCTGGTTGCTCTGCCACACCTCAGACAAACCTTCCCAAACAGGAGGAGTCCTAGGCTGCACCCAGATGTGCCTGCTTAAAATATCACCTGGTGATTGTCAGGAGAAGTTTCATGTTACACCAAATTTTGGACAACTGCATCTGTCTGCTACAGTGACAGCCCTGTTGTATCCTATGAGTTAAGCCCTGGTGTGATCAGAGGTAAACTGGATCCAAGAGAAAAATGCAGGGTTTTTATTACTGCCCTTGCTTGGTGGATGAGCTCTCACTGTATCAGCTCTGAGCCACTCACTGCTCAGCTGCACCATCCTTGGAGCTGCCTCCAGGGAAGCAGCCAGAGCTGCTGGTGGGGGAAGAAGGGGAAGGAGCAGTGGAAGGGCTCCTGGCAGGCAGCAGCCACAGTCACTTCACTTTGGATGTAAAACGAAACCTCATTGTTATTGCAACTGACATTGTCAGTCTGGCAGCGAAGATGCTGGGGGCGGGTGTGTGTGGGTGTGTGTGTGCACAAAAATGATGCTGAGATCTCTGTGTACAGCAGTTTGGGGGGTTTGTTTTTGTTTTCGTTTTTCCTGGCAAGACAGAAGGAGCAGCAACATGAATGATGAGAGCCTGCAGGAGAATACTGTTAACAAAGGATGGGATCCACCAGTTGTCCCATGGCAGTAATCAGAGGTGTCTTTACTTTTGCAGTTGAGATAAGTTTTTTAGATGCTTGGACATTACCTTTCTACTCAGTTTACAAACTTGTAAAATACCCCACCCCATTTTATATATCTTTTAAAAGCAACTGTAAGTTCAATAAGGTCACTTGGCTTAATAAGACCAAGGAAAGATTTCCCCAGGAATGCTCAGCGTGAGGGAGGTTTCCTTTATGATATTGTAATTCTGGTAAAGCAGAGCAATAAGCATACACCCCCAGACTATGACTCGTTCACATCTTACAGCCCAGACTTTTCAGTACTGCTCAAAACTTCAAGAAGAGAGAAAAAAAAATGAGAGGAAGGGAAGGGAAGGGAAGGGAAGGGAAGGGAAGGGAAGGGAAGGGAAGGGAAGGGAAGGGAAGGGAAGGGAAGGGAAGGGAAGGGAAGGGAAGGGAAGGGAAGGGAAGGGAAGGGAAGGGAAGGGAATGGAAGGGAAGGGAAGGGAAGGGAAGGGAAGGGAAGGGAAGGGAAGGGAAGGGAAGGGAAGGGAAGGGAAGGGAAGGGAGGGAAGGGAAGGGAAGGGAAGGGAAGGGAAGGGAAGGGAAGGGAAGGGAAGGGAAGGGAAGGGAAGGGAAGGGAAGTGAAGGGAAGGGAAGGGAAGAGAAGAGAAGAGAAGAGAAGAGAAGAGAAGAGAAGAGAAGAGAAGAGAAGAGAAGAGAAGAGAAGAGAAGAGAAGAGAAGAGAAGAGAAGAGAAGAGAAGAGAAGAGAAGAACAATGGGTTATAATAACAGCAGAATTTGGAGTAAGTTGCAGCATACTGCTTGTTAAGTGATGTCCCTGGGCCAAAGAGATATCTGTCAATAATTTAAACCAGTTTTAAAATGTCATTCTGGAAAGTTTCCTAAAGGACCACCTTCTCAAATCCTGAATGGATTTGAGAAAATATATTTACTCCCCAGAAAGCCTCAATGTTTGCCTTATTATAGAGACAAAAAATTAAATAACATGCAATCTGTGTCCAACACTTTTCTCTTCAGGATTATTTAAAGCTATAGAGCTAGCAAATCAAGTTTCCTTTATATTTTTGAGGCTGATTAGCGGGGTAATGATATGATTACAAGGATGAGAACTGAAAGAAATGAAAGAGATATTTCTTAGTTTCTCCAGAAAATCTCCTCTATCTGCCATAACACAGCACTGATCACACCAGCACAGGGTAGAACAAGCTATGGTGAGGTGACTACCTACCTGTGCAGGGTGGCTCAGACTCTGCACTGGGAATATAAATTGTGCAGGAAAAATAAAGGTAATAGTAATTTGTACTGAAAGATCAAGACTCAAGGAGAAAACTGTAGTCTCAATCTAAGAATTCTCAACTATCTCCTCTGGGGAGTCTTAGACACCAAAAAAAAAAAAAAAAAAAAAAATCTGTGTTCCTGTCTCTGACTTTGTTCTGTAGTTACTGAAGTCAAGAGCAATATTCCCATTGACTGAAGATGTGCAATTATGAGTCTTGACTGCCTTAGAGGTAAATAATCCATCTTTGCTCTACTAAAAAAGGAGTTTACAATCCCCTTTCAAGATTAATAAAATGTATATACTAAGAAACATCTGGCCATTTCTGGAAGCAACAGTGAAGAATACTTTTTTTTGCAGAAATTGCATCACTCAAATGATTGACAAGAAGACATTATCAGTCAAAGTTTTTACATAAAAATATGTAAAATATGTAAAAAAATATGTACCTTGCCAGCAAACCCATTAGTTTTCCTTCAGTCTTCAATAATGCATAGCACAAGAATCAGATTCCTAAATAATACTGCCCCTTCTGAATACAAAGCATTTAAAAATAGGTTAAAAGTAGTATATTTTATGATCAATACATTCTTTACATAGATTATTAATGGAAACATAATATTTAACCAGTCATAGTGGTGAAATGTGAGACTACTTGTATATTGGTGAATATCCCTACCATCATGCAGCTTGTCACAGAAGCCACAACAATCCAATATGAAAACCATGGGTCATTTCCATTGCCTTTTCCCCAGTAAGATTGCCATGTACTTTCAATAAAGAATTGCCTGAGTAAAGACAATAGATGCAGGTCCCATATTTGAAAAACAAGAACAAACACAACTAAATATGAGCCAGGAATGACAGAAGAGCCAAAAATAAATATCCAGAGAAAAAAGAGCAAGAGGAATAGACAGTTTAATGAGACTGGGAGTGTGGAAATGAAGACAATTTTCATGCTAATTTTAAAGCCAAATTAAGAAGAAGGTGGTAAGTATTTTATAAAAAAATTGTGTAGGCATGTTTTGGTATATCATTCTTTTCTCAGTATGTACGGGGGCTATCAGCTTGTTTTAGTTTAGGACACCCAAAGAGATGTCTTTCAGTGTGAAAACGTCTTTGAATAAATCACATTATCATATTTGCTAGACTGTGTTTTCTCCTCTGTTCTGTACAAGTCACAGGCTGAGTTTGTGAGTGCTACACTCAGGTCAGTCAGGTACCTGTGTCTTCTCTAAAGCAACAACTTCTGAATACAGTTTCCACTTTATTTCTCAAGTTTCAGGTTGTGTTCTTGGCACAAGTGGGCAGAACTCTCTTGATTTTAGTAAATATTTAATAATGAAGGAGGAACAAAAAATTAAGAGGATTGAAGACCTTTTCCTTATGTTTATCAGAACCACAGTCCCAGGCACTTTTCTAAATGTATAGTGAACCAAAAATCCATTAACACCTTCCTAGATAACAGTGCCCATCCACCCTCTTTGTTTGTTCTGTCAACACAGCTGGGACACATCCACACATTGAATAATTTCTCTCTCAGACAGAAATACAACCTTATAATAGTAGTGGGGGAATGAGTGTGAACCCAGCCATGGAACTAGGGAGGGAAGGGAGTGGGGGGAGCCTGAATTGTAAGGAAAAAAACAACATCAAGTCCTTTGCACAGATACAAAGGGCATAAAGTCTTTAGCATAAGGAAACCGGCATTAACTAAACTAAGAGTGTGACAAATGAGAGGAAGACAAAATCCTTGCACTGAGTAGGAGGGTTGGTGGCAAGGGAAAATTATATGGGTGGAGAGCATTTGGCATGTGAAAAGAATTGAGATCCTAGAAGAAAAATTGGGGTACACTGGTGTGCGTGTCTCAAGGTGGGAGGGTTTACAGTATATTTTCAGTGGGGAGCAGGTGAAGAGGGACACTGAGCCACCAGCAGATTAGTAAAATACTGACCACATGGTGTCTTAGGTATGAAACAGGGGTTTGAGGGAACCCTGAAACAGGAGGTGTCACACAGGGGGGTGTTTTGTATACAGTATGAAAGGTGACTTTAAAAAGAAAAAATCTTAAGATTCTGAGTGAGGCAAGACAAATGAGGATTCCAGTTAAGCTGGGTGCTCAGGAATCAGTTCCTCTGGAGTCCCTTTGCATAATCCCCCACATTGCCTTAAGGAGACTGGAGACAGGAACCTGCTGTCCTCAAAGGACTCTTCAGCCACTGGGGTGGAAAGAGTTGCCTGGCAGGCTCTCATGTGGGAATGTTAACCCTTGACACATCTACAGCCACCACAGATACTTGCCTCCTGGCTGTCCATCTCCTCCAGGGAGCCATGTGTCACTTTGGAGAAGGGTGACTGAGGATATGCTCTGCTAGGGCAGCACACCCTCATGGGCTGGACAGCAATTTTTTAATGAGTGATGGCAAGTTGTGTTCAGTCTGTCCAGCACTTTGGGAGTGCCTTCATGCAACAACAGAATGAACAGATGCTGAAGAGACAGTTTACAGAGAGCAATTTCTCATTTCTCCACAAAACTGTAGCCGTGCACATATGGCCTGTCCACCCATACCCCATTTATGTCCCATTTTTCTCTCTCTGGAAACATAGCGGCATTAGTATCTTTCCAAGATTCTTTTGCATTATTGTCACATAATGGTTTGTATATTTTTCTGATCTGACACTTTCAGTTTGGGTATATACTTGCATTCTTACTAAAACACATCCAGAACTGCACAGCTTCAGACAGCTTTCTCTCAGCCCAAGAGCTGCTACCAAACAGCAGCACAGGATCCTTTTTTTAACACTGTGGTTATAACTGACTTCATCTGACAGGTTCATATCTGCCTTGGGAAGCACCAGCACTGGAGCAAGACTGCTCTCAGTATCATCTCAAGCTGTCTGTCTTGTGTTTGGGGACAGGCACAGGAAAGGCAGATCTGGCTGGGAACTTCTACTGCCAGTATGTGCTACAGACAGAGACTGGCCATTTTGGGATGAAGCAGCAGAAATCCTTAGGAGTGCTAAGCTTGAGTGGCCTCTTACTGTGTGGGTATAGCACTTTCACAGACCTAGGGCACAAAAGTCCTCTGTAGGAGCCCCCTTGAAGAGACACACTGTAGTCCCAAAAATTAATGAGAAGTCAAGGAAATAGGTTTTTGTTCTCCATCCCTGCAGATTTTGCTGCTCTGAGTATAATTTCATACTCAGGCAGGGAGAGTAGGATTACACAAAATATGATTAACCATTAGAAATGGAGAAGAGCAGTTAAGATCAATCAGTGCATCCATTTTTAGCAACCTGAAACAATGGACACAGGACACCGTAGAGCTGTGTGCTGTACAGACACAGGACACAAGGTCTCCACCTCTCAGGACCAAGCAGTTAAATTTAAAATCAAAGACAATGAGCCAAAACAGACAAATCAAAAAAGGACAGCAACTCAGGTATCCTGACAGACATGCATGGCCGTTCCTCACTGTTGTCAGCTCTTCTCCAAAAAGGGTAGTTCTGAGGAGTGTAATGAAGTACTTGAGGGACAGTGTATAATGACAAGCTTACTGATGTTTATGGAGAAAGCCTTCCTGTGAGAGAGATGTGGGGGGCAGGAAGCTTGGAGATCTCTGTCTCTGCATTAGCAGATTCAGCACATACGTTTGACATGGCTGTGTAGAGCACTTGAACAGACTTTTTGTTGGCCTTATCTGCCCAAATGATCAAAAAAGTCATTGGACAGAGAGAAGAGAGAGAAAGGGAAAGAAGAAAAGCCACATCTACTGTGTAATTAGAGCCACGCCATAGGCTGGGTGGAAATGTGCCAGCATTTCAAGCACATGCTACTCCCCACTTTCATGCAATCTTGTTTCCTGAATCTCTGCCTGAGATCAAGACTGGATGGGAAGAGAGAAATGGACTTTTGCAGAAATGCAATGCTTTTCCTGTCTCGTGACCAGGCACATATGTAGCTCTGAATCTGAGTGTCAGTCAACAAAGTAGGATGTCTCACTAGGATGTGTCAGTAAATTCCCTGCTGGAACTGCTGTTGTTCAATCCACTTCAAGTTTGGCATGGTGCCCCTTGACCTGATGCTGAGCACCTCTGTGGTAAATGAAGCATTTTGCATTTCCAACTTGGAACATGGCAGACAATAAACAGGTTTTCTACTTAGAAAAAGACTGACCTCGTTCAGGAAGGAAGGACATTCTGAGCAGTCATTTTGCAGTATCTCCAGGCAAAGAAGGAACCCGTTTTTGTCCCTTAGCACTTTTTCCTTCAGAGCTATAAGCCAGCCTTGGGCCATGGCAGTTCCCTTTAGTCTCCAGCTGTTAAGTTTGGATAGACTTTTCCCTCCCAGTTTTCTGGGATGCCACAATTGGCAATCACAAATTTATTGCCCACTTACAAGGAAAAAGGCAAAGACTGGTCATGGAGGTGAGATGCTTGTGAGCCAGAGGTGATATGTTAAAGTAGAAAATACATCTATAAAGCAAATACAGACTATGCAGACTTTTTGACTGTCCCAGATAGATCACCTTGAAGCAATTTCCTGAGGTAAATTAGCTTCCCTTGAAACATCCCAGAAAAAATGCCAGTCTGCTGCAGGGAAACTGAAATATTTCTCATAAAGGAAGATTAATAATGAAAATACAATCTGAAAAAAAGAAGTCATCTATAGGTGAGTGTCAGGTACGGTGAAAATGTGGCTGTAGAGAGAGGTTACAGATGAACTGATCATAGGAAGGAAATTTGTTGGTTTCTCACATCTAATATCACAAGGTGCTTTCTAAAAAGGAAAGTTGAAATTGCACAGAGTATTATTTTGCAACTGTAATATAAATATGTAATATCTTAGTGATTCTGTAGCAGCAATCAAACAGAAATGAGGGAAAGAATGATGCTGGAGTAAGACCATAACCCTGAATAAAAAAAGAAAAATACCCTAGTCCCATACTTGCCAGAAAATTCCTTTATCTAGACCCCAGTGCTAATGGAAGTTTTTCACTCTACATACTCACAGCCACTCATAAGAGGCATGAGCAGGGTTTTGGAGTGTGTCCCTCCTCTGTCCTTCCCCATCCCTGTCCTCACTGCTGTTGTGATCCTGTGCCTGTTCAGATGGAGACAAAGTGGAGCACACTGTAGAGCCTTCTTGTCCAATACACCTGAATTTCCTTCCAATGAAAAACAGGATGCAGGAAGGGGGGAAAATTGTACATCTGAACCTTATCCTCATATGCAGTTACAATGTGGCCAGGACACATTTTGGGAACTGATGTCTCTGGTCCCACAGTTTTAGACACACCCAGAAGGTACAAGTTGCCTGATACCAGATTTCAAAAATTAGGGATTAAACTGTGTTTCTTACTGCCTTCCACCGTAAAACAGGAATAATGTTTTACAGCAAAGCAAGGAATGCTGAAAAAGTCAGCTTTTTTTCATAATCAGACAAGTGCACCAAGAGAATAATTATTTGTCTGTTAGCACTTGATTTGCATGTGGCTTCAAAATTATCCATGAAAAATGGTGTTAATATATATATTCTGACTGTCTGGGTGTGAAATGGCTGCTGTTACAATTAAAAAGGCTAAGGAAGCCTATGGAAAATTGATAGGAAAATGTCTGTCTGAGATGTTAGTTAATTAAAGCATGTAATTTATTAAACCAACAAAACACAGTGAACTGATGCAAGACCATCTGTCTAGGGTAATCCTAAGTATATAGTCACAGATTTACATCATTTGAGTAATAACCATAGTTGAGCAAATATTTTGAAAGAAAGATGAACCCATCAAGCATAAGTTTTGTGTGTGAGCCCAATGAGGACCATAGTCCTCAGTCAGAACTGGGCCTCTAGGCTTTGACAATATGAAAAAAGCAACAAGGAAAGGAAGTGGAAAATAATTGAAGACTAAACAGCAAGTTTTAACATGTTTAAAATTGTTGATTAATACATCCTTGACTAATAAAAAGCATATTTTGACTTCTTACTCAAATTTTGCCCCATTTAAACAGTATTTTGTTATTTTGAGTCTTCCTTCACAGATTTTTATCAGAAGCAGAAAGAACAGCAATCAAAAGATACACTAGAATGTTTTCCTTTGAGAAAAAAGAAAAAAAAAGAATAGAAGAAAAGCATATTCCTCCTATGACAGTGTTTGAATTTTAATGCAAAATGCATTCTGAGATAATCCTCACTTACAGAGGCTTGTTCTCGCACTGAAGGATGACAGGCTTTTAAATCTGCCAAAGATGAGTTCAGAACTTTCTTTCTGGCTCTGCATTGCTTCTGCAGTACTTGCTGACACGACTGCTGCTTAGGGGAGCATAAGGAGTCTACCTTCATTTAAGGGTGAGCTGTAGAAATGGGAAATGCTGACAGCTGGGCCTCAAAGGTGAAGAAGGAACTGACATTAAAATCATCTTTCAAAGAACAAAATGGATAACCAAGGGTAGCAAATGGTCAGGCTTTAAAAGAGATTCTTTCTGTACTCACTAATTCACATTAGCTATATCCATTTTATCATTGAAAGATGTTAGCTATGCTTGTGCTAGCAAATTAAATATGCTTATGATCCCGCTGAGGGCCACTGTGACTGCCCAATTTGTTAAACTCTCTTATCTCCCCAAACAGGGTGGTTGCATCCAAACTGCACATTGCAAATGGTCCGTGACTGATTACCACACAGCATCCAGGGGCTGTCTGGGGAAGGGCTGCACACCCTAGCCCAGGTGTCAGGAAAGCCTTCTGACAGCAGCTCTTGCTGGGGTCCTTTTTCCAGCCTAATAGTCTGGATGCTCAAATTCTAGTTCCAAGGGACATTTACTACCTCCTTCACCAGGATAGGGAGAGCAGTGTGTTTGCCTACTAACATGAATAAATGTGCTGAAGTCATCAGAATAACTCATACTGATGAAGGCATAGATCTAGTTTGTTGTACGATTGATGTAAAACTACAATATGATTAGGAATTATTACAACATCAGTCTCTGCACAGTCATATGCATTTATTCTGTGAAGCCACAGACCTCTGAAGGTCTGGTGGCTATTTATATGCCTAGAGCTACTTGCATACTTCAGGGTTTGAACACTGTGGTCGAGACACAGACAGACAGTGAAACCCACTGGGAACACGCTTTACAACATTCAGTTTATTTCTTTTGGCAACTGAAATCTATATTGTACTTCTGTTAGTACTTCACTATGTCCTGATTCAGAAAATTGGTATTGTGAATGATTTGGTTTGGGGAAGGTAAGGCACTCACCACAAGACAGGAGATGTATGAATTGTTGAAAGTAGCTAGAACTCTACCAGAATTTCAAAGCTAGCACAGTTTTATTGTGTTTTTCTCCAACGGAGCCTTTAGATTCACCTATATGGAATAATATGTGGATAATATATTTTATAGTTTCAGCAAAGGATATATCAAACATGCAGTGACTTGCTAATACCTAACAATGTCAGATTAAGGATGAGATGTACAAGGCCATGGGAAGTAAAATATTCCTTGTTCAAATTTAATGGCTAAGCTTCATGAACATTCTCTTAAAATTAAGCCTTCTATGCATAGTTATCAAGCCCCACTTCCTGGTCACACAGGATCTCATTCTAGATTACAGGCCTGCAGCAAAAGAAGAAAAGCAACAGAGCAGGAAAGAGTGGAAGACAAAATTAGTATTTATTTTTTACTCACCTAAGTAATCAAGTATTTCCATATGCCACACAGCAATTGAAACTCGGTTTCCAACTCATTTTCATCTATGGTGGATCTTCCACCATCTGATAATGGTGCGACCTCTGATTAACTCTTTATGAGGCTGGGATAAATAACATCGCTCTCCTGTGTAGATTCCTTCTACCTAACATGGCTTGGGTTGATGGTATACATTTTCTTCCATAAAAGGCAGTAGGCTTTCCCTCTGCTATATTCAACTGTCTGTTTTCCTGAAATATATAGGGATCCAGTATGTTAGAAACTGCTGTCTCTGAACAAAACTGGGCTCAGAGTGGCCAGGAGTTGTTTGCAAAGGGAGGACAGACAGACATGCAAGAGCACACATATGCTCATAGCAAGACTGCATCATTGTAATTTCCATAGAAGCTAAAAATAAATAAACACAGAAGTCTGATTTTGCTGCACAGTCTTCCTTAATTGTCAAAGTTCAGCTGGGCTAGAAACTGAGTTAACCACATTTTAATGCTAAGCATATCTGAAGACTCATGCTGCAAGCCTAAGGCAAGTGTATTCTCAGAAAGCAGGCTCCACACCAGGTACTGAATGCAGCCACAACAAATCATCTTCCTTTGCACATCTAGATCCTGAAACAGGGTGTAAAAGACCTTGCACACTGCGGCAGAAGTGTGGGAAGAAGAAAATAAAACCACCCTCACAAATGAAAATATGGAAGCTCTGCTGCACCACTGGTGACTCAGACCTGCTTCTTTCACCCCTGCCAAGAAATTCAGGACACCTCCTCTTCAGAAATCCCTGGCCATGTTACTGAAATACCTGCACTTCCCAAATTCTGTAAGAAAGCGCATACATCCTCTTTCCAGATCTTGGCAGCATAAATCAAATGATTCTGTGAGGAATAATCTGGGGTCTAGGGCTCCTGTGGATCCATTACATAGTCCACAATAGCTCAGCAACAGATGCTGTTGGTAGGAACTAGGTGTATGTACTGCACAGAGGAATATTCACTGAAGCAAATCGACTTCGCTGTGAAGGATGTTGGAAAGCTCGTGTGTGGGAGGAGAGGAAAGGTTCCTGCATCTCCAGCACAGCTTCCACAAAATCCCAGTGTGTCCTTCAGCTGCTCTGAGTGGATCCTATTGCCTGAGTGTCTGGGGTTCAGGGACAGAGTTAGTTTTTCTCTCCAAAGAATGTGGATGACTTTGTAGATTATAATTACTCAAACTGTATCCTGCTGCTCCTCAGGGGCGAAGGAGCTCTCCCTTCTGCTTGACTATTGGCCAACTGAAAGGACTTCGGTTTGGGGAACAGGAAAAGGACAGAGCTGTGACCTTTGAAACAGATCTGTGAATCTCTGGGTTTATAAATCCCAGCAGAGAGAGGCTGGCCCTCTTATGACAGCTGCCTGTAAAACCTGTGACCTGGCAGCGAACAAAATGTCAAATCCTTTTAACAAAGGAATCACTAGACTGCTGCTCAAAGAGAGGAAGTTCTCAAGTAGGTATTTTGTCATTTAAGTGACACTCTTCCCTACTGAATGCAGGCTTCATCGCAGCATTTCCTACTATTGTTGCCTAGCATCTGGATTCCTGCTGCTCCCCTGCAGGGGCTGGGGATACTTCTCCAGAAGTTTCAAGCACATAATTAGATTGCTCCCTTAGTAAGCAGAATTTCCTGGAGGGGAAGCACATTGCAGCACTATTCCACAACTTGCCTAAGCTGCCAGCAAGAGCCAAGGAGAAGGCTGGTTCTTGAATCTACAAGGATCTGCAAACTCAGTTGGCCCAGATTGCATAGCAGTAGAAGTCTGGCAGGGCTCTGACATAGGAGTTACATGTATTTAATAATATTTTTTGGATAGCAGAATCCAAGAGCTGGGCTGCAATTTAGCAGGAAACTGGACCGCCCTAACAGCTTGGTGTTGCCAACAGGCTGTGATCCTATTCCCATCTTCCTCCTCACCCTTCTTGTCCCATCAGAGCCTCCTGTTCCTTCCATGGAATTGCTTGGTGTGGAGCTCATCCATACGTGCCAGGTGACCAAGAAAGCTGACTCAGCTCCTAAGCTCAGGAGACCACTCACTTTTTTACTGGCTTTGTTTTCTGATGTGAATAGTGAGACAAAGTGACCCACTCTTAAACTAAGTGCAAGACGAGCGCTGGCATTGGTGCAAGGCAAGCATTAATGGCGTGTGCCTGCGTGGGAGGAAATGCCAGACCAAAAAAGAGGAGCAGCCCCCTTCCAGCAGCAGCAAACTCTTAAATTGCATTCAGCATCACATGAAACCCCACCCTTGGGCCTTGCTCATTGCCAAGTCCTCTTTTTTTTTAATTGCAAAACCCTACAGTGGGTGATACCTAATTTATTTTGGGACTCAGTGTGCATTTCAAACAGATTTATTTTACAGGAGGTATAGATGATGGCAACCCACTGGGCAGGTAACAGGCCAAACTGTACTTTGGAGTATGATTCCACCTCAGCAGAAGCTGCTCTAAATTTGGGCTACTGCTGCCTGATTCCCCTCCCTCCTTACTCACACATTTCTTCTTTTCCTGCATGTTTTGGCCCTGTGTTTTCCATAGCATTGATGCCAGTGGAACCAGAAGATGAACTATGCCCAGGGAGCTGACCTAACTAAAATCTAACCTGTCCTGAGAATTTTTTCCCTTGGAAATCTGTTTTCTGAATTGGACCACGGTACAAGTCCATCTCATTAAAGGAATGAGGTACAAATATTTAGCTGATGGCATAAACAAAGGAAGAAAGATACTCTGCATTTTAACAGCCTGTTAGTATTTTAACATGTGTCCTAAGTGAGTTTGCAAACTTAAGCACTAAGAACAAAAGGGGAAGATCCACAAGGAACTAAAGATGGAGCATTTCATCTCTAGGCAGGTACACAAAGACTTAAGTTCATAAGCTTGATTTAGGCATCTGTCACCCCTTCCAGGAACTGAGGCAGTTAGATAGTGATGCATCCTTTTCCTACAAAAAAAAAAAAACCTCTGAATGAGGGAGAACAGCATCTCTTGAAACCAGACAGAGGGAAAGACAAGGCAGAGAAGAGCTGAGATTCTTCTTCTCATATTTAGACTTCTCTGTGTGTGAGATTGGAGCCTATTTTGATCCCTCCTTCCTTTCATTTGTTTCTAGATTTAGGTAATTAGCTCTGCCCTGGGAAATAAATGTGTCCTGGGAAAAGCGGTCTCCAAGGAAAAATAGGAAACAACTTAAATATCCAGTTGTCGTGGGTTGACACTGGCTGGATGCTGCTCAGTTACTGCCCTCTGCAGCTGGATAAAGGGGAGAAAATTAAACAAAGGGCTCATGAGTTGAGATAAGGACCAGGAGAGCTCACTCATCAAATACCATTAAGGGCAAAACAGGCTTGGCCTAGAGATATATAATAAAATCAGAGCAGGATAATGAGAGGTAAAATGAGCTCTTAAAGAAACACCCTAGCCACCCCAACCCCTCCCTCCTTTCCACTGACTGTGCAGGGAGACAGGGAATGGGGGTTTTGGTCAGTTCATTACCTGTGGTTTTTCTCTCACTGCTCAGGGAGAGGAGTTGTTCCCCTGCTGTATCGTGGGCTCCCTCCCACGGGAGACAGTTCTCTGTGAACTTCTCTGATGTGACTCCATCTCATGAGCCCGAGCTCCCTGTGACCTGCTGCACTGTGAGTCCATCCCACGGGCAAGAATCCCCCTCAAACTGCTGCGGCGTGGGTCACTCTTCCAGGGGGTGCAGTGCTCCAAGGACAGGCTGCTCCAGCATGGAGGCTGGGCCTCTCTCTCCACAGGTCTCCCACAGGTCATAGGCATCCACCTGCTCTGGGTGGGCTCCTCCACAGGCTGCAGGTGGATCTCTGCATCCCCCCATGGATCCTCCATGGGCTGCAGGGGCACAGCTGCCTCACCATGATCTGCACCAGGGGCTGCAGGGGAATCTCGGCTCTGGTGCCTGGAGCACCTCCTGCCCCTCCTCCACTGACCTTGGTGTCTGCAGAGTTGTTCCTCTCACATGTTCTTACTCCGCTCTTCTCTAGTCAAAATTAAAACTGTGCAATCACCTTTGTTTAGATTTCTTCTTAAATATGTTATCACAGAGGCGTTACTGCCATTTCTAATTGGCCCAGCCATGAACAACAGCATGTCCATCTTTGGAGCCATCAGGGATTGGCTCTGCAGGACATGGTTAGAGCTTCTAGCAGCTTCTGTCAGAAGCCACCTCTGTGGCCCCCCAATACCACAAACCAGGCCATGCAAAACCAATACAATGACATTAAATGGACATGGAAAATTCTGAAGTGAAGTCAAAACAACAAAATGGAATGGAAGAGAAAGGAAGACCATCATATTGAGCCAAAACTTCATCAAATGATTTTCAAAGAAACCTCAAGATTTCATTTCCATTCAGAATTTTCGCATTTTCCAATTTCATTTCGTGTCATTATATTACCTTTCCTCTCTTTAAATTTCCATTCATTCCTTGATTTCTCATTTCCTTTCATGAAATGAAATCTCGAGGTTTCATTGGAAATCATGTCATGAAGTTTTCACTCATTTCGATGCACTTCCTGCCTTTCCATTCCTTTTCACTGATTTCACTTCATTTCAGGGTTTTCAGTTTTTTTCAGTTTCGTTTCATGTCATTGTATTTCTTTCCCTGTATTTCCATTTCACTTCATTCTCTGATTTCAAGATTTCATTTCATGAAAGGAAATGAAATGAGAAATTTCCTTTCATGAAAAAAAATTGTGAAAGGAAATTAAGTGAGAAAGTAAGTAAGAAATGAAGGTATAGATAGGAAAGAAAATAAAATGATGTAGTGTTTAGATCTTGGCTGGGTGGCAGGTGTCCACTAAACTGTTCTCTCCCTCCCCTTCCTAGTGAGACACGTGAGAGAGAATAGGATGGAAAACATCTCGTAGGTTGAGATAAGGCAGTTTACTAAAGCAAAGGAAAACCAAACAAGTGAAAGTTTTTGCCTCAGCTGATGTAGTGGTTTCTCTGGAAGGCAAATATTGTAGAAAAACAAATGGCCTCCCCTTCTTCCTCTCTCCCTTAGCTTTTATATCTGAGCTGATGCCATATGGTATGCCCCTGTGGTTAATTTGGGTCAGCTGACCTGGTTGTGTGCCCTCCCAGGATCTTTCCCACTCCCAGCCCCTTGATGGGGGAAGGAATGTTCGAGGGAGAGTGCAGCTCAGCAGCAGCCAAAGCACTGGTGTGGTATCAACACCCTGCCAGCTACCAAAGCAAACCACAGCACTGTGAGGGCTGCTAAGGAAAACAATGAACTCTATTTCAGCCAGGCCCAATACACCAGTCAAAGAAAAAAAGGGGCCTAGGGTTTTCCTCAGAGGGATACTGTTCAAACCTGCAGTTCCCTTCCCAAAAGGAGACCTTCTTAAGACAGAGCCAGGAGGTTAAGGTGCATGACCCTCCCCACCTACAGCAGAGATTTCGAGACAAAAAAAAACCCAATGAAGAATCACAAAGCCGGGAAAAGCACAAGAAATAATAGGAAGCCCAGCTCTGTACCCTAATTACAGAGGTGCTCCCCTGAGAAATGGAAGTCTTGGGTACCAGTCCTTGCTTTCAGCATAGATTACAGTTTTTTAATCCAGTGACCCCTTAAAGCAAACCACATAATTCCAGGGGCAGGGCTACAGGCAAGGTATTAATTCTCCTTACTTACTAAATTCTTTGATTTTTTAAAACACAAGACATTTGTACAGTTGCTAATAACATGCTGCAAATGCCCAACAGCTCCAAGCAGGAAAGAGAATGAATGCTTTGTTATTCTAGGAAAATAGATGTGTATTTTTACTGTAGTCATAACAAAGGAGGCTTCAAGCATTCCTTTACATGCCAGTTGGGCTGTTTTTCTCATCACAGATATTCATCTGCCTGCAGACTGTAATTTCTTTCTGTGTTCATATGTGATGCATTCTGACAGCTTTTCTACAGTTAAAGTTTGATATTTCAAGAAATCCATTCACAGTCTGGCTTTGAATATAGCACGTGCAGTAACTGCAGCTTCCGCATCAGTTTCCATTTTACTTTCAGCAAACTTTGGTTAGCATATTCTTCTACATGTGTGAAATTTCAAATAGGAAAGAACTAGTTTCAATTCTCCTCCTCTTAATGGAAGCTTGTCATGTCTCCAAAAGATAGAGGAAATTGGGTGTGACTGAGAGTTAAGATTCCCTTCCTACATACTGTTACTTCTGGAAAATTAGTGCAAGTCAGGTGTTTGGAAGTGAACACAAGATGTTGTTCCAGCAGGAGGTAGGACTGCCAGAGGTCAGTCTGAAACTAGGGACATTGCATGGCTTCTCCAGCCAACCTGCTGCTGATGTTCAGATGTTGAAACAAACCACAGCATTCTGTTTTCATAAAAACAAGCCTTGAGGTAATTGGGCACATGAAATTAACAGCAAACACCTGTAATAAAGACTGCAATAGAGATACTAAAATCATAGTAAAAAAGGGCAAAACTACAGTCTCCGCAAAAAATTTAAGGTTTAAATATTTATAAGTTTTAATGGCAAAATTGATCAAACTCTGAAACCTTTTCTAACTGCTTATGTCTGAACAGAATTTCAATATAATTTTCTTGCATAAACAATCTTAAAAATCTGTGTTGAGTACTCCTCTAATTCACATAGTTCTATAGCATTAGGCTACTATTTAATTTATAATTTCTTTTTTTTTTCTCGGCACCTATGTTCAGGCCAGGAAAAGGAGCTTGGTGAGAAGGAGGATTATGGATTTAGGATTTTATCTCTTCAGAGTCTGGCATGGTCTTCTGTTTTGAGACTGTGCCTTAGTACCTGGATTATCTGTTTTGGTGAGAGAGAGGCAACTGCTTGTCTAGGAAGATGACAGAACCAATGGCACCTCTGAATTCGCAAGCCAGGAGCTTTGTGTGGGTCTGTCACAAGCAAGGGACAAATTTGCAGGCATCTGATAGCCTGAGAGAAGTAGACATCCCAAAGAGATAGGATAGTCTTTTCACAAAGGCAAAAGCAAGCCTGTTTATGAAATATCTGTTTCCTGAAAAATAAATTTTAAAACTTTTATTATCTATATTTATATATTTTATAAAGACAGGTACTGTGAGTTAACAGAAGAAGAAGGCCCAAAGTCCCTAAACCAACACAAGACATGTGGCTACATGCAGAATGCATGGTTGGAATACCAAGATTATGTTCTTTGCTTGGGGGTCTGGAGGAATGTGTCATGGTTGTCTTTTGTCCTGAGTATACCTCCCCCATGAATCAAAGGTGCCAAGAAGTGGGTGAGGCAAAAGGATAGACTGGTGCACACCCAAGGCTCACCCTGACATACCAGATATGTGTTTGGACTTGGGACTAGTGCAGAGGCACTCCTGCATGCTGCTGTTTGCCCCATGAGACTCTCTGACTTTGCTGGCACGTAACAGAAAGGTGCAGTCAGTGCTGTGAGGAAAAGCACAGCACTGTGCCATCTCCAGCACTGACTTCTAACCTACACTGGCCCTCTAGGGAGCTGGAGCTGTTGGGTGACTGCAGAAGGATACTCTGCTGTGACAGTGGAATGGTCAAATCAGAAGCAACCCAGATAGTTCATACAACTGCCTAAATTCCATAAACATCCTGCCTGCATCCATGCTGAATGCAATTCTGTTCTTGGGAAAAGGCTCAAAGAACAGTAGAACTACACTGCATTTTAAAGGACAAAATGTCAATAGTTTGGAAGGCAGAAGCACTTGGCAGAGTTATCAGCATCTAGAATAAATGCACTTGAGCAGTCCTAGCACAGATGTGTTCTCAAGTACTCTGTCCTGCAAGACAGAGGAATCTGCCAGGTACTGTATGCTGAGGCCACAATCTACCAAAGAGCTTAAATATGTTTTTAATTGCAAGCAACAAGCCCAAAGCCCAAAGTTAAACATAGGGAGAGGCATGGTATTGAACTGAGGGAAAAAACCCTCAGCACTTCACAAGGTCAACCCTTTACAAAACTGGACCTAATTTCTTGAAGTACCATAATTGTTCATGTGTCTTTGAGCCTTGAATTTGGAAAGGAGGGTGACTGTTATTTCAAGGTGTATGACTCAGGCCCTGAGTAACCAGAACAAAATCAGAGACAAGTGAGAATTAGAAGTGCAAGGGATACTGTGGGGGAAGAAGCAAGCGACTGAGTAAGAGGGTTCCCTGAGGTGAACTCCTTGCCACACTACATGCAAATGCTTCTAACTCACTCCTATGGCATTCTTTTCATTGCCAACTTTATTACCAGATAACCTAAGTGTCATTTATGAAGCACCTGGGGACAGGAATTACATGTGATCCCAGCCTGGCCACCTTCCCTCCTACTGTAATGACTACACAGCTCTTACTGGGATGGGGGCAGGGCAAGGCAGGCATTATGAAACAAATTCGGTGAGGTTAAGAGAAATGAAAACATGTAAATTATTCTCCTGTCATGACACTTTTCAAGGTCTTTAAAGATGTGACAGATTGTACTGTTTGCTTCTCATATTCTGTATTCCAGTGTGCATTTTGCATATATGCCTTATGTGCTCAAGTTCATGCCTACAAAGCGGCTTTTAACGAAGTGTTTTCCAATGCTGGCATTGTCATTTGCATAACATATGAAATTTTGACAGGCAGCATGGGACTGAGCAAGGTTCTGTGCCTTTACAAGGCACAAGAAACAAGTCCTGGCACAAGAAATAAGTCCTAGCACAAGAACTCTATATTAAACAGGTTAAAAACCCAGAATAATTTCAAAATACCCTGGATATCAGGGATACATTTATCTTAATCATGTATGAACTCTTGTCAGATTACTTTCATTGACTGCCACCTATCTAGCACAAGGTGGCATGGTAAGACTGTGTGGCTTTTGATGATCTTATGTCAGTGCTAAGTTGCAGTCTGAGCTAAAAAGGAGACATGATATGAGTAAACATGAACTGTAGTTAGGATTTTTCTACTGGAGGGGAGTTTGGTGTGAATTTAACATAGAAATCATCTTAGAAATCAGAATGGTTAGGGTTGGTAGGGAGGGACCTTAGAGACCATCTAGTTCCAATCCCCCTGCCATGGGCAGGGACACCTTCCACTGGATCAGGTGGCTCAGGGCCCCACCCAACCTGATACGGTCTCTGATTCTTCAATGACAATGCTGTTGAGTGGCTTCATCCTCTTTAGAAGCAGATAAGGCGACCCTCTAAAGAGCTCTGTTGGCCACCTGAAAGCATCCACGAGTCACTGCTGAAGAACGTCCTTTCAATGGGCTTTCAGTAGCTATGCTTGTGGATGATCAAAACTACAGAAACAACTCTTCACTTGGCCTACCACTAACCCTTGAACAACTCATCGACAGACATAATAAGTCTGCCGGCACTTAAATGACAGTGGAGTTTCTTTCTTCATGATATGTTAATATCCAAATAAATGGCAGGGCCCTGAAGTAGAGATCCATGCAAGGCCTATTTCACAAAGGACAGACCACAACTGACTGTATTCTTTCCCAGGCTTAATAGTTGTGAACTCTCCCCTCAATTCACATGAAACCAGCACTGTTAGTAGTTTGTTAGATTTCAGAATGTCCCATGGGATCCTATTTGGCTGCTGAGTACAAGTCATTCTGTAATTGCTTTTGGAATAGTGTATCATACTGTTTTCTCAGCTGCCAGTAAAAACTTTCCTCAGTTCTCCCAAGACTTTTCTTTCATAAGGAGTTTTACCTCTGCCCATCTCCAACTGCTAGGAGAGAAACCACTTTTTCCATTTTTGCACATGTAGGCTTCTAAATAAATCTTCCATTTTATTTTCACCCTAGAACTCAGTCCTCACAACTAATTTAAGTCAGGTACCTCTGTTTCTGGCTGGTGTTCTGCTCTTTCTGAATCTCAGCACAGAAGATGATGCTGATGTCAGCTGCAGGTATTTGAAAACCTGTCTGGAAGTTGCATTAAGCAGGTGAAAATCTGAGCAGCATCTCGGAGATTAGAAGATGAACTCACCCAGTTAAAATACGGGTGACCCAGTCTAAATGGGAGGAGATGACAGCTTTATCTTTAGCAGGCAATGGGGCACAATAGAACAATGAGGGAGATGTGGGAAGAGATTCATTCTAAGTAAATTACAACTCACATCAGCCTAGCTGGGATTCAGCATGTGGGAGAGCTGGGACTGCAGCTGTCATCATTGCCCTTGGATTTTTTTGGGATGGGAAGTAAACAACTCTAAATTTCTGCCTGGCTTCTACAGAAGCTTATGTGGGTGTCCCAGTAGTTTTTGGTAAACAGGTTACAGCAGGACCTACCAGGAAAACAAGATTTTTTTTTCCCAAATAAACAAGTTTAACTTAATGAAGACTCAAAATTACTATGTGTTGGGGGTTACCCCAGGAGTCTCATTATCTCTAATTGGATGTTTTATTTCATGAAGTAGTCAGCATTAACTTTTAGCTTGGTGAGGAAAAAATCTCTTATTTAATTGGCCCCAAATTTTCCTTTATTCCTGGGAAGACTTGGCAGGATTGTGAATATCTCTAGCGGCCAAGCTGTCAAACAAGCTTTTCCTTTTCAAAGGACATTCTTTTTTATTTTTTTCTTTTTTTTCCCCTCCCCTCACTATCCAGGGCCAATTTTGGCTCTCTTTCCCACCCAACACCTCCTACTTCATAGGCAGCACTGGTCCCCACAAGCCCTCCAGCAGACTGAAAGCAAGGACTGCTTTCTGCCTGGGTGACTTCCTGTCCTGAGGGCTCTGTGCCCAAATTTACACCAGCAGAAATCAGTGTAACTCAAGTTTAATATAGCTCAAAGCAGAGCTAATTCTGCGCTGAAACAGTCTGGAATGGCATACCAAATTCTGGTTTTGGCCATATGTACTAGTGTTTCACAGTCCTTCCCCCCCAAAAAAAAAGTTTTGGCTCATAGTATTATCTATTTTTATCTCATCTTTAACCTATTCTAAAATTACATCAGTTAAGCAAAGCCACCTTTTTAATTTCCTTTATCTCATTGGTCTAAAATCACTATCCAACTTAAGTGAGCAAGGAAACAGAAATTTCTTTTTAAATAGCAATAAGAAATGGATGATTTATCAGACACATTTCAAAATATTAATGGTGTAAAGACATCTTGATAAATGAGGGATGATTATTCTCATCTTCACAGACCAAAGTACAGCTGTGAAATCCTTCCAAGCAGTGCTCAAGATGCTTGATTTCTATTTTAGTTGATATTTGACAGAAAGGATTTTTATTTTTACATGATCTAGGGGAAGTGAAAATGACTATTTGTTCTGTCCTTTTTCCTTCTTGCTCTCCTTGCTTATCCTCCTGCCTTTTTATTTGTAGTCATTGCAATGCTTTATTACACGTGGTTCTGAGAGCCTTCTGGACTTATGTATCTTCTGTAGTCAGTATTTTTCCTTATTATTTTAAGGTGTGGCAAATCCAACAGTTGCCAACTGAACACTTGATGTCTAGTGCCTGGAATGTATAAATAAGAAGACAGCTGAAAAGCACTGTAGCCTGGAAAAGCCATGGATTCTAATTGAAACACAGACCTGCTTTGGCCTTCTTAGGCAAATTTCTCTACAGCTCAGCTTCCAAGTTCTAGAGTGATCCTCTAGTTCATGAAAAGCAAAGTAGGAATACCTGAAGCTAAGAAATCACAATCTTATGTTGGAAGAAAAGGCTTTGCACTAGAGGAATCCTAGGTCTGAATTGTACTGAATTATGAATAGGAGAGGGGGAAGACTTCACTTTTCAGCACTAGTCTGCAGTCCCATGAAATAAGTTGTAACTAAAGCCACGCTCTGAAGGCATGGTTCCATATGATGAGGTTAGAGTTCACTCTCTAACACAGAAGGAAATGAGCACCCTCTCCCAAATTAAATATTCTTCAGCCTGGTTATGGAGTTGAAGTGGCTCATGGGCCATATGGCAAACACCAAGGAGGAGCTAAGGGCGGGTGAAAATCTGCAGTTGGGACATGAGAAGTCAGCAGCATCTCAGCTTCTTGGCCTTGGTGAACTATTAGATCAGATCAGCTGTTCCTAGACCTGTCTAGAGGAATCAGTTTGCTCTGAAGATCATCACTTCAAGGCCCATTCTGGAAGAGACAAGACTCAACTGAACAAGATAAAATAAGCTATTTTTGCTTGTGCTAGCAGGTTCTTAACAATACATTCAGTATGCCATTGAATAGACAATCTGAAATTAAAGAGCTCTGAAATGTCCAATAAACTCACTGTGCAAAGGTCCGTGTATGGCCACACAAACTAAAATGTTCTCAGACTACTGGAAAAAAATGGGAACAATGCTTAGTTATTCAGGAGGGGCATTATCTTTAAAGAAGCAGATCTGGCTGAAAACCAACACAACTATGAAAAAGGTTTACCCAGGGGAAAGAAGTCCAAGAGCACTGAAGAAGTGAGGCAACAGAGGAATCAAAACTGGGGGAACAGAGGCTCTGTTGTTTTTATAGGCAAATATTTCAGAAGCCTATTCAGCAAATTATTCACTCAGTCTTAAAGCAATCATCCCGTGGGGCAAGTTTGGGGCACGAGCCCATTTCACCCAGCCTTTCCCTTTGTCCTGAAGGAGATGACCCCTCTGACATGGTCTGAATGACTTTCTGTGTCTTCGTACAGGCAGGCATTCCCTGGTACCTCTGGTCTCACCCTGTCCTCCCACACAGAGCCACGAGCACAATTAAGTCTCTGCTTATTCCACTGCCCTCCACAGCAGCCATGGCTGCATCGCCAGGGCAAGGAGAAGGAAAGGACTGGGCAGCAGAAAGCAGAGAGTTGTCCTTGTCGCCTGGAAGAGGGACAGAAGTTTGAGAAATGGGGAGAGAAGGGTGGCTGCTCCAGTGAAAGATGGGTGGTATTGGCCTGGTTGGGTGGCAGTAGTACTGCTGTCAAGAGAAAGGGAGGGACCAAGCTCCTGGGCACAAGGAGAATGAGAGATCAGCCTACAGAAATCTGCTATAACCGATATTAATACCTGTCAACTTTGGGTGTCCTGTTAATGCTGCAAGCTTTTAGCTCTAGTGAAACCAGCATTATTGCTCTGAAATATATCAGAATTACTTCAGGTCTAAATAATTCAGATGTCAAAATGAGTATGAGGAAGAAAACGATTTAGTGGAAAGGCTGCTTTGTTTTCAAAGTTGCTATTTCGTTCTGTTTATGCACCCATACAGACACTAACAAATCAGTGAACTGGATGCACAGCCAGACAGCATCACTGATTACATCTTTCCCTGAACAAAAGCAAGGAAATAGAGGAGGAACAAAAAGCAAGCAAAAGTTATTTAAAAGGCAGAACTATTTGATGAGATTTTATCTGCTATGCAATTTAAACAGAATTCCCAAACTATTTACAATCAGAATGCTGAGAGTTGCTGGGCATTGCAAACGAATTTTAAATAACTCCTGCTGGCAAATTTTTTTTTCAGAGTTGCCAAATCTCATTGCTTTATCACAAATCTCATAACGTTGAATTGCTTATTTAAATCACAATTCAAAGAATCACTGACTAATGAATTTCTTGCCTTTTTTTTCTTTTTAAAATAAATGTAAATTTCTCGTGAACATACTTATCGTAGAGGGTAACAGATAATCAGAGTAAATACCAGAGCAGCCAGGGATGTTATTGTTCATCTAGGCCTTTCTCTAATCAGGGGAGAAGAAAATCGCTGTTTACTGACAGCTGCCTGCTGACAGCAGAAGGACACGGGGTCTGGGGCTCCCTGTTGCTCTGTGGCAGTGCTTGCCCTGGTTGATAAACCCTGGCCCCAGATTAGCTCTCACTCTGTACTCCCTCATCTTCCATCCACCCTGGGCTCTCAGGGTCTTTCCACATAACTGAAACTTTCATGAATATAAAAAAATTCCACTGGCTTCACTGTGACCCCAGCCCAGAATGAGAGGCCCATTTCACCAGCCCATATAGAGCACCATTAAAAAAACCCCACAACACAACAGTACTTGTTAATTATAACTCAGCTGCTGGCAGGGTGGGAATCAGGATTTGTGCCTGTTATCTGCCCTGACCACTGTGTGTAGAGGTCCGTGATGGACACCAAGCTGCCTTCAGCCTTCACAGACACACAGGTCTGCACGGGCAGTGTCGGGAGGTCAATGTTGCCTCCAGGCATGTATGGGACAGCCAGCCCAGGTAAAACCTCTATCTTGGTCTGATTTAAAGCTCAGGTTTTTGTTATGTTTTCAGTATCAGGCACTTAACCTTCTTTGCTTGTCGGTAAAACACCACATATGAATGTCTAAAGGGGAGGTGTCGGAGGATGGAGTCAGGCACGTCTCAGTGGTGTCAAGCAATAGGACAAGAGACAACAGGCAGAAACCGATACACAAGAAGCTCCACCTGAACATGTGGAAGAACCTCTTTACTGTGTGGGTGACCACGCTCTAGAACAGATTGCCTAGAGAGGTTGTGGAGTCTCCCTCGCTGGAGATATCAAGAACCCTCTGGATGCAATCCTGTGCAGTGTGCTCTAGGACAGCCGTGCTTGAGCAGGGAGGTTGGACCAGATAACCCTCTGTGGTCCCAATCTGGCCCATTCTGTGATTTCATCCTCCATCTGATCAAAGGCACCTGAGGGATTTTTGGACACCAAGACTCTCAAAAATGGAGTTAAACCCCCGAAGATCTAATTCAGTTGCACACACTTAACCTGGAGCCTGTTTTCTGTGTCTTTAGCATACATCAGTACCATCTGGATGCTCTTTGTGGAGACCCAGGGACTGGAAATGCATATCCAGCTGGAATGGTTGTAGCCAGGTGGGAGTTGGCCTGTTCCCCCCGGTAACTAACAACAGGAGGATGAGAGGTCACAGCCTTCAGCTGCACCAAGCAAGATTTAAGTTGGCCATCAGGAAGACTTTCTTCACAGAAAGGGTGATTAAGCATTGGAATAGGCTGCCCAGGGGGGTGGTGGAGTCACCGTCGCTGGAGGTGCCTAAGGAAAGACTGGACGTGGCACTTCTTAGTGCCGTGGTCCAGTTCACGTGCTGCTGTTCAGACTCGGTAACCTCGGAGGTCTTTTCCAACCCAAAGGATTCCGTGATTCGAAGAGCAACAAGCGCAGCTCCTCGTGCAGCGACCCGGCTGCAAGACAGGGCGCGGACAGAGGCGCATGTGGCCTCCCCCAGGCATTTGCGACCTCCCTTCCCCTCACGCCCACGGCCCCCGGGCCGAGCCCCGCTCCTTTCCCTCCCCTGACGCCTCCCGCGGGCCGCCGGGAGCGGGCCCGCCCTCCGCCCGCCTCCCCGCGCATGCGCACGCCGCCCAGCGCCCGGCGCCCGCCCCGCGGCCGCCAGGGGCGCTGCCCGCGCCTCCCGGGGGGCGGTTCCCGCTCGGGTCCGCGCCCGGATCGCGATGGCGGCGGCGGCGGCAGCAGCGGCGGGCGGGGGAGGCGGGGAGCGGAGCAGCACCCGGGAGCGGCTCCTGGCGGCGCTGGAGGATCTCGAGCTCCTGGCCAGGTACCGCGCTCGGCCCCCCGTCGGCCCCGAGCGGCGGGGGAGCACCGGGGGCGGGGTGAGGGCTCCCGGCGCGGTGCGTGCGCGGAGCCTCCGGCAGGGGCGGCGGGAGGAGCGGGAGTCCCTGGGGTTGGGATGGGAGGGGGCCGGACCGCTGGGTTCGTTGGGTTCACGTTTTTTCACGAACCCGGCTCGGGTTGATGTTTTTCCTGCTCTCCCGCCGTCCTCAGGCCGGCTCCTGCGGGAGAGGGGCTGGTGCTGCGCCGGGGGCTCGGCCCGGCCCTGCGCACTGCTCCCGGCGCTCATCCCAGCGGGAAAGCATCGCTGTGCTTCGCCTCCCGTTTGCAGAGACAAGGAGCGCTTCCTTTTTCTCCCCTGGTTGGCACCTGCATTTCCCGTGAAGTGCACACTCACCTGCCGATTTTAGGCATTTTATTAGTCACTAAAAATTATGCTTAAGTCAGAAATACGTAAATGGTGCTGCATGACATAAGCTGTCCTGGTCATTGCCTGTATTAATGCTACATTCACTCCAAGTAGGCTGCAGAGCTCGTCTTCAGAGTGAGAGAAGTGCTCAGATACTTAGTCCACGGTCTTGAGTCCAGACTGGTAATCCCCATGCAAGTTGTCAACCATGTTGACAACTGCACTGCACAGCTGGCAGTGAAGTTCAGCTAGTTCCTAATTATTTTCCACACCTCAGGGAGAGCAGGACCTTAGGAAAGCATTTTCAGAGGGAATAACCTTTGCTATCCCTGTGGCTCTCTCTCTCTCAAGGACAAGGTATTGGTGAGTTGCTCTTGTTGTGTCTGGTTAAGTTTTATCCTCAGTCACAGATTTTATTGTGACACAAGGGTTGCTGGAGAACATGTGTTTATGGAAAAACGAAAACAAACATGTTCTTTATCTAAATTACTATTTTTTTTTATGTTGGAGCTAGTGTTCTACCATAATGAATCCAGAACAATACTCAGCAGCATTTAGTGAATCTTCCTGTTGATTAGCAAAGTGTTGCAGCACCCCGGAGCTAGGCCTTTCTTGGTCACAGTACTGGTTTGGAGGTAAAAATTAAGCAACACATCTAATCTGTAGCCTTTCTATAGTTTTGAATCTACATTGTGCATTATCTGGCTAACAGGGTAGAATTACAGCACTCCACGACATCACCCTTGATGGTGGCAGCTGACCTCCTTAAAACAGATTTTATCTGCTACTGCTCAGTGTTGGTCAGGTAGAATAAAGCTTTAGTGACAGTGACAAGTTTCTTTATTCCCTACTTGTTTAAAATCATAGTAGTGTTCAGGAGTGACCAGGAGACATAGCTCAAGATTAGAGCTTTACTGGGTTTGTTTTTTTAGACATTTTGAAAAATACCTGTTTTTATTGTGAGGTTCTGGCCCCACTGCTGTATTACTCACACTGAGCTGCTTACATAGACAGTTACTCATGCATAGGGTTGAACTGCCATTCATAGCCTTAGAAGCCACATAACGTTGCTGAATTTACAGAAGATGCCTTTTTGCATTGTGGTACCCAGAGGTTTTTGCTGGCTTTTCGGGACAGAGGTAGAGTATCTGGAAGAACGATCAAGAGGTCTGTTTGAGAAGCACTTCTAGCCTAGCACCAGAATATTACCAGGTTTTTTTTTTAATATTTTTGTGTGCTTGAGGCACAGCTAATATGTCATTGTGGAAATACTTGTTCTAAAGGTAGTTTCATGCCAGGCTCTGGAGATATTTGAAAGTGTAGACTTAATTGCTCTAAACTACAAGTATATTGGGGAAAAAATGAAGAAAAAGTAGAGAAGTAAAACAGTGAAGACCCTCTTACAACGAACAAAGGCAGTAGAAGAAGGGCACGAATGCACTTCATTATGCTGTTTCTTCTCTCAGCTGCTGCTTATGTCTTTTATGGTTTAGCAGGAACTTAGCACATTTATTGAGTTCAAGTACATGAGGGGTTCATGAGCTCAAATAACAAAGAAAAAAATGTGCTTTCTTGGTTGAAAAATCCCTGCCCACAGTGTATTATATAATACAAAACACTCAGCTCCATGAATAGTTTTGTAATGATACCAGTACTCTGGTAATTTTGGGATGGCTTGATGTGATGATGCCCTAGAAAATAGTGCAAACAGACTTCTCCTTTCAGGGAACTAATTGAAATTTTGGCAATTTCAAGAAACCAAAAGCTTCCACAGCCAGGAGAGGAGAGCCAGGTAAGCTGACTTTCTGAACTGTGTTTCTTTGGGTAAGCATAATGCTTTACTTCTAATTTTTTTCTGTTCTTTTGTTTGTTCTTTCTTTCTCCCTTTGTCCTTGCCTATACGCAAGCTAATGGTCATGATGGGGCTTTGGCCGTGCTACAACGGCATTCTTGGTTCTCCTGTTGTTTGTTCAATTTCTGTATGCTTCATAGGCTGTTTCTGCAAACAGGAAGAAATTTTGTTCCATTTTTCATTCAAACAAAAATACTCCTATGGATGCCTCTTGCTCTTCTTTGTAGCACGACTGAGGGTGTGTTGTTACTCTAGCCAAATTAAAAGTTCTACAAAACTCTTGTTAATAGATCCTGGAACTGCTGATTCAGAGAGATGGAGAGTTTCAAGAGCTAATGAAGTTGGCAGTTGATCAGGGAAAAATCCATCATGAAATGCAGCTTTTAGAAAAGGTAGTAGAAAAGCGGGATAATGATATTCAGCAGCTGCAGAAACAGCTAAAAGAAGCAGAGCACATACTGGTAAGTTGATAATGATGTGTTTGCTTGTGAGCATCTACTTGTAGAAAAGGTGGTTCTGGGCAAAGTGGTGTTGTGTTAGTTTGAGAAGATTTAAATATTTAAAACTTCATAAGAGCTTAATGGTTTGAGTTTTTTCTCAGTAGTCAAACACTGTTTAGTTATCATGGTATTAAGGGGCTTTTTATAATGCTAATTTTCTGCTAAACCTACTTTATTTCTGTGTATTTTGAAAATGTTCACGGAATCGTTTCTGTCCTAAAATGCGATTAAATGGAAGGGTTTATTCACAGAGCTGACTTTATGTAGATGTTTATAAATTAGAAATGCATTGAAGGTTTGGTTTACTTTGTGGGTTTTTATTTTTTACAACTAGGCAACAGCTGTTTATCAAGCAAAGGAAAAACTGAAATCGATTGAAAAAGCACGGAAAGGTGAGTATCTGTGCTTGTACATACTACATAAATGCAGTTCTAAAGAAAGTTTTTAGTGAGCTCAAATTAGGCCTTTTTTTAAAATTCTACTATCACAGATTTCAGATGCTTTATGTGTACACAAATTACCATTTCATTACAAAACTATAACCATTTCCTCAGAATAAAGGCAAGATTTAAATTTTTTTTGGCGGCAAACATATCTTAATATGAAAGTATCTCAGCAGTCTTCTTGGACTGGTAATAGTATTTCTCATTACCTAAGTGCCCTACCAAATTGCTTCAGGAGGCTTATTAAGGAAAAGAAGAGAATGTTTGTGTGTATGTGCACTGTATTTGAAAGACTGACTAGCTTGTGATAATAGACTGTAATTTAGCTGGTGATACTAGATTGTAATTGTAGCAATTCCTGCCATTCTGTGGCACTTACCAAGCTAAACTACCTTCTATTTTGAGGGGGGAGGCATCTTCTTCAGGGTTTTTTTTACAGTGTCTTGTATCATTTCGTTATGCCTCTTTCATCTGGAAAATCAAGGAATTTCATAAAGTTTCTATTGATCTAGTACAGGCACATATTTGGAAGGACTCCTCTGGGTGCAATCTATAATTGCTAAAAAAACAAAAAACCCTTCTTTCCTACAGAAAATTCTATAATAAAGCAGGAGCTGAAATTTTAGGAATTGTGCTTGTCAAGTATACTTGTCTAAGAGATTGTTTGCGTTTTTCATGAGGTTGGAGAACCATTGACATTGAAGGTGTTTTGCATTCATGTCTGTAAAATCAGTTCACTGCAAAGCTCATCTTTGCATAGCCTGAGAATCTTCTAAACAGTTACTGCATTTGAAGCAGGCTCTTAATGTTTGGCAAAATCACATTCCCAGTTTTTTAAATATTGGTGTCCAATATTCTGACATAATTAAATGATGCAATCTCTTGAGAATGCAGTAACTTTTTTTTTCCCCCCGTTCTTCCAGGTGCCATTTCCTCTGAAGAAATAATTAAATATGCCCATAGGATCAGTGCTAGCAACGCTGTTTGTGCCCCTCTGACATGGGTACCAGGTAACCATCGTGTTTATGGCACTAGATTTCTTTTTTATAATAAATCATGGTTAATATCTGATCTTATAATGTTTTTATGTGGTGATAATCACTGGGGTTTATTCGAATAACATTGTTTTCAGCTGTTACATCTAATATTTCAACAAAAATGGATATCCAGAATCCTGTGGACTTCACATATCTCTCCAAAAGGTTATGAAACTGTCTGCTTTCATTAACAGACTGGCCTCCTCTGCTCTCCTTTGTTTGTTTTTTTTTTCCCTGAGCGTTCGCCCTGATTATAAGTCAAAGCCAAGTCGGCTAAAGGCTTTTCTATGTGTATGGTTGTGTTTCCTCTTGCCCCTTACAATATTTTTCCAGAGAATGTTAGTAAACAGTGGAGTCAGAAGCAGAACTTTTATCATGACATGTTTCAATTTGGGGTAGTACCCTCTTTGTCCAAGATGAAAATGTCTTTGATCCAATTCCTGTCCTTGCTGTTTAGCTGTGAAGTAGCAGGGAGAGCAAAGATATATTTTAAACATGATGGGCTTTTTGGTTTTAGTTGCTTTGGGTTGTTTGGGGTTTTTTTTAATATGCTTCTTCTGCCAAGTTTGAGTGAATAAAGAAAGTCCAAGTGACAAACAGACTTGGATTTTAATAAAACAGATGTGATGCTTGTTGCTTATCTAAGCAACCAGAGTATGGGGTTTTTTGGTCATTAAAGTAGGCACTGAAGCTAAAGGTACTGTCTGCAAGACAATTGTTAAATATTTCAAAGCATTCTTTTTCTTTTTTTTTTCTTAAAGGAGACCCACGTAGGCCATATCCTACAGACCTGGAAATGAGAAGTGGTCTCTTGGGTCAGATGAACAACCCATCCACCAATGGAGTTAATGGACACTTACCAGGGGACGCACTTGCAGCAGGCAGACTGCCAGGTAAGTGAAACTCAGATTTGTTTTGTTTTGTTCTTCTTTATTCCTTATAGAGTCACAGCAATTTTACATTTCCCTTAGCAAAGGCAAATCAGAGGTAAAGCAGTGAAAATTATGGTTAATGTTGTTGCCTAGCAGTGAAGACCTAGTAAAAAGAGTTAATTAGAAATTGGGTAATTTTTCTTTCATGCTAAACTGCGGACACTGCAACTAAGTCAGCATAAACAAAACTCAGTTACCTTCACATATTTTAAATGAATAAACTAAGTGATTTCCAGTCATATTAGAAAGAAGCACTTCTAGAGCAACTTTTACTTAGTGGTGATGACAAAGGATGGAATTGTGAAATCTGTATTTGGAAGAAAGGCAGTTTATTGTCATCCCCTACCTTTCTTTGAGTCTATGCTTAGAAGTTCTGGATTTAAAATAGATGGCAAGGGACAACTGCTGAGATAGTACTTTAAGTGTAGGAATCAAGTTTTAATCCCTTAATTTTAATCCCTGAATGGGACTCATTCCTTCATGCTAAAATTGAATTTAGCTGTAAATTCCAGTAATTGAATCAAGAGTTCAGTTGTTCTGTACCTGTGCAGCATTAATCTACCATGGTTAGACTAAATGGTGGAAACATTCTTAGTTTGGCTTCATAGGAGATCTGTAACAGTTCTTACCTATCTGTTAAGCCACTACCAGGCATTATGGAAAGCTTGTTTTCAAATGTCATGCTGAATTTGTTAAAAAACCCATGTTGCAACTCCATTGGAGAAACAGTAAATTTGGATTTTGTGTTTCGAATCATCTGTCTAATGCTATTGTCACCCTTAGGAAGTGACTTGAAATTCTGCATCATCTCACTTTGTAAAACCTCTGGCCTCAGATAAAATGGGTCTGTGAGCTGAATGGGACCCTGATATCTGTCCATAGCAACCCACGAGGGAAATGCTGAGGATTGGCCCACATATCTTTTCTGTTCTTTTGAAATATGGTAGAGGAGATGTTAAGGGTGTGACTTCCTAATGGAGTTTGAGCATTTATGTATGTAAGTTTTGGTAGAGCCCATTCTGGCTGGCTCCTCTGCCTTGGAGGATGCAGACTTGACCCATTTACTTTTAAGTGCTGTCTCTGTAAGAACTGAAAGGAATTTTAGGAATTTCCCTTGAGAAGCTGGAAGATGTGGGATTTAAACTCCTCCAGTAAAGTTCTTAACTGGGTCTTGGGCTCCTCTGTCAGGTTGAACCCTCACATAACTAGACTGTCAAGGTAAGAGGGAAACATTTGTTCACAAGAAAGTTGAGGCTGCCCCAGCATTTTGTTTAAGGATGCTGAATCTGTTGGTGTGTGGAGGCATGTCCTGAGAATGCTAATTATGGGATCTAGTCCTTTTGGAGACTCCTGCGGAGATGTCCATTTACTGAGTCCTTAGTGAATGTGCAAGCCAGTCTCTGGGCTGCCTGGTAGCCTCCAAACTTTGAGGCTGCTTAGCACACACATTCAGCCTGCTTTAACAATAGACTGGTTCTAGCATTGAAGCATGGCCACACAATGTAAAACACTGGCTTCCATTCTCAGCTCGTTCAAATGGAGGCTTTTCAGGCATATTTGGATAAAGCTTTTTTCTCTGAATTTTATGGTCTGCCTGATTTTTTTCTTATATTTTTATCTGTTTTTTGTATACTGACAGACAGTAATAATTTTCATTACTCCTAGTAGTTGTGAATGCTACGTCAGTTCAAACTGTGCTTTGAAGGTGAAAAGCTCTGTATGTGAGTTACTAAAAGCCACCTACATAAATGGGCCTCTCTGGCAGAGTAGACTTTTACAGTTACAGAATTGCTCCATCATGAGATGTTTTTGAGCTGTTACTGGAGGGTTTAATCTGTCCAAAATTCTGAAAATATTTTAATATTTGTTTTGATTTTAAATTGAAGTTCTGGTTGATCTTATTAAATTTGTCAACATACAAACCTGATAATTTGCTTGATTATGCCACTTTTTTTCCAGATGTGCTTGCTCCTCAGTATCCTTGGCAGTCAAGTGATATGTCAATGAACATGCTACCTCCTAATCATAGTAATGACTTCATGTTGGAGCCTCCAGGACACAATAAAGAGAATGAAGATGATGTAGAGGTTATGTCAACAGACTCCTCAAGCAGCAGCAGTGACTCAGACTAGGTACAAGAGGGACAGAGTCCCTAGTAGACCTTTCCTGTGGTGAAGGTAGGTTAGATGCTGTTTGTCACAAACTGCAATATCCTTTTGTTATACCAGCAGCCCTGTGTAGGGAGAAGATAACAGCTGGCTCAGAAATAGGGTGACTAATTTAAAACCATGGACTATAGACTTGTTTTTTTCCCATTAGATGTTCAAGTGAAATGACTGGGAGCTGTCTGCTGGGGAAGAGATGTCAGATTTTCAGTGATTGTGTAAATGTATGTTTGCAAGAGATGTGTAAATATATATTTATATATATGTATTTACTATACATTAGATGACATAAGTTCCTGGGAAAAAAGGTGTAAGGGGAATCCCCTTGTATGTTTGTTAGTAACTTTACTCTTTTGATGATAGCCTTTTCTATGCTACAGAAATGAAACATGAAGTTTGTAATTTTAGTATCTTTTTTTGTTACTGCCTATATCCATGTTCTTGATCATCTGTGTATCAAGAACAAAAATATGGCAATAAGGTGTAATAAAAGAGTTTGTAATTATTGTAATATATAATGAATGATTTGTCATAAATAAACTCAGCTTTGATCTAACTTCAGTTTTCCAAACTTGAATCTTAGATGAGTTGCCATGTAACTTCAATACTCAGCACATTCTATCCCAGTATGTGGTTGAATTCTGATTTTCAGAAGTTTGTACTCCATTTTCCCCTTTGCAAAATGCCCAGTCAGCATTAGAAGCAGCTGAGGAGGAGTCAGAAGTGGAAAGCCTGTCCTTCCTTTTCAGGTGAGCCCTTCCAGGTACACACAAAGCTGGGCAGACCCTGAGGCAGCAAATGCCCACCCACAAGGCTGCACCCACTTGGTTAAGCGTTCTGGGACCCTGGAGATGACACACTTGGGGGCATGCTGCAAGTTTAGCTCCTTTCAGATCAAAGTGCTCAAGGATTTTTTTTGTTCTTGTCATCTCTAAGTTTTTCAGTTCTTTGAATCTGCTAATTTGTTTACTTCGGCAGTTGCATTTCCTGCATCAGCTGCAATGTTATTTTGTCTTTCCAAAGGCACTTCCCTTGGCTTTCCCGTCCTTGTTCTGTTTTGCTTAAGGAGTCATTTTATTAAAGCTGCTTTTCTCTTAAGTAACCCTGTGATAAAATTACAAGACTCATGTGAACTGTTGCTCCTGGCAGTTACAGATTTCTGTCTTGCAGCAAGGTTTCCTGCAGCACAGATTCTCTTCACTTTTCCATTTTGCAGATTCCTCACAGGAGGTATCTGATGAATCAGATAATTCCTCCTTTGCTCAAGTAATCTTTGAAACATTGCTGCCAGTAATGCTGCCACCTGTGACCAACATACACACAAATCCCATAAGGATGTAGAAAGGAGGAAGGCTTCAGTCAGGTTCAATCACGTAATACGGGGCAGTGGTTTTTGTTTTCAGACAAATGGGGAATTTGGTTTTATCTCAGCTATTCTTTTTAGAAGTATTTTCAGAGTTATTAAACTGTCACCTCTCTCACAGTCTAAAGTTATTCATATACATACATATTGTAACCTTTATTCAGTATTGAGTTTTCCTCTTGGGTGCGTATCTCCAGTGTCTTTTTCTCTTTAATTTCCATTAATCCCTAATACATGTGCTCTGTCTCAGTCATCCTAGTTAACCTTCCTACCCCTTTTCTAGCTCACATTAGTTTTTGTCTTAAAACACATGTGATCAGAATCATACCCAATATTGCAAAATGGAGTTTCTTAATGCTTTGTATAATGAGATTGGTATTTTCTTTCTAAATGCCCCTCTCTTAACACATCCCACAGATACAGTTCACTGGTCTCTTTTATCTTCTAACTTACAAGGACATTCTTGAAATAGAAAAATAGATAATTAATACATCTGGAAAGTGTAGTGTTACAGTCTACCCAAAACTCTTCTATGGCTGTATCATGCAATTTGCCAACTGAAATATTGTGGAGGTGGATGATTGTTTCCAGGCATATGAGGGAACTGGATGCAATGGAACTGGAAGCAATGACCACTTCTTTTTCTGGGTTGTTTGTTGCTCTATTAAAGGATTAAATGGGACCAACCAGCATCTAAGAAATAGGTAAGACAACAGCTCTGCCCACTGTTCACTTAGCATAAAATCAAACTCTGGGTATTAGATGCATCCTGATCAGTCTCCTTGCATCAGTGCTCCAAACTATGTACAGTTCAGGAGTTTATTTCTGAATGCTGGCTAACTATAATGCCATTTTAGGTGAATTTTGTTATTCAGTGGCTTACATATGTACATAATAGATTTTCCTATTTAGCAAAAGTATCAAAAATCAAAGTAAAGACTTAGTTGAAAGGAGTGAGTCTTGGCAGCTAAAATCGACTGTGAACGAAATTTTCTGGAGGGGTGGGAACTAGAAATGTTTGATACATACAAACAAAGTTATTTAAGTTGGGGATTGCTGACAGCTGGTTGCAGTAATGCACTGTAGTCATTTACTCAGTCCACTTAAAAGGGATAGAGAAACGCTGACATATGGAGATACTGTTTGTGTTCTCATTTCAGTGTCTACTTGTGTATTAACAAGAGATAGAATGAATATAGCCATTAACAAAACATGCTAAGAAAGTATTTATTGCATGACAAACCATTTTACAGTGGCTCCTGTTTCCTCATCAGAAGCTAGATGCCTTCTAAAATTTAAAACTGTACTAAATATTTTAATTTTTATCTTCATTATTTTTGTGACAGATGGGCAGGACATCTGTCAACTACTCCTACAGCTTCTTTGTTGACAGCTGAACGGAATAATTTTTAGTGTACATAAGGTTGCTTTCAGGAAGCAAATCTCCACTTTTGAATAAAAAAATAAGCTTTTTACAAAGGTACAGTAGCAAAGGAATTTTCAGTGATATTTCCCATTTCAAAACTGCTGTGTAACACTGCTTCTTTCTTCACTTCAGAGAATGGGTATCTGTCCTAAGGGAAGTTGCACATAATTAATACTTCAAACTCTAAGCAGGATTGCCACGGGCAGTAGCATCCTTATGCCTCATCACTGTCTGCTTCTCAGCAAGAAGAGCCATCCCTGTTTAAAAAAATGTATGCACAAAGTAATGAAGAGCTTTAAACCCCTCAAGCTGATTTCTCTTAAGAACTGAGAAATAATTTCAGGCAATTTTAATCTCTCAGTATTGTGCCTGTGTTTTATTCAAAAGAAATTAAAGGTATCTTACAACGTTTTTGTACAATGTGTATATCTAAGGGAAATAGACAAGAGCTGTGCTTTAAAAGAACCCTGGCAAGAAAAAATGAGCCGATTAGTGATTTCTTTAAAAGTTATATCCTAAAATTAGTTGCAGGTATCTTAGTGACTTAGAGTTGGAAAAGAATCAAAATTGGTTACAGATTCTAGAAAAATTACAAATATGAACTCCTTGGTTTTGTATGTATTGTTGGGTACTGTAGTTTCATTCACTAACAACTCAGTAATTTAATCAGTTAAAATTTATGATTTGTAAATAATTCTGTATCTCAATAGCCATACAGAATTACACCTGTTCAATACTGACAACTCTTAAGCCACAAAGTATGACTTTTGCCATGGAGCTACACCTATAAATGAGGTTTGTCTGCCTAGTAGAGTAGGCACCTCTCCATTCTAAGAGCTCAATACCATAAATTCAGATCAACTGCAGTGTTCTGAGACATTTCTGCAGATAAATTCAATGTAACTGAGGCTCTAAACAGAACTTTGTTGTGAAAGCAAGTGGCAAAAAGGGTCAGGGCATTTTCATTCTCTGCAATAAGTCACGACAATCTTTTCACATTTATGATACTCCTTTGATTTTCAAGTGTATACTGCTGTCTGCAGGAGAAAGAGGCATTGTCTACTAAATGTAACTTTTGTTCATGACAGTAGCTTCATAACTGAAGCTAAGAGACTAGGGTAACTTTTAAAATTGGTCCAATAATTACAGGAAGGCAGGTTTAAACAAGTTTTTTTGCTGCAATTGCTTCCAAGTGAGTAAGCTTCCCTGGCTAGTTCTGACTTCCAAATGGCTGTTGATCAATATAAAGATTAACTAGATAATACACTGAGTTTTCAGTAAAAGCAAACATTAATTGCTAACTACTAGACCTAGAAATGGGTCTGAAATGAGACAACCGTCATGTGAAATATGGTAAAAGCACTGAAACATCTGGCATTTTCTTCTTTGGGAAAGATAATTTCACATGGGCAGGGTGAGCACTTTAAATCTTTTTTTCTTCTACACCAAAAAAAGCAGGTCTGTCCTTTAGTTTGTTACATAACATACAATTTGTTTTTACTCTAATTGGTGACTTCCCGTGTACCCCTTTAGATGATCGAGCTCTTCCGTGAAGGGATTGTAACCTTGCTCTCTTAAACAGCGTAAGGCCCAGAACAGTTGATCTGCTGGAGGAAATTCATCCCACTTGACCCATTCCCAGCCTGTAGGGGGTAAAAAAAAAAAAAAAAAGAAGGAAGAAAAATCAGAGTATAGAGCTGAGACAGGACCCAAAGGGAGTCCTGTCCAAGCATGAAGTTGTGTCAGGGGAGGTTCAGGCTGCATGTTAGGAAAAGGTTCTTCACTCAGAGGGTGGTGGGGCGCTGGAACAGGCTCCACAGCGCAGCCTGACAGAGCTCGAGGAGTTTTTGGACAACCTTCTCAGGCACAAGGTGGGATTGTTGGGGTTGCCCTGTGCAGGGCCAGGAAAGGGATTTAGATGATGCTTGGGGGTCCCTTCCAACTCGGGATATTCTGTGTTTCTGTGATACAACAATTCTTCCTCTGCAAGTCTGGATGGATCATGCAGAAACTACCAATACAAAGACAAGTTCTTTGCTGCATACAGAGTCATTTTGCCTGAGAAGCTTTTCTGTTTCCCAGAGAAGCTGCGGATGCCCCATCCCTGGAAGTGTTCAGTGCCAGGCTGGGTGGAGCTCTGAGCCACCTGATCTAGTGGGAGGATGTCCCTGCCGGTGGCAGGGGGCTTGGAAGGGGACGATTACTCACCCTCGTTCTTGTCGGGCTCCTGGTTGCGCGGCTCGGCGCCCGGCTCGGCCTCGCCCTTCATGAGCACGGTGACATAGTGGTAGCGCTGGGACGCGCACACCGCGTTCACGGCCGACGCGAACCGCACGTGGCGCAGCCGCAGCGCCGCCTCCTCCAGCGTCTCCCGCGCCGCGCACTCCGCCAGGCTCTCCCTGCGGGCGGGCAAGCCAGGGGAAGGGAAGGGAAGGCACGGCAAGCCAAGGGAAGGGAAGGGGAGGGGAGGGAGGGCGCGGGGCTCCTACCCGAACTCCAGGTGGCCCCCGGGGAGCTGGTAGGTGCCGGCGCCCAGCGCGCCTTTCCGCCTGCCCAGGAGGACGCAGTTGGGGTGCGCGGCGCTGGTGACCACCACCCCCACGCCCACCCCGGGCCGCCGGGGCTGCGCCGCCTCCTCGCCCATGGCAGCCCCGGCGCTCGGCGAGGCTCCCTCGGGATCCGTCGGGCTCCGGGCGGGCGGGAGCGGATCCGCCAATCGCGGTTTGGGATGCCGGGTTTTGGGAGGCCCTTGCCCGGGGGTGTGGCGCCGCGGGTCAGGAAAGTGGCGCGGTTCCAAGGCAGGCTCGAGAGGAGGAGCTCTGTCCTGCTGTTTGCCTGGGGTTCCTCGCCTTTGAGTGCGCAGGGACCCGTGAGGTCATAGGGAATAGAAAAAGCGCTTGTGCAAATGAGGGGCGGCTGAAAACGAGTCAGATACGACTCGGTTTTTAAAGGTCAGGGAGCCAGTCGGTCTCTGACTGCAGATTTGTTCGGAATTTAAGAAGTGGCCCTTCTTTGATTAGCCCTCAGTTTCTGGTCTGTGAAGAGTCTGACTCTGAAGTGTCACGTTGGAATTATTTTAAAAAGAAACTACAAACTTAGCTGAGCAGAGCTCCAGAGGCAGAATAACAGTTCCTGACTGATGAAGAAGTAAAAGTTTCTGCTAGCAAATATTTACCTTCATTTTCACATTTTTGTAAATTACAGAGATATGTACAATACAAGATACAAGCTTTCATTTTCTTTATAAACTACTATAAAATTTGTCAGATTTTCCCCTTCTTCAGCCAACTGATCACAACGAAGTTTTTTATTTGCAGACCTTTCAAATTGTTTGGGTTTTTGTTTGGTTTTGTTTGGGTTTTTTTGGTAAGGTTTTAAAATAACTATGTACAGATGGTTTTATTTACATATAAAGGTCACAGGGCCAAATTGGCTGAAGCTTAATCACATTTTCTGGGGTCAGTTCTGGGGTTTAGTTGCCTGGACTGGCTCAATACAGCATCAGATGGGTCCCAGTGTCGGCATGAAGTGCATGTCAGGATTGAATGGCTGGGCGTGCTAGAAGCAAGGTTGCCCTCTGACAGTATTTGGCCATGCTGCTTAACTGTGATGTCAGCCCATACCCTGAATTACTGACATTAGTAAATAATAACAATAATAACAATAACAAATAAATAATCTTGTCCAAATGGCCAAGCTAACAAGTCCTTTTTATAAACCAAGCTCATTCATTTGTATCTGTCTCCCCGGTACAGCTGGAATATCCTAATCTCCAGATGAAACATCAGTCAGTTATATCCCTTCTGTATCTATATTTTAAGATCATGATCTTTAAAAAGCCATATCAAAGACTCCTCGTCACCCACAAAGCTCATTCTGGTCCAATACATTAAAACACCAGAAAGTTTTTTACCTGAACAATGAAAACATTCTACTTTCTATGTACACCATTTTCCTGTACCTTTTACCAAACAGCATTTAGTAACACGTCTTGAGGGTGACCCAGTGTCATTCTACTGATTTATTTTTAAATACAAAAAAAGTTCATAGAGTCATTAAGCTTGTTTACCATGTTAGCAGGATACAATTCAATGAAAATACTATATAAAGATGATTATGTAGAATATAAAACCTATGTTTTTATAAGCAATATATTTTTATTTGTCAGTAGGCTAAGATTTTCCCTTCCTCTCTACCATCCTCCTGATAACAACAAAGATGTGAAGTATTACCCTTTTACAGAACTTTAAAATGGCTCATTTTTTGTAAAGGTTTTGAAATCTGCTTGTATACAAATATTTAGATTTCTTTCAATTTTTTCACCTTACATTTGTGGTAATTAATATAAAGAATACTGTCTGTATGAAAATAAGCATTTTGTCGACTGAATCTGTTCTAATTGGTTTCATTCTTGGATTTATTTAAGACATGCTTATGCAGCCAGGTTTTGCAAATTATGAATTAAATATAGGCTGGTTTTCTGAGTTTGATAGTGAACAGACATCCACTGAAAAAAGATATGGGAATAAACCAAGAATGAGAAAGCAGCAAATTCCTCTGCCGCAGCAGTATGTTGAAAAGCTTGGAAGATTATGATTTATAAGCACTTCTAAACTTGTCTATTATTTTCTCTGACAAAGTACTTCTGTGAGACAAACAGCCAAAACAGTGAATTTAAACCAGCATGTGTCCAGCAGCTACTGGAAAAGAGGCAGCTACTTTTCAGGCCCAATCCCTCGTTCCTTATGCTAACACAGTTATTGATTGAAGTGTTACTGAATGACACTGCTATTGAATGACACTGTTATTGAATGAACTGTATGTCTGAGCTATATATCTGGATCAAAACCCCCCATTTTTTCTCATTAATCTGTTTTCTAGCATGCTGTGGGTGGCACGGGGAGGGGACAGGACAGAGTTCAATCAGATTAAACATAGCAGAAAGCCAAACCTGACTCAGCAAACTGGGAGAGAGATTACTTTTTCAGCAGGATGTGTCCCCTGATGTAATTTACAGCTCAGGTACATAAATGGGGGAGGCAGTGAGTCAGAGCAGCTGGGAACAGGAATGGTGGGACTAACCATGTTAGTGACAGGCCAGATTTATGTCAGATTTAAAAGACTACACAGCTGTTCTCTAAAAAGAGCACACATAGGGAAAGCAAGCTAGAAAAGCACACAGTGTACAACATCTTATTGGGAAAGCAGCTACATGACCAGAAAACATCCATCTTTCTGAGAATTTCATACACATGGTTCCCTAGCTGTGGAATTTACTATACATTCACATTTGCTTAGTAGAAGTATGAACTGGAAGATGAAAGGATTATATTTAAATATTTTACATTGCAAAGCTGGCATACAGAAGCTGGGTGGAATGTGACAGCAGTGCATGGCACCAAAGTCCTGCCAGCAACCTGGCTGAAATTTGAACTTGGAAGATTTTTTCTTCTCTTGCATTCAAGCAGCTGGTTGTTATCCTGAACCCTGATACTGAAAATGTAACATTGTTAACTGTTTCCTCACTTTTATTTCAGCAGAATTATGTCCATGACACCTCATGCTTCCATTAAATGTCTTTTACCATACATCATTTCTTGCTGTAATAGTATGGCTTCATAAGCACTATTAGTGGAAATATGGTAAAGTGCAATACATTGTTTTTATGCTGAAATGTATATAACCTCTGATGACATTTACATATGGAGAGAATAATGGTGTGTGCAAGAGCAACAGGACAAATTAGAGCTGTACTACAGCTGTGCTATCTTCATTGCTTGTTAATTATTTCTTTGCTGTGTACAGACAGGACTGAGTCATCAGAATGAGTGAAGGGGGTGAGACAATTCTGTTTTATTTGTAGCTTTGCCATTAACATTTTAAGTGACCTTGGGCAACTCATAGGCTGGTGAAGATGAATTGTGCTTCAGTACACTTCAATGAAAACTTCTGGGTGTACTCAATCCCCGGGGACCCTCAATCAGAACAATATAAGTGTCTGTTAGGACAAAAATCCATCAAGGATAGTACCTGGAGGTCCAGAATGGATGTTTGGAATATAGTAGGCAAGAAATCATGACAGGGCTTTTGACAACTATTCTACTGCCATCTGTGGCTCAGTGACTTCTCAAGGCAGAGGGGGCTTCTGTGTACTTACTAACCCTCTTCTTGTTTCTCTTCTTTAAACGTGCTAAAAATTCCTCTTGAGCCCGTGTAAATTTCCATCATTTGCAGCATCCTTGGCAAGGAGCTCCACAGTTTAGCTGAAAAGATCATTTTTATAAATCAAATCCTTTTGCTTTCATTGAGCCTTTCAGCTACCAGTCGTCCCTGGTGTTTCACAGTTCTTCTGTTGGGAGAGATGGTGAGTTAGTGATTAATGTTCATACTGTATTCTGTAGAACAGTGCACCTATCCAGACCTGAGAGTGCACACATTAAATGCCTGTTTGCTAGGACAGATGTCAGAATCCTTGCAGGAGAGACACTGGGGCACCTTCACCGAAGGACCCTGGATTGTCTTTTCTGTATGATTGGGAGGAGAGATGGAATAACCTGTTCATATTGCAAATGGGTGCAGTGAATAGTTTCATGCTGTTAGATATACCTCTGCAGTTTGTCCAGAGACAGCCACGATGTCTCCTGCAGACAAGCAGTGCAGAGAGAATTCACCATCTGCAAGATGTGCTATGTAAGGCAAGGTAGACACCACTGAAGGATTAATCTCACTTTGCTTCAAAGTCAGTTTTTTTGCTCTGACCTTGGCTGATTCATTAGCTAAACCTGTTTACTCATCTACCATACAGAAAAAGTGGGCTCTTCCCTCCTGTCTTCAAATAAAGGTGTTCTGGAAAGCTCAGGGTGGTTTTCTCCACAGGTACTGGGATGCTTTTTCAGCCCCTGATAAATCTCTTCTTAAAAATTTTCTACCCTCTGAACTCATGGTCTTGGCAGAGGCTTTGACTTCTTCACTCTCATGTTCTTGGCAAGATCCTCTCTCCTGATGTTTTTCAACTATAAAGTATCAACCAGTGGAGCTTACAAGGTCTGGGAAATAAATCAGATTGTACCACTGTCACTGCGTGAATGTGATAAATTCATAATAAGGCAAATTCACGTCTATTCACAATGCCTGAACCTTCCAGGATGCTTTATTTGGGCTGCTTGTCTGTTAAAACTTCTTGGCTTCTTCTATCTCATGTGTAATGTACCTTTTCCCTTCTTCTTTATAGTTTTAAATACAACTTTTCAGAGAGGGCCTCAATCCTGTGTTAAAAAGCTTATTCTGACTTTAGCAAGAAATCTCACCATTTTAAACTTTGAATAGGAAGGAATCTGCTTCTGGAGATTTAGCAAAATCTTTGGGTATCTACTAGAATCCTACAGTGCATTCCTTGCACAATCTCTGCAGTTGTAGGTCAGATATTGAACTAGGCTGAGCCTATACAAACTTGAGTGAGTTTAATTTTTTAAATCTTATTTAAAGATTAACTTATTATTTAAAATAATAAGTTTAATCTTAGCTACAATCAGGGATTTGCCTGATTGTAGCTAAGATTGTTATCTTTTCTTGTTTCTCTAAAAAGTAAAGAAAAGCTGAATGTGTCATTTCCAAGAACTGTTGTTTTAAAGGTTTTAAGTTGGGTTTACAACCACCTTGTGCTGACAGTCAGAGCCAGACGGGGGGGCTGGTGATCAGACAGAAATCCAGGCATTTTTACAGTCCATCCCAGTTAGTTTTCACAGCCAAGAAGGAAATCAGACAATACAGCATCCAAATAATTAAAGCTCTCCATACAGCTGTGTATCAGACTCTAGATAACGGCAGAAGTTGCCTCAATCTTTATAGAAATCCTTCAATACTGTCAGCCAGGTGACATTTCTTCTTTTGATGTATAAGGTAAAAACTGTCTTCAGCTTGAAACTGGAAGGATAAGTCACTCCTAGTGAGAAGAAGAAGATACAGTAATAGTTGTAATCTGAATGTCTTACAGACATTTGCTCAGGCAAGAATTAATTATAAGCCCAGAGAGAGTTGTCCAATTTTCTTGCAGTAGCAAGCAACTGAGTCAGGATGTAAGTCTGGTTTCCTGACCTCCAGCCAGTACTTATCTCTGAACAGTAGCTTTGGGCTTTTAAAATTAAGGTTTAAAGTTCAGCCAAGATCCATTACATCCTCTTTCAAACCTTATTGCAAATCCTTTCCAGGGCGGAGGTCATTTTGGGGAGTCTCCTGGAGTTAGGAGATTTCTCTGTATGTGGAAATGGCATCCATGTACTGTCCTGTGATGGAACTGCAGCAGGTCCTGTGACTAGTGAAGAGCCACTGTGTGTACAGAAGGCAGAAAGAGCACAGAGTTCAAGTGCTTTTTCTTTCCTTCCCCTTGGCAGGAGAAATATTTTATCAGCTGTGGTGGGAAATTTTGGATGGTCTATCAAAATTTTGCAGCTGCTCACAGGTTCAGTGACACATACTCCTACCTTGTGTGTTGGAACACAGAGGTGCAGAGCTAAGCACTCTGCAGAGCTCACGGCAGTGCTAACAGGTGACAATAACACTAGGACAGCAGAGGACCAGGAGCAAAATAACTGACCCAGAATGACTCAGTCTTTTGCAATACTTGCCCAAGGAGAAGTTATGATAATGCATTTTCAGTTTCAGAACAAAAAGAGGCAACTTGTCCAGTTATTCATTGGATAATTCAAGTTACAAAACTCCGAAGAATCACAGGTCCCCCATGGCTTTCCTTCACATCAGATCTTGCTTTCATGTTCATAATGTACAGACATAACTGCATTTTTCCTTATTATTGGTAGAGGACATTCTTGTTCCAATTTCCCAGGCCAGTGCTATTTTCCTAATTACCATTTTGTTTTAAAGGAAAAGGCTTTGCCTCCTTGTGAATCACAAGGTCTAGTCACTCGTTTCTGCAGGGACACCTGGGGTCCCCTGCTTCTGTTCTTTGGTGACCTGAGTCAAGGCCACCGAAGTAAAAGCACTGAATTGCAGAGAGGAAGGTGCAGTGTGGAGCTGTGTGAGGCAGAAACGGGGTTTGTGGCATGGGCGAGGGGCCTGGGATGGGTGGGGGGAAGGTGGGCTGCAAAATACTTAGCAATACCTACTAGTCCTCAGTTCAGTCATAGAACCACAGAACAGTTTGGGTTGGAAAGGACCTTAAAGACCATCTAATTCCAACCCTCCTGCCATGGGCAGGGACACCTTCCACTAGACCAGGCTGCTCAAAGCCCCATCCAACCTGACCTTGAATGCTGCCAGGGATGGGGCATCCACAGCTTCTCTGAGCAACCTGTGCCACTGCCTCCCACCCTCGCAGCAGGGAATTTCTTCCTTATATCTAATCTAAACCCTCCCTCTTTCACTTTAAAACCATTCCCCCTTGTCTTAAGAAATAATGAGCGTGCTTTAGTTATTGCATGAAAACACCCTGAAATACGAAAACAAAAAATTAATCCTCCGACTTAAAATACAGAAAGTTTTTTCATTCTGAAGCGGAACCGGGAGGGGGTGTGGGCGTGGCATAAGGGAGCTGTGCCCCTTTCCCCCCTTTTAACACAGGAGGTGCCGACCCAGGCCGACGCGGTCAGACGATTGTGGGTGGATTACAACCCTTTTTAGGATCCTTGCGAGGCAAAAATAACCTTTATTAAAACCAAAACGGCTGAAAGAAGGACAGGCCGGGAGGGGCCCCTCAGGCCCGCTGGGGGGCGGAGCCGCGCGAGGCGCTTCCTGCCCCGCCCCGCGCCCCCGCGGCCCCGCCCCGGCGCGGGAGCGGCGCGTGCGCGCTGCCAGGGGCACCCGAGGGCGAAGGGGCTCGGCTATGGCGGCCTCCATGATCTGCAGCCGGGTGTCGGCCGGGCTGAGGGGCAGCGGCCTCCGCGCCTCGCTGGGTTCCGCCGCGGGGAAGGTAGCGGCCGCTCGGGAACGGGGGTGGGCCGGGGCGGGGCCGGGCCGGCTGGGGTCGCGGTCGGGGTCGCTCCCTGCGTAGCGCCGGTGAGAGGAGTGTCCATCTCATCCCGCTCCTGCCGTCCTGCCCTGCTCTGCCCTGCGGCGGGGCTGGCAGCCCTGTCCTCACCTTTGGCGTACGGCCCCTCAGAGCCGCTGATCTTGCTTGTGGCAGGTCTTCCCGTCGTGGTTCCCTTTCCCTTCCTTTTCAGCGCCCCCCGCTACTGTCTTGCTTGGAAGCACCAGTGTTTCCATCTCCGCCGTCTCCTTGCTCCTAGCAGAGGTCGGGCTGTGCCAGTTAAACTCTTCTTCCAGCTCGCACCTCGCCAGCCTCGGCTCTTGGTTCCTGTGGATGCCATTCGAGGGCGCGGGCGTGTTTTTGGCTGCAGCACCCCTGGGAAGCGGTGACACGGGGCAGCTCGGGAGGTTGCAGCGTGTGACGCTCGCTGCCCCCGTTCTGCTGCTGCCACGCACTGGGCAAGGTCGCCGCGAGTGCCCCTCTCGGGTTACACGCAGCCTCCCGAGCCCGCGGGTCACTCAGCGCCTCTCCCTGGGGTCGTGCCAAGGAAAGGGCCTCCTGCTTGGAGAAGGAAATCTTTGGAGGCTACACAGGCCCTGTCGATTCGCTAGCTTGGAATGCTGTAGTAAACCCTCGCGTGTCGTCTGCTTGTTTCCTTTATTTGAAGTGAAATGAAACCTTGAAAATCCAGCTTGTTAGAAACTTCCTAATGCGCGCTGGTTTTTGTGGTGCTTGTGGCAATGGTACATACTAAAAAAAAATAAAAATAAATGCAGAAGCTTGTTTTGTATGTAAATTTCTTCTGTAATCTTTTTATCATGAGTCTTTGGTACTCATCTACGTTCATGGGTTAGTTGAATTCAGTAGGATTCCTGCTTTGTGCGTGTGTAAAATTAACGTCTTGTTTGCAGATAGTGAAATACAAAAAATGCACCAAACACATTTTGCTTTTGTTGTTAATTTTTGTGTTACAGAATGCTTACAAGATTCCTTGAGGTTCTTTTTCTTAGAGTTGTTCTGTTAAAATACTTAAATGCTAACTAAATGCTCAAGGGATTTTAAACCCTGTCAGTCCTTGTCAGTGCTAGCAGTTTCACCAGCTCTTTCCCCCTGTCCAATGAAACTTCATGAAATCAAATACAACACCTGATATGAATGACTAATGTGGAAGAATAGGATTAAGTGTTCAGGTGTTTGCACTGGTACACTAAAGTATACTTTTTAAATATGTAGACTGTTTTTTAACCTAAACAAAGAAGGCAGTTTTTCACAACAGTTATATGCTTTTGTTTTCTTTTTTTTTCTTTTTATTCTTTTCCTTCAGGTGCTTGCTGGAAGTCCAGGAATACTCAGTAATCATGGGTTTCAAGTGCAGCAGCAGCAACAGAGGAGGCTATCGCTCCATGAATACCTGAGCATGGGACTGTTGAAGGAGGCTGGCATTTCTGTTCCACATGGAGTGGTTGCCAATACGCCAGATGAAGCTTACAAAATAGCAAAAGAAATAGGTATAATATTAAAGAGAACATGTACAAATAGGCATGGGATTGATACAAGGTGTAGCTACTTTTTCTGTCATTCTTGGTAAGATGTTGCTTGGAGTTCTGAATATACCTTCTCTTTAAGAGACCTTTCCCTGTGAAGCAGCCTTCTTGTTAAGAAGGAATAGGTCAGGTATAAATTCTATTAGTTTAGACTAATACAGCTACTTAAACTTCTTTGAGATGAGTAATAGACTCTACTTTGTGCAAATCCTGGATTTCTTTCTACTTTCAGCAAGGTTAGAGGAAGTCTTGTGTGAAGAGCTTCAGTGGTGGTGACAAGATCTCATGTAGAACAGAAGATGCAAACCATACTTATCTTTAGGCTACAAAAGAAGATTAAAGTCCTATTCCTTTGTGAGTGTGATTTCTGGCAGAATGCAGCTACTTCATACAGGAGGGGAGAACTTTGATGGCTTGTAGTTACATGCTAAATTCCTGGCTTGTTGATGAAAAAGTATCCAGTGTCATTTGCCTAGTGCTTAAATACTTAATTTGGAATCGAGCTCTAATTTTGGACTTGACTTTTCCTATTAATTTGCCACTTTACCTTCTATGTGTCCTAGTAAAAATTTTTGGTTTGATTTGGATATAATATGGAAGTCAGCTTCTATTGTGTCAGGTGTTAGAAGGTGCGGGTTTTTTTGGTTGGTTGATTTGTTTGTTTGGGGGGTTTTCTTAGTTTAAAATTTGTGATTTTTTTTCCTCCTTGGAAAAACGTATTAGGCTTGTTACACAGTTTTAGTGGAGGACATTGGTTGTCATATTCCTTTCTTTTATGCCAATGCTCAAATTTCTCTTCACTCCCAAATGGATACATTTGTAGTGATTCCTGAGGTTATAGGTTTTGTTGGATTAATTTCAGTTTCATGAGTAGATTTAATGCGAGAAATGAGATCTGAAAAAAAAAGATAATTTTTCTTCTAGAGCAAGTTATGCTGTTTTGTAATGTAGAAAAGATTTGAAAAGCTGCTTTTCCTTCAGACATGATGTCCCAGAAATTCAGGTATTGTCTGCCTACCTTCTTTATCTTGTTTCCCTTAGAGAGTAAGTGATACAAAATTATAATAATTTCATTAATATGAAAGTAAGTTGCTAAAATACTTCTAAGAATGGTTTAAACTTCAGAACCTTGCTTCCTATTAAGGGTGAGCTTATAGCATGATCAAAACTTCCCAAATCAGCATACCCCTTTGCTCTGCTTTAATATCTGCACCGGTATTGCTGGAGGAAAATGAGAGAACCTTGGTCTATGGCTGTTTACTCAACAGCCCGGAAACTTGTAGGTCAGGACCCCTTTGTTTTGTTCTTGTTCAGAAAGGGCTCCCACAGCAGTGTGGGTATGTCTGGCTGTTGGTTTATAGCTCTGTGTCATCCCTGTGACATCATAGGTATGCCTCTTATCTGGAGTGTGGGACTCTGGGCAAGTTCTTGGGGATCAGAAGAATGAAGTTGTGAAGTGTATGAGTTGGCATTCTTTAATAAAGGAATTCAGGGCTTTTGGTTGTTAGCAAAGTACTTTGTTGGAGTCGATGCGTATTCGGTGCTATTGGCCTACTTTGGTACTTGAGATGAGGAAGGGAAAACTTCCCAAAAGGAGAGCACACACTGAAGGAGCTTGAGGTTTTGAGGCATTGCTTGAACATGTCCAGAACTCATTCTGGGTGGTGGCATACTATTCTTTGCTCCAGTGTTTTGGATTTCTTTGTTTTTTGTAGGCATTTACCTGCTAGTTTTCATTTAGTACTTAAAAAAAAAAAAATCAACACAAACCAAACAATTTACCAGAATGAAAAAATTCACTTTTTTTGGTCCAAGTGCTCATTGTTTATTTTTGTTGTGTGGGAGTAGTTGCCAGTAGATATGAAATTAGTTTTTGTTTATTTTTATATGCTAAGCTGCTTTATCAAATGTTTGTTTAGACCATTACAAAGACAGTTGGTAATACTCTTTGCTCTGTTTCCCTAGTGCCGATCCACATGTTCCTGGTAAATTTACACAGAGCAGATTTCTGACTAAACGTTGAGTTTGGCATGGGGTTTCTTCCCTTTTCCAAATACTTCACTTAGAAATGGGTAACTTTTTATCCCAATGTATAGAAAATGCAAACTTCTCATTAACAGAGGTTATCATAGGTTAGCTGTGGCTGTAGCTAAATCAGTGTTACATGAGCATCTCACTTAAATTTTAAAGAAATGACCTGAGTAAGTTCTGTTTCAAAGCTTTGATAAGAGACTGCAGCATGACTTGATTGCCTTCGAGTTTATGGTTTACTCGTAGCCATGTGTGCATTCCAGCTAGCACTGTGACCAGTTCTGATTGAGAAGCTGATATGTGTGTGTTATCAAGAACATGACTAATGAACCTAAAGACTTCAGTGAACAGATGCTTGGTCAGTGTGATGGCAGACAGCTCAGCAGAATGCACTGTTTGGAATGAAGAACATTGCTGTTTGTTAAGACACACTGCCGTGGGTGCTATCTATTGTTGTAATTCAAGTTTTGATTCTTCCTGACACCTTCCTCTGGTAACAGTTGAGTGGAAGGCAGTGACATATTGTGTGCTTGTCTGGGTTTTTTTTATAGCGTATATTTCTATTCATGATGATTTGAGAAGTAAGACTTTTTAAGACATTAATATCTTGAAGCAGCTTTTGTGTTCTGGTAGTTTTGTTGGGTTTTCAGGTCGTGAATACCACAGCTTTATGTGCATGACAGACTGTCAGATTTTAGTAAAATGTAAAGTTGTATAATATAGGAGGTGTTGAGAGACTGAATGCAAAATATTTCTTCTTTTTACCTCAGAGTTCTTGAAAGGAGACTGAAAGCTATTGAAGTTGAGTCTTCTGCTATTGCAGTTTAAGAGGTCTAGTGCAGCTCCGTGTCTGTGTGGTGTATAAAGAATGTTCTGTTTTGGTATGCTTTATACAGAATGACTCCAGTAATTGGTTTGGCTGTTTTCCTGCTGACAGTTCTGTGATTAGTAGATGGTTTTTTTCAGACCTTTTAGTTTCTTTTCAATGTTACTAAAACTGTTTAAGTACTTTTCAGTATCATTTATTTTCCTGTCTGTTGCTCAAACATACAACTTGTATCTGTTAAAAACTTTTAAAAGGTAATGTGTAAACCTCGGTAGAGTTATAAATAGAAGTTTTGATCTCAGGCTTGATTTAGTCAGAAATCAAAGTGTGGTACAATGTGTGCAATTATTTTCCTAGGTAAAGTGCTAGTTTTTTCTTTATTAGCTCTTCAAAAGAGATACTTGAGGTACTGTGGCAAAAAGCTGGGGTGGTTTTCTCCTCAGTGTATGCCACACCCTCCTTGGCTGTCTGATTTAAGTTTTTGGGGTTTTCTATTCTGTGTCATAGTGAAAAGTCATGTTTGTCATACTTTCTTTTCTACTATTTTTTTGGTTGTTTTGCCATTGTCAGTTTCCTTGCTAGTCCTTTATCTGCCTATGTTACCTGATGTCTTTTAGGTTGTCTGAAACTCCAGACCGTTTATTCAAGTTGCTCTAGGACATAGATGGTGATCTAAGGTGGCAAACTTAAGCAGAAATCCCCCAGATGGTAAAAAAAGTCATGCAGTTATGGTCCTACCTACCTGGTCAAAATCTCTAGATAACCAGCAGTAGTAGTTTAGAAACCAAACATTTACTTACATTCTGGCAAATGTTATTTTTTTGGCATCTGAATCTTATGTTTTGCTTCAGCCTTTGCATTCTTCTGTAGCACTTCACTCCTTTGAAGTTAAAATATCAAAACATATTGTTGATGATAGTTCACTAATTAAAATAAACCTGTATAACCAGCACATTCAGATTTTGACCCCTGTATTTTAATTGCTTGACTTAAGCTGTTGCCAAAACCAAACCTGTCTTGTGAGCTGATGACAAACTTGATGCAGTTGATTAATGTCAGGAAGTATTTGTGTAGAAAATATTTTGTAACGGCAAAACATCTTGTTCAGTCTCCTGGCTAGTATGGTCCTTTCAGTGAAAGTATGATGATTCCTGGCACATAATTATTTCAATAGTTATACTTTTGATTTGCATGCAGTGAGTCTTCTAACACTCAAAAGTCTGAAATGCTGAAAAAACGTGATTTTGAAGTTAAAATTCCAATAACTATACTTACTAATAAATCGCAGACAGTGTACTCTGAAGAGATTCTCTGCTCTGTTGGCAGAATTAGGGTCAGCATATTATTTATGCTGATGCTCCTGTTGTTAGTTACAAACCCATATTTTCCTAATGCCAGTAAATACACCTGTGTTTTTTAAGCTCAGTTTTTTTGTATCTGTGCAACAAGAAAAAATTAGTTTGTGTTATAAACGGGGAGTTACTTTTTCTGGTACAAGAACTGTGAAATACACACTGAAGCAAAAATTACAGGTCTCTATCTCTCCCAGGATAAGTTTGCAGTTGAATGGTGGTTGAGAATTTGATTGACACTTGTGTTACTAACCTGTCACTGCCTTTTACTGTTATCTGTCTTGTCGGAGTAGATTAGGCTTGCATAGTGGTTCTGAAGGTGTCTGTAATGTGTGGAAAGCAGTACCTCTGCTACAGTTAGTATTGGGCAGAGAAGTGGCAATTAATGTGATTTGACAAAAGTCAAAATGGAAACTTGTAAAGCAGAATACTTTAACAAGGCCTGTCTGCTGTAATCATTGGACTTTCCTCTTGCACAGAAAACTTCAGAGATACAGTGGAACAATGACCCTTCTTGCCTCTTAATAAGCTTATTAGAAGAGTATATTTTACGTGGATGTCTTTCTGCTTGCCTGCATGCATTGATCTTTCTCTCAGTTTGAAAGCTTAAGTTACAGAATCAGAAATTATTCCTCCCAAAAAATAAATATTAGTATTGATAGAAGTGAAGATCATTTTGTTTACTGACTGTATAACTCTTCCACTGTCTAGTTAATAAATGATTGTTGAAGGTGAAACCTGTAGTGTTAGTAATGTATAGACTTTTGTTGTGAACAGATTAACGATAAGTCAGTGTTCTGATTTCAGACACCTGTTATCATTGGTATCTACTCTTAATTTTCTAAGAATTTACTATTTTTTTCTAGCTGTTTTACTTAAATTTGCTTTTAGGGCTGACTGCCATTAACATGGAAATGTGATGCTTACCAAATGCTTCTTCTGACATTTGTGCATTGGGCTGTAGCTTGCCTTGCTCACCTTAGCTGTACTGGTGTTCTAGTGCCCTGTGTTAAGGCTTTACAATTTGTTACTGCTGCTGAAAGCTGAAGTCCTGCTCACTGAAGTTCCTGTGTGCATGTCACATGGTGCACGAGGCTGCAGAAGCACTGTCTGTCTGCTGGACGAGCTTTTGCCGTCAGGGAATCACTGTTCTGATATGCTTCAAGGCATGATAGCACAAATGCTTCTACTGGCACAAGAAACGAGGCTGGAGTGAAAAGCTGAGGGCTGGAGGCAGGATGGGACTTCTGTGGCTGTGTGTTTGCTGGCATAAACTGTATGTGGATATCTGCTCTAGGGCAGAAACTGCTTTTTTTCATTGAAACACAAGCCTAGCAGTATTTCAAAGCCATGTAAGCGAAAAACAAGGGCACAACTGTTGATACTGAGTAGAAAACTATGGTAGCTGCTAGTTTCCAAATTTTTTTCTTGGGTTATTGTGTATCAGCAGTTCTTTGTTGTGTCAGATTGTGTGACAGTGCTGCTGCTGCTGCTGGAACACTGCAGATGAGGTGTGTGATCAAACACTTCCTCTAGTTTTAGAGCCATTTTAAATAGGAGCTGTGGGAAAAAATGTTTATTGAGCAATAAACTTCCTGCATGATGGGTTATGGTTTTCTTGGGATGTACTATCTTAAATTTGTTTCGGGTACACCTTTGCAGCTTAATTGCTTGTAAGCATAGCTGATCAAATAAACCTTGAACTTGTTTATGCAATCCAGCAGCTCGTTTGCAGTGCTAGAGGAAAACAATTTACAGATCATTAGTAATCTGCTAATTTAATGACTCAGTTGTTGCATAAGGGTTAGTCCAATGATGTTACAGCCAAAACTGATTGTGAAAAATTAAAAGCTGTTTTTCTCACACTGTTTTCCATGTCTGTATGTTGACAAAATATTATAATGCATAATAATAACGTTTTTAAGAACTATCTTGTAGGATGAGGGCAGTGGTGCATTTAGCCCACTACTCTGCCCAGGAACAGAAGAACATACCATTTAGGGCAATTCTTAACCTGCCTGTTTTCTGCAGTCCATTACTTCTCATTTCCCCTCACCCTTAATATTTGTTGTCTTGAGAATATCAGAGAGAATACCTCTGCCCAGTTCCTTTTGACTCTTCTATACTTCTTTCATATCTCCTGGCAGGCTTCCTTATATTTTATGTAAAGAAGCGTCTTTATTTCTTGCACCTTCTTGAAACTGACTTCTTCTTGGTAGATGGCTTTTGGTTTTGGCTGTTGTAGAGCAGAAACCAAAATGAGTGATGTACATGCGGTCATGTGTTCTTGCCCTGTTCATGACAGTTATGGCTGAAGACTGCAGTCATGTTCTTGCTTTCTTCTCCTTTTATAGATTTAAGGATGTGCTAAGCTCATTTCTTGTAAGGGAATCTCTTAATTTTAGTGATCATCTTAGTAACCAATTTACTTTTTTGCCCAGAGCTAAATATGATGTACCAGCTGAGATCTTACCAGAGCTTTAGCTGGGATCTCATTTTGACTTGTTCAGCTTCTGGTGTTTGTTGCTAGGAGGAATAATTGCTACAAAGAAGGTGCCTGTGGGTGAACTTCCATGGCTTTTCTGAAAACTTCTTTGTAGTAGCAGCTTTTTATCTTCTGGACTTAGTGTAGGAAATAGGAAACAAGCTTTGTACTTAAAGTAATTGCATAAAAGTTCTCATGTGACTTCTGTAAAGTACATTAACTTGATTGCCAGTAAAAAATAGTTGTCTTCAGGAACTGAATTAAATATTAGAGGTATAGACTGTAGTAAATCAACATATACTAGTGTGTTTATAAGCCTCATGCTTCTTGTGCAAAAGAACTCTAAAATCATGTGTGAGTTCAGAGATCTGTTGTTAGGTAGACATTCAAAAAGTAAAATCGACAGATATCTTAATAAGGAGGAGTAACTTGAGTCTTCTGCTTACAGCCACCCTAGCTTGTGATACTGGTGGAGTTTAGTTTCACCTGTCCAGGCAAGACATTAGTCAAAATAGGAACCACCACAATTTTTGTGTCTGTCATAACCTTCCTGAGTATGTGTAGTGGCCGGTTTTGCTTGAGTAATTTTGCTTAGGCATTTCCATGGTTCTCTTTTAACATCCAAGGAAACAGCAAGTTCTTTTTTTGCTTGGAAAGATTAGAGTGGCTCAGCTGATGGTGGCATGAGGAAAGATGGGGTGTGCTGAACAAATGCAAATGGGGCAGTTCTTAACATCTTGCAGTCTAGCGGCTGTCTACTCTGTGTAAGTGAACTTGAATAATAACTCAGGGCTTGGGTTTTTTTCCTTTATTGCCCTACATGACTTGATGAACTCTTCTTTGCTTTTTTGTCTTTCAATGACAATTCAGAATATCCCAGTTAATTTTTGATACAGTCTCACACTTTACTTTTTAAAACCAAATGCCCAGTTTCCCCTACCTAGAAGAATATTTTGTAAAGGATTTTTAAACAGTTAAAGCCAGCTGAAGGGCTTATTTTGCCTGCTCTGGGAAGAATAGTGGGTTTGTTTAGGCCTCTGGCTTCTGCAAAGCACTCAAGCTTATGCATTAGTGCTCTGCTGGATGGAAGCCACAGTGGACGTGGCAAGCTGACTTGAGTAAGTGCTGTAGTTATGTATCATTGCTGGGAAGGTAGTGGTTACTGGTACAGGGTATTTGCAGTTGATGGAGGAAAACCTTGCATTATGGTATGTCAGATACTCAGTTTCCTCTTGTTAATAATCTGTGAGGTGCTAACTATTTCTTCCTGGGTGCTTGATCATCTGTGACTCCAACACATTAAAGATGTATCAGGACACCAGCGTTTTTGGATACTAACTCACCAAGGTTTGTTCACAGAACAGCCTAAAGCTGCAATTTGTGAATTATTTGAGATTTTTGGAATCTGTGTGAATTACAATATAGTCTTCAATTCACATGTTTGTGTTTTGAATGGTGGGCATGGAGAAGGGGGGATAAAATTAAAGCAGCCTTTGTTATTCTGCCTGAAGCAATTTGTTTTGATAGTCACAGATGACAAATTTTTGGGTTTTCTTTTGTTCTAGGTTCAAAGGATCTTGTGGTAAAAGCACAGGTTTTAGCTGGTGGTAGAGGAAAAGGAACATTTGAAGGTGGCCTCAAAGGAGGAGTGAAAATAGTTTTTTCGTAAGTTCTTTCTAAATTATCAAACCAAGTGGAAAAACTTCAACGTTTCACATTATGTATTGAACCTGTTGCTTTCTTTAAAACTAGTGTTTTAATTATTAGCCTTAAAATAACAAAAATTAGATAAGACTTTTTTAATGCTACTTCTGTTTTTACAGCAGTTTCTTTGTCACATTCTGAGCTTCTTTTATTCTAGTCCAGAAGAAGCAAAAGCTGTCTCCTCCCAAATGATTGGAAAGAAGTTGTTTACCAAGCAGACAGGAGAGAAGGGCAGGATATGCAATCAAGTATTTATCTGTGAGCGCAGATATCCCAGGAGAGAATACTATTTTGCAATAACAATGGAAAGGTCTTTTCAAGTGAGTAATAATAGAAATAGAAATAAGCTAATTAACTTGTAACAACTGAATTTAAAAACAATCAACAAAATTGTTTACTGTATTGTTCACTTGCTTTTGAAAATCAGAAGTACACAAGCGAAATTTTGTTTTCTGGTATATCTGACTATATGATTGCTTTTGTTTTTAGATGCTTTAAAGATGTAATGCTACAATTTAAATTTACGGAATAATAAATGAGTATTTGTAGCCCCATCTGAAGCCCAGAGTCACATGGCCAAAGGGGAGATGGATAGAATAAGGGGGTAATTTTCATTTTGGTTTTAATTTGCATTTGCCTACCAGATTATAAAACTTAGCTTAAAAACACAGCTATTTGTGTGCATGTACATGTACACCCTATTTTTGAGTGTCAGAAACAAGACAAGTAAAAGTGTTGTAGAAGAGCAAATAAATGGTCCTGCATAAATCCAACATCCCTTTTCTCCAGTGTGTGAAGGTTCTGAGAAGTGCACTGGTGTGTCCCTTGATTTTGAGAATGCTGGTAGCTCTCTTATGCTAATGCTCTTCAGGAATGGGTGAGAAGATTTGGGCCTAGAGGTCTGTCTTCAGAGCTTTCAGGAAAATGAAAGCCAGTCTTTTCTGCATGTATGGGCTGTATGTGTGGGTATGTAGTTTTTTAGGCTACAATTCAAATATGGTTACTGAAATGTGTCTGTTTTCTGACAGACAAGTGTTCTATTTGGAGCATAGAACATGAATTGCTAAATAACTGTAATGAAGCCAGGGTAAAACAGTTCTTGGAACTTTATTTTCTGAAGCTCGGAAAACCTGGGTTTGGTCGGTTCAGATGCTTAGGAGTTTGCAGAGGCATTGGTTTTGGTAATTAGAGGAGTATCTCTGGCATAAGCATGAAATAATTTTCTATGGAGGAATGAGAAAACTAGTCTTACTCTTATTTCTTTTTTGGTAGCAGTATTAGGAGTTAAATATTGTATTTGTTCCTTTTTCTTCCTCCGTAGTATTCTTTTTAATAGGGAAGTATCAGCTGTGTTGAATTTTGTGACTTGGGCACCTCCACTGTGATGTGTGCTGGAATAGAGCAGGGAAGATTCAAATGTTGCCGTATGCACCACAAGGTGGCATTAAAATGCTGTAAATGAATAGATTTTAGACTCTTAAAATTGTGTAAGCAATAAGCAAGGATGCTTATGGAAATAAAATTTACTGTAACTGATTTAAGCAAATTAGATAAAGAAGGGAAACGTTTTCATGACTTGTTCTTGCTGTTGTATAAAAGATAAATCTTATTAGCATATATTGGGCATACCGTGTGGGTTGTTGCCTTTTGATAGAGATGTGCATTGTTGTTACTGCTAGAAGTCGTTATTTTAGATGTGCTTGTGATTATTATAACTTGTATAGGACGCTTTGGATGAGGAAATGCCTTTCAAAAGAAGGAAGTGAGAAGGTTGAATAGCACACAGTGTTTATTCCTGATGTTGCAAACCTCTTCCTTTAAGGAGAGGAAAAATGATTAAAATAGCTGAAACTGGAACTTAATGACTTGGATATTATTTGCCAACAGAGGTTTGTGTTTTAAGCAAAACAGTTCACTTTGATCAGTTCTATGGAATGATGAGTTATTTTATGATCAGTTTGTGGCTTACTGACAGTTCAAGTTAAGACTATCCAAAAATATTCATTGAGTCGTACCTTGCTATTAGATGTAAGATAATTTGCCAGGTATATATTTCCATTTGGAAGGATGGTAATGAGAGGGGAGTGGTGTGGTTATTAAGCATGTTCTCTGAACCAGGGTCACATTTTCTATAATTAACTGTCAACAGTTGTAAGACTGTTTAATCTTTAAGAGTTCTGATAGGAGATGCTGCCTTGGTACACCCATGGTCATAATCCATGCATGGGTGGTGATAAGGGAAGGTGGATTGAAGGGATCCAAGTATGTCTTTAGTGTGAACTGGAGGAGAGATTTTTCGGTTCCATGGTAGTGAGTCCTTGATGTTTTTGTTGAGATTTAGACAGCTTTTTAAAAAATAAACTCAGCTGCAGATGTTATCAATTCTGGTTTCTTAATTTCTTTTATTAAGGAATAATTGAGTGCTGTTTTGTTTTGCTATGACTTACTTGGGGTGAAGGCTTTAGTTACTGAATGTTGTGGTCCTACTGAACACATATGGTTTGCAGTAATTTATCACTAAGTTCTGCAGACTTCCATTCATCCTTGGAGTTGGAGCATGGCAGAATGAATAAATGACTGCCTGGAATTTGATCTTTGTTTGTGTAGGGGTGAATGGAGAAGGTCGAGGTGAGAATGTGTTTTTTTTCTCTAGTGACACCTGAAAGATAAAATGTGTGTGATTATGAAGCTGAATCTTTCTATCAGAATTTAAAACTAGTATATCTATTTAATCGCTCTGCTTTTACTTTACAAAGGAAATTTTTCCTTGTTAAAAGAAAGTGGATCTAACACATTCCTTGACATTTGGAAAGTGTTGTTAAAAGGTTTTATGTTTAGGTATTGAGTAGATAGTAACACTCTCTTCAGAGCATACAAGAAAAATGCCCAAATTAAAAATTTTCCATCAAAAAAGGTTATATTGCTGTGAGGTGTCTTAGGGGAAGGACTAAGTTTCAATTGTGTGGTAAAAAATTACTTATGCTTTTTTTTTTCTCCTTTTCTGTTCTAGGGTCCTGTGCTGATAGGCAGTTCTCAGGGTGGTGTTAATATTGAAGATGTTGCTGCAGAGAATCCTGAGGCGATAATTAAGGAACCCATCGATATAGTAGAAGGCATAAAAAAGGAGCAAGCTGTTAGGGTAATTGTTAATGTAGGAAAGTACACATTACTGAGGGTGGGAGGTTTGCTACTAATTTTTGTAAGGAATGTGTGCATTCAACCTGCAGAGTTGTTTTAAACCCTTGTTTTGGCAAGGATTTTAAACAGATTTGAACTAGGTAATTATTTCCAGGTAAATCAGTGTAAATCCAACTACATGGCAGTGCTTTATCTAGCTTTCATACAGCTATGTAGAGGCATAACATACTAAGTTTTTATTATTTCTTTTTTAGGATAAGGCAGTGTTCTGTATTGAAAATAATCTGTTCAAACCTAAGAGTGAGATAGGTTTTTTCCTGCTGGTAGACAGGATAGGTTCTACATCTACAAATTCAGTTGACACTGAAATAAAAGCTAAACTGAGACACCCCTAACATGAGTTAACCAATAACCATTCTTTTACTTTCAGCTTGCCCAGAAAATGGGATTTCCTCCTAATCTGGTGGATGAAGCAGCTGAAAATATGATCAAATTATATAATCTCTTTCTGAAATATGATGCTACCATGATAGAAATAAATCCTATGGTGGAAGATGCATCAGGAGTTGGTAATGTTTCTTAGTCATACTGTTCATGTAACACCTTGATGTTTTTGTAAATCTTGGTTGCTTCACACTGCTAAAACTTCAGCTCTATACAGCAAGAGGAGTTAGTATTAACGTGGGATGTTGAAAAGCATTAATAAAGCAGATAAATTTGAGAATCTAAATATAGTAGAAATCTGCTCTTAATTGCTAAGTATGCTCTTAAGTTTAAGTGGCCTACTTTTTAAATTTTTTTTTAAAAAGACCACATCTACCCATGATAAGGCATTCCTGGAAATCAGGTCTTTTCAAAATTCATGAGTTGAAACTTGAGCCATCTCATGTGTCCAAAATTGATACTGTGAAGGTAACCATAACAGTAGCACCTTCTAGAGATCTCCTGCCTTTATGACTCAGGCATTAGAATAACTGATGGAATGTGTTGTATTGAAAGACTATAGGGTTTAAGTAACATTGTGATGTTTATCAGGTTTTTAGCATACCCAATTGCAGAATAGTTCAATTTATGTTTGATTTAATGTTCAATCAGAGCCAATTCCCTTCTACAAAAAATAAGGCTGTAGAGAGTATTTGTAATGGAACTTAGATGCAACAGTTTGAAATTTAAATATGAATGTAGCTCTTTCATCAAAGCGTGTAATTACTGTTACTGGGGTGGGTTTTTTCCTGTTTTTTGTTTGGGATTTTTTTTAATAGTGCCTTAATGATCAGTATAGAGCTGTCTCCCCCATCTGTTTCTTGTGCCTTGTCATTTTTATGTAATTTTCACTGAGGGGTAGAAATGAAGTGATACATTTGTGCAGACAGAAACTTAGTTCTGACATAAAGAATACTGTAGATTTTCCGCTTGCTAAATCTAAATAAAATTATTTCTCTGTATTTTTTCCTGACACTTTCTCTTCCAACTCAGAGACTTTTTCATTGTGTTTCTGTGTGCTTACATTCATGCAGACACGCTATATATATTTATTCTAAAAGCAAAACCTAAGATGGATTAAAAAACCTCAAACCAGAGACCTTCTGTAGGGTTAAATTTTATGCCTATTACTTGTGGTGGTGCATTTCCCCCCATCCCTGCTCTTTTCCAGACTGCAGTGTTATCTGAGAAAGCATAATTTGCCCAGATTTATCTAACAGCTTGTTCTAAGCTTTCTTGGGTTTAGAGTGTCTCAAGAAATAGTTATCTTCCCTTTTTGTGCATAACTGATTATATGGGAAAACTGGAGAGAATCTTGTCTTTATTGGCAGTGCTAAATGTGTCTTTTTGGGAAAACTTTGTGTTTGAACTGCATGACCCAGCTGCCAAGTTTGACTTGACATACTTCAACACATTCATGAAGCAGTTGAGTTGTTATTCTGATATTAAATGATGGGCTTTTTTCCCTTTCAGTGATGTGTATGGATGCAAAGATAAACTTTGACAGCAATTCAGCCTATCGTCAGAAGAAGATCTTTGATATGCAGGATTGGACACAAGAAGACCAAAGAGACAAGGATGCTGCAAAAGCAGATCTCAATTATATAGGATTGGATGGAAACATAGGCTGCTTAGGTATGAATGTTTAATAAATTTTAAATGACCTAATGGATTTATAAACTGAATTCCTAAATGCTATCTTTATTCTCATATAGTCAATGGTGCTGGTTTAGCTATGGCCACAATGGATATAATTAAACTTCACGGCGGAACTCCAGCAAACTTCCTTGATGTTGGTGGTGGTGCTACAGTGCAGCAAGTGACAGAAGCCTTTAAGCTTATTACCTCTGATAAAAAGGTGAGGGAAGAGTTGGCATATCAAGGTCCTACACAGTGGTAAAACAGGCTGTGATGTGGAAGACAATGCTTAGTACATGTTCTCCAGAAAACATGTTTTTATAAGCACAGAACTAGAAAGAAAGAAGATGAAAATCTTAGCTTAATCTTGGTGCAGATCAAGGAGGCCTGAAAATCTATTGAATTTTTTTACCTTTTAAAAAACAGGTTCTTTGGCTGTGTACTGAGTAGACAGTTCTGTGTGTTCTGGTTGAAGTTGCAGCTGTGTTTGAATTGTTACAGAAATCTTGGAGTCAGAAACTCATACTGTTTGCTCTTTAAACAGAAAGCAGTATTCAGATGGTTTTCCACTTTTTTTTCTTTTGCACTGGTTTTGGAGCTGGATCTGTGTTTTGCAGAGTTGTAGAGATGAATATTTGCTGTGCTGTGCACAAACAAGTTTCTAAGGTACTGATTATATGTAATGTAAGATAACTTTGTAATGGGCTTGAAAAGGCTTTAATGTTTCTCCTACTAAAAGTTTATCAGAAGAGCTTGAATATTATTAAAATACTAAATTGGTTGAAACTAGAGGAAGAGCTTTTCCACAAAAATTGTATGATGGTCTACATAGAGATGCTTATCCCAGTGGGAACTTGGCAGTTTGGGGTTTTTTAAAAATAAAATTATTTAAAAAGGTGTGCCAGTAAAATGTGGGAATGAGTTGCGAGACCTGCTAATGGTATTTTACTTTTGCACCAGAATTTTGTGTGCCACTTGCTCGTCTTTGGAAAGGGCCAGAAACAAATAGTGAGTGATGTTCCAGATGTGACGATGCTCATTGGAAAGACTTATTTCCAAATGCAGGGTGTTTAACACCCTCCAAGAGTGTTACAGAATCATTTAATAATTTAGATTGGAAAAGACCTTTAAAATTGAGTCTAACCATGAATCTAACATTCTCCTGCACTAAACCATGTCTCTAAGCACCACGTCTACAAGTCTTAAATACCTTCAGGGTTGGTGACTCAACCACCTCCTGAACAGCCTGTGCCAGTGATTAACATCCCTTTTGGGGAGGAAATTTTTCCCAATATCCAATCTAAAACTCCCCTGGTGCAACTTGAAGCCATTTCCTCTTGTCTTGCTGCTTGTTACTTGAGAGGAGAGACAACCCCACCTTGCTGCATCCTTTCAGGCAGTTGTAGAGAGTGAAAAGGTCTCCCCTGAGCCTCCTTTTCTCCCAGCTCCATCATCCACTCCTCATGAGACTTGTTCTTTCTTCACATTTTTCCAGCAAATTGAGGGAACAGTGAGGGACACAGTCACAGAGCACCTGAATTACAGAGAGAAGAGAAGAAACAAGGAAGAAGCTGAGGGTTGCTGATTTGGGATGAGTTTTTGCAATGCAGATTCTCTGCTGATGCATGGACAGAGAGTATCCAAACAGACTTCTTAATGCAACTTTTCCTTTCTGCCTTCTTTCAGTTGCTCACTATTTTATCAAAAAACAATGACTATAGCTGGGATTCCTGCGCTGAAACTCAAAGAGCAGCGCGGCGCACTGGTGTCATGGACTGCACTCAGGGTTTGGTTCAGGGGTTGTTTGGAACAGCCTTCTGAAGTGCCAGCCTAAGTTGCCCAATAGTAGCAGGAGCTAGAACAATGTCACACAGATGAGCTAGTCTAATTGCAAGATAATGGGAATCAAGTTACTGTTTATGAACCAGTTGCACATGAATGTTTAGTCAAGTTTATTTTGTCATCTAAGGCTGCCTACCCATTTTGGTTCCTGCTTTGTTTCATCTTTCACCTCTGACCATGGTTCTTTTTACCCTTCCTTTCTACCACTTGAATTCCCTTAACTGGTGGCTTAATCCTCCTGAATAAAATGTATTTCAGGTAGCTTATCTCTAAGCATGCTGGCTTTTAAGTAAACTGTGTAAACAGGGTCTTGTGTATGAGTTTTTAGAATTTCCTGTGTCTTTTAGCTTCTTCCGTATGTGGAGTTACTGGTGTGGGGGGTACCTCTGCTGGAGTACTGTTAGAAAAGGAAAGATAAATAGTTGACAGGGCCCTGAAGTAACTGCTCTCCTCTATGTGACTCTAAAGAACTGTTCTTTGGTTGCTGATGTTCTGTAGAACAGAAATGTTCTGTCTTTGCAGAGTCCTTTAATACACTTAAAGAGCTTGAATCATCCTTAGGCTGAAGGCTGTGTGCTGCTTTAATCTGATGTGTCTCTGGCCATTTTTAACAAGAATATTGTCATTGATTCTGTAGGTACTGGCTATTCTGGTAAATATTTTTGGTGGCATTATGAGATGTGATGTTATAGCACAAGGCATCGTTATGGCAGTAAAGGATTTGGAGCTTAAAATCCCTATTGTGGTACGGTTGCAAGGTGAGTGTGCTTCATATATATTGGAATATATTTCTGTCTAATTGACAGATGTTATTGAGCTTATATATTGTGTAGCAAGTTACCTGTGAGTTGAAGTCAATGGAGAAATAAAGCAAACCTTGAATTTAGATGGTGAGGATTGGCAAGTTAATAAAAAGAGACTTCCGCTTTTTAACTACTGATGTTGTTTTCTAGATTTATTCACTAACTTTTGGAACAGGCTTCATAGAAATATGAGACTAGTAGGTAGCAGTAGTAGTAGTACTCTCCTGTTCAATAAGAGTGGCATTTTATCTGTTTCTTAAGGTACACGAGTTGATGATGCTAAAGCTTTAATAACAGCTAGTGGCCTCAAAATCCTTGCATGTGATGACTTGGATGAAGCTGCAAAAATGGTAAGATAGCTGGTTATGAATATTCTTTTCAGAACATAGCATCTGTTGCAGAGCATTGAAAAATCAAAACTCCATTCAATCAACTAAAGGTAGCTTAGGATAAATCCCAGTGCCAGTTGCTACCAGTGCCCGAAGCAAATATTTTACAAGTTAGTAAGTACATAGTTTGTCAGGGGAACAACTATGCAGTCAGAAGCTATTAAACCCCACAAACCAAAACTAGATCAATGATCAGGTCTTAGCCATTCCCCTTGGTAGGAGAATGGCTAAGAGCTTAGCCTTATTAATTGGGAGAAAATACTTTAATTGAGGTGGCTGAAAAATGCAATGCAACACTTCCTTTATCGACCACTGTTTCAGCGTGCATGATTAGAACTATAGTTGAGCATCATGTTGCCTTCTAAGATAATTAGATATTCAGATGTTCAGATACACTGATATGTGTGTGCATGTTTTGCTTTGGTTTGTTTGTGGGAAAGAAAGTTGTTCAAGAAATGTGTAGCAAGAAATGAGAAGATATCTGGTGGGTTTTGTGTCATGGGGAAATTTACGATTTTTTTTTTTTTTTCCCAAAGAACCACTTACTCAGTTATAACATTTCATTCTAAGCAAGAAGTAATTCAGAAAGATATAGAGTTGTTATGCAGGAGAAGATGAGGCTCCTTAAGGTATCAAAGTAAGAACCAGAAATGCTTGCAACAAAAACTCAAAGGAGAAATACCTTCTAGATATATAGAATCTCCTGTGAGTGGCCACCTCAGCACCTCCCAAAATAACATGGTGGCACATAAAATTTAAAACTTTTATTTTTTATTTTTGTCAAGATACTTCATTATAAATGAGAAGCAGACTTTTTTAACTCTATGAGATGTTTTCTAGAACACTTGATTATCTTTCATTTAAAAGTGATTGAGAAGTACTGAGCTAAAGAGTAATCCCACCCCTAACCCCCTCTAAAATCTTACTGATGATTGCCTGGTATCACTTTGTTTAAAAAGATTGATCCAGCTCTATCAAGTTAGGATTGTTTTGAAATTAAGTTTTTATTTTCTGTTTTTCAGGTGGTGAAGCTGTCTGAAATAGTAAGCTTAGCAAAACAAGCTCAGGTGGATGTTAAATTTCAGTTGCCAATTTGATCTGGGAAATGTCATGCCAGTGTCTAACATGTTCTCTGAAATACTGTGTTCTGTGGGAAATTTTTAATTTTTCTTTTGTTTGGAGGTTTTGATTGACAGGCGCACAAACTGAAGCATCTGGTCTTCAATGTTAACATTCAGAATGGTCAGAATTCTTGTAAAAGTGTGTATTGCTGATACTTAGTCTTTCTTAGTTGTTATTCTCAAGCCTCCAGCTTCTGCTGCAGAATGTCACTTGCAATATACTTCTGCGTTGTCCAAAGTAAAGCTTCTGGTTGAAAAATAATTATTCTGAATAAATTTTGAAGTTACTTTACTTGTAAATTTGTATTAGCCTTGTTTAAAAGTAAATATGGCTGGATTATCTAGTTGTCCATGTGGAAAAATGTATTGAAACGGTATTTTATGTTGGAGACATTTGTATTTAGCAGTATAATGGACATGAGCAAACCAATCATTATTTATGAACAGATGCATTTGAACTTGATCAGAAATATTTTTAGAAGTCCTTCATTGAAGTGGCTGGTAACTCTTCTGGACAACGTGTTAAATCACTACAAAATATACTGTAGCACTTAGATTTTCACAATTTCTGGTCCTCACAAAAAGGCATTGTGTAGTTTTATATACAAACAAGCATTTACCAAGCTTCAAGGAGACAGGATAAATAGAGAATTAAAATGTCTATTGTACATCGCTAATAAAATTGTACATTAGTAAAATATCTCCCAAAACTTTTACTGTCTTTCTTTTATATGTTACTGTTTTGATAAATTGCATGTAGTCAGGGATTAAGCCATAATTTAAGACAGCAAACTAAAGCCTTTTTAGGAGTAAAGTTACAGTGTCACATACATCAATTTTTTTCCTCCCTGAAATGCACTGTTTGATTAAAACCACATGAACTCTTGTTGAAAAGTTTGGACAGATATCATGCACACAACATCTTGCTGAAGTATAACTCATCTCTGCACAAATAAATATGCAGGAAATTGTTGCTTCTTGGGGAAATACTGCTTCTACTAACAACTGTGGTTTTTTTTTTTTGTCACCTCACTTGATTTTCACATTACATTGAACTTGGAACTTGGATGGTGATCCATTTACTGTTTGGTTTCCAAATGAGCACTCATTTTTTGTTTGTATTTTGTAGGCTTTTTTGTTTAAAATGTTATTTTCTTGGCTAATGATAGTGTAGTTTTATCTGGAAATAATGAAGCCACCTCTGTGGTGGGATTTCAGAATGGGAAATTATACAGTTATGAACTAAGGACTTAAAAGGATTATATGAAATGTGGGGAGTCAACATATGTGGTTATGAAGAAGTGGGGTATTAAATGAAAAAACTTCATACTAGCATGGTGTATTTCAGTAATTTTTTTGGCAGTAATAAAGAAAATCATCAGAAATGAAACTCTCTCCAAATTTAAATGGGATTATTTTTGAGCCTCGTTGTTCTCTCACAGCTAAATACTGTGTGCTGTTGATCCAGCATGCTAAATTGGGCTTGTGGGTATGCTTGGAATTGCTTTTGTTCAAGAGCCTTGAATAGAATTGCAGAGATAACTAGTTTGAATGCATCTGTTAAGCATTGAATAATTTAGAGAATATAATTAATTTTTAGCATGTGGGTTTGCTTTTAGCTTTTTAAATTTACTTTGAAATCTTTGTGAACTGCAAATGTTAAATGGAAATGGTCTTTTCACACAAATCTGTAGTGGAATGGAGGCAAAACTAGATCCTGCTGTTGATCCAGAGTTTGCTTATACCCTGTTTGAATTGTTAAATGTAATTGAGTGGGGGAGAGGGAGCCAAGGCAAAGTCATGTCCATCTTTGAGAGGAATGTAAAATACTGACATTCTCAGTAATGTATTTACAAGTAGCAGACTTGTCAAGGCAGTGTTTTGCAATTAGGGTATTTCTAAAGCCCATAGTATTCCTTTAACTGTGGGGAATAGGTGTGGAATGGGTGTGGGATATTTGTAATCCAAATACTTCCTAACTGGAAAAAGTGGAATTTCTGTTTGGAACTGGAAGTAATGGACTTGCAGATGGTGTTAAAGACAGGATGGGAGACATGGGAAGAGTGTGACCAATAATGCAAAGGACTGTGACCAGGACAGTGGATATGGTGTATATAGGTGCCAGGCATGGCCCTTTCCAATGATGGGTCTGGAAATGTTATTTCTTGTTATTTCACATGGTGAACAAACAGAATTAGTGGTTGACTGATTTGTGGTAAGTATCTTGAAACTAGGATATGGAGATTGCATAATTAAAGGTGTAAGAGTGCTATGGGACCTTTTAATTATGTGTTTATTTTAGACATTTTTCAGACTGTTTTGCCTAAATCAAAGCATGTTGCAACCAAGGAATGTTAATTCATTTGGTGTGTAGTTGATAAAGGCCCAAAGCTGATATATCTGAATCTATTTAAAGCCTTATAGACAACCTCCTTACTCATACTGTATTGCAATATTAATAATCAAAAGATGTGTAGGAAATGAAACTTGCTAAAATTAGTCTATACAGCCAGAAGCAAAATTCCTAACAACATAATCAAAACATGAAAAATGTGTAAACAACTTATAGATGAGAGCTTCAGAGGAGCAGGAATTTT